>CM025786.1:52952889-52976996 GCA_014636745.2 Centella asiatica | reverse complement strand
TTAACCCCATAAGAGACTAACGCTGACGTCATCATCGGAGACTAATTAAGTCATAAGAGACTGATGACGTGATCTTAACTCCATAAGAGACGAACGCTGACGTCATCATCGGAGACTAATTAAATTTTGCCTATCAGGGACTAATAAATTTTGTCTATGGTTTATTATTTTTATTTGACAACATAATTTTAAAGTTTCATACAGATTTCTATTTAAGCTAAATGACCAAATAATGAAATTAAATAACTTAATAAAAGCATTTAATATTTACCTGACAAGCTTTTGCTATTGCAGAACTAACTATAGGAATATAATCGTGGGTTTAGGGAATTATGTATTTGAGAGTGTTGTGAGGAAAATGAGTAGTAGAGGTTCTCCTTATATAGGTGTTAGGAAAGTAAAAATATCTGACATATTTCTTACTTAGATTACTACGGACTTGAAATTTACTAAATCAATATTACACGTAAGTATGAATACTAATAGGTGTCAAGTGGTAGTACATATAACTCACCTTTTGCGACGCTTAGTCATTAAAAATCACCTCAACACCTGTGATATATACTCATTACACGGTGCTTACTCACTATACAGGATAATTACTCAGTTATCCTTCTCATAATAGGCATAGTGATAATTCATATCACTATCCTTTAAATTAATTTCCAATAGTACCAAAAATTAATTTAACTCATACTATCACATAAATTAATTCCAATAATATCTTACACCCAAAAATTAATTCTATAGTAGTAATAATTCAGATTACTACCAAAATTAATTTGGATAACAAATTAGCAAATTATTCCTTTCGGTAATTATAAAAGAATAATTTCTTATGATCATAATTACTTTCGACCAAAATTTATTTATGCAAGAATCTGAAATTTTGTCTAAAATTTATTTATTGATGTTATAATAACAATTACACAATTCTGGGGATTACACAGGGTACCACCAATTAAAGATCAAAGAGGAAGACATATCGAAGACGGCATTCCGAACTCGTTATGGCCACTACGAATTCTTAGTGATGTCTTTTGGATTGACGAACGCGCCAACAGCTTTCATGGACTTAATGAATCGCGTTTTCAAACCATTCTTGGATAAGTTTATCATCGTTTTCATTGATGACATTCTTATCTATTCGAAGATGGCGAAAGAGCATGAGGAACACCTAAGGACAACGCTGGAAATACTAAGAAGAGAGCAATTATTTGCCAAATTTTCTAAGTGTGAATTCTGGCTAAAGGAATTGAAGTTTCTTGGTCATGTAATCAACGAAACTGGTGTCGCAATGGACCCCAGTAAAATAGAAGCAATCACGAGGTGGCCTCGGCCAACAAACCCAACGGAAGTAAGGAGTTTCTTAGGATTGGCAGGCTACTACACGAGGTTTGTTAAAGACTTCTCCAAATTAGTCGTACCTTTAACGAACTTGACAAGGAAGACTGTGAAATTCGGTTGGACTTCTGATTGTGAGAAGAGTTTCCAGGAATTGAAGACGATGTTAACTACAACCCCTACTCTGACGCTACCAGATGACAAGGGAGAATTTGTTATTTACAGCGATGCGTCAAAACAAGGACTTGGAGTAGTTTTGATGCAGCATGGCAAGGTAATTGCTTATGCCTCAAGGCAGCTGAAGGATTGCAAAAAGTGATACCCTACGCATGACATAGAATTGGCAACAATCATTTTTGCGTTAAAGATTTGGAGGCATTACCTTTACGGTGAGAAGTGCGAAATATATATTGACCACAAAAGTTTGAAGTATATATTTACTCAAAAAGAACTCAACATGCGACAAAGGTGCTGGTTGGAGTTGATTCAGGACTATGACTGCTCCATCAACTACCACCCTGGGAAGGCAAATGTAGTTGCAGACGCGCTCAGCCGTCGTGAAAGACTGAATGTGATAACCATCCAGAAAGATGTCATAAAAGAATTTGAACTCCTATAGTTACATACACTTACCACTGCCCAAAGGATGGAAATAGAAGAAGAGATTTGGGCTTGGCCTCAATTACACGACCTCATTAAAGTCGCACAAGGAGAGCATTGTGAAGAAAGGGACAGATTAATTAAGGGAGAGAAAGGCAAATGTCTCATGCACAACGATGGACTTTTACGATATGAAGGTCGAATATGGACTCCTGCGAAAACTGAATTGAGACAAGAGCTTCTCCACGAATCCCACAACTCAAAATTCTCCATTCATCCAGGAGGCACGAAGATGTACCAGGATTTGAAACAAAACTTTTGGTGGCCCAACATGAAGAGGAAGATAGCTGAGTGGGTAAGCAGATGCTTAACGTGCCAAAGGGTTAAAGCAGAACATCAAAAACCAAGCGGATTGCTACAACCATTGGAAATCCCTGAGTGGAAGTGGGAATTTATCACGATGGACTTCGTAGTTGGTTTACCAACCACGGTTTGAGGGATGAATGCCATTTGGGTCATAGTCGATAGATTGACCAAATCAGCACACTTTTTGGCTATAAAGTATACATACAAGATGGATCAAATGGTGAGGTTATATGTTAAAGAAATTGTGAGTCGACATGGAGTGCTAGTCTCCATCATCTCTGATCGAGATCCGAGGTTTACCTTAAGGTTTTGGAAGAGCTTCCAAGAATATCTGGGAACAAGGCTAGACATGAGTACGGCCTATCACCCCCACACAGACGGTCAATTTGAACGCACGATTCAGACACTAGAAGATATGTAACGAGCTTGTGTTCTTGATTTCAAGGGGCATTGGGACAAACATCTACCACTGATTGAATTCGCTTACAATAATAGCTTTCATGCCAGCATCGACATGGCACCATTCGAAGCATTGTATGGTCGGAAGTGTAGAACTCCACTTTACTGGAATGAAGTGGAAGAACGAAGGTTAATCGGACTAGAGATAGTCCAACAGACTAAGGAAGCGATCAAGATGATCAGAACAAGAATTAAGGCATCTCAATGCCGACAAAAGCAATATGTTGACCAACACAGGAAAGACCGAACCCTAGAAATTGGAAGTTATGCATTATTAAAGGTATCAACCTAGAAAGGCGTTATGCGTTTTGGCAAGAAAGGAAAGTTAAGCCCCCGCTATGTGGGACCATTTGAGGTATTGAGGAAGATTGGTGAAGCGGCCTATCAATTGGCACTGCCACCGGCTTTGGGCCATGCTTGAGTATTCTTCAACCTGAGTTTGAACCCTAAACCGTGTCTAGTAGGGCATGCAGACCATAGAAAATGTTATGTATAACTGAGAGAATGATTAGTTTTGACCTAAGTATGGATGTGGTTAAGAACACCACCCATGGAGGAGTGTTGAAGACACCACTGTATCTGAGACAAGTTTTAACTTAGTCTCCGACAATGTTTATGATAGTCTCTGATGAAGGAATTCTTAGTCTCTGATGAAGGAATTCTTAGTCTCTGATGAAGGAATTCTTAGTCTCTGATGAAGGAATTCTTAGTCTCTGATGAAGGAAAGTTTAGTCTCTGATGACGTTAGCCTTAGCCTCCGACAGGCTAAATTTAGTCTCTGATGACATCAGCCTTAGTCTCCGACAGGCTAAGTTTAGTCCCTGATGATGTCATCCGTAGTCTCCAATGAGTTAAAGTGAAGTAATTCCCTGATGCACAGCTTGTTTTTGAAACTATAAAATATTATTTTCTTAAATTATTTTAAGATGTTTTAATTAATTATTTAACCTCAATAGTTTTTATATCAAATTAAGACATTAAAAAGTTTAAGGATATCACATGTGCATTTTCTCTCATACTTTAACCAAGGTATTAAATTCATCTTGCGATATGTATATTTTTTACAGAATTTTTCACTCACGAGTAAATTGAATTTGATTGAGTGCAAAGTACCGAGGCAAGTATATACATTCAATCTGATGCTTATTTCAATTTAACGCAGTATCATTTGATTCGATAGGCGTGCAAGACTTGATTATATGTTTCAATTGTTTTTAAGAATGAGCATGCTATGCTTTAAATTCCGCTAGCATGATATGAATGATAATGCATGGATATAATTGAGCTTTGATTTTTAGCTAATTCTAAATCTTATATCTGTGCAAATAAATGAGAATGATATGTCCCTTAAATGGGTTATGCCACATGGTTGGCTAGAGGAAAGGAAAGGTGCTGATTTGTTCTTCACCTGACCTAGAGGAACTATAAGTGACTACGTACGTTCACACAAAGAGGGATCATGCAGTCATAGTTAGGCTAGTTGTGTACTATATGGTTAGCAGATCCAACGGGTTTAGCCCCCAATGGATATTTTGAGAAAGTGTACACAGGTGCATACCTGTCTTTCTTCAAGAAGGATTACACGTTTCTTATCATCAATAATCCTAAAGATTCTTCAACGATTTTTGAGGCATTAATATTGTTTCACTGAGCCTCACAAACAAAATTGAACTTCTTTAAATATTTCAGATTATTCCTCTAAATTGTTTATATACTTGCTGGGCGTAAATCGCTCACTCTTGTTGAACTTAAATGTCTTGCAGGGCACAATGCAAAGGCTGAACCCTTTTATAAGGGGAAAGCAAAGATGATCGACTATTAAGTTATTTTTTTATAATGCTGAGGAAGGAAGGAATGAAGATGTTAGAAGTTGTAATGATCTTGGAATTGTAATTTACAAAGATTAAATAGCTTCTGCTATAATTGTATTATTTTTGCGTTGTAATGACTCTTAAATATTGCCTTTATCCAGTATTTATACTATGAATGGATGTATGGTTATCTTTTCTTTCTTTTGATGAAGCCCTGATCCAATAAGGGATTTTGGGGTCGTCACAGTTGTCCTTTTGGAGTGACAAGTGTCAAACTACTATTCACTATAGTTTCTTCTTTTCAGTCCCTGTTCTCCATGTTTTTCTAGTGCAAAAGGTTGTTATTGGACCAAGAAATCCCAAGGAATATATTCTTAGATATACCCCTTGATTCTATTCCAAGTATCAATGTTTAGCTCGTAATCCCTGATAACATGTAGACTAGGTCTTAAATATCCCCTGATGACAAGCTCTAATGTTGACTTGATCAGTGCTTCTGGATCTCCTGATGTAAACTTAATTAGTGTTTCACTATCCACTAATGTTAATCCTTAATGTAGAATTAGAACAGTGCTTCTTGATCCCCTGATGTTAAGACATGATACTATCCACACATGTCATCCATTAATGCAGTGTTTAGGCTATCTCCTAATGATATCCCCTGACAGGTTCAACTGCTGATGTTATCCCTTAATGATATCCCCTAACAGTCAAGCTATCCCCTGATGGTATTCTCTGACAGTCAAGTTATCCACTAATGGTATCCCTTGACAGTTTCAACCACTGATGTCCTTTTTTAAAGCTAACACCTTTGATCACTAATGTTTTGTTGGCATTTCCTTAAATGTCTAATGTGCGGAATACTTGAACATTAGTTACAACCAGACACTCCCTGACACTTCCAAGTCCTTGAGATATCCATTGATGACTTACCTAGTGTAGTATTGGCTATTCCCTAACATACTGAGTTGTCTATTAGTGCATGCTTATTTGTGCAAATATATTAAGGTTTATAAAACACCTTAAGTATTTACAAGTGCATTTTTATTAAATGAATAAAAGAATAATTACATCATCATCAACATTATACCTAACAATCTCCACCTATTTATGATTATCAATTGGATAACCATAAATCTAATCTATTAATTGATGATGATGTCAAAACCAAAAGTATAAAGAATAAAGAATATGAAATGCAATTGCATTGAGTTAAGTGTATTTGTACAAATAGAAAGAAAAACTATTTACAAATGTACAATACTGAAACAAGTGTTTACCACTTAGGTTTCAGGATCCTTGTGTTGTTGAGCTGTAACAAAAGGCAATGAATGACTTGATTCAATCGGTTGTGAGTCACTTCCAAGACCTTGTTTTCTTTGGTCAGGATTTTGATCAGGAACTCTAAGTCTCTTGTCTTCTCCACCAGCCTTCAATGTATTAAACTCCTTTTGCAGCAAGTTTTTGAAGTTGACATTGTTGACATTTGTGCTTTATTCCAAAGCTTCAAGAATAGATCTAATCTCGTTCAAGTTAGCTGCTGTGACGACCCCAAAATCCCTTACTGGACCAGGGCTTCGTCAAAAGAAGGAAATATAACTTCACATCCATTCATAGCATAAATACTAATAAAAGGAATTAGTAAAGAGTTATTACAACCCAAAATATTACATTCTCAACGGAAGCTATTCTATCTCTATATTATAATACAAAACATCACTCTTCAAAACATCTTCCTTTCTTCCTTCCTTATCGGCACTCAAAAGGGTTAGCCAAACTCAGTAGCCGATAATCTTTGTCTTCCCCTTGTCAGAGGCTTCAGCCTTTGGACCATGCCCTGCAAGACATTAAGTTCAACAAGAATGAGCTATTTATGCCCAGCAAGTATATAAACAAATTAAAGAAACAAATCTAGAATATTGATGGAAGTTCAATTATGTTTATGAGGCTCAGTGACACAATACTAATGCCTCGGAAATCTTTGAATATTCTTTAGGATCACTGATGATAAACAACATGTAATCCTCCTTGAAGAAAGGCAGGTATTCATCTATGCACAACTTTCTCAAAATATCCATCGGGGGCTAAACCCGTTGGATCTGCTAACCATATGGTACACAGCTGGCCTAACTGTGACCGCATGATCCCTCCTTGTGTGAACATACGTAGTCACTTATAATTCCTCTAGGTCAGGTGAAGAACAAATCAACACCTTTCTTTTCCTCTAGCCAACCATGTGGCATAACCCATTTAAGGGACATATCATTCTCATTCATTAGCACAGATATAAAATTGAAAAAAATAACTGATAATCAAAGCTCAGTTATATCCATGCACTATCATTCCTATCATGCTAGCGGAATTTAAAGCATAACATTCTCATTCATAAAAGCAAATTGAAACATATAATCAAAGCCTTGCATGCATATCGAATCAAATGATACTGCGTTAAATTGAAATAAGGATCAAATTGAATGTATATACTTGCCTCAATCCTTTGCACACAATCAAATTCAATTTACTTGTGAGTGAAAGATTTTGTAAAACATGCATATAACATGATAAATTTAATACCTTGGTCAAAATATGAGAGAAAAATGCATATGTGATGTCCTTAAACTTTTAATGTTTAAAATCTGACGTAAGAACCGTTGAGGTTAAATAAATAATTGAAACATCATAAAATAGTTTAAGAAAATAATGTTTTATAGTTTCAAAGACAAACTGCGCATCAGGGGGAAAATCTTCCACGTCAGGGGATCATTTGTCATCAGGGGATAACTAGCCAATAGGGGATAACTGGACATTAGTGGGTAAATTACCCAGCAGGGAATGTCTCGCTTGTTAGGGGATGTCTCTTGACCATCAAGGTATCATTCACTCGTTAGGGATAGTCATCAGGGGATGACTTACCCATCAGGGGAATAATTTGTTCACTGCCAAACTCGTCGGGTGGTAACTTTGACTATCGCCGAACTCTCTTGGCTGTCAGGGGATGATTTGTTAATCGCCAAACTTAGTAAGTCATCACTGAACCTTATCAGTGGATAATTTGTTCAGCACCAAACTCCTCGGAGAAAAGTAGTTCAGCGCCAAACTCAGTTGGCTATCACCAAACTCCTCGGGGACTAATATCTTTAGCCATCAGAGACTAACATATTTTGCCCATCAGAGACTATGGATGACATCATCAAGAACTAAACTTAGCCTGTCGGAGACTAAGGATGACATCATCAGAGACTAATTTAAACTTCCTTCATCAGAGACTAAGGAATTTCCTTCATCGGAGACTAACAGTTTTAGCCTATTAGAGACTAACTGTTTTAGCCTGTCGGAGACTAACTGTTTTAGCCTGTCGGAGACTAACTTGGAATCTCCCAGGGACTATTTTATAGGGTCAGAGACTAACTCTAACTCGTCGGAGACTAAGTTAAGACTTGTCTCAAATACAGTGGTGTCTTCCTCACTCCTCCATGGGTGGTGTTCTTTAACCATGACCATACCTAGGTCGACTCTCATCATCCTTTCAGTAATATAACATCTCTTGCGGTCTACTAGATCTTGCAGACACTGATTAAACTTCCACACTCAAGTTGACAAAGGCTCAAGCATGGTGTTTCCAACTACTGATAAAAAGAAATGTTTGGTAGTTAAAGGTTTGTCTACCAGGTGGTTGTCAACATTCTTACACTCATCTTGGATAGTTTTTGAAATAAAAAGGCATTAACTTCAGGTGTTAAAGCATGCATTAAAATGTACTTTTGGAAATGAATGAACAAGGTATTTAACGTGACATGCATAATAGAACAAAAGTGTAAGAAACAGAGAAGGACTTTAATGTAATGCTCTTACCTCCTTGGCTGCAAAGAATAAGTAAAAAGCTTGAGTTGTTCTTCCAAAAAGACAGTTGCTTTGAAAGCGAACCTGGATTTGGTGGTATACTGTATAGAAATTTATGAAGGTGGGGCTAGGGTCGTACCAACACGATATATATATATATATATATATATATATATATATATATATATATATATATATCACTTGCTGAACAATAAGAGCCGTTGCATTATTTGATTTCAGCCATTGGCTGTGGAAGAAATAACAAGCTTTAGAAAGAAGTGATTGGTTTGAAAAGGCAGTGTTACAGCTATTAATAGACAGTCGGTCATGTATCATAGCCCGCTCTAGTGCACTGTTAGAGATGATATGCACTGGACGGGTCACGTGCACAACTCTGAGATACATTAATTATTACTTGTCCCACAGCAGTCTTTGGTTCAAAGTGGGTACTATAGCTAAAACCCGTTCACACCCGTTTGTTTCTCCCCACATGAAAATCATTACACTTCCTTTTGATAAACTTGAATACAATAATCATATAAAGATTTGAGCTCAAAATACATTTAAAATCTTTTGGACATCACATTGCCATTGAACTTTTATTATTCATACTGAATAAAAGAAATTAAACCTCCATGCATAAATTAAATTACAAAATGAATTAATCATATAACAAAACTCATTTGAAATTTTGGGTTCTCACAGCTGCAACAAGTTGTGACCAGTAAAAGGTGATGATCTCTCCTTTGGAATTTTTGAACTCAACACCCATGGGGCTGGTAATCGTCTTTGGATATTCTTTGAATCCTTTTACTGGAGGAATATCCCTTACAACTACTGAGATCCTATCATCAACTCTGGTATTTTCAATCTCCTTTAATACCTTTTTGACAAGCATAACCCTAAACTTGATGTTAATTCTTATGATAAGAAATTTGGCTTAGAACATGCATGGCCTCCTCAAGGTAAAGCTCATTAACATCTTTTTCCCTTATGCTTTTCTCTTGCCCATCAACAGCTTTATAAAATAACTTCAAAGGTTTATCCATAGTTGTGGGCAAGTTTCTGATGTCGTTGATGGCTTTCTTCATCTTCTCAAGTTCTCCCCTTAAGTCTCTATTTAGTTGTGAATTGTTGGGCACAACTTGCTTAGCCAAGGCAAGTTGTTCAGCATCCATCCTCCTGAACCAGTCAAAAGAGACTATGAACTCTGACCTATTCTTCATTTGGATGGCAATGACTTTCTCTCTATTGCTTTTGACTCTAACATTTATGTTATTAATAGAATTTGTCAGGTTCTTTTGTCTATCATCCCTTATAAATTCTGCCAGTGTAGGTGGTCCATATGTTATAGGAGGAGGAGTTTGAACTTTGACTTGAGATGACTTGGGTTTGGATACATCAGGGGACGTTGAAAGTACATGAGTGTCAGGCTTTGTTGATTTGCCTTTGCTCTTATCCCTTGATGCGCCTTTTGAGAACTTAGTTTTCCTTGAGAATTTTGGCTTGACACTTCATTTTTCTTCTTTCTTCTTCTTCTCTACTGCCATCACCTCTTCTTATTAGAGTTGTTGTGCGTAGAATGCATCAGCTTCCGCTAACTTCTTGTCTTGAGGATAGACAAGCTCCACTTTCCCATCAATTAGTACTTCAACAGGTATGGAAAAGTGGGTTGTCTTCATGGCATCTCCTAGTAGATTGGGTTGTCCCGATTGAATGGATTTCTTCTTTTTAGGCTCTTCAATCAGGATACCCTTGCCTTTGTCTTTTATGGCCATTGGGACTTCATGTGAAGAAGGAGCAGTCATACCTCCCGTCAGTTACTTGAACTTTAGGAGTGAATGGCTGGTGGTGAAGGTATCAACAATTTTCTGTACATTGTTTATTTTTTCACTAATTGTGGTTTTCATCTTATGGAACTCAACTTCTGTGGCAGTGCCTATCATAATATGTGATTTCAAGACCTTGATTAGGACTTGATCTTTTGTTTGAGTGAGCTCCTAAGTGAGTAGTTTGATGGTGTGAGCCATTTGGTTCTTCTAATAGTAATAATCAATTGGAGTTAGAAGCTAATTTGAATCAAATTAGGAACAAAGTCTATCAAAAGATCAAATACAAAGTTGACTTATAGCAGCTGATTTGAATCGAATTAGGATTGTCCAAACTAAAATATATATTAAGTTTCAAATCAGGTAGAATAGAGATTACATAACAGAGATTACGTAACAGAGATAACGTGACAGAGATAATGTAAGAGAAAGATTATATAACAGAGACGTTATGTAACACAATTATTACAAGTACCAAAATAGTCTTTTTTAATTGTAATAACACAGTTACTTGAGAGAAGTTTTTAGAATTTGAGAAACAAGTTTTTAGATCTTGAGTAGCTATAAATTATTTTCTAGAGTTGCAGCTGTTCTTTGTGAATGGAAATCAGAAACTGGTACTTAGTTTACCAGTTTGAACCTAGAAATTATTTTATAAGGTTGTACATGTTCTTCTTTGAACAGAGTTTTCTGAAGCTAATGATTGTTGTACTTTGATTAGATAACTTTGTAATCTTCATTAAGATTAATAAAGTTTGAAATACTTTTATTTACACTAAATTCTTAAGATTGTTTATTATTCTGCAAGTTTATTCATTATTTTTACAGAATCGAAAGAAGTTGTGAAAAAGTATTGATTTGTACTCACCCCCCCCCCCCCCCCGACCCACCGCCTCCCCCCCTCCCCCACCCACCGCCTCCCCCGACCCCCCCAACCCCTCTAGAAATCCTTAAATTAACTAGGACAACAATAACAATTGGTATCAGATCCTATTGATTAATACACCAATCAATTGATCTAAAGATGTCTAGTTCAAATAAGGATGAGGACTATTTCAAGAAGAAATATTATGATCTCCTCAACAAGAGCAAGGGTGAGCACACATTACTGAAGACAAGGATTGGGTTGAAATTGACCCAGAGGATGAGGAGTACATTAACTTAGATCATGGATATATCCATCGATGGTTCAAAAAGAAAAGAAAGCCCTAAATCTGAGGTAACTAACTTTACTTTAACTTCTACATTAAAATTGTTAAATTCTAAGGATGTAGATAGTTTAGTTAAAGATGTGCATGATCTTCACATTAGTTTCAGATCTCTAATTGCATAAAATAAAAGAATCATGGAAACAAATGATATGCTATTAAAGAGAAATTCCTTCTTAGAAACTGAACTAACTAAACTAGAAGAGGTTAGAGAAGAGTGCAAAAAAGCTAAGGAGAATCATGCTCTAGCTCCTAAACGAGAAGAATGGCTTAGGGCAAAACTAAAGAAAGAGCAAGATATCATCAAAGAATGGACCAATTCCTCAACAATTTTGAGGGAAACAATCGAAAAATATAGCACTAGTTAGACAGAAGGATTAAGCTATAACAAAGTCCAAGACAAGCAGCGGTGATTGAAGAGTTACCAATCACTGTAACTAGTGAAGCTAGCATAAGCAAGAGTACTCAAGTAGCCATTGTTCCCACTTTCAAAAAGATAAAATTTGACCAGTAGCTACTGAAGAAAAGGTGCTAAAGAAGAAAGAGAGTTAGTTAAGATATAAATATTGTGATAAAAAGAAAACTAATTCATCATAGGATAAACTGAGAAAGAATAGGAATGGTAAAGAGGGAATAAACAAGTTCTCAAACTATACTCCTATCATAAATACTCCTAGGAAACAATGCTAGCTGAGACAGCCCTCGATTTCCCAACCATAAGCCAAAGCTGTTAGTTTATTATCAACTGTGTGACTTTGACTTTCAGCAGAACACCGGGCCGCTAATGGAACAAAAGAACTAATAAATAGATAACATTTCTTTCATAACACTAACTAAAACAGAGTATGTTTAGTAATTATTACAAGTATTGTTTTAAAAGATTCTACCAGCGGATTAACATAACTTTCTATTACAATACCAAAACCGAAATTGTATTCAAGAGCCATTAACAGCTAGTCCTACTAATACATTCTTTCCTTACCCTTGGAATTTTTACCTTTTTCACCTTTAACTGAAAGAGAAAACAAACAAGTATAAGCGATAAAGGCTTGTCAAGTATCATTTTATAGGACAGTTGAAAGGAATGAAAATTCTACAGCTAGTTCTGAAATACAATTTCCAAGGCAATGGTAATGTGTGAGAAGAACATTAAGAGTTCAAACTGTTGGATTCCCATCGCAGATGGGGAGAATCCACATTCTCAGATAGGGGGAAATTGGCAATTTAACGCCTTTTAATAAAGAATAAAAATCCACATAAGCACTTGACGTCTTTCAGTTCTTGACTTACTAGATTGCCTTAACTCCGCTTAGTACTATTACTTACTGAGAATACTTCTTACCATTTGACAATAGCAGGCCAAGGCTATCTCAATATGGTCTGTGGTGTACATATGTATGACACTTAAGGTATATATAATTACATCTACAGGGCCCGGTAGGATAGAATAAACTATTCTCAATTCTAGGGTGCTCCCTCATCAGCTTATATAGTGGATTACTCCTATCACCTCAGCGAGGGTCACATAGATGGTTTCATAAAAAACATTAGAAGAATTAAACTGAATTGAATAATTCAATATGTCATGTATTGACATGGAACAGATAGGATGCTTATAACTAGATACAAGTAGTCAAGCATTTAACAATAAGGTCTTAGCTCAAGTTGAACAAGTAACTTTTATTCTCTATCAGTACGTATACAAAACAATTATGTATACGTAAGAAAAAGTTCGAGCATTTGCATAACATGTCTTAACGCAGATTGAAACAACTAATCAAGCGTTTAATTGCAATAAGCATTGTGCTTCATGTATGCCTGCATAAACAGTTATGCTATATATTGAAAGAATAGTACATAGAACAACTAAGATATACGTTGGAAAAATAACAAATACATTACTTTCCTTGATCAGAGTGACAACATATGTTTGGTTTAAGTATTCCTGCAAGATCTATTTTTGATCCATAAATGATCAAAAGTTAGAATTATAGTTATATCTAAGTGACAAGGTTCTTTATGTAATGTTTATTAAATTGTGTTGAGTTTATTTCTATTACTTCTTGAATGCATCTGATGGTGTTGCATATTCTTGAAATGGTTATACTGGTTACTGTGCATCAAGGGATAAATTTCTTAATTGTCAAGGAATAAGGTCTCGGCCGTCAGGGGATAGCTCTCGACCATTAAGGGATAGTTCTCGGGCATCAAGGGATAATTCTCGACCATCAAGGGATAGCTCTCGGCCATCAGGGGATAATTCTCGGCCATAAAGGGATAGCTCTCGGCCATCAAGGATATATTACCCGTTAGTGGATAACTTTGTTCATTGTCAAACTCGTCGGTGATCTTTTAACGCCTAAATCTGAAAACAGTATTGCCAAACTCATCGCCAAACTATATAGCCCAGCGCCAAACTCATCGCCATACTATTTAGCCAGCGCCAAAATTATCAGTAATCTTTTAACGCCTAACTCTGAAAATAGTATTGCCAAATTATTTAGCTAGCGCCAAACTCATCTTATCAATGGATAATTTATCCTCCGATGACTCAGTTAACCCATCGGTGGATAATTATCCTCCAATGACTACATCAACCCATCAACGGATAATTATCTTCTGATGGCTTACAACCAAGACTTTGTGTATTTGTTCCATAATTGAAATATGTTTGTTTTAACATTTCTAAATAGTTGTTTATGTTGAACATGGACATCAAGAGGAAAAAAATCATTATCTTTTTAGAGACTTAATATAAAACTATTCTCTCTAATATCATGAAAAGTCCTGATTCAAAGGTACATAGGAGTTTTTCGACACAACATAGTTTTCAGAAATAAGGAATAGCGGAGTTTGAATATATGTAGAAAAATTTTTCTTAAGTATTTCAAGAGAATAGAGATTATCAATGTGGTTTATCTCTATGAGAAAATTATAGGGAAGGAATACGTTTTGATTAGTCAAGGTTTCATACAGATTCCTCTTCAAGTTAAAATGATCAAGTAGTTAAAATAAATAACTTAATTAAAGCTTTCAAAATTACCTTGTAAGCTTTCAATTCTGCAGCACACGCGGTATGGATATTATTTTGAGTTGAGAGTGTTTAGAGAGGAAGAGTAGTAATTAAAATAAATAACTTAATTAAAGCCTTCAAAATTACTTTGTAAGCTTTCAATTCTGCAGCACACGTGGTATGAATATTATTTTGAGTTGAGAGTGTTTAGAGAGGAAGAGTAGTAAGACAATGGTCTTCTTTATATAGGAGAGCCAAGAAAACAATTATGTCTGATGTGGGGTATTCCTTACTTTAGATTAACATCGAACATGAAATTAATTAAACCATTAAATTATGATAAACAGTTACTTGATCATTACATTCATATGTAAGTGTGTACTTCTTGCAGGTGTCACAAAGTAGTACTCTGTAGTACTAATGACTCATCGAATGAAATGCTTACTCATTAGGTAGGGTTATTATTTAACTCCCTTTCTTTGTAACCACAGTAGTAGTAATCCACACTAGTATTACCACATAAACTATTACTGTTTAGGATAATATCTTGAATTTGAAATTTATTTCTTTCTGTATTCATAAAAGAACATTTCATCACTGTCACAAATAAACTTGTCTAAAATTTAATAAATGCTTTTAATATTATAATAATAGTTTACAAAAAGTCTGCAACTTCACACTAGAAGTGTGAGAATCTCAACCATTTTACTTATAAATGTAAAAATGTACCTAGGAACATGCATGCTAGAAATTTATCATCTAATAGATAATTGTTAAGAACCAATCTCATGTTAAAACAGTTAAAAACAGTTATGTGAAACCCCCTTAGAAGTTAAAGGTACAACTTGAAGCACCTAAGGCTAAGAAGAAAGTAATTTCTTCTATGTAGTGGATGAAAAATGATGCTAAATCTGAAAAGTCTTTAACTCCTGCTAAGTTAACTGCTACTAATGCCAAAGGACCCAAGTTGGCTTGGTTACCAAAAATCAACTTAGTTGTTTGTTGTGTGTTGTGTGCAGGGCATGAAGAAACAAATTTGGTTTTTGGACAGTGGATGTTTAAGACATATGACTAGTGATAAGACCATGGTAACACAATATGAGGAAAGAGTTGGCCCAAAAGTTTCCTTCGGAGATGACAACAAAGGTTATATATTGAGATATGACAAAGTCACAAATAGAAATGCCATTTTGGAAAGTGTGCACTAGTTGATGGCCTAAAGCACAACTTGCTTAATATCAGTCAACTGTATGATAGAGGTTACAATGTTACTTTCAAGGATGAACTGTGCTTGATAAGTAATAGCAAAGATGGAAAAATAGCTCTAACTGAAGTTAGAAAAGGTAACATCTATATAGCCAATTTAGATTCATCAAAGGAAGATCAATCAACATGCTTTTACAAGAAAGCATCAGCTCATTAAAGTTGGCAATGGCATAAAAAGCTTTCTCACATGAACTTCATGAGAATCAACACTCTCGTGAATAAGGGGCTGGTGACGGGAATTCCACAATTGGAATACTCTTAAGAAGGATTATGTGCAGCCTGTAAGAAACGAAAACAAAAAAAAATAACTTTCAAAAGCAAACCAGCCACAAATGGATCTATTTGGATCAGTAAATGTGATGACTATATCAAAGAAGAGGTATGCACTGGTAATGGTTGATGACTTTACCAAATATTCATTGGTCAATTTTTTGCATACAAAAGATGAAACTCCCATATCATAATAGACTATATTAAGAAGGTAGAAACTGAATCTAGGTTGAGAGTAAGAGTTCTACGAAGTGATAATGGGACAAAATTTAAGAATGATACAATTGATGAATTTTGTGTACATAAAGGAATCACTCATATTTTTTATGCTCCAAGAACTCCTCAACAAAATGGAGTAGTTAAAAGAAAGAATAGAACTCAGATTGAAGCTACCAGAACAATGCTTGAAGAAGCCAAGCCGCCTACCTATTTTTGGGTTGTAGCAATTTCAACTGCGCGCTTCACTCAAAATAGGACCTTGATAAAAAAAGCTCATAGCAAGACCCCTTATGAGCTAATGACAGGCAAGAAACTAACAGTTAAATTTCTTCTTGTATTGGAGGCATATACTTTGTGCTAGGAACTCATGGTGAAAACTTAGGAAATTTGAACCTAAATCTTTTGAAGCAATTTTCCTAGGTTATTCTCTAACAAGAAAATCATACAGAGTCTACAACCTTAATGGAATATGTTCATGTTGCATTTGATGATTTGAAGATAACAGGAATGAAGATAAAGGGAATCATGAAATCCTAAGGTTTGAGAATGAAGATGAATTAGATCTTCTGGACTCTTCAGATGATGAAACTAAACTCCACGAAGCCATATTGCTAGTGGATAACCCAATATCTGCTGAGGAAGCCTTATCAGAGGATGATACAGCATCAAGGGACACTATATTATTGGATAATCCACTGACAGTGGATAATGAATTAAAGGATGTTTCAAACTCAAATTCGGAAATACCCACTAATTCAAGGGGAGTTTCTCAAGAAGCTGAAAGCACTATACACCATGGAGGACATGGAACAAATGAACCTTCTTCTACAAAAAGATTGCATCCACAGATTAAATGGACAATAGAACATCTTATGGAGTAGATCATAGGAGATCTAACGAAAATGTTAAAACCAGAAATGCTACTCAGAATGAATGTCTCTATCTCAACTTTCTATTCTAAATGGAACCTAAGAAAGTTGAAGAGGCATTGAAGAATGTTGATTGGGTGACTGATATATAAGAAGAACTCGATCAGTTTGTGAGAAGTAAAGTCTAGAGACTAGTGCCAAAACCAAGGAACAAATCAATAATTGGTAGTAAATGGATCTTTAGAAACAAATTGGATGAAACTGGTATTGTGGCAAGGAATAAGGCCAGACTGGTTGTAAAATGTTAGTTACAAGTTGAAGAGATTGCCTATGATGAAACCTTTGCACTAGTAGTAAGATGGAAGCAATCAAGATATTCTTTGCCTATGTTGCTCATGCAAATTTCAAAGTATATCAGATAGACGTGAAAAGTGTCTTTCTGAATGGGAAGCTACAAGAAGAGGTGTATGTCTAGCAACCTCCTGACTTTGAAGATCAGAAATTTCTCAATCATGTCTACAAGTTAGAAAAAGCATTATATGGACTTAAACAATCACCAAGAGCATCATATGATACTTTATCTCGATTTTTACTTAAAAATCATTTCACAAGAGGTATTGTAGATAAAACTCTTTTTCATAGAAAATATGTTGGTGATATAATACTTGTTCAACTCTATGTATATGATATTATATTTGGATCTACAAATGAGAAGTTACGTTCTAAATTCTCAAAATTGATGAAAAGTATATATGAGCTAAGCATGATGGGTGAATTAAATATCTTTTTCAGTCCACGGGTTAAATAAACCAATGATGGTACTTTTATCAATCAATCAAAGATCTTTTAAAGAAATTTAGTTTGGAAGATGTTTCAACTACTAAAACACTCATGGCTACGTCCACTAAACTTGATACTGATTTGAAAGGAAAGAAAATTGACATATCAAGTTATAAAGGAATGATAGGCTCACTCTTATATCTTACTATCAGTAGACTAGATATAATGTTTTCTAAATGTTTATGTGCTAGATTTCAAGTTGATCCTAGAGAGTCTCATTTAATTGTAGTAAAAAGGATATTCAGATATCTTAAGGGCACTCTAAATCTTGGAATTTGGTATCCTAAAGAATCAGGGTTTAAACTAATAGGCTATTCAGATACAAATTATGCAGGTTGCAAAATTAACATGAAAAACACAACAGGAAAATGTCAATTTCTTGGAGGCAAAGTAGTTTCGTGGTTTAGTAGGAAACAACATTCTGTGTCAACCTCAACAGATGAAGCTGAATACATTGCTACTGGGAGTTGTTGTGCTCAGATTTTATGGATGAGAAATCAACTAATAGACTATGGTACGTCGTATAATCAAATTCCTATTTATTATGATAACACCGGTGCTATTGTCATTAAAGAGAAGTTGCACACTCTGGGACAAAGCCCATAGATATCAAGTATCATTTCATTAGAGAGCATGTGTGAATGGTAAAGTGGAACTGCACTTTGTTCCAACTGACAAGCAGCTTGTTGACATATTCACCAAACCATTGAATGAAGCCATCTTTTTAAGGTTCGCAAGTGAGTTAGATATGCTCAACCTTGGTGAATAAAATCTTGAAAACTTCATGCAAGTTAAAATGTAGCAGTAGACAATTAGCCTCTAATAGTATAACTGATCAGTGAATAATTATCACCCGATGTCCATTGGTGGATACTTATCCGTTAACTAAAGAAGCAGATATCATTATTCGCTGACAGTATATCTGATTAGCAGAAAATTTTAGTCTGGTGTAGCATCAAAAGGTAATTATCCTCTAACGAGTATAATTATCCACCAATGAGAAAAAGAAGCAGTAGTGGTTATTTTATCCCCTGATGAATTAATTATTAATGGATAATTACTTGCTAGAAGAAGAAATTAAAATATTATCTACAGATGAGAACCCTCGAAGGCCGCTCAATATCCTCTCAAAATGATATATAGTCAATAAGGAATAGCACATCTTTAGGTGCATCCTCTCAAAAGGATGTAACTATTGAAAATAGTCCACCTCCAGAGATAGGTATTTGAGTCAACACAGAGCACCCCTATAAATACCTTTCAGAAGAAGAAGAAGAAACAAGTTTTGATCAATAATCAACCTGTCATAGAGGTTGCACATACATAAAGTCTCAAGTTGATGTTCCTCTTTCATCTATTCAAGAGGAACAACCAACACTCCATTCTACATTTGTTTTTTCTTCTTCTCCTCTTGATATTTCTTCAGAAGTAATGAATACTTTTACTACTCCATTGGTTTCAAATCCTCCAGTAGTTCAATCATTGGAGGAGCCACTTCTTGAGGCTAAAACACTAATAGTAGCTCTCACCTCATCAGTGGATAATACAACTATTCTTTCCCAAGCATCCATTGATGAAAAACACTCACTAATGACACTTTCTTCACCCTCTAGGTCACCTCCAACAGGAAGATTTCAAATTTTTAGTGAACTTGAGAGAATACAAAATGAGAGTCAGACCTTATGTTTGGAAAAAGGTGAGGAGGAGAGCTTACTAAGAAATAAAGAGACTGAGTATTAGAGGCTAACGTTAGAAGGTGAGGCAAAAGGAGAAGGTGTAAGCAAGGGAGAGGTCCTTGAAGAAAAGAACAGAGAGAAATCTTACTTTTCTATAGGTGAATTCCTCCAACCTATTTCACTATCTTCTATAGTTGTAGCTAATTTATCCTCTGATCACCATGTTGAACAGACATTAGAGGATACTGAGAGAAGAATTAATCAAGGGGATACAGAACTACAAATGCTCACTGACATGTCTCATAAGGACTTTGAAGTACTATATAGTCTTCAACAGTATCAAGATAGACTATTAGTACTCAATTCATACACATTACAAATGAATCTAAAGAGCAAAATATGGATGCTTGGTTGGATGCAAGCTTTACAAACACATTGGATGAGGCAATTGCACAATTCAGACAAGATTATTTGACCACATTAGGGTCAAGTGTTGTTTAGTTCACTCCACAACCTATATAAGAGGCATTAATCAAACTGAGAAGTGAATATGAAGCTCCAACACTTCATGGTCAATGGTCTCCAAACTGAACTCAAGAATATCTATCTTAGTCGCACAAACTCAACTCTTAGAGGATATTCAAGAGCTTAAATAACTTTTTCTCCTAGTCCACCCTAATCTAGCTATTCCTTCCTCACAACATAATGTGCTAATGTCAAAAAAAGAGGAGAGTAGTGAGGTCAGCTGGAGTGAAGTTAATTCTGATATAGACAGGGGGAAAGTTGGCTGATGAACATTTATTTGCCGATAATCATTATTTGTTGATGAACAAATTATCTTCTAAAGACCATTATCCACCGAGGAACAGATTTATCCACTGACTGGCTGCTTGGATTGTTATCATCATCTAATGTACAAATTATATCGTCGGAGGATAAATATCCACTAGACCTAACTATTATCCGTTGATGAACAAATTACTCATCAAAGGATAATACTTAGAAAAATCCAGCTTCAAAAACTTATGTGTTGATGTTTATAATACACATCATCAACTACTGTACAATTGAAAAACTAACAATTTTAAGTATATACATCATCATCAAATACTATAATTCCTAACAATCTCCCCTTATTTACAATTATCAATGATAAACATAAATTAAGGTTTAATTAGGGTTGTAAACAGAGTCTGAAATATTGGATATCCATCCAAAAAATTTGCATTCATATTCGAAAAAAAAAGGATATTATCTGTATTCGAAATTATTAGGATGTTATCCGTATTCGAAATTTCAGATACTGATACGAATACAAATATAAGTATATATGTATCCGTTAATATCCATATCCGCGAAGTGTGTCAAATATTTCGAATATGGATACAAATATCCATATCTGAACTTCTCTAATCGTATCCATATTCGTTATCTGTATTTGTATCCACATATGTATATATTATATATTATATATATAATACTTATATATTAATATTAAAATATTTCTAAAAATAATATTGCATTATCACATTAATAAATTGAGATTTTTTTCCTTTTAATATCACCTATGACATATAATAAAATAACCAACATGACACAATTTTGTTGGAGTGTATGCCCTAAAAGCCAATTATTTGATAATTGTCATGGCACAATTATAATTATGTTTTAAATTAATAAATAATGTTTAGTTTATTATGCTTCAATTTACTGTGTGATATAATTGTTAAGATAATAAACGTTCCTAGAATAATGTACACAGACTATATTGGTTCAAGTATGTGACTTGGAATATGAGATCGTATAGTTGCAAAATGTATCAATATTCTTAAACATCCCTAATCAAGTATTATTGTTAATGGGACAACAATGATACATTGAGACTAGTATGTGGGTTGACTGATGACCAAATCTCATTGGCTATAGATATATGAGATATCAAATCAACACATAAGTACATGTTGGAGAACAGTGTACTCGATTGACCCACCATGAAAATTTTATATGGAAGTGAAGTGTCATAAAACATTCTCATAGTGACAATGATGTAATGGTCCTTCGATCTGAAGTCATTACATTTGTATACGAAGATTCATATAGTTTGATATCACCAAAAGTCATCTTTAACCGGATTGATCATAAAGGTGATTGTTGGCTATATTATGAGTCGTGTGAGGAATGTGTATGTTCTAGATATGATTTGCCCCTCCTGTATATATTAGGAGTGATATCCTTGGGCCTCTTAATTGAGTAAAACTATGAAATGCATGACCATGCTCAAATAGTGATTTATCTCTTATAGTTTACTCATCTATCAAGAAAATAAAGATTAAATTATAAAGAAAATGACACACTTCATGCCTTAAGTTTAATCTTAGATATCAAGGGCAAAATGACTTATATTACATTGAAACATTGGTCACAAGAAAAGGTTATGTTGAATCACCAACATTATTATTACTTGGGTGACAATGATGTATTACTAGATGTCACTCACTGTTTATAATTTTATAATATGATTATAAAATTATTGCTAACATAATAATAACATATAGGGTCACATACTAAGAGCGTAATTAAAAGGAAAATTAATTCGGATATTATATTTTAAATAAGTGAATATGATTGACTTATTTAAAATTATAGTTGAGAATTAATACAAGTAATTGACTTAGTTAATTGTAATAGTAACTATAGAGTATTAAATGTTAATAGCTACTACATATATCAACGTGGAATAGGAGGTTAGCCACCTCCGTCCAGATTTATTGAATCTAAATATATATGATATATATCATGATTTATTTGTTGAAAGAGGTGGTGGGAGAGGAGGTTAGTTGCCTACAAATATTCATCTTCCTCTTATCTCTTTTATGATATATGTTATACATATACATAGATAGAGATCATTCTAGACGTACACATCCTTCAGTTCTTTCTTATTCTCTGTGTAGCAAAGAATAGAGAAGAAAGAAATACACCAAATAGAGAGAGTGAGATAAAAGATGTTCTTTGATTTTCTTTTAGCTAGTACCACATAAAAGAAGTCATTCATCTCCTTGGTTGAGTTATACATTACTGTGGATACTTGTAAAGGCTTGGTTCAGTTGGATTGAGCTTGTGGTTCATCACTATCTCCACCAAAGTTCAGAATCTGCAGCTGGAACATGTACTCTTCTGCCAAATCAGTATTTCTTGTTTTGCATGGATCCTGGTTGAAGTTTTTTAGAAATAAATGATGATGATGATGATTATGTAATAAATTGTGCAACTGTAAATACTTGAGGTATTTTATAAACCTTAAGATCAGCACAAGTTTTGCATCCACTGATAATAACCTTATTAATCAGTGGATGGTCAATCTCTTCACAAGACAAGTCAGAAAACAGAAACATTCAAAGGACTTGACAAAGTGAAGAAGAATGTCTGATGCTACTAGTAAACAGTCAAAGTATTCCGTACATAAGAAATTCTAAACAAATTTACGTTGATTAAAATCCATCAGGGGGAACCCATCAGGGGAACCCATCAGGGGGAACCCATCAGGGGGAACTCATTAGGGGAAACCTGTCAAGGTATGACGAAGGCAGACCAACCCGTCAGGCAAAACACTTCAGGACATGTCAGTGTCAGGCCAACCCATCAGGGTAACCCGTCAGGGGGAATGATCAACATGGCATCAGTGGAAGCCATCAGTGTATGTCGTCTGTCATAACCATCAGGATCAAGAAGCACTGAGTGAAACTGAAGTGAAAGTTGAAGCCCTGATCCAGTCAATAAGCATCAGGGGATCCAGAAGCACTAATCAAAGTCCATCAGGGCTGATAGTCAGTGGATCATTATGACAGCATGCACCCGTTATCAGTACTTACACGAAAATCAACGTAACGTGTTACAGAAACAAGAAATATCAACTGGAAAGATATTTCTTGAAGTTTGTTTTTGATCCAATGAGAACTCTCTCGCATTAAATGCACACAGATCAGGGGAAGAAAAAGAAGCAACAAAGCATGCAGCAGTCTGACACATAGGGCTACGATGTGACATACTTGCGGCTAAGTTGAGAAAAGCAGCACGTCTCTAGCACGTGATTTCATCATCTAATCAACATATAAGCAAAGGAGTTCTCATTACAAAAATACATAGATTGAATCTATCCAACAAATCAAACAAATAAAGAAGCACACAACATTAGGAAGCTCAGAAATATATTTCTTGAGAGATTTATTTTTCAGAGAAAGTTTTCGTAGCTAGTGAGTGTGAGAAGCTGTGAATTTTATTTGCAGAAATTGTAGCTGTAAATCACATTTGTGATTATATAGATTTCCAGAAAAACCCCAAGTTTTAATATAACTATTTTAACTTGAATCTGTGTGTTCATTTCTTATAGTTTTTCTGTTTGTTACAAGTGTTTTCCAGTAAGCACTTTTAAGTTTAAAAGAGCAAAAAATTGTGTTTGTATTCATCCCCCCCCCCCCCCCCCCCCCCCCCCCCCCC
>CM025786.1:52926061-52952789 GCA_014636745.2 Centella asiatica | reverse complement strand
CTTCTACAAACACTTGTGCTTATATTGCACTAACAATTGGTATCAGAGCCTCTTAGCAGATTTCACTTGCTAAAATCGATCATTATCTATGGCCAACAAAGCTGGAAACAGTAAAGTCCCCATGTTGGAAAGGGGCAAATACTTCTTCTGGAGACAAAGAATGATAGTTCATCTTAGAGCTATTGATGATGAATATTTGCAGATTCTAGAAGAAGGACCTCACGTTCCCAAGAAGCTCATTCCGATAAAAGTCGTTAATGGAGTCAGTATTCCTGAAAAGCTTGTCCCAAAGACAACTGACGAAATGACGATAAAGGAAAGAGAAAAGGTGAAAAAGGATCTTAAAGTCACTAGAATCTTGTATAATGGTTTAGACGATGATATGTTGAATAGTATCATGAATCTTACCACGTCTAAATCTATATGGGATACCATACAAATCTTTTGTGATGGTACTGAGGAAGTGAGGGAAAATAAACTGCAGCTGTTGACACAACAGTATGAGTGGTTCACAATGAAAAATGGTGAAACACTTACTGAAATTTTTGACAGATTTAACAAGTTGGTAAATGACCTGAGATTATATGGGAAGGCATATGCTAACAAGGATGTGAACATAAAGTTCATGAGAGCCCTTCCCATATCATGAGATCTTAAGACAACAGCCATCAGGGAATCCAAGGACATGAATCTTCTAGACTTGGATAGGCTTTATGGCACCCTAAAGACATATGAACTTGAGGTTCAACAAAGATCTGAAATGTCAGGGGATGCCAGAAAGCTTAAATCTGTAGCCCTGATGGCTGCCACCAAGGACAAACAAGAAACAAGACCAAGTTTCTTGATGAAGTAGCAACTAGAAGATGCTGATATAGAAGGGGACAAAGAAGCTGACTTCAAGGAGGAAGAATATACTCCAGAAGAGTTAGAGGAGCTGGATGAAACCATGGCCTTTCTTGCAAAAAGGTTTTCCAAGCTGAAATTCCAAAAGCCTTCGGGATCTAAAAGATTTTCAGCAAGGAAACCCAGTAGCACAAAAAAC
This sequence comes from Centella asiatica, assembly GCA_014636745.2. Classification (NCBI taxonomy): domain Eukaryota; kingdom Viridiplantae; phylum Streptophyta; class Magnoliopsida; order Apiales; family Apiaceae; genus Centella; species Centella asiatica. The sequence goes on along the minus strand of CM025786.1, from coordinate 52,951,747 downwards.
TTTATTGACAAATCAAGAATAAAGTGCTATAAATGCAATGAGCTGGGTCACTTTGCAAATGAGTGCCGAAAGGCCACAAAAGATGGTAAATCCAGAAACAAAGAAGCTGTTGTGGACTACAAGAAGAAATACTTTGACCTTCTTAATGCAAACAAGAAGGGAAAAGCATACATTGCAGAGGGAAAGGACTGGGCTGACTCTGATGAAGAAGAAAATGAAGAGTATGTCAACATAGCCCTGATGGCCTCATCCACTAACAGTAGCAGCTCGCAGGTAAGCCTCAAAATTTCCTCTAACATGTCTAAAACTGATTGTGTTAAAACTGTTAAGGAAATGGCTTGTGAGATAAAGGATCTCTATAACACCCTGAGGAGTGTTGTAGCTGAAACTGAGAGAGTGCAGAAAATTAATGAACAGTTATCTGCTAGGAACACTCTTTTAGAATTAGAAAACTCCAGACTTGAGAGTCTTGAAAAAGAACTCTCAAGGACTAAAAATCTTCTTGACTGTGCTATCAAAAGAGAGGAATGGACCTCGAATCTTCTTAGTCAAGAAAGGGAAGTCATTAAGAGATGGAGTGAGTCTAGCAGGAAACTGGAGGATCGTTTAAAAAGTCAGAAATCTGATCCAAAATCTGGTTTGGGCTATGAAGAGACTCAAGTGCAGCAACCTCCCATTGAGGTTGAGATGGCAACTAGCTTTGGAAAAAGGCCAATAAAACCTATCAAGTTTGTTAAGGTAGACACAAAGCTAGAATCAGGAAATGTTTTCCCAGTAAGTAAAGCTTCCACTAGTGGTGGGAGAGGCAAGAAACTTATTCTTGCCAAAGCACTCAACCCTCCAGTTATGAAAGAACTAGACTGTGCATCAGTGGATACACAGTCGTCAAGGGGAAAGAGTGCATCAGGCTGTAGTAGCCCGTCAAGGGAAAAAGGCCTGTCAGGGGAAAGCAAGAAGAATAGAAATGGTAAGCTAGGTGTTAATAAAACTAGCAATTATTCTTCCATTCATGAAGCCCCTAGAAAAGTGTGATGGAATTGTGGTAACTGTAATCATTTATCTTTTCAATGCAAAGAAAAACCACAAATTTTGACTGGCACAATTTTGTATGCTGATGATTTACCAATTGTTAAAGCCTGCTCCTCCAAGGATAAAGGCAAGATAACTGTTGAGAAATCAAAAGCATATATTGAAGCTCCTAAAAAGGAGAAAGTTTTAAATTTGCCAAAACCAAAAGTCACCAATAAAGATAAAACTGTTTTACCTATTATTGTGACTAAACCTAGAGGACCCAAAACAAATTGGGTACCAAAAACAATTTAAATGTTTTCTTGTGTGCAGGGAAAGGTCAACAGGGGAAGCAAAGGAAATCATCCTTTGTCAGCAAGGAAGCCACAATGATCAAAGATCCAATTCAATTGTTACATATGGATCTCTTTGGCCTTGTCAACATTATGTCAGTGTCAAAGAAAAGATTTGCAATGGTCATTGTGGATGACTACACCAGATACACTTGGGTAAAGTTTCAGCATGCTAAATTAGAAGTATCTCAACAAATTATTGGCCATATCAAGAAGGTGGAAACAAAATCAGGGTCAGTGGTTAGAATGTTGAGAACAGATAATGGAACTGAATTCAAGAATGCAGCTGTTGAGGGATTTTGTATGGAGAAAGGTATAAATCATACATTTTCTGCTCCAAGGACTCCTCAACAGAATGGTGTAGTGGAAAGGAAAAATAGAACCCTGATTGAAGCTGCTAAGTCAATGCTAGCAGAGGCAAAGATTCCCACCTATTTTTAGGCTGAAACAATTTCCACTGCTTGCTTTACTCAGAATAGATCTCTAATCAACAAGGCTCACAACAAGACACCATATGAGCTAATGACAGGGAAAAAGCCAAGCATCAAGTTCCTCCATGTCTTTGGATGCAAATGTTTTGTTCTGAGGAATTTTGGTGAGAACTTAGGAAAATTTGATCCAAAAGCTGATGAAGCAATTTTCCTAGGTTATTCTCTGTCATCCAAGGCCTACAAGGTTTACAACAAAAGACTTCAGGTGGTGATGGAGTCTATAAATGTAGCTTTTGATGATCAAGAGATTTCTGGACTTGAAGACCCTGATTTTCATGAAGAACTCAGGTTTAAAAATGAAGATGAAAATGATTATCAAGAGACTGAAGCCGATGAGTGCAGACAAATGGAGAATTTATCCATTCCTGATGTCAATCCAAACAATGTAGTCCCCCCGTCAACAGATAAAGTCAATTTCCTGGACAACAGATCAGGGGATACTCCATCAGGGGATCATTCATCAGGACATGCACCATCAGGGGATAACTTGAACCTTGAATTATCCACTAATTCAGGGGGAGAGTTTTCAGAAGCTGGGAGCACAGGCTTAGGGGGAGGAGATGATAGTCAAGCAAGCTCATTAAGACACATCTCTAATCCTAAATGGGCCAGAAATCACACAACAAATCTGATTATTGGTGACCCAAGCAAAAGAGTGCAGACCAGGAAAGCAACATCTAATGAATGCCTATATGCTTGTTTTCTTTCTCAAATTGAGCCAAAGAAGTTTGAAGAAGCTGTTCAAGATGCAGACTGGATCTTGGCAATGCAGGAAGAGCTAAATCAATTTGAAAGGAATCAAGTATGGAAGCTTGTACCTAAACCCAATAATAGGATCATAATAGGTACTAAGTGGGTATTCAGAAATAAGATGGATGAAGCTGGCATTGTTGTAAGAAACAAAGCAAGACTGGTTGCAAAAGGATATCTTCAAGAAGAAGGGATTGACTTTGATGAGACCTTTGCACCAGTAGCCAGACTTGAGGCTATAAGAATTTTCTTAGCCTATGCAGCACATTCAAATTTTAAAGTATATCAAATGGATGTGAAAAGTGCTTTTCTAAATGGGAAATTGGAACAGGAGGTGTATGTCCAACAACCTCCAGGTTTTGAATGCTCAAAATTTCCACTGACACAAGACTGTGTGAAAAGTTCTCCAAACTCATGCAAAGCAAATATGAAATGAGCTTGATAGGTGAGTTATCTTAGTTCTTAGGACTGCAAGTTAAACAAGTCTCTGATGGAATCTACATTCATCAGACAAAATATGCCAAAGAACTTCTCAAGAAATTTGATATGGAGGACTCAAAAGTAGCAAAGACACCTATGGCCACTACAACCAAGATTGACCCTGATAAGAATGGAAAGAAAGTTGATTTGAAGACTTACAGGGGAATGATTGGATCATTGCTATATCTGACAGCAAGCAGGCCAAACATAATGTTTGCAACATGTCTTTGTGCAAGATATCAAGCTGACCCAAAGGAATCTCATCTCATTGCAGTGAAAAGGATCTTGAGATATATCAAGGGCACTACAGAGTTAGGACTTTGGTATCCAAAAGAGTCTGGATTTGAATTGCTAGGATATTCTGATGCTGACTTTGGAGGATGCAGAATTGACAGAAAGAGTACAACAGGAAGCTGTCAATTTCTAGCAGGAAGACTTGTATCTTGGTTCAGCAAAAAGCAGCACTCAATCTCTACATCTACTGCTAAAGCTGAATATATTGCAGCTGGAAGTTGTTGTGCACAAATTCTATGGATGAAAAATCAGCTAATGGATTATAGACTAAACTATTCCAAGATTCCAATAAGGTGTGATAACACTAGTGCCATTGCTATTGCTGAAAATCCAATGCAGCATTCCAGAACTAAGCATATAGAAATCAGATATCATTTTATCAAGGAACATGTTATGAATGGGAATATTGAACTACAGTTTGTACCTTCAAATCAGCAGCTGGCAGACATATTCACCAAAGCTCTTGATGAAGCCACTTTTTCAAATCTTGTGGGAGAGCTGGGAATGGTGAATTATACGTCAGGGTCAGAGTCAAACTCCTAAAATTTGGTATTTCTAACTCATTTCATAAGTTCTGGATAAATTCAATTGATATGTGGTTATATATGTTCAAATTGTAAATATGTATATACTTGTATATTCTGCATTTTGTTGTTTGGTTTTTGTTTTAACTGATGCATCAGGGTCAAGGCTTCCTTAAGGACGCATCAAGGTCCGGGTGTTGATCTTGTTCGTCAGGGTCAGGGTATTCGACCTGTGCATCAGGGTCAGGGTATCCGACCTGTGCGTCAAGGTCAGGGTGTCCGACCTGTGCGTCAGGGTCAAGGTGTCCGTCTTGTGCGTCAGGTCAGGGTATGTACATACAGTGAATCATCAGGGTAAGTTTAATTTTTTTTTTGCTTCTGCATCGGGTTTCAAAGTCAGTTAAGTGATGACAACTCATCATTAAGTTCTTCTCTCACTGATGACGTGTCATCACAGAAACTGAATTGACTCCCTGATAGCGTGTTTTTAGGAGAAGTTTTCAAACGTCAATTGGCGGTTATTAATACTCTATCTCTCCTACGTTTTGAAACTCCCCAAAACGTTTAATCTCTACCTGATATTTGCTCGAGTTTTTTTTCTCTCTCGTCTGTACAGAAACCCTAGAACTTCAAATCTTCAAAGCATCCATGGCACGACAACAAATTCAGAGGAACTTGACAGTCCCACCCACAAACTACGTGGGCTTCTCTGACATTGATGAGACAAGTGAATGCTTTATGTACCCCCAATTGTATATACTTCCTCTATAAAAACATACACTTCTCCATTTATACATACACACTTTACTTCTTCTCCTACTCCTATCACAATTGTAGAACCAGAATCTGTACATACATCAATGGAACTGGTCACTGTAAATAAAGAACAGAGAGAAAACCAAGTTACTGTAAATTCTACTTCTACCTCTGAAAGTGATGAAGATGATGCTCCCCAAGATGATTTTTCCCAGTTCATTGGAGTTGATTTGTACTTTCAGCAGAACCAGATGTCTGAAACTGTACAATTATTAAAGCAAGAGTTAGCTAGAACTAATGATCCAATCTTGATCAAAGTGTTAAAGTCACAGATCATGATTGGTCAGTCAATAGATATAGAAAATAAAAAATTGTATACACATTTCTCATCAAAGATACAAAATGTACAGCAAGTTGTCGACTCCCTGGTAACCAGCCTAACTTTACTCCAGATGAAGAAACAAGCTGACACTGTTGACAAAAAGCTAGCTGATCTCACTTCCCAACTGACCAGCATGGAAACTCTGCAACATTCCATGGCTGGCACTTTGCAACAAGTTCTTCAAGTCACATTCCGACTCTCAACTCCCACTGATGATGCTGTCAAAAAGGGGGAGAAATCAACTAAGCAGTGGTCAGGGGATGTTGCTGAGAATTCAAATCAACAATCAGGGGATGTGACTGCTCCTGTTCCTGCTCCAAAATCCAAGGATAAAGGCAAGGGTATCCTGATTGAGGAACCCAAGAAGAAATCCAACACTCAATCAGGGCCTAAGCTACTTGGAGATGCCATGAAGACAGCCCACTTTCCATGTGACGACCCCATAATCCCTCACTAGATCAGGGCTTCGTCAAAAGAAGGAAAAGATAACCACACATCCATTCATATAATAATTACTGAAAGAAACGATAGATAAGAGTTATTACAACCCAAAATATCACATTTACAGCGGAAGCTATTCTGTTTTTATTTTGTAATACAAAATATCATTTCCCAGATCATCTTCCTTTCTTCTCTCCTTATTGGCATTACAAGGCTAGCCAATCTCAGTAACCAATCATTTTTGCCTTTCCCTTGTCAGAGGGCTCAGCCTTTATATTCTGCCCTACAAGACATTAAAATTCGACAAGAATGAGCGAATTACGCCCAGCAAGTATATATACAAATTGTGATAAGCAAATCTGGAATGTTTCAAAAGAATTCAATTCTGCTAAGAGGCTTAGTGAATCAATACTAATGCCTCAGAAACCTTTAAGGAATCTTTAGGACTACTGATGATAAGCAATTGTGTAATCTTTCTTAAAACAAAGCATAACTTTCTTGAAGTAAAAATATCCATCGGGGGCTAAAACCGCTGGATCTGCTAACCATACGGTATACAGCTGGCCTAACTGTGCCCGCATGATCCCTCCTTGTGTGAACGTACGTAGTCACATAAAATTCCTCTAGGTCAGGTGAAGAACAAATCAGCACCTTTCCTTTCCTCTAGCCATCCATGTGGCATAATCATTCAAGGAATATGGCATTCTCATCTGTTACACAGATATAACATTGAAAAAGATAGCTGAAAGAGAAAAGCTTCTTTATATCCATGCACTTTTATTTATATCAAGCTAGCAGAAATTAAAGCATAGCATTATGATTCACAAGGAAATTAAAAATCATAACTTTGTGTGCATGTCGAATCAATTGATCATGCGCTTAACTGAAATAAGCATAGGAGTGATAATATACTTGCATCAACTTGCAATAAACGTAAGGTTGTGAATATACTTGCATCACAAGAATCAAGCATAAGAATGAAAATGTACTTACTTCAACTTGAAATAAATATAAGAGTGTAAATATACTTGCCTCGGTCCTTTGAAACAAAGTTTCAAATCAATTTACTTGTGAGTGAGAGATTCTGTAAATCATGCAAGTAATTTTTAATACTTTAATAAGAATTTATGGAAGAAAACATGTATGTGATGCCCTTAGACTTTATTATTTTAAAGAATAATATCATAAAATAGTTTTAAGAAAATAATATTTTATAGTCTTGATAGCAGACTATGCATCGGAAATAAATTTTCTCATTAACACACTCGTCAAGGACTGATAATTATAGCCATCAGGGACTACAAAAAGGTATCGGGGACTAATACGTGTATTGGACGCGCCAGGGACTAAACACGTCGGGGACTAAACTTCCGCGTCGGGGACTAAAACACGTATCGGGGACTAAAAACTCATCAGGGACTGATGACGTCATCTTAATCCTATCGGAGATTACGTGTGACGTCATCGGAGACTAACTTCTCATCAGAGACTGGTGACGTCATCAGAGACTAAATAACTGATCGGAGACTAAACCTTAGCTTGTCGGAGACTAAACCTGACGTCATCCTCAGAGATTAACAGAATATCTCATCAGAGACTACGAATATCTCGTCAGAGATTAAGAATATCTCATTAGAGATCAACCATATTTCCTCAGAGATTAACAGCATCTCATTAAAGATTAAAGCTTGTTTCTGCTACGATGGAAGGTTTTTCATGCTCAAACTCAGCTTATGATGTCTTATGAAGATGCAAAAGAATAAGAACTTAGCATAAATCTTTGATGCTATGCACGAAAGAACTGAGTAGGGTTCCAGATTCTTACCTCCTTGTTTTTAAGGGTGAAATCAAAGCTGTTCTGAAAATAATTTTCGAGAGAAAAGCTTGGAAATTTATGGAGATGGTATGTTTAAACGAAACTCTGAAGAGAGAAATTTTGGAAAAGGAATTAAAATTTCATCTCGAATGAGGTATTTATAGAGCTCAAAGGCAGTAAGCTAAGGTTACTCATTAAAATAAAATGATTGGTTAATTTGGACGGTAAAACAGCTATTCATCATGACTTCTTGACAGCATACAGCTGCTGTCCTACATGCATGAAAACTTAGCCACCTAAACATTTTCTAATCAAACACGTAATCACCCAAGTTACGTAACCCTCTCCTCTTCCTCCGAGCAGTACAATATAATCTTATATGGGATTTGCTAATTCCCCTTTTTGATACCTTTTTAAGGAACTTACCCTCATAATCATGGGTATCACACCATCATAAAAATTTCATTGTAGATATGAATTTATTATTCATATATAAAAAGGAAATCTTCCATGCAAAAATATAATAGCACAAGATAAAATTATTATTATTATTATTATTTATCATAAAATACATTTTAAAAATTCTCGGGATCTCACATTCCAACTCCCGTTGAAGTTGTAATTGATGGGAAAATGGAGCTGGTCTACCCTCAAGATAAAAAGCTAGTAGAAGCTGATGCAATCTTTGCATAGCAACTTCAAGAAGAAGAAGAGAGGGAAATGGCAAAGGAACAGGAGGAAGAAGCAAAGAAGAAGAAGAGTGTCAGGCCCAGGACCTCCAAGAAACCTCAGCCAAGAAGATCTCAGAACCCTAAAAGTGCATCAGGGGATAAAAATCAAGATAAAACTGAAGACCCTGATGCCACTACAAAGAAGTCATCTGAAGCCAAGGACCAAACACCTTCTCCTGTTATCAAAGAATATGGTCCACCCACTCTAGCTGAATTTCTCAAAGAAGAAAGGCGTAAAAACCTGACATTTATGTTCTCCATAAAAAGCATAGATGTCAGGTTCAACAATAGAAGGGATCAGCTAATAACAGTTCAACTGAAGAGTGGGTCAGAATTCAATGTAGCAATGGACTGGTTTAGGAGAATGGATGCTGAGCAATTAGGACTGGTCCTAAATCTGATTCCAAGATCCTCGCAGGCTTACAAAGACTTAATGGGGATAATCGACAGGCTGAGGAGAGCCATCAACAATGAAAGGAACCTGCCCACAGCATTGGAAAGTCCACTGAAATTATTCTATAGATCCACTGATGGGCAGGAGAAAAGTATAAGGATCAAAGAAGTTGATGGCCTAAACCTGGAGGAAGCGATGCATGTTCTAAGCCAAATAGCCAATCACAAAAATGAACATGTTATCCAGTTCAGAATCCTGCTAATTCAGAGAGTATTGAAGGAGATTGAAGAAACCAAAGCTGATGATGGGAACACTGCAGTAAGGAATGTGCCACCAGTGAAGGGATTTAAAGAATATCCAAAAATGATCACTAGCCCCATGGTTGTTCAATTCAAAAATAAAAAGGGGAAGATCATTACCTTCTACTGGTCACAACTTGCTGCAGCCAATGTTCAAGAAATAAAATCTGTCCTTGAAGCTTTGGAATCCAGCAGCAATGTCAACATAGTCAACTTCAGAAAACTTCTTCAAAAGGAGCTGGAGCAACTGGAAGCAGGTGGAGAAGACAACAGACTAAGGATTCCTGATCAAAACCCAGATCAAAGGAGACAAGGACTTGGAAGTGACTCTCAACCGATTGAATCAAGTCATCCATTGCCCTTTGTCTCAGCAAAAAGGAAAAGGGATCCTGATGTCTAATACAACATTCTTTTTGTAATAGTTATAGGAAAATACTTGTACAAAAATTCTTTTATTAATTCATTCAAAATTCTTTCATGTATTTAGTATTGGTTTTGACATCATCATCAGTGCATCTAGGGATTTATGGTTATCAAATTGATAAACATAAATAGGGGGAGATTGTTAGAAATAAATGATGATGATGATGATTATGTAATAAATTGTGCAACTGTAAATACTTGAGGTATTTTATAAACCTTAAAATCAGCACAAGTTTAGCATCCACTGATAATAACCTTATTAATCAGTGGATGGTCAATCTCTTCACAAGACAAGTCAGAAAACAGAAACATTCAAAGGACTTGACAAAGTGAAGAAGAATGTCCGATGCTACTAGTAAACAGTCAAAGGATTCCGCACATCAGAAATTCTAAACAAAGTTACGTTGATTGAAACCCATCAAGGGAAACCCATCAGGGGGAACCCATCAGGGGAACCCATCAGGGGGAACCCATCAGGGGAACCCATCAGGGGGAACCTATCAGGGGGAACTCATCAGGGGAAACCTGTCAAGGTATGACGAAGGCAGACCAACCCGTCAGGGAAACACTTCAGGACATGTCAGTGTCAGGCCAACCCATCAGGGTAACCCGTCAGGGGGAATGATCAACATGGCATCAGTGGAAGCCATCAGTGTATGTCGTCTGTCATAACCATCAGGATCAAGAAGCACTGCGTGAAACTCAAGTGAAGGTTGAAGCCCTGATCCAGTCAATAAGCATCAGGGGAACCAGAAGCACTGATCAAAGTCCATCAGGGCTGATAGTCAGTGGATCATTATGACAGCATGCACCCGTCATCAGTACTTACACGGAAATCAACGTAACGTGTTACAAAAGCAAGAAATATCAACTGGAAAGATATTTCTTGAAGTTTGTTTTTGATCCAATGAGAACTCTCTAGCATTAAATGCATACATATCAGGGGAAGAAAAAGAAGCAACAAAGCATGCAGCAGTCTGACATATAGGGCTATGATGTGACATACTTGCGGCTAAGTTGAGAAAAGCAGCACGTCTCTAGCACGTGATTTCATCATCTGATCAACATATAAGCAAAGGAGTTCTCATTACAAAAATACATAGATTGAATATATCCAAAAAATCAAACAAACAAAGAAGCACACAACACTAGGAAGCTTAGAAATATATTTCTTGAGAGATTTATTTTTCAGAGAAAGTTTTCGTATCTAGTGCGTGTGAGAAGCTGTGAATTTTATTTGCAGAAATTATAGCTGTAAATCACATTTGTGATTATACAGATTTCCAGAAAAACCCCAAGTTTTAATATAACTATTTTAACTTGAATCTGTGTGTTCATTTCTTATAGTTTTTCTGTTTGTTACAACTGTTTTCCAGTAAGCACTTTTAAGTTTAAAAGAGCGAAAAGTTTCAGGTGTTTGTATTCATCCCCCCTTCCCCCCCTTCTACAAACACTTGTGCTTATATTGCACTAACAAAGTTTCAATAAATTGTTTTAATTTATTACTTTTGTTGCGTTTATGTGCATGAAACCCAACAAATTTACATTAGAAAATCAAACAATATTGTTTTTGTTTATAAAATTTTGTCATTTTTTCACTAATAATAATTATACATTTTATAATATGGGCTATTACTAATTACTATATGCTATAAAAATTAAAACTCTTTTGTACTAATATATTATATAAATCTTTTATACTAGACTCGTATATATTGCTAATATATTACAAACATCTTTTGTCTAGTAATAATTGTTTTAATAATAAAAATTTTAAATTTTATAATATGGTATATTATTAGTTTTATAATAAATTTGTATTATATTTATAATATAATTAAGGCTTATTATAAATAATTCATTAGTTTGAATAAGATAATATAGGTATGTAACATTTAAATATCTTTCATAATATACAAAGTTAGATTAAATTTATTTTGTTTATATATTTCTTTCACTCAAAATTATAAGATATAGATAAAATTGAATTTCTTGATAAGTTTAATGATGTAATTTACTTCTCATTATTTTGAATGAACTTAATGACTATTTCAAACATTAATATAATTGTGAGAACCCGAAAAATAAAATAAGTTTTGTTGTATTATTAATTCATGTTACGATTAATTTACTTTATGCATGGAGGCTTGATATTATGGGGTATGACTAACAAATTCATATCAAATGGAAGTTTCTATAGCAATGTGATGTCCAAAGGATTTAAAGATATTCTGAACTCAAATCTTTAAATGATTATTTTATTCAAGTATTACCAAGAGTTAGTGATTTGTATTCACGTGGGAAGGCAACACACAGGTGTGAGCTACAATACTCACTTTGAACCAAGACTGTAGTGAAGTTAGTAATATAATTATATTATATTAGAGTTGTGCTCATGACCCGTCAATTGCAAATCATCTCTAACAGTACACTAGATGGCTATGATAGAAGATGAATTGACCTTTAGCAGCCGCAACACCGGCCTTTCAAACCAATCGTTTCATTTCAAAGCTTGTTACTGCCTTTTTCTAGCCAACGGTTGAAATCAAATCTCAAACAATCCAACAACTCTTGTTGCTCAGCAAGTGATATAAATATATCATTTGACGTACAACCCTACCCCCACTTTCATAAATTTTCTATACATCCAACCACCCACAAAATCCAGGTTCACTTTCAGAGCAACTGTCCTTCTCAAAGAACAACCCAATCTTTTAACTCCTTCGTTACAACCAAAAAGGTAAGAGCACTATATTTGTGACGACCCAGAATTTTATTTTCTTAAATAAATAGGAATAAAATATTTATGAGAAGATTTCCTATGAGGTATGAATTTTAAATGCTGGAGTATTATGTCCATGTGATGTCCAAAATTCTATAACCTCAATTTCCTTTGTAAAATCATCAAAGGGATTTGAATATAGTAATCTCAAAATCTTGTATGAGATTAATTTAATCAAGCATGAACAAAGATTGATGTTATGGAATATGAGTGTGAAGGTTAGCAAGTTTCATTCAAAACAACTTGAATGGCTTACGTAAGGGAAATGATCTCATATGTATGTATGATGTTTGGGTTAATAAATTGCTTGTGTGTCATTAGTTGATGAAGCTTATGTGCATGTGTGATAACAGCTACTTATTACGTTGTTAGCTGTTAAAGAGTAATGATAAGCTGTTGTTTTACCGTCCAGATTAACCAATCATCTTATCTCAAGGCTTAATCTTAGTCTGCTATAAATACCTCATTCGGAGGTAAAATTTTAATCTCTTTTCTAAAAATTTCTCTTCTAAAGTTCTTCTCTAAACTTACCATCTTCATAAATTTCCAAGCCTTTCTCTCGGAAAATTATTCTCAGACAAGCTTTAAATTTCTCCCTTAAAGACGAAGAGGTAAGAACCTGGTACTCGACTCAGTTTCTTTCGTACATAGCATCAAAGATTTATTAACCATGTATGCTAAGTTTTCAAGAAGGAATAAAACTTTAAAGGATTATATTCTTTTGCATATTCATGTTCATAAGGCATCCCAGGTTGAGTTTATTCATGTAAGGCCTTCCATCGAAACGAAGACAAGCTCTATGTTAGTCTCTGATGAGTTAATGTTAGTCTCTGACGAGATAATTCTAGTCTTTGATGAGTTAATGTTAGTCTCTGACGAGATAATTCTAGTATCTGATGAGTTAATGTTAGTCTTTGACGAGATAATTCTAGTCTCTCAGGAGTTAATATTAGTCTCTGACGAGATAATCTTAGTCTCTGATGAAGAAGTTTAAATTAGTCTCTGATGATGACATCCTTAGTCTCCGACAGGTTAAGTTTAGTCTCTGATGGGAAAATATGTTAGTCTCTGATGACTAAAGATATTAGTCCCCGAGGAGTTTGGCGATAGCCAACTGAGTTTGGCAATGAACAAATCATCCCCTGACAACCAAGAGAGTTCGGCAATAGTCAAAGTTATCACCCGACGAGTTTGGCGGAGAGAAAAATTTTTCCTGACGGGTAAGTCATTCCCTGATGACTATCCCCTGATGGCCAAGAGGCTATCCCCTGATGGTTGAGAGACATCCCCTGATGGGTACCCACTGATGTCCAGTCATCCCCTGACGACTAGTTATCCCCTGATGACAAAGGATCCCCTGACGTGGAAGATTTTCCCCTGATGTGCAGTCTGTCTTTAAAGCTATAAAACATTATTTTCTTAAATTATTTGATGATGTTTTTCCTTTAACCTCAACGGTTCGTATGTCAGATTTGAAACATTAAAAGTTTAAGGACGTCAAATGTGCATTTTCTTTTATAATTCTTATTAAGGTATTAAACTATTATATGCATGATTTACAAAATCTTACACTCATGAGTAAATTGAATTTGATTGTATGCAAATGACCGAGGCAAGTATATTCTCACTCTTATGCTTATTTCAGTTAAGCGCATGATCAATTGATTCGACATGCGTACAAGGTTATGACTTTTATGTTTAAATTTCCTTGTGAATCAGAATGCTATGCTTTAGTTTCCGCTAGCATGAAATGAATGAAAGTGCATAGATATAACTGATAATCAGTTACTTTTCAATCTTATATCTGTGCAAACAAATGAGAATGATATGTCCCTTAAATGGGTTATGCCACATGGTTGGCAGGAGGAAGGGAAAGATGCTGATGTGTTTTGTCACCTGACCTAGATGAATTATAAGTGACTATGTACGTACACACAAGGAGGGATCATGTGGTCATAGTTAGGCCAGCTGTGTACCGTGTGGTTAGCAGATCCAACAGGTTTAGCCCCTGATGGATATTTTGAGAAAGTTATACACAGGTGAATACCTGCCTTTTTTTAAGAAGGATAACACGTTGTTTATCATCAGTAATCCTAAAGAATATTCAAAGATTTCTGAGGCATTAGTATTGTTCCATTGAGCCTCTCAACATAATTGAATCCCTAGTAACATTCCAGTTTTGTTTTCCCAAATTGTTTATATACTTGCTGGGCGTAAATCTCTCATTCTTGTTGAACTTTAATGTCTTACAGGGCAGGGTATAAAGGTTGAACCCTCTGAAAAGAAGAAGGTAAAGATGATCAGCTACGAAGTTTGGCTAACCCTTTTGAGTGCCGATAAGGAAGGAAGAAAGGAAGATGTTCTAAAGAGTGATGTTTTGTATTATTGTACAGAGATAGAATAGTTTCCGTTGAGAATGTAATATTTTGGGTTGCAATAACTCTTTACTAATTCCTTTTATTAGTATTTATGCTATGAATGGATGTGAAGTTATCTTCCCTTCTTTTGACGAAGCCCTGGTCCAGTAAGGGATTTTGGGGTCGTCACAATATTAAAGCTCTGCTCTATTCCTGCACTATTTTGTTCTGTTATGCATAAAATACTCTATTTATTCATTTCCAAAAGTATGATTTAATGCATGCTTTTAACATCTAGAGTTAATGCCATTTATTTCAAAAAGCTATCCAAAATGAGAGTAAGAAATGTTGACAACCATCTAGTAGACAAACCATTAACTTCCAAATATTTCTTTTTATCAGTAGTTAAAACACCATGCTTGAACCTCTGTCAACCAAAGTCTGTAAAGTCTAACAGTGTCTATAAGATCTAGCAGACAACAATAAGGTTACACACTGCAGAAAAGATGATGAGAGTTGACCTATGTATGGTTATCTATTGATAATACCACCTTCTGAAGAGTGTTGAAGTCACCACTGTATCGAAGACAAGTCCTAGTTTAGTCTTCGTCAACGAAAGTGTGTCTCTGACTGTATAAAATAGTCCCTGGGAGATTTCAAATTAGTCTCCGACAGTATAAAAGTTAGTCTTTGATAGTATGAAATTAGTCTCTGATAAGCTAAAAAATATTAGTCTCTAATGAAGGAAAATATTGTTAGTCTCTGACGAGAAAAAATTGTTAGTCCCCGGTGAAGGAAAATTTTGTTAGTCTCTGATGAGAAAAGTTCTTAGTCTCTGATGAGTTTGGTGCTGACTTATTGAGTTTGACGTTGAAAAATTTATCCACCGAGGAGTTTGGCGCTGACTTATTGAGTTTGGCGCTGAACAAACTATCCACCGACAAGTTCAGCGATGACTTACTGAGTTTGGTGTTGAACAAAGTATCACCCAACAAGTTTGGTGATGATCAAGATCATCCCCTGATAATCGAAGGTCATCCCCTGATGATCGAAGGTCATCCCCTGATGACCAAAAATCATTCCCTGATGGTCGAACTATTCCCTGATGGCCGAGGGATATTTCCTGACGGGTAAACTAATTCCTGATGACCAGTCATTCCCTGACGGATAATTATCCACTGATGACCAATCATCCCCTAACGAGTAAATTGTCCACTGATGAGAAATTATTCCCTGATGGCCATCCCCTCACGGCCATATCGCATCCCCTGATGGACGAGACTGCATCCCCTGATGACCACTTTTATGTCGCGATGGCTACCCACTGATGTACAGTTTGTCTTCGAAAGTATAAAATATTATTTTTTTAAATTATTTTAAGATGTTATTAGTTAATAGTTATTAAACCTCAATGGTTCAGATGTCAAATTAAGACATTAAAAGCTTAAGTACGTCACATGTGCATTTTTCTCATATCTTTACCAAAGGTATAAATTCCTCATGTTATATACATATTTATCAGAGTGCCTCATTCATGAGTGAATTGAATTTGATTTTCCTAAAGACCAAAGGCAAGTATATATTCAATATGATGCTTATTTTAATTTAACGCATTATCTCTTGCTTCGATATGCGTGAAATGTGATGACGTACTTATTTTAATTACTTTCATGATGGATTATGCTATGTTTTAGTTTCCGCTAGCACATTATTAATGATTTTGTATAGATGTACCTGAGCTTTGATTATCTCACTTCTTGAACGGTGCATCTATACAATGAATGAAAATGACATGTCCTTTACTAGGTCATGTCATATGGTTGGCAAGAGGAAAGGGAAGGTGGAGATTGCGATCAAACACTTGACCTAGAGGTTTTTAGTGACTACGTACGTTCACACATTGAGGGATCATACTGTTACAGTTTAGCCGACTGCATATAGTATGGTTAGCAGATCCAACGGGTTTAGCCCCCGATGGATATTATCTTGAGAAAGTTATGTACAGGTGGACACATGTCTTTCTTCAAGGAGGATTACACATTATTTATCATCAGTGATCCTCAAAGTTTTTCAAAGATTCTGAGGCATTGGTATTGTTTCACCGAGCCTCATAGATAGAATTAAATCTCTATTAGCTTTCTAAAACTACCCTATTCTTTTGTTTTGTTTATATATTTGCTGAGCGTAAATCGCTCATTTTTGTTGAACTTAATATTTTACAGGGTATGATGCAAAGGCTGAACCCTCCGATAAAGGAAAAGTAAAGATGTTTGGTTATTGAACATATGATGATCCTGTGTGTGGTCACCAAGGAAGGAAGACATATGAAAATTTGAAATATTATGGACTGTAATTTAGAGACAATTTAGCTTTCGCTAGAAATACTATCTTTTGGGTCTGTGGTAACTCAATACTATTATTTCGATTTCATTTATGCTACGAATGAATGTGATGTTATTATTTTTATTTTTTCCTCTTTGACGAAGCCCTAGTTCGACAGGAAATTTTGGGCCTGTCACAATAATAATATTTAATCAGTTTCTTTGAAAAATTATGTTAAATAAGTGCATGCTTTGTGTTATATTGACTTTATATATATATATATATATATATATATATATATATATATATATATATATATATATATATATTCAAAAAATGTGTTTGTACTATTTATGATTGACTCACTGAGTAAATATCATCGTAAATAAAATAAAATGTGACTATTTTTCATGAAACGAAAAGAGTATTATCATTAACTTCAAAATTGATGTAATTTCATTATTTTGTGTAATGGATGAACTATCTTCTTCTAAAACTAAAAAAGTATGATAGATTTAATTTTTCTTTAAATCTTAGTAAATAGAATAATACCTATACTTTTACATTTTCAAAAAGCAAAATAAGATAAGTTTGTTTTGTTTATATAGTTCATATTTCGTGAACTAAATGACATAATTTACCTCTTAGTATTTCAAATTAAATTAATTATTTTATAAGCCATCTTGTATTATATATAAAATATATATGTATTTAAATTAATTATTTTATAAGCCATCTTGTATTATATATAAAATATATATGTATTTTATGAAACGAAAGAAGTATCTTATTCTAAGATTAAAAAAGTATGATAGGTTTAATTTTTAATGATAAATAAATCTTAGTAAATAGAATATTGGAAATGCTTTTACATTTTCAAAAAAGTAAAATAGGAAAATTAATTAACAAAAGAAGTAATTAAATTACATTTTAGATATTCGGTTCGGATAATCGGATATGTTCATTCAGATTCAGATATTCAGATAAATAATATCTGTATCTGATATATATATACGTATCCGAAAATATCCATTTACACCGCTAGTTCATCTGCAGATAAGCTCATTAGGGTATAAATGTTCATTAGCGGATAAAACTTGTCAGCAAATAAAATCATCAACAAATACAGATTTGTCAGAGGATATTGAATAACATTATCGACTGGAGTCAAAAGCTAATCTGAATCGGATTAGGAAAGAAGTTGATCAGAAGATCGGATTGATAAGGTTGGGCAACTGATTTGAATCGAATTAGGATTATCAGAACTAAAATATATATTAAGATTCAGATCAGATAAAATAGAGATTACGTGATAGAGACATTATGTAACAGAGATAACGTAATTGAGAGATTATGTAACAAAAATGTTATGTAACAAAGTTATTATAAGTACTAAGATAGTTTTTTTTAATTGTAATAATACAACGAATTCTTAGAACTTAAGTAGTTAGAATTTGAGTGGCAAGTAAACAATAACTTGAGAAAAGTTTCTTAGAATTTGAGAAGGAAATTTTTAGAACTTGAGTAGTTAGAAATTATTTTTTCTAGAATTGCAGCTGTTTTTTGTAAACGAAAATCATATGTTGATACTTAGTTTATCACATTGAAACTAAAAATTATTTTTTAGGGTTGCAGTTGTTCTTTACGAGCAGAATAAGAGAAACTGATTACTTACACCAAAAACCTTTTGTAAACATTGTTTATGTGATTAATAAAAGCTTACAAGTATTTTTGATATATCGTGTTCTATTAATTCCGCATTTTTTTAATACAGTGTATTCATTTGAGTTTATCAATTCGAAAGAATTTATTTATTTTGTATTCAAAATCCCTTCTACAAACTATCTATCGAGGGACAAACATATAACTTTAATTATTTTTGTGTATAAATTTAGCTAATTATTTGTTGTAAACTTATAAAAAATGTTATTTATTCTCATGATACAAAAAAATAAAATAAAATCAATGATGTGATAAATTCTTTAAAAATATATTATCTTACAAAAATTGTAACACATTTTTTACAATATTTCCTCTTTTAGTAATGTTTGAAGTGTAAAAAGACCAAACTAGTATTTCTCTCTCTTATTTTTATCTTACGAGTCATATCATTATTACATCTTTTTCTTTATCTTTTTACTTTATTATTCAAAATTTTTTTCCTCTAAACTATTTTAAATAAATTATATAAGAATAAATTACATATTTACTATAAAATTAAATACATTGCTTAATAATTGTACAAAGTAAAACGGTTCAATAAACAAAGGCCCCACTTTCCGCTTGTCACATTTTCGACAGCCCTCGATAAAGGCCAAGTGCCTGCCGAGGCTTTAAAATGCAAGTATAGTGCGGCCGAAGAGAATCTGATTAAGTCAGTGGAACTAACGTCAACAGTGATGGTTAACAAAATGTCGCTCCATTTCATTTCACGCTGGTAAATTCTAATCACGTTATTATTTTTGTGCACTTGGCATATTTATCTTCCACGTTATTGTTTTCAGTCCAGAATAAACTCGTGAAGCATTATCATCCACGTGTTTGGTTATGCCTATTCATTCATACCACCAAACCCAAGTGTCCATTATGCTGTATGACCCAATTTTAATTTTGTGTTTCTTGCCACTTTTGAAATTGGCAGAAATATAGTTCATATAAGCACAATTTTGTTGAATTTCTTCGTCTATAGAAACTCTTTGCTAGCTTCTGTCACCCCAATAAACTTTGTTTCTGTCTTATAAAGAAAGAGCAACACACTTTTATAGTTTAGATTTCTATGAAATTGCTTCGCCATAAAAGTTAATAATCAAGTAGCTGAAGTGCTTAAAGAAAAGTCATTGTATGTAGTTTGGGTTGCTGAAGAGAGGGGTGGGTTCAATATTTGACGCTATTGGTTGTGGAAAACATGATTTCACATGTAATGAGTTCGTTGGTGTCACCTTGTTTTGTTTTAGGTTCAGAATACAAACCTCGGTTTGCAATTCAAGTTAGAAGTATAATTCGTGAGGAGTCAGCAATAGTATCCAAGGATTCTAGTGGAAGAATTGATGGATTTACTTTTGTTGGAGAAAAGGACAAAGTTTTGAGGGATGCTGGTAATGGGTTGATGGATGTGAGTGTAAAGGAGAAGAAGACTGAAAGGGAGGTTGTCTTGGAGACTTTATGGGATGATGGGTATGGGACTGCCACAGTGAAGGATTATCTTGATCTTGCTGATGATTTTATTAATCCAGATGGTGGACCACCCCGGTGGTTTTGCCCTATTGAGTGTGGTCATCCCATTAAACATGCGCCTGTTCTTCTGTTTTTACCTGGTAATTTGATGCTCTCTTGAGCCCCCAGTCTAAGTTACATGACCCGAATAGAGTGTTCCACACCCACACCCTTCTCCAGTGTCATGTCGAACATGAGTATTTCGATGCGAAACGAAAAGCCCATGTAACATAGGCCACACTGTGAGCTCTAGATATAAATTAAGCTTGTCAACTGTTTTGCAAGTTACATCTGAGTATTTTCCATTTCTTATGTTTGTTGAAGATTTTGGTTATCTTTTATATGTTTGTATATCTTTTGGATGTAAGTTTTACACACGACCTTCACAGTTTCTAGATTTTGGTTTCCATCCTTATTAAGGTTTTGTGCTCATGATTCATGCAGGGATGGATGGTCTTGGGATGGGCCTCATTCTGCATCACAAAGCTCTTGGGAAGTGAGTATATATACACATAATGCACGATCAGTGTGATATGAAGCACGAATTTCTGTAATCATGACTTATGATATATATACTGAGTTGGTACTATGACTTCAACTATGGTGCTATATGATCTGTTGATGCGGTAAATTTAACAAATGGTTCTATCATCTGTGTTAAGGCTATCATAGTGTCATTTTATCTGTACATATGGTCTCCTTCAGCTTAAATTACATCCCATCACCATATCACCAGAAAACAAAATTGTTTAATTTCAAGACCAAAGTTAATTAAGTATTTTGTATCATCATCATCATACAAGATAGATACTTTAATATAAAAATGATAATTAGAAGACTATAGCAACTAATTTTATTTCTATAGTCAACATCACTTATTAGAATTTAGGATATTATGAATAAAGTCCACTGGAACTTGGAAGATTATAGGTCATAACTACTCCCTCCATCCCATAATGTTTGCAAATTTGGACTTTACACGCGTATTAAGCAATTGATTAACTTTTGTTGATTGTCTAAAATAGCCTTCTATGGAGTATTATTCAAAAGAAATTTTAGGAGGGAAAGTTTTGGAAGGAGAAAATGTAAGAGAGAACGAGTTTTGGAGAAAAAAGTAGGAAAGAGAAAGTTTTGAGGATGAAATATTGTAATGAGATGGTGTGGGACAATGAAAGAAAAGTAAGAAAGAGAAGTTCAACCCAACAAATATTTTTAAAGAGGTATGCTGCGGATAATGTGGGATGGCCTACAGTGGAGAATGCACAAACAATTTGGAATGGAGGTAGCATTATTCCCAGTTCCACCGAAAAAGTTTCTGCTCCAATTTATCTCATATTTGCTTAAAACTCATGCTTTTTCTTTTGATAATTGTGTAAAGTTGACACGGTGTTTTCGAAGTTCACCGTTGCAATTGCATTATCATGCCATATTGCTCCTAGTCTCCTAAAATTCTCAAGAGTAGTATACAATTGTCAATTTTCCAAGTGTACAAGCATTTAAACAGTTAAATCAATGGAAGGAAATCGTAAAGTTCTACTGTATTTGCCTGAATATCCTACGAAGCCGACTCATAAAGATGTTTGCAGTTCTCCCCCTTACTCTACTCCATTTAATTGGCCTCGGACACATCCTATAAGGTTTCTTCTAGTAGTTGAGGAGAGTTCCTGGCACAAATTTTTTGCAGAAAAAGATAATTTTGTGGTCTAAGTCAGCGTCACTAATGGTGCGTTTGGTTCGATGGAGTGGAATGTTATGGAATCAAATGGAATTGATGGATAAGAACAAAAATAGAGGTGGAAAGGAAGGATTAGAAAATTATGAGTGGAGTATGAGAATGAATAAATGATGGATTGTGAATAAAGTTCGGTTATGATGGAATGATGCTAGAATTGTAACTATACATAATTTTGTGAGAAGTAATGAAGCAAGGAATGAGCTTTGCACTTAAGTGATCTTGTAAAATTCATTCTATTCCCATGACATTCCATTCCATCAAACCATAATATGTATTTCAAAGATATTTCTTTAGCAACTAATGATCCATGTTTATTCTGATGATCTCAAAATTGAAAATATATTCAAAGGGTATCAGATCTTTGAGAATCATGATTGGGTACTTGACTATAAATAAGTTGGTGCTTTTATTTTCCTTGTAAAATACTATTTACTTGTTCTGCAGCATTTTCTTATAGTCCTTTTCATAGATTTAATACTAGGGTAAACGAGCAATTGAGTATTTTTTGATAATTTTAATTTTTTAATTGAGAGAATGATTATTCATGCCAATCTAGTTGAAATCTTATGGGATTCGTACTATTTTTGGCATTACCAATATATGCGTGTATAAAATGCCTCTAGTTATGCTTCACTATGTATAGTTATGCGATCTTTATGAAATGTGGGCACTTAAAACTTTCAAAGAAATTTATAGATGAATGTTAGAGCTTCTGTTTTACATGTTCTTGATTTGATAAATGTTATTAACTTAGTCAGAATTTAAAAAGATTGGTATTCTTTCTACTGTGAAATTTGTTAGAAAGAACTTATTGAGTCTATAATATTGTGTCTAGCTGCTAGACCATCAATCAGCTGTAACGGTGTTATTTATCATGAGATATTTCAAATGCAGAGCCTTCGAAGTACGATGCTTGCACATTCCTGTTCATGACCGAACACCATTTGGAGGTCCTTATTTTCTCTTTGCTTAAGTATATGCTTGAGCTGTTGATGAAGACATGCTATGCTGATACTATAAATGACATAATATCAGTCACTACTTATATGTCGTTAGAACTTAGAACATACTTTGTTGTATATTAAGTATCATTTTCTTAACTACAAATTCAAATGTTGAACAACACTGCGTTATCATCATCAGTGGCTCCTTGGGTTTCAAAGTAGTTATAGTTGATTGATGAATCCATATGATAAAAGAAAAGTCAAAGGATAATAGAAACATTGAAAGAATATGAAGCAAAGTGCATAAAATAAAATGACAATAATTTAACTTAAAAAAATAAAAGTGAAAGAAGAAATATTCATAACAATAAAAAATACAACAAATTACTACTATGACTAAAGAAAGAGTTTCATTTTGGTTTCCTCCAATCAATCCTATATCAACCACAAGCCAAGTTATCCTGCTCCATTGAATCTCCTTATGCTACCATCTTTGAAGCTGTTTTTGGTATACCTGATCCCTTTGTTCTAATTTGCTCATTCTAACAAGGTTCTTTTCTCACTGAAGCATCAAAAGGTTTTCGTAAAATATAAGGAAACCATCTCAGTCTGTTATCTTTTATGTTGCCACTCTAACTAATGTGCAAATATCTTTTATACCTAATCCTATCAATTCTTGTATGATTGCGCGTCTACCTTGATCTATTCTGTGACGACCTAGAAAATTTGTTTATCTATAAATAATTTATTTACTCATATTTGTTTTCTTATTAATATGTATAATTATTATATGGTGTTTTTGAGTGTCTAAATATTTTTGGGTAATAATTTGTTTGGATGTTGGTTACAAGGACATACAAATTATGTTATATGTTTGGTAACATTCGTAAATTGCTTGAAGAAGCCAATCGTCCAGATTGGTAAGTCCCATGAAAAACTTAATAACTTACGTAAGAATGACTACCTCATAAGTACGTAGGTTAAGTTGATTAGTAAGCTGCTTAAGTGACTAGCTTATGTGCATGAAGGACAACAGCTGCTTATTACATGTATCAACTGTTAAGAAATCATGATGAGTAGCCGTTTTATTAACCAATGATTTTATCTCAAAGCTAAATTTTAGCCTGTTATAAATACCTCATTTGGAGGTAAAATTTTAATCTCTTTTCTAAAAATTTCTATTCCAAAGTTCTTCTTTAAACCTACCATCTTCATACAATTTCAAGTTCTTTCTTTTAGACGATTTCTTCCAGACAAGCTTTGAATCTATTCCATCAAAGTCAAGAGGTAAGAATCTTAAGTTCTCCTCTGTGTTTAGTTTTTGCATGGCATCCGAGAGTAGTAGTTGTGTGTGCTAAGTCTTTAGGAAAGAATAAAGCTTTTAAAAGAGTATATTGTTTTGTGTTTATGAAAAGAAGTTTACACACAACAGGTAGGATTTTATTGCATCCTAAGTTTGAGTTTGTTTATTTCTGGGCATCATTCTTGTTCTTGAAAGATATTCTTTTATAACAGAGACAAGTTCTACGAACAGTCTCTTATGAGTTAATTAGTCTCCGATGATGACGTCAACATTAGTCTCTTACGGGTTAAGATGACGTCATCAGTCTCTTATGGGTTAATTAGTCTCCGATGATGACGTCAACATTAGTATCTTATGGGTTAAGATGACGTCATCAGTCTCTTATGGGTTAATTAGTCTTTGACGATGACGTCAGCCTTAGTCTCCTAGGGGGTTAAAATGACGTCATCAGTCTTCTATGGGTTAAATAGTTTCTGATGATGTCATCCTTAGTCTTTGATGGGTTAAGATGACATCATCAGTCTCTGATGAGATATTTGTTAGTCTCTGACGAATAAGTACCCACTGATGTTTGACTATTTCCTTGATGGATGATTAATCTCCTGATAGTTAATTCAGTCCTTGATGATCATCCCCTATTTTTTCATACTCCCATATTTATCTTTCAAGATGTGGATTTCTCATGTTATACCAACAATGATGTTTTACAGAATCCTTTTGCAACCAATATATTGAATCTAGCTAAGGACCAAGACAAGTATATATTCATTCCACTTTCTTTCTTACTGATTACGTAGAATCATTATTTCGATTTACGTAAATGAATGATGTTAATGCCTATGCAAGATGATGATTTCTTTTTATGATTAAGTAACGTACGATCATTGATCCGATGTACGTGAAAAGATGTTGATGATTGAACTATGTGTTATTGGGTGTTTGCCAATTGTTTAAAGTCCCTAGCACACCAAAAGATGATGATGATGATGCAAGGGTGTTGCAAGTCGTGAACTTGTATGCACACCCGAGTAGCTTCCATATGGATATATAGTTACGCTATTGGCTGTCACTGCTTTTATTTGTTGAGCACGCCAATGTTGTTGGCAGTCGCCGATTGTCAAGCACGCCAAGGCTATTCAAAATGAGAAAATGTTTTCAAGAAGATATATCTATATGGGAAGTTAAGGAG
This sequence comes from Centella asiatica, assembly GCA_014636745.2. NCBI lineage: Eukaryota > Viridiplantae > Streptophyta > Magnoliopsida > Apiales > Apiaceae > Centella > Centella asiatica. The sequence continues at coordinate 52,926,760 of CM025786.1, read as the reverse complement.
CTGTTGAATGCTTTCGCCTGGTATTCTGGCTAATGATGATAGGGGATGAGAGACCGAGACTTTGGTAATCAAACTCTTGCAGATTAATTGGTTTCTGCAAGTGACTACGTATGTCAAATGATAGAATCAAACGACTAGACTGATCAGCTGGGATGAAATTTGATTGTTAAAGAAAGTCATATAATGATCAGTCTGGTCAGGTGATGCATTATCTGATGAAGAGAGGGCGAATCCTAATTTATTGTAAGAGGGTCAACCTTTGATATCGGTGATGTATTATCTGATGAAGAGAGGGCGAATCCTAATTTATTGTAAGAGGGTCAACCTTTGATATCACTCGGGAACCCTAAATGACACATGTTTGTTGATTTATCAGTAGGCTTGGGCATTGCTTCGCCCAACCTCAATGAATATTAAAACTTTTGAATTATCTGTTCTTCTAGCTTATGATTATATACTTGCTGAGCGTAAACGCTCATGTGGAATGTTACGAAATGTTTTATAGGTTATGTCATGAAGGCCGAGTTGCCTAATAAAGGAAAAGAGAAAATGGCATAGTGAGAGCTTCTTGATTTCTCTCCTGTGGTTGGCCTTTAGAGGGAAAATGAAACGGAAGGTCGTCATAGAAATGTTTAGGTTGAAAGGCCAGATGGGCCATCTAAAGTTTTGTTTCCGCTACAGTCTGTTTATTAAACTTTG
>CM025786.1:52886564-52926051 GCA_014636745.2 Centella asiatica | reverse complement strand
TTGAGAATATATTCTCATATGATTATTAAATGCTTGGCTATGATGTATCTGTCGCTTTTGAGTTGTTGTTTTGTGTTTGCTGGTGGAGCCCGGGGTTCCAGCTTGGGGACCTTGGGGGTCTGTCACCCATATTGCTGACAGTGCCCGAGGCCCAGCTTTGGGGGATTTCCGGGGCCGCCACAATTCTGTTATGTCACTCCCATTTAATACTCATGTTAAATCATTACATTGCAAGATTTAAGCATTTATAACATTGTTGGCCTCATTTGTCTTTTATAAATTTTCCTTTAACTTGAAAGTTATTTCCAATCACACAACTATTCTGTTGTGTTATGTTACTTCATCTAACCTGCTTTGTTCTTGTGGCTTACACATCAGTTTCTCTCTCTGTATCCAGTGTTCATCTCAAGTATTTGAAAGCATCTTCCTTGGTACCTCCTTTCCTACATGTTTACACATCCCTGATCTTATATTCTTTGTGCTGAACCCACTCCCTACATTTCAGTCCTACTTCAACTTAAAATAAACCCCTTGGCCATGCATCCCCATAACTTAGTGTTAACACATTGATGCACGAAAAGTGTGTGAGATTTGGATAAGATGTCAGTATTTGGAATGCCATAGTTTGGCCTGTTAGCCCAAGAGATAGAAGTCTTAGTAATAAGCAATCTTAGAGATACAATTATTAGTTATGATATGAATGGTTATTTAAGATATGTTGGAGTTTAAAGTAAATATCAAAGTTGTTTTGTTTATTATTAATGTTGTTAGAATCTGTAGAATCCTTCGTATCTTTTTATATGATCCTGTAATTGATGTTTATTGATAGGAATTGATTGTGATCAGATTGTAATTAGCCTAAATGAAGGCATAACACACACTTGAATTTATATTCTTCATTCTAAACGTGAAGTTTTCAGTTGTATTTAAAAATTCATAAAATGGTTCATACGCAATTCAGTGCCAAAGTCAAAATTCACCGTAGTGATAATGTCTGCTACGATTGTGGGGAGCAAGGACTTCTGAATCAGAAGATTTGTCGTTTTCTAACATATCCAGGCCAGAAAAAGAATGCATGATTGGTGGATAATCCGGTTCTACCTTCTTCATCCGCAGGACGAAGCTAGAATTATTTTCTTGGGTGGACCAAAATTTAAAGTCTTTACTTATATATACACTTATATTGTGAACCAAAAAATTTAGTTCAAAAGCTGAAAAATGTTACACAAAATAATCACCTTATCAAGAGAAATTGCAGTAAATATTAGAAAATAAAATATTGGACTGAGCCATTGCTATATTACATAAATAAATAACCTGGTTAAGAGAATTCATCGATGACCACAGATCTAAATGATCTTGACCATACTATATAGGAATATTTTTGAAGCCCAGGTGGGCCACACTTATGTCCGTCCCTGTTCATCAGGCAACAGAACTTTGAGAATGACACAAGAAGAATATGCAGCTTTTACCCAATTTCAGGTTTTTGGAGGATTGTATCTATTTGAGGATTCCAATTTTCCCCCGAGTATTGCCTCTCCCGTGCGAATTCACTGTTGTTTGGGTCATCCTTCTTTGCTGGTTCGAAGAAAATAATGCGGAGTCTTGCGTCTCTATCTATTATAGATTGTGAGTCATGTTGGTTTGGAAAGCACCATCATGTGTCATATCCTTCTCGAGTCAATAACGGTCTGTAGCTCCTTTTGGTTTGGTTCATCCCGATATTTGGGGTCCTTGTACTTTTACTTCTAAGCTTGGTTTTCATTATTTTGGCATATTTGTGGATGGTTTTTCTTGGGTCATATGGATATATTTAATGGGAATCGTTCTGAGTTATACTCCATATTTACAAATTATGTTACAAAAATTCACACTCAACTTGGTCATACTATTTGTATTTTGCGCACTGATAATGCTCTTGAGTAATTTTCATCTTCTTATTCTTCATTTATGGCCAAACATGGTATTATTCATCAATCTTCTTGTACAGATACACCACAAGAGAACAGTGTTGCTGAAAGAAAGAACTGCCACGTAATGGAAGTTTCTCGAGCCATTTTATTTACTATGAATATTCCTGAATGTTTTGGGCAGATGCTGTGTTAACAGCTTGTTATTTAACTAATCGTTTACCATCATCTGTTTTGTGCTATTTTCTTATTCTGTGCTACTTCTGTCCAATGTTTTGTTTTCGCTTCAACCTAAAATATTTGGTTGTGTATGTTTTGTTCGTGATCATAGGCTGTAGGCCTGGGAGAACTAAATTAGATCTTAAGTCTCTTAAATGTATCTTTGTGTGGTATTTTCGGGCTCAAAAAGGTTATCGGTGCTACTCTCCCAACCTTGATCGTTACTTGGTTACTTCTGATGTGTTCTTTTTTGAAACACATGCCTTCTCTTCTACACCATGCAATGTTACCGATTTAGATGAAGACACACCCACTCATGTTATTCATCAATCAAGTGTGCCTACACATTCTGTTATTCCAACTTATTCCACTAAGACAGGTACATATATTATGTCTATAGTCGTGTCCACAAATAGCTTCACAACCTCAAGGTGCAGCACCTCCTTCGTCATCATCGTCAATGGGTCTTGCTACCCATCTGATCTTGATCATCCTATTCCTTTGCGCAAAGGTAAGAGAAGTTGTACTCAACATCCTATCTCTTCTTTTGTCTCTTACTCTCAGTTTTCTCCTTCTCATATGTCTGGTCTATCTACTATTTCTGCTCACCCTATTCCTAAGACTGTTATGGCAACATTATCCTAACCTAGCTAGCAGGCAGCAATGGAGGAGGAAATGATGGCTTTAGAGCAAATTGGAACTTGAGAATTGGTGGAACCTCCACCTGATGCTTCTATTGTGAGTTGAGAATGGGTTGAGAATTGGAACTTGAGAATAGGTGTACAATGTTAAGCTTTATTCAGGCGGTATCTTGGCCCGTCCTAAGGCACGACTTATGCTAGGGGATATGCTCAAATTCATGGTGTGGATTATTCGGTGACTTATTTTCCAGTTGCCAAAATGCCCTCTGTTCTTCTGTTAATCTCCCTTGTTGCTACTCATCATTGGCCTTTGTATCAATTGGATGTCAAAAATGCGTTTTTACGTGGAGATCTACATGAGATTGTCTACATGAAACAACCTCCAGGTTTTATTGCTAGTGGTAAATCTAACTTGGTATGCAAATTAAGGAAGTCATTGTATGGGTTAAAACAATCATCCCCAGCATCGCGTTCAGAAAATTTACAGCAGCAGTACTTGAATCTGGATTATTACGATGTGCTTCTGACCATCATGCACTGAAATTATTTTCGATGCAAAAATTTGGGCAAACATAAGTACTTCCTGGGCATTGAAGTTGCATACTCTTGTAAGGGAATTTTATTTTCTCAAAGGAAATATGTTTTGGACTTGCTTGAGGAAACTGGACTACTTGACTCCAAGCCAGTCGAACTCCTATGGATACTAGCTTTGGAGGGAGGGGAGAACTTTTTGATCACGTTGAACATTATGGACACCTTGTTGATAAGCTTAATTATGTCACTCTGTCTCAGCCTGACATTGTTTTCCAGGTTGCTTTAGTTAGCCAATTTTTGTGTTCTCCTAGAGTTTAACAATGGGAGGCTGTTATTCGAATTTTGAAGTACCTGAATGGGACGCCTGGGCAAGGCTTAACTTTTCTTGATCGTGGTCATAGGAACCGAAGGTTTTTGTGATGCTGATTGGGCTGGTGGCTCCTCTGATAAAAGGTCAATATCTGATATTGCATATTTGTGGGTGGAAATCTGATTTCTTGGAAAAGTAAAAAACAAAGCATCATGTCTCATTCTAGTGATGAATCAGAATATTGAGCAATGGTTAATGTCACTTGTAAACTCTGTGGCTAAAACATCTACTCACAGAGCTAGGGTTTTCTAATTTACTTCCAATGCACCTTTGTAATAAAGCTGCACTATATATAGCATCAAATCCATGAGTGAACGAAACACAGAGCTTGATTGTATTTTCTACGGAAAAAGGTGGAAGATGGAAATATTGTGTTAAATCATGTGAAGATGGGCGAACAACTTGAAGATATCCTTACCAAGGCCTTAGGACCGTCTTGGATCAAGTATATTTGTTAGAAGTTGGGCATGCACAATATACATGCACCAACTTGAGGGGAGGGCATCTAAAAACGTAATATATGGCATAATGTAGGGCTTACGTTATGGTAGGATAATAGGGATCTGTTAGAGTATTCTCAGGAATTTGATATCCTAAATAGTAGGAATCTTGCCGTCACTCTTGTATGTAAACAGAGCTGTTGCATACATGTATAATATAACATATCCTTCTGTAAATCAATATATACTACCATAATCTAAATTTTCCAAAATTTAAGCCGAAGCAAACAAGTCAACAATACTGCTCATAGACTTGTATGTGGTCTTGTTTGGCGTATTTGGTGAGGACTGTGTGTGGCCATGGTCTGTGATGTAATCAGAGTTGCTGGTTGGCAGGTGAAAAAATATTAAAGTGCTTTAGTATTGTGTATTTTTAGATTATTTAGCGAGACTGAATAAATATCAAGGACTTCAACAGACTCTGCAGTGATTCCTTTCTTGGAATAGTTCCGAAGTCTGAACAACTTTCTGTCCTCAGTTTGGGCGTCCGCACAACTTCCAGCGGATTTCTCTTTCAGATGTGCGTATAAATTTTGCTCCCTAATTTTTTCCTATTTGTTCCACATAGGGTGGACCATATATCCTCCCTCTAATATCTTCCTCTTTATTTGTAGATTATTCTTTATTTTACAGAATATAAGTGGTATTCATGCTTCTAACTCTGGAGTTGTGGAATATGTATTTACTTGAATGGGTGTGGTTTATTCGTGTTTTCATGCCTGTACACCTTGTTTATCCTTAATGTGCAGTGATATCTCCTGAACTCTTAATTAATGTAAAATGTTTTGTATGAAGAATTGGTGAAATTTGTTGGAACACATGTGAGGTCTGAACATACAAATTTCCCAAATAAGCCAATTTATTTGGTGGGAGATTCCTTTGGAGGGTGTTTAGCTCTTGCAGTTGCTGCTCTCAATCCTACAATTGACCTAGTACTAATTTTAGCAAATCCAGGTTAGCTTTAAACGCACAGAATCTCCTATTAACTTTTTTTTTTTGTTGAGAGGTTTCTGGTTTCTGACTTTTTATAATATCATTTCGTAGTAACTGCTTTATAATATCCATTGCAGCAACATCATTTGATAGATCACAGCTGCAACCTATATTTCCCCTACTGGAGGCTCTGCCTGAAGAACTTCAAGTTTCAGTTCCTTATCTTCTTAGCGGCATTATGGGTAATGATTTGTTAGTCTTTGAATTTATATTTCTTTCTTTTCAGGTGAAAATTCAAGCAGCAAGAAAGCAAAATTTTTAGTTTGTGCAGCCTATTTTTATTTTTTTAGTTTGGGTTGTGCTAAAACCTTTAAGTTTTTGTAAATTATATTGGATGGATAGAACATTCAAAAACATGAAGGTTTGCAAATTTTCATAACTTTTGGTAGTTTTTATAAGTACATAAAATTATAAAAGAATTTACTCTTGGAAACTTGCTAGATTATAAACATCATGTTACATAAAAACCTATGAAAAATTTGCACGCTCCTTTATTTTTCAATATTGTTTTCATCCATATGGTTGGATTTTTCAAAAGATTGCAAAATATAAGATAATTAACTACAGCCCAAATTTAAAAAATAGGCCGCAACCTATATGTGTGTGTGTGTGTATATTTGTGTGTGTATATATATATATATATATATATATATATATATATATATATGTTGTTTTGTGTTTGTTGCTTGGAATAAACTTTGCTGACTTGTTTTGTTAATTTATTGTAGAATGGCATAGTTCCTTGGTTTTAGATGAGCAATCATTGTTAAATTTCTTTGTACACTCTCTTGTCCATACTTTCTGAGATTTAAAGGCTTCGGAATAAAATCGGAGACGTCAATTGATGCATATAATAGATTGACAGGAAAAATAGTACTAATCAAACTAATTTTGCTAGATCAATCAGAGCCTTTCTTAGCCAAGCCATATAATCAGTATTCAGGACAAGTGACATAATGATATATTGCCATTCAATCAGTTTAAAACCACTCTTAGGTTAAACCTTATTGCACAATTTTATTTTTATGTATTTGTCTCGTTTGATAATCCTCAAAAATAATTTTTGATAAAATTTATTACAAACAAGAGAGTACCATGGGGAAGAAGAAAAAGTCATCCGGACTGGAAGAAATTATTTATTCTAATGTAAAGATGGTCTATTTCATGCCTTGTGCCAATCCAAAATTGCTACCCACAAATAATTTGGGGTTAACTGCATTGTAAAGAGAACTTAAATTACAAGTCCTTTAGTTGCAGGCGGACTAGGAAATTTTAACTGTATAGATAAGAAGAAAACATAAATTTTTTAAAATCATAAAACAGATTGTAATTGATTCTGTAGCCTAAATTCGGGTGAATAGCAGCTGTGATTAGCCAGCTGTAGTAGCTGTATTTAGACTGCTGTAATTAGATTTAGATTAGTGTTGACTAGAGACATAACTTGTGCAAACTTTAGAGATTACAAAGGGCTACAAAGATTGCCAACAATCCCGTGTTTCATGAAAGAAGAAAGCATATAGATATTGAATGTCATTTTGTATGTGAGCAGTATGAAAAGGGGGCGATCTCCCTTCCTCATGTCTCCTCAAAAGACCATATTGCTGATTTTTCAAATCCCAGCCAACAAAACGACACAACTATCTCATAGGCAAACTGTTGGTTCACGAACCACCAGTTTGAGGGGGAGTGTGAGTAGAATCTGTGCTGAATCTTTTATCTTTAGAGATTTGATATGTCACGATTTGCTCATTGTAATTATTGGTTATTAATATTCCTAATTTTCTGTTGTAATCAAGATCCTTAGTTTAGGCTGTAATATCTTGTAGTAATTAGGCTTTATCTTAGGCTTGATTTTAGGAATGATATATTAGTTTTGTAACTACGAAAGAGGGCTTTTGATGCCAGTAATAACATATACCTTTTACAGCTTATTTTCTTACCATCTCTCATCTCTTTAACAGTATAAGGAGAGCTGAGGAATATGAGGGAGATGTACATTGGAAGTAAATGTAAATTTAAACCATAGTTCAGGTCCCCTTGAGAAAAAAAAATTCTGGTCTCTGACTGATGTTACTATAAATCATCATTGCTGCATATGTGTTACAACTGGCCCATTGATGTCTCTGTAACTGACATGATATGGCCCAGCTAAATTTTTTAAAAACTGCATGTTCATTTCTGCTATGTATATTATCTATTATGTAATATTCTTGCAATACACTTGACTGAAGGCTATATTCCACAGTATTGCTTTATGTCTGTTATGCTTATTTTATGAATGTTTTGGATAGTTAATTTTCTAATGTTCATACAGAGGCTTCTGGGTCTTCTGACGGTTCTCTTTTAGTTTTATGGTATTAAGAAAGTGGTTTTACATGAAGCGATAAATTTATCACTTACTGAACTGGATAATGGGAATGAGAGCTTTGGGAACCCTGCAATAATAAATATATCATTTACATCAGGTGAACCAATGAAGATGGCCATGGTCAATGTTGATACTACGCTTCCTGGTCCAGTAGTAGTTGAACAAATCTCTGCCAACCTTACCTCTTTGCTACCACGTCTTTCTGTAAGAACTGCTATCAGTCTCACAATTTTTTATGTATTACCTGCTTCAACTTTGGTGTTTCAGAGTCAGGCTGGCTGTCACAAGTTAATATGGGTACAATTTACTTGCTAATATTAAAAAACTCAGATTCAAAATTTTAGGGACACTGAATTAGCTAGAGCAAGGAGTTGTCTGTATGTATGTATGTATAGGGAAAAAGGAAGTTGATGTATAGCTCATTTTTACAATCCTACCCACTTGAGTTATGCTTTGGTTTCCAAAATATGTATGTATGTATAGGGAAAAAGGGAATTGATGTATAGGGAAAAAGGGAATTGATGTATAAGGAAAAAGGGAATTGATGTATAGGGAAAAAGGGAATTGATGTATAGCTCATTTTTACAATTCTACCCACTCGTGTTATGTTTCGGTTTCCAAAATATGTAAGAAAATTCTAACCATACGAATTGAAAGGGCATTCAAAGACAATGCAATATGTGAACTTTTTGAATTTTTCCGAGCTAATCTACGTAGTTTTTATAATCATGTAAAAATCAATAGATCTTAACCCTTGAGATTGTATAAATTTTACATGGTTATAAAAACGATATTATACACCACAAAAAGATGAGCAAATTTATATAACCCTCTTTTTATTTTTTATTTTTATACACTTTTAATTTGTACCGTTGGATTTTCTAAATAAGTTGTGAATTTATAAATATAAAAATAGTGGGATTATGAAAATGAGCTGTAGTTCATTTACCTTGATCCCATCTATATATGATGTGCGTGTGCATGTGTGTGTTCACGCTTGTAGATATAAAGATTGTATATAAAGATTACATTAATCTAATGTGTTTGTTGCATATGCCTTTGTTTCTACTAAGTTCTATAGTAAATGGATCACATTCATGACCAATAGGTCACATGTTAAATATCACGGGTGGATGTGCTGAAGATATGCTGTTTCATACAACTTTTTGTAGTATGTCCGTAAAGCAAATCATTGTATTTGATAATCTCTATTTCAATTGCTAATTCAATTTTTATTTCTTGGGTCTATTTTTCGGTTAGTATTCTGCATTTCTCATTTATTTATTTTTTGTTTTCAATTTTGCTTATAGTCATTGGCAAATATCATACCCAAGGATGCTCTTCTATGGAAGTTGAAGCTACTTAGATCAGCTGCTGCTTATACTAATTCACGTCTCAATGCTATAACAGCTGAAGTATTAGTACTTGCAAGGTTTCATATTTCCGACTCAAGTTGGATATTCTTTCTCATAACTTGCATAAACATTTCTTCTCTATTTAGTACCATATATTGGTTTTGATTCAATTATCCAAGAATCAGTTATTCATTTAGTTAGTCTGTGTAGGTATTAGAGGGCAGCAGTTTAGTTTTCTTTTTAACAAGAAACTTGATTATCTTTTTCTCCCTGTTGTGTATATGAATAATGCACACATACATATGGGCATGTATATATAAATATGTGTTCGTTGATTTTTTATTTGAAAATTATGCTTTTAGCTTATTCTTCTTATTATTTTTTTAATCCAGAAATATCATACATTTTATGTTATATATAATCATTTATGAAAGGAGATAGCTAAAATGAAAATTCACTTTTTCTCAAGTCCTAAATTGATCACAATTCAATCTCCTTTTCCACAAGATCCTATATCAGCTATACATCCTCCTTGCATTTATGCCGGAGATGTCGCCAGTGCTATGGGCTTTGGCTTATGTAGATCAAAAATGATGAATGGGATTGTGGCACTCCACTCGCCGCCAATGCGGAAGGATGCCGTCGAAAAGTGACTCACAGAATATGGTAGAAGAAGATGGTAGAAACAGAAGACAAAGTTTTGTTGAGAACAATGGTATTAAGATGAGAGAAGAGTACGAGGAAGATTAGGTATGGTACATAGTCACAATAAATTCATGTCAATTCTAACCACTCTTTCTACACTAGGTACTAGTTGAAATGAAATAAGAGAAATGTAGGATTTATTTTGCGATGTTTTATTTTTTATTTTCTTATTAGCTTATATTTCACCTATGGAGCATCTGAAAAGGCTGACACACCTGTGGAGGCTAACTTGATGCTTAAAAATAAGGATGTCGAGTTGCTTTCGAATCAACTCACTATTGTAAACTAGTAGCTAGTTAATCTACCTTACTATTACATGGTGTGATATTTCATATCTAGTAACTTTTTTGAGTGGTTTCACGAGTAACCCTCGAAATATTGTCTATTCTTTCCCACAAATTAGCCATTAACATTATCTTCTTATGCCGATGCTAATTGGACTGGATGTCCAAATACACACAAATCAACAAGAAGATGGTGCATTTTCTTAGTAGACTCCTTAATTTAATGGAAATATAAGAAGCAAGATCGTGTATCCAAGTCTTCAACCGAAGCTGAATACAGGGCTTTGTCTTCAGCATGTTCAGATGTTACGTGGATTGTTAGGGGAACTTGGATTTTCTCAACAAGGTTCCACACCCCTTTTGCTGATAATACTAGCGCCATTAACATTACTGAGAACCCTATTTTTCATTATAGAACAAAGCATATTGAGGTTGATTGCTGTTATATTTGAGATGCTTACGATTGTCAATTGATTTCAGTCCCATGTGTCCCTTCCAATCTTCATCTTGCTGATATATTCACCAAAGCTCTCCCAAGTGGCAGACATCATTTTCTGCTTAGCGAATTGCTGTTGGTTAACAAATTAACATCAATTTGAGGGGGGATCACAATATATCCCAAGAGGATATGGTCAAGCTGTATATAATTAATTCTGTGGATTATAACAATCCACTAATTGAGCAATTACAATCATTATGTAAATAGTGGATAGTCAACTCTAGTGTAAATGTGGATTTTGTAGATTGTCACCGAAGATTTTGAGGATTGTAACAGACCCTAATTATGGGTCTCGATTGATGCTGAAGGATAATATATATTGCAAGGCTACTCACAAGGAGGCTGGCAAATTTCCCCTAAAAAAGTAGCTTCTTAAATTCTATTCCTTTTAGACTTTTGTCAGTTTTAGAGTATATAAATTGTCCCACATCTAGTACCACACAATAGCATATCTTGTATATAGTGATTAGGGCCACCTACCAATTGTGAATTGGTTTTTGAGATATATAAATCATATGACTGCTTAAACAGATAGTTTACCATTTCTTAAGATCTAGACGCCCCCCTTACTGGCTTTTGCCTGAGGTTTAGCCTAATCCTATTCGATAAGAAATAAGAAAAAAAGGTAAACAGAGGTAACTGTAATCTAAGATTTTCATTGTGTTAATTCCTAATGGTTTTCCATACATATCTATCAGGACTGTGTTGTATGAGATATTGCACACAGAATACTCATAAATCACTTCCTCCTTTTCAATTGGATTGTCCATAATATATATATATATATATATATATATATATATATATATAGGGAAAAATTCATAATATATGTATGTATAGGGAAAAATTCATAATATATATATATATGTATAGGGAAAAAGGGAATTGAGCTATAGCTCATTTTTATAGTCCTACTCACTCGTGCTATGCTTCGGTTTCCAAAATATATGAGAAAAATCTAACCATATGGATATATGAGAAAAATCTAACCGTACGGATTAAAAGAGCATGTAAAAATAAGCTATATATAATTTTTTGGGAATTTTATGAGCTCTTTTATATAGTTTTTATAATCACATAAAAATTAATATATTTTAGCTATTGAAAATATATAAATTTTACATAATTATAAAAATCATACTATACACTATAAAATGAGATGAAAATTTATATACTACTCTATCTTTTGTTACTCTTTCAATCTTTACGGTTGATTTTTTTAGATAGATTATAAATTCATAGATATAGAATTAGTGTGTAGGATTTGAAATGTGAGCTATAGCTCAATTACCTTAACCCCATATATATATATATGTGATATATATATATGGAGACAAAAATATAATTTTAGTTTCTTAAATTAATTTCAATGTCCAATGTGTAATCAGAATTGAAAGTATTATCTACAAAACATGTTTAACATAATTCAGTATCTTTTAATTCTGGAGTTGAAATGTTGGGAGTATTATGGTCCTGTTTGTTTCTATTAAAATTTTAGATATTATAGATTTTAGTAGTGTAAATTGCACAATCATAATCTAGAATCTCTAAAATGTAAGCTGAAACAAACGAGACCTATATTAAGTTTTTATGGCTTTATATAATCATCCCTAATTGTGTATTAAAATGATTCAGCGGCAAGGACAATATGCTTCCTAGTGGAGATGAAGCTCGAAGGCTTTCAAAAACCTTGAAAGACTGTAAAATTTGTTATTTCAAGGACAATGGACATACTATTTTATTGGTAAGTAAGGTCTCTGTCTTAGTTACCTCTTTTGTTGCTGATGCTGCAGGATTATTTTAGATTGATTTAGATTTGGATTTCCACAACGCATAGCATGAGACACAGAAGTAGTACTATCTCATAGGCCTAACCTAATTTCAAACATAAGTAAATTATAAATAAGGCAGAATGACATCCTCTGGGCATGTCCATGGAAGGAAATATGTATAAAGAAAACACACACACTTGGCAGAGATAACCTCTTTTATTTTTAAGTCGGTTGAATTTGTCAGTGTTATTGTTCGTATCAATAGGAGATTTTTTTAGGATCTATCGGAGATTTGGAGATGAATCAATCAGAGATTTGAAGATCAATTAGAGACCTGTGTAGTTGTATTGTAGCTGTAAGCAGTAGTGATTGTAGTCATGATTGTAACCTCTAGCAGTATATAAGTGAATGGATAGGAGAGATGGAAATTATCCTTCTCATTATCTCTGAAAATATGGTATCAGAGCTGCTTCCATTTGTCAACCTTAAAGAAAACTAGCCAAGTAGCCTACAATAAAGTCTACCATAACCAGTGCCTACTTTCATCCTACAAATCAATCGAAAACAAATTCATATTAAATATCTGAGGACAAAATTAAGCTCTGCACCATGAGCGACCACCACCGGAGCCTTTCTGTAGATGAACCACCTGCGGCGCACCATCACGCATTGACCATGAGCTGTCGTTACTTGGTGCCACCTATTTCACGAGCCGGCACATGACACGTGCCTGGAACTTTTTCGGTTCGACTCAGTGTCTTTCCTGGGCTTCGTGCATTTGGGTAGGTCACGTGCAGTGGTTCTCTGGTTGAGTTTAAGGTTTCTGGTGTTTTAAAGCCTGATTTATGATCTTTATAATCAGAAGGTTATGATCCCTTTTGGTTACATTCTGAAGGATTTCGGTGTTTTTATATTTCAAATTATATAATTACTGTGCTGTAGTTGGTTTATTATTGAGTTGCTACATTGTTTATGTAATATATATATGTATTATATCCCTGTTGATTTCATTCATTGGATATTCTTTTTTTGTATTCTTTATTTATCATGGCAAATTCAGTATTATTACCAACAATGCTTCTAGTGCTCTTTTGAGACACAGTATTAGTTTTTTGGACACTTTTATCCACAATTTATGTTTTTACAGGTATTATCCTTTGAGTTAAAAGTACTCTTCTCCATGTTCCACTTCAATTATTGCTATCTGCAATGACTTCAGATGATTTTTGAAGACATTTAACTATTTTTCTGTACTTTGAAGAACTGGAGCCTTCTTGTATGCACTGCTTTAGTAACTAAAACTGAAATCCTTTATCATTTTAGTATAAAGCTCATTGCATTTAAATTTTGATAAATAACTCTCTTGCATGCTTTGTCTTTTCCTTCCTACTTAAATTTCCCTATTTAAAATTAACACCTGCTACGTACAAAGTTGTAAAAACAATTATTCTTTGATGAGTCTTACCATCTTGATCTTCAAACTATTTTAATGATGCATAACACTTTATCAACAAAGAGATATATTTGAAGCGGAAAAGAGCTAACTGACACCAGTTCCTGTGCAGGAAGATGGTGTTAATTTGTTGACTATTATTAAAGGTACCCTGAAATATCGTCGCTCCAGGAGGCATGATTTTGTTAAGGATTTTATACCTCCCAGTATGTCCGAATACAAGAAGCAAGTTGAAGTACATGGGTAATTCATCAAATATATATGGTACAATTATTAGGTCATCCTCATTTATGTTATTAAGAAAACTAACTAGTACAAAGAATATGTTCTCCGATCAGACAAACTATAGCTTTATTTTACGATCTTAAGTAAGAGCCTTTATAAGAAGGAGAATACTTATCAACAAAATTAAAGTTTAGTTTTATAACTTTGAGTGAGAATATTTATCAGGAGGAGAAGACTTGTTTTAACTAGTAAGAAGGATAAAACTTAGAGATGAAATACTCTGAGGTTTAAAAAATCAAAAAATGAAATTCTGGTGATTAATTGACTGATTTGCATCTGTTACAGATTGCCCGAACCATTGACATAATTACGGAATATGGTAAATATACCGAGTTTAGTGTAGATTAGAGTGATTCATGATTATAGGCTATGTTAGTATCATTGATTTAGAATTTTTTATTACTATATTATTGTGATTAGCATAATTATAGAGATTATGTCATAATTGTAGGGATTGTAATTACTGATTGTAATCGCTTTGTCTCAGCCTTACAATCAGAAATCTGTTAGAAATTAGAAATCCGAAATACTCTAGCATAAACATCAACTTGGTATTAGAAATGCAAGGAAGAGAAAAGAGAAGAGAAAATAATCAACTTGGTATCAGAGCCATACCCGTGTTGTTATTATGTCTGGCCAAAAATCTTTCTTTCTAGATAATGTTTCTTGAAAGGAAGATTTTTGGTAAGTATTACACTGATTGGTAAGTTCATCATAGTCTTCATTAGTAAGCTCTACAGTTGCCACTATAGTGGATTCTCTGTATCAGAACACTAAAGTAAGTGATTAACTGATTGCTTTGAAATTTTTACAAATGCTAAAACTATTGTCTCGAAGCTTAAGATCTTTTTAAATGTTGATTTTTTATCTCGCCATATTTGAAGATTGTTTTTTGTCATTTGTTATTCTTCTTTATTACAAATATGAGTAAGGTATAATTAGATAGACTCTGCTCGTTCTAGTTTTAGTTCTACCTGACCACATCTTCATCTTCTAAATGAGCTTATCTCTATCAGTACTCCTATCTTCTAGAAGACCATAAAATTCTTTAATCTCAATATCCTATAGTAAATCCTTGGGATGTTTTTAAACAACTGGCAATGAAATCCTTATATCTCATTTCCATGATCTCAATATCCTTATGATCCATTATCTCCATTATCTGGACTGAACTCTTGTTTTAATTCAGATTGGACCGAATTTAGGTCTCTTAATTTCTCCAGATTTGTAGGCCATTCCTCTTTTTCCTTTTCTTCTCCTTTGTTTTTTTTTTTTAACTAATACTGGAAACTGTGGTTCCTAAAAGCCTAATTCTCATAAAATTCACATTTTAACTTTGTGAAACCCTAATTGAGGTACTTGCATCATTTTGCTTGCCTCTACATCTGTTTTACATTTTTAAAAAAATAATGGACACCAACAATACTTAGTAATGCAATTTCATAAATAGTAAATTAAATATTTATACTTATGTAGAAAGTTCCATGTTCTCATAGCGGTGATTGGCATAGTTCCAAGTTGAAATATGAGCATTGACGGTAAATTTGGCTTTCTGACTTCATCTTTCTATTTGTGCATGTGGTGGCTAATGATAGTTTTTGAATATAACAAAATGCAGGGCCTATCGTTTTGCTATTAGTCCAGTAATGCTCTCAACAATGGCAAATGGAAAAATTGTAAGAGGTCTTGCTGGGGTTCCAAATGAAGGTCCTGTTTTATTTGTTGGTTATCACATGCTATTGGGAATGGAGCTTGTTCCACTTGTTTTAGAATTCTTAAGAGAAAAAGGAATCTTGGTTCGTGGTGTAGCACACCCAACATTGTTTACGCAACAGACCAATAACCGATCTAATGAATTTTCCTTTTTTGATTTGATGAAAGTATTTGGTGCATTACCTGTCACACCCTCTAACCTTTTCAGATTGTTTTCAACTAAATCACATGTTCTGCTTTATCCTGGGGGTGCACGTGAGGCTCTCCATCGCAAGGTGTGTCACAGTATAAGTATAATCGGTTGTTTCCTACAATTTTTGTGCTGTAGATATTTTGATCTTCGTAGTCTTTGTCCGTATAGAATTGTTATTATGTTTAGTAATTTTACCTTGTGTTCTAAGAACTAAGAATTTGAGTTTTGCATACAAATAAAAGGATTTGGGGGTTTTCCAAATCTCAGAATAACAAAAATCTCATATGGAAATTTTACAGGCTGGGGAGTGGGGAAATGTTGTGTTTATATCAGAAAGATGAAGGCAATTAGTGTCAGCAGAATAATATCAGCACCAAATCTTCCTAAATTGATTCTGATATTGTAGTCAAGACTTAGGAAATTAACATAATTATAGGGATTGTATAAACAAGATTATAGGGATTGTATTGACTGAATCATGGGGATTTTAGTTCCTTATTTTCTGCACATTAATTATAGGAATTAGATAGATCAGTATGTATCCCTTCTATATAAAGAGGGCTGACTTCCTTTGTAAAGGACATAAATTTACTGATTCAAGATTCCAGAAATACTCTTGTTTTCTCCTCCTCCTTTGTTTCTTTTGACATGGTATCAGAGCCACTTAAAAGTTTTTGATTAATTCTCTTCTTTCTTCTCGGTTTGAGAAGTCTCTTGTTCTGTTTCTATTGTATAGGTACTACGAGTTTTTGTCCATCCCATATCTAGTTTAGATCAAACCTATTTCTCAAAAGAAAATGGATGGTGATAAGATTTCAATTGATCGCTTTAATGGAAAAAATTATTTCCTATGGGAATTTTCTTTCCGCATGCAAGTTATGGGTAAAGAATATTGGGGTATCATTGATGGAACCATGGAGGATCCCAAACCACCTACTCCTGCTGATAAGGTCATCAGCATCTACTTCTGCAGATTACACCAAGTGGCATACTCAAAATGCCTAGGTTGTAAGCTGGATGCTTTCAACAGTAGAGTCGCATATTGCTGTGAACTTGTGCCCTTATAAAACTGCTACTGCAATGTGGAAATAATTGAAAGAGGTGTATTGTCAGGATAATGAGGCACATCGTTTTCAGCTTGAACAAGAGAACGCAGACTTTCATCAAGGAGAATGTTTCGTTCAAGTGTATTATTCTGAGTTTACAGCATTATGGCAAGAATATAGTGCTCTGGTTTATGCTGCACAATTTGATGACTCAATCAAAGTCATTTAGGGGGTTCATGGGACAACACAAAAGCATCAATTTCTCATGAAACTCCGTCGGGAATTTGAATATATAAGAAGTAGTCTACTAAGTCGAACTCCTGTTCCTGCTTTATCTCTCTACTTGAATGACATTCTATGAGGAGGAACGTCTTTGTACGCAACAGACTCTGGATACATATTCTCGATCCAGTCCTTCTGAGGTTGCGTTTGCTGCCGTATCCAAATCACAAGGAAAGGACATGAGTAAGATTCAATGTTTTTCATGTCATGAATATAGACATTATGCATCTCACTGTACAAAGAAAAAGTTTTGCAAGTACTGCAAGTCCAATGGCCATGTTATTTCTCAATGCACTAGGCGTCCTCAGAATTGTACTAGTTCAGAGGGTCGAGCTTTTCATACCCCTAATGTGGTACCCACGAAATAATCAGTAACTGGGCATTCTTATATCAGTCCTGAAGCTTTACAGCAAATAATTCAGACAAACATTGCTGCTGCATTCTCATCTATCGGACTGTCAGGTAAATCGCATGTCAAAACAACGAAATGGTATCTTGATTCTGGGGCTTCCCATCACATGACCAAAAATTCTAATAATTTTGCTTCTTATAAATCGACTCCATCTGTTCCTTTTGTTAGTACAGCAAATGGGCAGATTATGCCTGTCCAAGCCATTGGCACTCTTCAACACTTTTCTTCACAACCTTCTCTTCGTTTGTCTAATGTTCTTCATATTCCCCAACTATCAGCTAATTTATTGTCTGTTGGACAACTTGTTGATAATAATTGTCGTGTCTCATTCTCTCGTCGTGGTTGTGTTGTGCAGGACCAAGAAACAGGACAGGTGATAGGGAAGGGGAATAGAGAGCGCCTCTGTAGAGTATGATGTAGCACAACATTCTCACTAAAACATGATCTCTTGTTCTTCTTGTTCAGAATATCATTCAATCCTGTTCAGGCTAATTATATGAGTCTTTCCCGTCAAGGCCTAACTAGCCATCTTGATCGTAGCTAAGCCTACAAGAGTGAAGCAGCATTATTCTTTGTGGATCTGCATAATCTAGGGACTCATCAAACCCCTGCTTCAGCGTTGTTTTCAATTTCTTTGGCATAGTCATTATGGCATCGTAGGTTGGGCCATCCTAATCAGGAAAAACTCAACTTCATGATTAAACATAATATGTTACCTATCTCTATTTCTCATTGTTCAAATAAAAAGTTTATTTGTGATACTTGTTGTCTTGCGAAAGCAAAAATCTTGTCCTTTCATTTGCATAATAAAAAGGTCACTTCTTGTTTTGATATAATTCATAGCGATGTTTGGGGTGTTACACTAGTGATTTCTCGTTGTGGCTATAAATACTTTGCGACATTTATTGATGACTTTAGTCGATTTGTTTGAGTATATTTCTTACATGCCAAATCTGAAGTATTTACTGTCTGTAAGCAATTTGTAAGTATGATTGATACCCAATTTTTGGCTAAAATTAAAACTCTTCGTTCCGATTGTGGGGGTGAATACTCATCAAATTTATTTCAAGAATTCTTGCATACTTCTGGTATTTTGTGGGAAAGAAGTTGTTCATATACTCCTCAACAAAATGGTGTAGCAGAACGTAAAAATCGTCACATATTAGATATTGTACATGCTATGTTATTAGAAAGTTCTGTCCCTGCAAATTTTTGGGTTGAGATGGTTCAAACAACTGTTTTTCTTATCAATCGATTACCATCTTCAACTTTGGAAAATGACACTCCTTTCTTTCGATTGCATGAAAAGTTCCATCTTATGTTGCTTTGCATCCATTTGGTTGTGTATGTTATGTATTTCTACCACCCACGAAACGTCATAAGTTGTCAGCTCAGGCATCTAAATGTGTCTTCGTTGGATACATCACTTCTCAAAAAGGATTCTTGTGTTATGATTCAAGTGCTAGAAAAATTCGAGTCCCTCGTAATGTTGTGTTCCTTGACAACATGTATTACTTTAAGTCAAAACAGCCTTCTCATGTTGCATCGATCTCGACATTACCTGCCTTTTCTACTAATAATTTTGACAGGCTCGAAAAAGGTTTCATATATCATCGTTGACCACCAGATAATAACCTAACAACCTCCCTCCCCTCCTGCTTCACCTATACCGTCTCCGGGACTTGATACCTCACTACCTGAAGCACCGATTCTTCGACGATCCTCACGGATTTCCAAACCACCTGATAGGTTATCATTTCTTGTCTCTTCTTCTTCCACACTTGTTCCTGTTCCTCGCTCCTTTAATCAAGCTATTCTTTATGACTGTTGAAAAACGGCAATACAGGTTGAACTTGATGCCCTTGCTGAGAATGACACATGGGACATTGTTCCTCGCCCGCATGGCATGAAGCCCATTGGATGTTCATGGGTTTTTACCACAAAACTTGAACTAGATGGTACATTAGATCGGTATACGGCACGACTTGTTGCTCTCGGCAACCGCCAACAATATGGGATAGATTATGGTGAACAAAAATATACTCACGAATTAGTCGAACTTGCTAGACTATCAAATGCACGTCCAGTTGACACTCCAATGGAGCTTAATATTCACTATTCTAAGGATTCAGGCACTTCTATCGCTGATCCAAATATCTACCGTCGTCTAGTTGGAAGTTTGATCTATTTGTGCATCACAAGACTGTGTCTCTAAATCTTCTACCGAAGCTGAATATCTCTCTATGTTTGCT
This sequence comes from Centella asiatica, assembly GCA_014636745.2. Classification (NCBI taxonomy): domain Eukaryota; kingdom Viridiplantae; phylum Streptophyta; class Magnoliopsida; order Apiales; family Apiaceae; genus Centella; species Centella asiatica. The sequence goes on along the minus strand of CM025786.1, from coordinate 52,906,262 downwards.
ACTTGTTCGGAGATTTTATGGCTTTGATATTTAACTGGGGAACTTGGTTTTCCACGGTATAAAGCAACTTCACTTTCTGCAGACAATATGAGTGCTATTAAAATTGCATCTAATCCAGTTTTTCATGAGATAGATGCATATCAAAGTAGATTGTCATGCCATACGCGATGAGATTCTTTGTGCAACCATTACTTTGCCTCATGTGTCTTCTACCCTACAGCTTGCAGACATTTTCACGATACCACTAGCAGCGGCTCGCCATCGATTCCTTATGTCCAAATTGATGTTGTCTTCCATGACACATCAATTTGAGGGGGAGTGTCAGCAAAATAATATCAGCACCAAATCTTTGTAAATTGATTATGATATTATTGAATATATAGTCAAAACTTAGGAAATTAACATAATTATAGGGATTGTATAAACAAGATTATAGGGATTTTAGTTCCTTATTTTCTGCACATTAATTATAGGAATTAGACAAATAGATCGGTATGTATCCCTTGTATATACAGAGGGCCGACTCCCTTTGTACAGGACAAAAATTTACTGATTCAAGATTCCAGAAATACTCTTGTTTTCTCCTTCTTTGTTTCTTTTGACAATTAGCACTAGAACTGGGTATACCTCAGGGAACAAAACTAGATCAAGGACAATAAAAGAGAGTCAACAGCCATGTATTCGCTATAGCAACAAAAATAAAGGATAAACCTAGACAAATTTTATGAGTACAATTTCAAGAGTAGGATTTCCATGTGTGATTTAGTGAAAAATGATGAGATCCTAACCTGCTGCCAATTCCTTGGCATATTGAAGACGACTGTGAGCTCAAGAATCTGGATGTTCTTTCCAGCTGAAGTCTGATATGCATGATTTCAGAGACAATGGCCACTTGAAGCTAAATCATGTGAATAAACTCATCCAATTCGAAGATAATCTCTTTGAGTTTGTATGCCAAGACCTCCTTTCAATATTGGTGTAGAAACTAGGCTTAGAGCAACCTTTGCATTGTATTAATCGAAGGCTTGAGCTTTTCAAATGAATCTAAAAAGTACTCATTGAAAGTTGTGATGCAACAAAATAGTGATGTTTAGATTTAACGCTCTAAACAACGTAGATATAAATTCTTGAAGAAACCAAGAGATAATGTGATCTCCAAACAATATAATTTGTATGGATAATTTTGAAAGAGATGTAAAGAGATCAATTACAAATAATCGTAAGAGGTATTTATAATAGATATTACTAATCCTATTCATATAAGATATTGGTAATTAATTCTACGAATATTATTCCTATTAGACATTGGAAATAATAGAATATCTTAATAAAGTAATATCCAAAACAACTAAGAAAATGGAAATAAAACAAATCCTAAATAGAATCGAATTAGTCTTTAGAGGCTCCTGCATCATTCCCTCCAGCTTGAGAGAAACACTTGTCCTTGTGTGAATTATCAACAAGAACTCACAAGTCATGAAGACTTTGATCTGATTCATCTTCGCTACATCAATTTTCCCTCTCCATTGAAAAGAGCTTGCCCTCAAGCCTTCATCTTGAGAAGAAACATACGCCGAGAAGATTTTATGAACTTTAATCACTAGACCCCACAAAAAACACATCAAAATCAATTTTACTTCAACCAATTCGGCACGCTTCAATACTTCAAAAAATTTCTTTGGAAATAAGAGATGTTGCAACAAAACTTTGTTTGATACTTTCACTTCAAAAGTATAAAGACAAAGTATAAAGTCAAAATACTTTACGTCCCCAAACAATTGATCCATATATTTTGGCACTTTTGTGACATGCTGGAACAAAAACTTAGACTCACAATCTTGAATCGATATCGGTTCCACATCAGAATTGTTTGACACTATTTCTTCTTCAACATGTTCACCCCAAATAGATTTCTCACCATCTGATTCATCCCAAATTGGCAGTCTCAAATAATCGAATGAATCAGACTCCCCGTCCTAATCACTAAAAATTTTAGAAAAGATTATAGGAACACATTCTCATATTGGTTCAAATTTGATTTCCTTCTCCCTTTCTTGAGTTAGAACTTCTTGTTGACCGCACCGTCCCAAATAGGTGGTTCCAAATAATACGAAAAATTATCAATATCAATTTTCTCAACTTGTTGCACAAAAATATACTCCATGGATTGAGACGAATAAATCTTGAGATCTTTCACATAGACTCCACGGATTGAGACGAATAAATCTTGAGATTTTTCACATTACTTTGCGTATTTTGCAAATTTTCCTCGATGCTATACTCCGGTTGAAAATAAAGTCTCAAAAACTCTGCAAAATAGCTATCTAATTTAGACATGATATAAAAAGAATCTCGTTAAATAAACCAGTTAAGAACTTTCATTTTGCTCCAAGAACAAACTATCTTTTTATCATAGTAGCTCCGATTAAATTGAATAGATTTCCACCGATGCAAAGCATATCCATCAAGTTTGCGAGATACAAATATAACTTTTTCCAATGCATCATAAACTCGGTGATAAAGAAAATACTTCTCAAAATCCAATAACTAGTCAACAAAATTATTGGCACTCCATCCACAATTATCACAAAAATATTGAATGTCTTTATATCGTGGAATATAATCATACCTTGAATCATATGTGTTCACCGGGATTCAGTCTTTAATAATTTTGAATCGAAAAACCCATACGCTCTCCAAAATCATCATCGGACTCTTTTATAGAAGAATTTCTAATCTTTCTTTCAGTCATGAACACAGATACAGTTATCCAGGCTCGAATACCAATTGATGCAGCGAAATAGTGATGCTTAGATTTAACGCTCTAAACAACGTAGATATAAATTCTTGAAGAAATCAAGAGATAATGTGATCTCCAAAACAATATAATTTGTATTTGGTAATTGTGAAAGAGATGTAAAGAGATCAATTACAAATAATCCTAAGGGTATTTATAATAGATATTACTAATCCTATTCCTATAAGATATTGGTAATTAATTCTACTCATATTATTCCTATTAGGCATTGGAAATAATAGAATATCTTAATAAAGTAATATCCAAAACAACTAAGTAAACGGAAATAAAAAAAAATCCTAAATAGAACCGAATTAGTCTTTAATGCTATAAACAATGTAGATAAATGTTCTTGAAGAAATCAAGAGAGAATGTGATCTCCAAAACAATATAATTTGTATTGATAATTGTGAAAGAGATGTAAAGAGATGCATTACAAATAACTCATGAGGGGTATTTATACTAGTCGTAACCCCTTCCTATCCCTATTAGATATTTGAAATAATTCATATTCCTATATGGTATTGGAATAATTAAATAATACTAATTAACTAGCTTCCTAAACAATTAAAGAAAAGGAAAATAAACTGATAATAATATAAGAAATCCTAAATCAACTCAACTATAATTTTTAGAATCCTAAAAGGAATCAACTTGTACTGCTCCCTGCATCAGTCAAGTTGTAACGTGTGGGTTGCAAATAAGCTTGATTGCAAAGAGAAAAGATTATAGAAGCTTCAGATACCTCCAGCTGAATGGTTTGTCATGTCGTTTTCATTGATGATAAGCCACCCTATATGTCATGAACTTGTTTACTGATGCGGAAGTTCAGAGGAGATAAAGTCCTTAAGATGTTGGCTGTTTGATGTTGATGAGCAACCTCCAGGCCATCTTAATTCGTTGCATGTGGAGGAATCTTCAGAACTCGAGATACATTTTTTCTGGCTGTTGTATTTGCTACATCTTATACAACTAATTACTTGGATTTACCATAATCAACACAGAATCTTCAAAATCCATTATCCTTGTTGAGAAAGTTGGAATCACTGGGGCCTGATGATGTTTAGTTAGTTAATTTCATAACCATAATAATATAATTGTAATACCCATGATATATGACGAGTAAAATTGATCTAGAATAAGTGAAAAAAATTCAGATAAGGGAATTAAAAAGATTAATAAAAACAAAAGTTGTCTACAACTTGGATTTCTTGCCATTGGGGTTTCTTGGTAAATGCATAAGGAAAATAAAGGTTTTCTTTCACTTCGGCTAGCACTGGCACAAGTGATGTGGTGGTGAATCTGTGAGTGTCCATGAAGAAAAAAGATTGATAATCAGGTGACTATTTCTTTCTTTCTGCATAGAAAATGTTGTAGATTTAGGCATTGTATTGCCATGTACTTACGTTAGTATGTTTATGTGGGTAGAAGTAAAAGATATGCCATATGTATATGGGCATATAAGACACTGAGAAAAAGAAAAAATATTTCCTAAATAATTATTAGGAACATGGAGTCAAGGATTTCTGGAGATACATCTTTAATAAATTTCTAAAAAAACCACCATTTGCAAGCTTGTTACTTCTTTTATATCTTGTACGCTTTTGGATGTAAACTTGTGACTATATTATAATATATGTTGCTTTCTTCTGCTAACATTTCCCCTCTAGCTGAATAGGGAAATGTTGTATTGAGGTGATTCTTGACTATGTTTTCAAGGAGAGCTGGTGGCGTTACCATTGGAAAGATGATTAGGAGAATTCATTATCAGATGAAAGGAGGCAGAGAAGATGAGAATAGAGAGAAAAGAGATGAGGTGAACCAAGAAGAGAGACTGGAGAGACTCAGGTTCAAAGAGAAAAGCGATAAGAAAAATGTTGAGAGAGAAACATCCCTGTATCTCAAACATGAATCTTATACTTGATCCTAAGATTAATATGCTATTGTGGGAAAAACTCTAGCAGTGCAGTCACCTAAACCAATCGATACTTGGCTAGAGAAATGCCCTATTTGACAACCTAATTATACTAGAAACCGAATTACTAGCTGCTACAATTTAAACAATAAGTACAGTTTACTTGTCCAAAATAGTAACACCAAATAAATTAAATAATAATATCTTTTAAATTGCCTTATAACCTGCATCACTATCACATTCTGATTAACTAGAATTTAAACAATCCTGGCTTAGAGAATCAGGAAACTCTAGTCAAATACAGTTGTTTGTGTTAACAAGCATCGTGGTTTGTATTTGTTGATGTTGATGTGTTTATTTCTTTTGCCCACGTCATCTATTTGTACATGCCTGAAATGGATTGCTTGCTTCAGAAAATTTCATTGAGATATCACACTTTACACTCTGACACAGTATAACTTTTCCTTCCTTACTTACCGTGAATTGGTTTTATATACAACTGAATTGTCTTGTTATAACTTCATGTCTATAACCTGTATCCAGGGTGAGGAGTACAAGTTATTTTGGCCTGATCAACCAGAATTTGTAAGAATGGCGGCTAGATTTGGGACCACAATTGTACCTTTTGGAGTTGTTGGAGAAGATGACGTAGCTGAAGTAAGCATGTGTTTTTATCTAAAAACTCATTTATCTCACATTCCCCCTGCATATCTGCCATAGCATGCCTATTTATGTTTATAATATAAGTTGTTGCCATCCATGAATTCTTCCTTTCTCAACATTATTCGTTTCTATTGTTTACATAGTTTGAGTCGCCTATGGTTTCCTTTATTGATAATGTCATGCCAAGTTATTTGCAGTAATTCAGTTAATTATTATACTATTGGTATAAATTAAGTGTACATATCTGAATCCGGCTCTATCATAGAATGTGTAACAGTAGATTATAAGAATAACGTAAAATCCATTCACGTTTAGAAAATATTTGACTGTGCATGCTTGTCTCTGCCATGCCTTTACATTTTGGTTAGCCATAAATTAATTAAAAAAAAAGACTGCCCCGTCATGCTTTTTCTCAGTATTGCAGTGATGGTTAGGCACATGTGGGGTGAAGGATAACTGTAAGAGTGAATTGAGATACGTTTGAGGCTTGATTCTTTTCACTTATAGACTTTAACGAAGAATTGAGAATATTAGCTATATTTCTCTTTGAATTTTTTGTTTCTCCTGGTTTTGCGTTAGATTTACTACTTTCAAAGATATTGAGATTGATTAGGATTTTCTGATCCTAAAAATCAAAATTTGAATTTGATTCGTGCAGGGATAAAAAATAAAAAGGGGATGGTACATTTTTCCACTCACGAATACTTTAGACCTAAAATTATGAAGATTCTGTTGATTCATTTATAGATATAGATTTAATCCTAACTAATTGAAATGCCATTGACTTAGTTCGTATGGTAGACTGGGATGTAAGATAGGACATATGTGCAACTATTTGCTTTCCTACTTCACAAACAACTTCAATATATTAATCTCAACAGTACAACTCTTTGTATGAAATAAAAGTTGTAATCCCTGTGATTCTTCTTTCATTTCTATCTTACACCTCTGTCACACGCATTAAAAAAACTAGATATAACCCTATTTATAGGTAACTCAACACATTCTTTCTCTAATCAACTTTGGACCCTCAACATTAAACCATGTTACTTTGAATTAGGAATTGAAAATTTAATCAAAACATTCCTGTCAAATATAGAACTCACAAAATAAACTTTCAAATTAGAATAAGATTTGAGGATAAACCTAACAATTCCATCCATTGACTTGAATCCCCAAGCACATCAATTCGGTCACTTAACTTTACCTTCTTGTCGCTCTTCTTGGTTTTCATTCCATGCATAGCATGCCATTTAATGAACACATCAATTTTTCACTCATCATTCCTTGAAAATTATATTCTCACGACAATCGGGGACATAACAGACTATTTCAAGAATCTTCTTTGAGCCATGACGAAACATGAAACGAACTTTGCGAATGCCTTCGATTTTCTGTTTCTCTTTGTTCGCTCTGTTAACATAACCAAAGTCTCTATACTCATTAGATGATTCAACACTTTTTATCCTTACAAACATGTCTTGAAGCAACAAAATCCAATACTCATCTCTTTCCATTACAATTATTGCAACTACTCTAATACGACTTTTCTTCAGCAATCGAACTATCATCTTCAAAATTTTCATTCCCTTTTGCTTCAGTTTGGTAGTTCTTGAAACTCTTCAAGTCCAACCTTAATATAGTACATTGGTATTGGATATGCCCTTTTTTCCCCAGCAATAGCACTATGCATTACTATAATCTTTTGGTCTAGATCTTGATCTTTCTCTATTTTTATCTCTTTGTTGGTTCCTCCCACAATCAAAACTCTCCACGGTTAGCACCTACATACCATAAGCGTTGCACTCTTCGCTCATCAATTTTGGTTTTCTTGTAACACAGTAATCACATCATCCAAAACTAAAGTTGATTTACCCACCAATAATGTTTGTAACAAAGATTTGTATGACTTGGAGCAAGACAACAACAAGAGCAAAAGCTTTTCATTTCTAGTTTCTCTTCCATATTCAACAGTTGGGACGCCTACTAAAAATTGTTGATATGATTATGGAGATTGTTCCTTCTTCCATCATCAAGGAATACAAATCTTCCATCATCAAGGAATACAAATCTTCCATCATCAAGAATAAATCTGTTAAAGCACTTCTATTGGTTAGCGATTTCGAAGCACCACTCTTTTCAAGTTGATCCACAATTGTTTAGGTTTATTCTCTTTTAAAACATCACACTTTATGTCTTGTGCTAACGCCAAATGGATTGTAATCATTGTCTTTTGGCAAATTGTTTGCCAAATCCTGTCACATTCATTTCATCTGGTTTCTTTTCGTCGAAGACTTGATCTGGCTATGCAACACCAATGATTTTGAATACTACTTTGCCACAATGTAAAATTTGATTTCTCATCAAATATTGGAAGCTCAAATTTGTCAAATTTGCTGCCATCTTCTGCACAAATCAGCCTGCCTCTGATACCGGTTGTTGGGAATAAACATTTTACTCAATATGATAAAAAAAAATAAAGACAATCGTTGGAGTTTTTCTCAAATTCCAAGATTTGGAGATCTGTTTTTGGGTCTTTGTTTAAAGTGACTCATTCTGAAGAGGTGCACGGTGTGCATCTGAGATTTTCGTGAGTTGTTAACTTCTATAGTCATGCACGGCCTAGATGTGCATTGTGCACACCTGTGCATCGGGACTGGTGTGGTTTTCAACTCTTTAGAAGTCCTATTATCTTTCGGATTTGGCCTAGGTGATATACAGGTTATTCCTAAACTGGTTTCTATACATAAGGTAAGTTTTGAATGTGTTTTTCAAGAGTATATGTGAGATTGAGACATACACTTTGAGAGAAAGATTGATAGTTTTGTTATGTGGTTCATCTTGTACTTGATCTTTATATAGTGATTTTCTTCTCCTAGTAGCCCCTGGTTTTTCCCGTATTAGGTTTTCCATGTAAATCTTAATCTTGTGTGCTTGTGGTGTGATTTGTTTTATTGTTTGTATGTTTGGGGGAAAATTAATTATTTAATCCTTAATCTGATTTCAATTTATTTTTTATCCCCTTAACTATTTTTTGTTAATATTTAGTCCTGAAATTAATTTTAATTTTAATTTTTAAGGACTTTATGAACTTTGGTCCATTATATGTTACATGATTATTAATTATTTTGTAATCTAGTAATTTTGTTCAAATGTATTTAGCACGTAGATATTTACGTACTATGATTACTCATGAAACTGCACATGTGAGTGACATGAATATTTTATTTTACAATTAATATTACAATAGATTTTGATGAGCAATTATGACCTATAACTATTTACACGACAAATACTTTCCAACAAAATTATAGATTAGAAAATAGTTAACAAACACATGAGATATAATTTATCAAAGTTGAAAAAAGTCCTTAAAATATTAAATACATTAGTTTCAGGACTAAATATTAACAAAAAATAATTAAGGGATTAAATATTAATTTGAAATTAGTTTAAGGATTAAATAATTAATTTTCCCTATGTTTGGTCGGATTATTTTATAACAACAATACTTGACGTGGATCGGATCTCAAAATTTACTCCACAAACAACTTGAATATATTAATTTAACGTTACAATGTTTTGCACGGAATAAGAGATGTTAAAACCCTCCAACTCTTTTAACCATTCTTCTATCTTAACATCTACTTATAGGTAACTCGACACATCCTTTCTCTAATGAACTTTGGACTCTCAACGTTAAACTATATTTATTATTTCCAATTAGGAATTAGAAATCTAAATAAAACATTCATACCAAATCTAGAACTCCTTACAAAATAAACTTCCAAATGAGGAGAAACTTTACAAGTAGCTGTACGCACGCTAAGTTTAGGTGGAAGCTTGAAAATCAGTAACCAAATTTGTATGCTTTTTGTATCCTAATAAGCGAAGCTTAAATCTGTTATTTCGGCAGGTAGTTGTTGATTACAATGACATAATGAGAATTCCTCTGGTTAATGACTTGGTGAGAAGGTACAATGAAAATGTCACACATTTAAGGTACGTAACTACTCTCGGTTACAACAACTCATTCTGGTAACTTTTATAATGAAGATAGTAACTTGTTTGTATTTGTGGGATATCATCTGCTAATAGAACTGATATGGAAGGGGAGATTGCAAATCAAGATTTCTACTTTCCGGGGCTTCTACCAAAGGTTCCAGGTCGGTTTTATTATTTGTTTGGTAAGCCGATTTACACAGAAGGAAGGGAAAAGATGCTGAAAAACAGAGATGCTGCAAATGAGTTGTACTTGCAAATCAAATCTGAAGTTGCAGACATTTTGGCTTATTTGATTAAGAAACGAAATGAAGACCCTTACCGAGGTATCATTGGTAGGACTTTACATCGGGCATTTGATGCTTCTATAGATGAGAGTCCAACATTTAAACTATGATTTATGGATAATAATAAATATGTGTATTTTCTCACAACAAACTGTAATTACTTTCAACAAAAGCTATTATATAGGTGGAATAACTTCTAATAATTGCCAAATTGCTCGCATTGATATTTCGGGTGATAGCATAGTCAGGATTTTTCAGTCTCTTTCAAATTGTTAGGATGTTATGAGTTCCTCAATGGCTAGGAACTTGGGGAACCTCAAGAACTATCCTTAAAACGAGTCTTGTCTAAATTGAATCTCTGTCTGTAATCAAGTGAATCACTATTCACATCCTTTTCTTAAAACATCAAAATATTCTTATGGGTCCACCACTTCTTAATTCCTTACTATTTTTAATATATATTACATTATTTATTATAGAATATGTGATATTATGCTATGCTGTAATGTATATAATATACAATGTAATATATATAATACACAAAGACACACATATATACATGGAAAAAGGTAAATAAGTTACTACCTACTTTTCAAAAATAAGCTGGAGCTTTTTGAAAAAAATATTTATACCAATTTGTATAATTCCAACCTTGTAGATTGATAGTGCAACTAAAAACAGTAGAATGTGCAGACTTTTATATTTTTTGAAATATCTAGCATCATTGTTATAACTATGTCAAAAATAAAAGAAAATTGACCGATGAATTTGTAAATATTGTTTACATTATTACAAATATATGTTAGATATATAATACTCCCTTCGTTTTACAAAACATTATATTAGAACTAAACATTACATTTGAAAATGAGATTTGTTCCAAAAAATAATTATATTTGTATTAATTTTCATTATACTGTTATATTTTTTAAAATTTGTTATTATAATCTCTTCAGACTACTATTACTAATTGATCATTTATAACAAATTTTATAAAAAATGACTTATCATATGAACATGAACTTCTCAATTAAATGTTACTATTTATGATTGATCATTTATAACAAATTTTATGAAAAATGACTTATCATATGAACATGAACTTCTCAATTAAATGTGTAATATTATTATCCGTTTAAAATGCAAAGGTTACACCTTTGTGGAAGGGAGATATATTTACATGCATATTTTTAGATGTTCTATTAATATATGATATTTAGAAATATTAAATGACTAGACGAATCTAAGTTTGATAAACTAATTAGTGAACTTGTCATGTTAAACTTAGAAAACTGAAGTTTCAATTGAATGTTACTATTCTTGTATTAATGTTGTATTGCAAGAGAGAGGAGAGAGCTCTACTGATACTTGTTAGCAGAGTCTGTTAGATTGTCAACTGTTTCGAAGATATGAAATTTTCAGCAAAAAAGTACGCTGATGGAAAATTATTCGAATTATCATACTGTACACACCAAAAAATTTCACACGTACGGTGGCTGACTCAAGATTCTCGTACAAGGGTCAAAAAATTTTAGTGTACAATAAAAATAAAATTAACGATAATGTATTATAATAATAAAATTATTAAATTCAAAAGATGTATAATATTATTTTATTATTTTTTAGTTTTTGGCACTTTTTATATGGCACTATTCTAAATCAGATAGAAAAGTTTATAAATAAAGATAATTTTACGCACTTTATAATATTCATTTTAAAACTATTAAATGTTAAAAATGTTAAATTTAATTTTAAAATATAATATCTAAAAATCTACTTAATAAAATGACATATTACTTATGATGTACAAAAAACTTATATTTAAGTTTTTTTTGCTAATATTAAAGTTGTACATTTAATAGAAATTTATTCTACAAAAGATTAATTTTTAAAAAGAAATTTATTTGTAATATTTAATTGATAATAAAATAAAAGTATTGTAATGATAACTTTTAAAAATAATATCATTATATAATAAAAATATTACACAAATGTAACTTTTTTTACGTAACGTATCTGAATTTCAAATTAAGCTTTTTTTAGAATTAAAGAAATGTATTTAAATTTTAGAATGATAAAAGTACTTTATATATAATTAAAAAAAAATTAGCGGGGACGTAATATCCTTTCGTCCTATGCTAGATACACCACTGCACACATATGCATCTGACAGCCACACAAACACAAGATTCACATTCGGGAGAGATTCAATAATAGAATTTCTCACGAATTTTGAGTTTAAAATTTTTTATTTTCATCCAAATCCTACTATAATGGTGAGGAGGAAATAGGACAAATATTCACATTTGGTCATTGTCAAGAACGAGGATCAAGGAGGCGAGTAGCTGTCATAATTCGAGTCTGTAAGTTTCTTTTTTAGTTATATTTAGATCAGATTTTTCTGATCCTTTATTTAGTCCTCTTGTAGTATATATTTCCTTATTTACATGTTTAGTTAGATGTTCTAGAGTTATTATTAGTTGTTGCTATTTTTTCATAGTCTTGTAGTTTTAATTCAGTTTTAATTATTAAGTTCATGTTGCATGTTAAAATTATTGTTATGCAATTTTTTTAGTTTAGTAGTATAATTTTTTAGTTTAATTTTTATATCAAAGTAGTAGGTTGGTTGTTAAAGACTTCTAATTTTTCTTATTTATAATTTCTTATATCAATTTAGTAGATTGTTAACGCCTTATAATCTTTTTTTTTTTTAATTTATATTTTCTAGATCGATGTGGCCGGTTGTCAAAGCCATGTAATTTTTCTTTTCTAGCTTGATAGGTGTTATTAATTTGTTTTTAATTCACTTGAACATGCGATACTCGTGGATGTTTACTTTTATGTTGATGAATGTTCTTATTTATTAGTTGTATGTAAAAGAAAAGTTTGGTAACAATATGATTCCATGGAAGTCGAGGAGTGCGTAACACTTTTTTCTTGCATAATTAAGTCTGAATTTATTGAATCTTTGATTGGCTAGATAATAATGGAGTTATTGATAACGGACCTTTATTTTACTTAAATTTTGGGTGAATTGGTACATCATATTTTTTACTTACCAACCGGCGACTCTTTTAACCTAGATATGTCTTTTATTGTTTTTGTTGTATTAAATGCCCGATTATGTATTAAATTTCAAAATCTTAAAGTACTTATTTTTATCCTAAAAATATCAGGTGTGACAGTTGGCGACTATGTTACGATGTTTGCATGTTTTATATTATGTTTTTTATTTATTTATATATTTTATTATTATTATTACATCATGGTAAGATCGTGTGAAACTCATTTTGACTAAATTACTGGGCGTTACTAACACACCCAAGGGATCTTCCCTAAACGGTCGTGCCAAGAGCGTCCGCTCAAATCCGCTTAACGATGATTCGGAAATTTTCATGCCAACATTAGAAAACTCATGCGCGAGTACATATTTATTCTCTTGTTACATACCGTCTTGCTTTATTTTATTATAGTACTTGTGTGTGTGTGTGTATATATATATATATATATATCCTAATTTCGTCTTCTTGTTGTAATTTTATTATGCCAATGCATGTCCTTGTACTTTTAGTTCACCTTTTGTTCTGTCTGTTGCATATATCATGTAGTTAAAGAGTATTATATGTGTCCATCTATTTATGTCGCTTTAGTCATATATAATTACATTGTTTGAATCGTTCCAAAAAAAATACTCTACAAGTTTCTTATTTGCACGTAGATGAGTACGGAGGCACCACAAGTTCATTTCTTATCCTTTGATTTAATCATTTTGTTCGAAAAAAAAGAAAAGACTTATTTCAAATATCGTATTAATATTAGCATTGTTTTTCTTTTGAGTCGCAAAGTCAAGATTGAAATTATATTTAAGTTTTCATACTCGTAATGGTGTCTTGCATGCCTACATTCATAAGCGCATTACATGTTTCATAATAACACATAAATTTAGTTTTTTATTTGTTGTTCACTATAATAGTTTTTCATAAGTTCATAAATGCATAAGTCAACTTATTGTCTATTATTTATTTAGCTTTCTCTAAAACAAAATCTTCTTTTTTCTCGACTCTTACAGCTCCAAATCTCTCATTCTACATAGATAAGAGGACTTAGATACAAGGGACATCATAAATCTCCTTGGTATAACTCATATCTTACATTATATCATGTATGCATGCATTAATTAGTTAGTTACATAATTTTTTTCCTATTTATAGTTTGAATACGTTCATATTTCTTATACAACACTAACAATTTTTTTTCCAGTTCATTCAAATAAGGTTAAAATATAAAATCATTCATCAAGACGTTAGTACACGACAATAACGGTATATTAGGACATGCATCGTGAATATAGAGACATCGTTTTGGTATCTTTTGATTTAATCCTTTTGTTAAAAAAAGAAAAGAAAATCATTCATGTACATATGTTAGGGTACTTTCATCTATATTATAATCATTCTTAATCAGTTTTAGCATTCTCATTTTCATTTTCATACATAATACATTTGCATGTAAATGTTGATATTTTGTTTTTCAGCTTCACGTAAATAAGATAAAACCAAAACATCATTTAAGCTAACAAGCATAATTTTTTATGACATAATAACTTATTCCTTATTGACGTACTAGGGGCATCAAATAGTCGGTGTCCATTTAGTAAATCATTTTATTTATCGGACGAACTAAAGTAGGATCTGGTTTTCTTCAAGGAAGTACTTAGACAGCCTGTCTGTGGCATAGTCTCATCTTTATCCAATTTCTCCTTTTCAACCATATTCATCCGATTTCCCTTTTACCTCAAAATTTCTTGCTAAAAGTGTTGGAAATCTTAGTATCGCAGCACAATTAAAGTAGATATATTTATATTAGAACAGAGTTTTGATTTCTAAAATCAAACAAATAGAAAAGTGAGAAAATAAACAATACAGTTAGTACGAGAATTAAAAATTAGAAAGAACAGAAGGACCTATTGAAATAGAGGAACAACTGAGTCGCCGATCCTTTTCTTTAAAGATTATGTTCTTTCGTTTAGCCACCCCATTAGACTCAGGTGTGTAAGGAGGAGTTTTCTTATGAACAATGTCATTGCTTTGACAAAATTCAATAAAAGGATTCCTGGTATACTCACCCCCTCTATCGGATTTCAATCTTTTATGTTTATTACCAGTTAGAGTTTCAGCTTCATTTTTGAATATAATGAATTTTTTCAAGAGCTTCATCTTTATATTTAATTAAATAAACATAACAGTACTTAGGACAATCATCTATAAAGGTAATAAAATATCTCTTCATGTCTTTAGTTAACACATCATTGAATTCACAAATGTCAGTATGTACTAAATCTAACACCTCAGAATCTCTTTCAACATTATGAAAATATTTCTTTGTTAGTTTAGCTGCAACACATACTTGACACTTAGATTTCTTATCAATAGCATGCTTTGGAATTAAATCTAAATTCTTCATCATTTTAAGAGAACCATAATTTAGATGACCAAGACGGAAATGCCATAACTCAAATGATTCAATACAATTTATATTTGGATAAACATTTACATGATCCACAACAAAATTCATAGGTTCACATTTTACTAAAAACAAACCATTAGACAAAAACCCTTTGCCAAAGAAAACTTGAGTATGAGTAATAACAACTTTATTACATTGAAAAGAAAGTTCGAAACCATCTCTAACTAAACTAGAACCACTTATGATATTCCTTCAAATAACAGGAACATGATGCATCCTCAACAAAGATAGAACACGCCTCGAAGTAAACTTGAAGTCCATGTTTCCTAATCCATGAACTTTAGCTGCACTTACATTTCACATTGTCACTGAATGTCCATGACTCTGTTGATAAGACATAAAGAGCGATTTATCAGTACAAATATGCACATTAGCTCCAGTATTAAACAACCAATCATGAGATTCATAAGTGGCTAACAAAACAGGCTTATAGGAAACATACTTGTTATCGGTTTCAGAAGCAAAACTTCACCAATATCCATGTTTACCATAGGCACAACAATTGAATTGGTTTTAAGATACTGCATAGTGTTTGCTTGGTCTACCAATTCAAGCTTCTTAGCTTTCTTATTTGGCCATTCCTTGCTCCAATGACCAACCTGCCCACATGACTAACATGGTTTGTTTGTCTTTGATTTCTTAGCCTTGTTCTTATTCTTGTTTGTTTTATATACTCAGAACTTTCTGATTTTTCATTCTCTTTTCCCCACTATTACAACATTAGCCCTCAGACCACTACAGTCAACATGCATCACTATAGTCAACAGGCATCACATGTCCCTGTTTGGACTTGTGTTGTTCCTGTACAACTATGTCCAACATCAAGTTGGCCCAAGTGATTTCCCCCTTCTACCTTTTAAGGGAAAGAGCAAACTCTTTCCAAGACTTAGGAAACTTCTCAATCACAATCATAACTTGAAACTTTTCAGGAAAGTCCATGACAGCTTCTTTCAAAGCATGGACTAGCAACTCAAATTCATGTACTTTTTCAGTCATGAATTTTAATCCACCAGTTTAAACTCCAGATACTTAGACACAGAAAACTTTTCTAGACCTTGAGAGTCTATATTGTGTGTTTGATCCAGCTTCTCTGTTATTCCTATATACGTATTTGTAGAAGGGGGGTTGAATACAAATCTCAGATTTTTCTCATAATGTAAATAACTCAGATATAATTTGTAAATTAATTGCAAAATTAATAAACAAGACAAATTATATCAATTAATAAAAAATGACTTTTATTGATCTTTGAATCTGATATACAACCTGGTAATCAAAACTTGTTGACACCAGCTTTTTTACTATGTTTAGTGATGACCAAATGTTGTCCAGAAAATGATTTATAGCTTCTCAAGTTCTACAAACTTGCTACTCTCTCTGTAAATGAATTACAGCTTCTCAAGTTCTAATAACTTGCTTCTTTTTCTATGACTTAATTACAACTGCTATCTCTCAATTTTTCTCTCAATATGTATAGAGATGTGTTAAGAGATTTTGAGAGATGTATTTCTGAGTTGTTGTTCGTAGATGTGTTCTCAGATATTGTCTTAGATATTTTTTTTTACATCAGCTATTCTGTGTCTCTATTTATAAACACAACTCCCTTGTCCTCTAACCTTCTTCTTTAAGTTGTCTCCAAAAGTATCTCTGAAGTTCTTTGGTAATTTTAGCTCTGTCACATAACTTCTCTTTTATATAACTTTTCTTGCACGCCAATCTGCTATGTAACTTCTCTAGTACACACTCTTTTCTTATTGCACTAGCTCCCTTATTTTATTCTTAGTGTTCTCAGGATAAGTTATCTTTGTAGCATCTGAATTTGTATAACTTATCTCTTTGATCTTCTCTGGTTCTTATTGGACCAGCTTCCTTATTTTTCTCTTCAAGTTTGTATAAGTTATCTCTGTAGTTTATACACCTGCAACTTTATACACCTGCAACTTTATACACCTATGTGTGTTTGTATAACTTATCTTCTTGAAGCTTATCTGGTAGCTAATCTTTCCTTATTGGACTACCTTCCTTATTTAAATTTCACACCCCTAACTAAGTTAGTGGACTATTGCAGTCAGCCATATGTTATCTTCAATATCTGATGATGATGATCATTTATCCTGTGATGACCATTTAGTCTCTGATGAACTCTGGTAGAGGTCTACTGTGGCTAGCCATTTATCCTCTGAGGTATATTAGGAGTTATTGTGCAGTTTCAACAATAGTCTCTGATGGAATAATCCTTAGTCTTTGATAGGCTAATTATTAGTCTCTGATAGACTAATTTTTAGTCTTTGATAGTACAATTATGCAAGTGAGTTGCAAAATTGCTTTGAGCTCTCATTTTCTGGTATAGACCTTCATTCCTTGAAGAGATATTGTATTTTGAGTGAATAACATCTTCTGATGATGTGTTCCTGAAAATGACATTATCCACTGTTGAACTAATTCTGCAAATTAGTCTCTGATGATGTAAAGAATTATCTGCTGATGGCTTATCCACTGATGAACAACTTTATCCACTGCTGCAGTTTAATTGTTGATAAGAGTTTAACTTTAGTTTCTCCAACAATCTTAAAGTTCAGTTTAGTTCAATCTTCAATCTTAGTTCAACACAAGTTCAGTTCATCAATCTTGAATCTCAGTTCAACAACTACTGCTGCAGAATTCTCAACTTCATTATGCAGAATCTAACATGTGTCTGCAGAATATCCTTTGATGGCTGCTGTGATGATTTATCCTTCAAGTTATCTTCTGATGTGCATTTTACACTGTCAGAGGATAACTTCCACTAGTTTCTCTATTATCCACTGATGAATAGTTTACACTGTTAGAGAATAATACTTAGACAAAACCAACAGCAATTTTAGTTTTAGTACAATTACAAAATCTAACAATTCTAAGTATTGTACATCATCATCAAATGCTATAATTTCTAACATTCTCCCACAACAGCTTAGCAGTAAAGGCTTCATATGAATAAACATCAAATAGAACATTCTCTAAAGTTGCCAAGATTGTAGCTCTAGCTACCACATCTTTTTCATCCCATACATTATAAACTATTATAGTATTGGGTTGAGCTTGATCAATAACTGGGGCATCATGCTGAACCACTGTCATAGACCCTTAACAGTTAACTATAGTTTCATCTTTTTTTGTGTTTGTCCTAGTGAGTAATTGTAGAAAGGGGGTTGAATACAATTACCAAACTTTTGTTGAACTTTAAAGCAGATTTAACAATTCTTAAATCAAGAACAAGATTGATAAACAGTAGACAATAATCAAAATAGTAAATTGTAAGACAAGTAATGTCAATCAACAATAAAACCCTTATTGTCAATTAATTAGATGTTTACACCTTTTTCCGGCAATGATCACTGGCCACAGTTTTCTCAATAAAAATTCAACTTCTAATTTTCTCTGTAATTTGTGTTTTCTTGATTAATCTCTCAATACTCAGTTCTAGATCACAACTGCTATTTTCTGCAATTTCTTAAGTCATAACTTCTCTATTCTCTCTGCTCTAGTATTTTTCTCTCTAGCTTTATCTTTTCTGTGCAGTGCAGCTACCAACTAAAACCTATTTATGTAAATATGATTACAATGATAAAAAGGAAATAAAACATTCCTAATAGGTTTCTAATTGTTCCCTAAATTCTGATCCATATTGAATAAAACTCTATCTTGTATGAAGTCTTTCAGCCTTCGTAGGAAAGTAGATCAACTTCTGTTTTTCAAAATTGTAAACATCCGTTTTTAAATCCTTGTTACTATCCGTAGACTCAACTTCCAAATCATCCTCAACCTCTACATCAAAATCTTCTTCTTTAGCTGTTGTCTTGAACATTATTTGTTGTTTAAGTGTTTTCTGCTGATTTGAGCATTACCTGATGTTTTACAAATAAGCACATAATCAACATTCTTCAGATTATCTGTTGTTCTTCCAGTCAGTAAATTAGTTATCTGCTATTTTCTTGAATCAGCAACTAATTTGTAGTTTCATGTGAGTTCTCAGATTTGCGTCTAACTCTTGAACCTTGGCTTCTTTTCACTGTTTTCCCAAGATTACAAGTGCTTTCCAATGTACTAAAATAATACATCAGCTACTAAACTATTGTATGAATTTACATGTATTTCTCAACTATTTCTATACAATCAGCTAGTAGTTTACAAAATATAAAATTTCTAAGTATTTATATACATCATTAATTCTACAAGTATGATTCCTAACATTCTGCCAACAAGAAAAACCTGAACCCCCACTGAACTTTTCTGGTATATTAGAAAGATCAATAGGCTGTGGAAACCAGTATGTAGTCCAATCAATAGTAGGAACAACAATACCAGAGGACTGACCATTAGTATTGTTCTCAGTAGTGTCTTCCATCTCAAAAAAAAATAAAATAAAAATATATATATATATATATTATAGTCATGTTCTGATATAAACATATCTACTTTAATTGTGCTGCAATACTAAGTTTTCCAACAATCTTTAAGAAGTACTCTTT
>CM025786.1:52866493-52886164 GCA_014636745.2 Centella asiatica | reverse complement strand
AAAGAGTACTTCTTAAAGATTGTTGGAAAACTTAGTATTGCAGCACAATTAAAGTAGATATGTTTATATCAGAACATGACTATGATTTCTAAAATCAAACAAAAAGAAAATTGGGAAAACAAACACTACAGTTAGTACGAGAATTAAAAAGTAGAAAGAACAGAAGGACTTGTTGAAACAGAGGAACGATTGAGTCGTCCATCCTTAGCCATCGGAGAATAATTTTCTCATTAACAAACTCATCAGGGTCTGATATCCTTAGCCATCAGACACTAGGAATTTCTTCTATCGGAGACTAAGAAATCTCCTTCATCAAAGACTGCAGAATTTCCTTCATCAGAGACTATGAATGACGTCATCAAGGACTGAACTTAGCCCATCGGAGACTAAGGAATAACGTCATCAGGGACTAACAACTCATCAGGGACTGATGATGTCATCTTAATTCTATCGGAGACTAAGAGTGACATCATCGGAGACTAACTTCTCATCAGAGACTGTTGACATCATCAGGGACTAAACTTTAGCCTATCGGGGACTAAAGCTGACGTCATCCGAGAGTAAATAACCCGTCGAAGATTATTGACGTCATCAGGGACTAAACTTTAGCCTGTCGGAGACTACGACTGACGTCATCAGAGACTAAATAATTCATCAGAGACTGATGACATCATCTTAACTCATCGGGGACTAAGGGTGACGTCATCATTCGAGACTAACAACATCTCATCAGAGACTAAAATTATCTCGTCAGAGACTAAGAATATCTCATCAGAGACTAAAAATATCTAATGAGAGACTAAGAATTATCTCGTCAGAGACTAAAATTATCTCATCAGAGACTAAAAATATCTCATCAGAGACTAAGAATTATCTCGTCAGAGACTAAAATTATCTTGTCAGAGACTAAAAATATTTCATCAGAGACTATGAATATCTCATCAGAGATTAACATCTCTTGATTCTGCTACGATGAAAGACCTATCATGCTCAAACCCAGCTTATGATGTCTTATGAAGATGCAAAAGAATAAGAACTTAGTATAAATCTTGATGCTATGCACGAAAGAAATTGAGTAGGGTTCCAGGTTCTTACCTCTTTGTTCTCAAGGGTGAAATCAAAGCTGGTCTGAAAATAATTTTCCGAAAGAAGAACTTGGAAATTTATGGAGATAATAAGTTTAAACGAAACTCTGAAAAGAGAAATTTTAGTAAAGGAATTAAAATTTCATCTCGAATGAGGTATTTATAGAGTTCAAGAGCAGTAAACTAAGGTTACGCATTGGAATAAAATGATTGGTTAATTTGGACGGTAAAACGGCTGTTCATCATGACTTCTTGACAACAAACAGCTGCTGTCGTACATGCATGAAAACTTAGCCACCTAAACAGTTTCTAATCAAACACGTAATCACAAATGCTACGTAACCCTCTCCTCTTCCTCCATCAGGGGGAACTCATCAAGGGGAACCCATCAGGGGGAACTCATCAGGGGAACCGATCAGGGGGAACTCATCAGGAGAACCAATCAAGGGAAACTTGTCAGGGGATGACGAAGGCAGACAAACCAGTCTGGGAAACACTTCAGGACATGTCAGTGTCAGGCCAACCCATCAGGGTAACCTATCAGGGGGAATGACCAACATGGCATCAGTGGAAGCTATCAGTGTATGCCATCAGTCATAACCATCAGGATCAAGAAGCATTGAGTGAAACTCAAGTGAATATTGAAGCCCTGATCTAGTCAATAAGCATCAAGGGATCCAGAAGCACTGATCAAAGTCCATTAGGGCCGGTAGTCAGTGGATCATTATGACAGCATGCACTCGTCATCAGTACTTACAAGGAAATCAATGTAACGTGTTACAGAAGCAAGAGATATCAACTGGAAAGATATTTCTTGAAGTTTGTTGTGGCGCCCCCGAAAATCCCCTGAGCCGGGCCCTGGACACTGTCAGCGATTTGGGTGACAGTCCCCAAGATCCCCGGGCTGCACCAGAAAACTACCACACAACACAACAACAACAACACAGCCAAGCATTAACAACATTCTTGTGAGAAACATATTCTCAAAACATCATTACAAAATCTTAAGGTCCACATCATCTTACAAACCTCAAAGCTTGAAAATAAACAAGCTGCGGTGGAAAGAAAACTTTAAATGGCTAATAAGGCCTTACAACTTAAACATTCTTATGTCATTCTCTCCTTTCCTTTCTTAGGCGACTCAGCCTTCACAACAAAACCTAAAAAACATTCATAGCATTCCACATGAGCATTTATGCTCAGCAAGTATATAACCATAAGCAAGAAGAATAGATAATTCAAAGGCTTTAATATTCATTGAGATTAGGTGAAGCAATGCCAACACCTCGTGATAATGAATAAACATGTATTATTTACCAACACCTGGTGATGATCAATAAACATGTATCATTTAGGGTACCCGAGGAATATCAAGGGTTAACCCTCTTTCAATAAATCATGATTCACCCTTCATCAAATAATGTATTACCTGACCAGACTGATCATTATCTGACTACCTTACATAATCAAATTTCATCCCAACTGGTTAGCCTGGTCGTTTGATTCATCATTTGACATACGTAGTCCTTCGCAGAAAGCATATGGTCTGCGGAAAGAAATTTCATTACCGATGCCTTGCCTCGGTCTATCATTCTTTATCATCATTGGCCAGAATACCAGGCGAAAGTATTCAACAGCCCCTTAACTTTCCATATGGATATATCTTCTTGTAAACATTTTCTCAATTTTAAATAGCCTTGACGTGCTGAACAATTAAAAGCAGCGACTGCCAACAACACATATTGGCGTGCTCAACAATTAAAAGACAGTGATCATCACAAGTGGAACTATATATCCATACAGAAGTTACTTGGGTGTGCATACAAGTCCATGACTTGCAACACCCAAGCATCATCTTTATCATCATTTGGTGTGCTAAGAACTTTAAACAACTAGCAACCACCTAATAACACATAGTTCAATTGTCAACATCTTTTCACGTACATCGGATTCAATGATCGTACGTTACTTAATCATAAAAGAATTCATCATCATGCATAGGCATTAACATCATTCATTTACGTAAATCGAATCAATGATTCTACGTAATCAGTAAGAAAGAAAGTGGAATGAATATATACTTGCCTTGGTCCTTAGCTAAAATTCACTATATCAGTTGAAAAAGGTTTCTGCATAACATCATTATGGGTATATCATGAGAAATCCATACTTAGTAGATGGCTATTCATAAAGAAAATGGTTATCAGGGCATGAGGTTGCCCATCGGGGAAAATTTCACTCGTCAGAGACTATTTAACTTATCAGAGACTACTGACGTCATCTTTACTCATCGGAGACTAAGGATGACATCATCGGAGATTATTAAACCCTTAAGAGACTGATGATGTCATCTTAACTCATCGGAGACTAAGGGTGACATCATCATCAGAGACTAATTATCTCATCAGGGACTGATGACGTCATCTTAACCCATCGGGGACTAAGGGTGACGTCATCGGAGACTAACATTTCAAAGACTGATGCTGACGTCATCAGAGACTAACATCAGCACAGTTGGGGACTAATGATGACGTCATTAGAGACTAACATCAATACAGTCAGAGACTAACTACATCTCATCAGAGACTAAGAACATCTCATCAGAGACTAACAACATCTCATCAGAGACTAACAATTCCTTCATCGGAGACTAACTCCAACCCATCAGAGACTAAGTTGGATCTCGTCTCAGATACAAGGTCGTCTTCCTCATTCCTCCAAGGGTGGTGATCTCAATTACAACTTTATAAATCCACTCTCAACATGCTTTAAGCTATGAGCAACACCTCTAGACACAAAAGAAAATAATCCTTTCTTTTTCTTTCTTAAAGACTTGCTTCTACAGCTAACCTTCTCAGATACCAAGCAAAAAGAAAGGAAAAAGAGAACTTAACATTCTTACCTCCTGGGTTGACGAAAGAGATCAAAGCTTGTTTGGAAGTGATTGTCCAAAAGAAAGAACTTGAAATTAAACGGGGATGGTAGGTTTAAAGAAGAACTTTGGAAAAGGAAATCTTTAGAAAAGAGACTGAAATGTTCCTCCGAATGAGGTATTTATAGTAGGCTGAGATTAAGCTTTGAAATAAAATGATTGGTTAAACTGGATAGTAAAAACAGCTGCTCATCATGATTCTTAGCAGCTAAGCATCGTAATAAGCCTGTTGTCCTTCATGCACATATGTCTAATCCACTTGATGACACACAAGCAGCTTATTAATCAAATTAACATACGTACACAATGACGTCATCAAACATAAACATCATTTCTTATCCTTGCAACCAAAAATCAAACAACAATAACCCCTTTAATGGGTCCGAAAATATTTAGACATTCAAAAACATCATATATTAACTATACAAAAAAAATGAATAAATAAATTATTTATAGATAAACAAATTTTCTGGGTCGTTACATTTGTTTTGGTCCAACAAGAACTCTCACGCATTAAATGCACACAGATCAGGGGAAGAAAAAGTAGCAACAAAGCATGCAGCAGTCTGACACATAGGGCAACGATGTGACATACTTGCGGCTAAGTTGAGAAAAGCAGCACGTCTCAAGCACGTGATTTCAACCACTGTTCGACATATAAGCAAAGGAGTTCTCATTACAACAAATAACACAGATTGAATCTATCCAATAGATCAAACAAACATAGAAGCACACAACACTAGGAAGCTCTATAATAAATTTCTTGAGAGATTTATTTTTTCAGAGAAAAGTTTTCGTAGCTAGTGAGTGTGAGAAGCTGTGTATTTATTCACAAAATTTGTAGCTGTAAATCACAGTTGTGATTCTACAGATTTCCAGAAAAATATCAAGTTATAATACAACTATTTTAACTTGAATCTGTGTGTTCATTTCTTATAGTTTTTCTATTCATTGCAGATATTTCCAGTAAGCACTTTTAAGTTTAAAAAAGCGAAAAATTTTAGGTGTTTGTATTCATCCCCCCCTTCTACAAACACTTGAGCTTATATTGCACTAACATTTACACTGACGAGTAGCTGTGAGGCAATCATATTGTAGTAATATTAATATCTTCTTTAATGATTGTTCGGAAAAAAATGCTTGTCATCTTCTAAGATTGCATTAAATGACTCGATAAGTAAAAACAGCTTAACTGGTATTCGTAGAGAGACTTTTGTGACTCAGGAAAGTATGCCCCTTGGAGTATCTTTATACTTAGTTCCCTGAGGTCTCTAGAGGGATTAGGAGTCTTGTTGAAACAAAGCATTGCAAATGTTAACATTCAAATTGAAATAAAAAGGTAAGAAAACTCAGTCTCATTTGTGTCCTTTGTTACTCGTAAGCTATTTGAGTAGTTTATACATAGTGCCTTAAGGTCCCTAATGGATCTAGGAGTATAATTGGTTGAAATCATGCTATACGGGTAACATAGGAAACAATAAAACAATCATTGCACAAGTCAATAGGTTAAGTCCCATGCTAGGCGTCACTGCACATTTACACATAATCTAAATGAGATTTTATGGAAAAAGTGTCTTGAAAGACAATTTTTTAGCCAATAAAGGGAAAATAGTTCTCTTGAATTTAATCTTAACTTCAGCAAAATGTCCATGTTTTTGATAATTTTTTACTTAGATGCTACAATTTGTCAGAAACCTAATAATGACTCTGTGATTTATGAGAATGAGAATCTGGTTGTGGTAAGTTCACATTGTAGTTTCAACTGGATGATATTTTGTCAATGACAGAGATATTCTTAATGTTTTCAAAAGAGAGATCAAATTTAAAGGTCAAAATTTTGAGCAATAAAAGACATAATCAATTGTACTTGTTACATTTTGCATATTCACAAGCATATGAGCTCCTAACTTAGCTTATCTTTAAGAGAGTCAATAAATATTTTTTTAGTAGCAAAGCTGGGGCAAGCCAATTAAAGATATCAACAGTTTCAACATTCAATGCCAATAGCTTTTTATAAATCTATTTAAGGGATGATTTTTCAATTTAATGCCTTATCTCAATTAAGAGTGGTGAAATGGTCAAAATTTGTATTAAATAGACCAGTTAGGGGGCATTTGCATCCATTAAGCATTCATCTCATGATGCATTTCTTCATAATATATGTCATGCTTAAATAGGTCATCTCATTTTCACACATTTAAATGATGCATAATCATTAAAAAAAATATGATTAAAAAAAGAGTCCATTGGCGATGCAGATGGAATGCGTCTAGGAAATCAAGTCATTAACTTCTTGTAGTGAAACCAGAGGAAATATCAATTGACATGGATTTATTCTTCTATTCTTGCTAAATCATGTGTTTTAAATATTGTTTTAATTATTCATACTTAAAAAGGTGTTCCTCATTTTTTTAATAAAAAAAAGAGACTCATATTTTGCAAGCATACAAATATTTTAATTGCTCATTTGTTTGTAAAATTTATTTAAGGCATAATATGTTGTTTGAAACCACTCAAATCCTTCAAAGCTCAATTTAATTCTAAAGTAAACTTCAAATTCAAGCTAATGTTCATGCCAAACAGTGAAGTTATCCAAGCAAGAAACTTTCAATGTCAATATCACTTCAATGCCAAGCCATTCTTAAATCTTTTTTTCATGTATATTATCAAGACCATTTAATTTTCAAATTCAAGTTTCAAATTTAGTCATCAAGTTTCAAATCACTTTCAAGTTCATTTTAGGTTCAACCCAACTATTAATTCAAATTTCAATCCTGTCAATTTTAAAATTCATTTTCAAATCTTGAAATCATAGTTTTTCATATCAAGACAACTTTCAAGACAAAAGCACAAAGTTAAGGCAAGATCTTAATTTCAAATTTTATTATACTTGACTGGATGTTGAGGTAATACATTAAGATTTTAAACCCAGGTGGTATGAGAGACACCCATATGGTGTGGGAGATGATCATACCTTAAATTTTAAACCCAAGTATCATGGGAGACAACCATACATCAAATTGACAAACCCAAGTGGTGTGAGATAACCATACATCAAATCTCAAATCTAGGTGGTGTGGGAAATTGTTGGAGTGTATGCCCTAAGAGCCACTTATTCGATAGTTGTCATGTCGTACTTGTAATTATGTTTTGATTTAATAAATAAATAGTTTATTATGCTTCAGTTTACTATGTGATATAATTTTCAAGATAATAAATGTTCCAAGAATAATGAATACATACTATATTGGTTCAAGTATGTGACTTGGAACATGAGATCACATAGTTGCAAAATGTATTAGTATTCTTAAACATCCCTAGTCAAGTGTTATTGTTAAAGGGACAAAAATGATACATTGAGACTAGTATATGGGTTGATTGATGGCCAAATCTCATTAGCCATAGATATGTGAGATATGAATTCAACACATAGGTACATGTTGAAGAACAGTGTATTGGATTGACGCACCATGAGAATTCTACATGTAAGTGAAGTGTCATAAGATATTCTCATAGTGATAATGATGTAATAGTCCTTCGACCTGAAGTCATTACATTTCTACATGAGGATTTATATAGTTTGATATCACCAAAAGTCATTTTAACCGAATGGACCATAAAGGTGACTGTTGGCTATATTATGAGTTGTGTGAGGAATGTGAATGATCTAGATGTGATTTGCCCCTCCTATGTATATTAGGAGTGATATCCTTGGGCCTCTTGATTGAGTAGAACTATGAAATGTATGCCATGCTCAAATAGTGATTTGTCTCTTATAGTTTACTCATCGATCTAGAAAATAAAATACTAAATTATAAAGAGGATGACACACTTTATTTGTTCCATGGAGTAATTGTAGAAGGGGGTTGAATACAATTTTGAACTTTTTCTTGAATTAAACTGTTATGAACAATCTAAAATTCAAGAATAGTTATATCACCTTACTGATATGATAAAACAATTGAAATAGTAAAAAAGTTAGCATTATATGAATGGTAATTAAGAATAAGTAATTTTATTATCAATCAATTTGAATCTTTACAACTCTTTCTGGTAGTGATCACCAGTTGCTGCCTAGAAAGTAATTTTTAGGTCTTCAAGTTCTAAGAACTTGCTACTCTCTGTATCTTTCACTCAATATTTTAACTCTCTATTTCTTTTTGTAAATGAATTACAGCTTCTCAAGTTCTAACAACTTGCTTCTCTTTCTGTAAATCAATTACAATTGCTAGCTCTCAATTTTTCTCTTAATATGTATAGAGATGTATTTGATGCTTTGAGTTATGTTAAGAGATTTTGAGTTGTGTTTTGGGATGGTGTGTTTTACCTCAGTTGCTTTGTGTCTCTATTTATAGACACAACTCCCTTGTTCTCCAAGATTCTTCTTTGAGCTGCCTCTAAAAATATTTCTGATGTTCTTTGGTAATTACAGTTCTGTCACATAACTTCTCTTTTGCATGACCTTCCTTGCACTCCAACCTGTTATTTAACTTCTGTGGTACATAATCTCTTCTTATTGCACCAGCTCACTTATTTTATTCTTGGAGTTCTTAGGATAAGTTATCTCTGTATCATTTGAATTTGTATAACTTATCTCTTTGAGCTTCTCTTTATACCCATGTGTGTATATGTATAACTTATCTCATTGAAGTTTCTCTGGTAGCCAATCTCTCCTTATTGGACTACCATCTTTATTTTAATTTCACAGCCCCAACTGAGTTAGTGGACTGTGCAGTCAGCCATATGTCATCCCATATATCATCTTCAATCACTGATGATGATCATTTATCCTGTGATGACTATTTAGACTTTGATGAGTTAGTCTCTGATGGTCATTTAGTTTTTGATGCATATTAGGAGTCTTTGTGCAGTTTCAGCAATAGTCTTTGATGGAACAATCCTTAGTTTCTGATAGGCAATACCTTAGTCTCTGATAGTATAATTCTATAGTTGAGTTGTAGAATTGTTTTGAGCTTTCATTTGCTGGTACATACCATCTTTCCTTGTAGAGACATTGTATTTTGAGTGGATAACATCCTTTGATGATGTGTTATACCTGAAAATGGCATTATCCACTTCTGAACTAATTTTGTAAATAATCCTTGATGATTTCCCCTTATAAAGAAATTGTCCCCTGATGGAGAAATTATCCCCTGATGAGGAAACTATCATGTGATAAACAAATTATCCCCTGATAGCTTATCCAATGATGAAGGAATTATCCCCATGAATCAGTGGATATTTCTGAATTGTAGTTTGAGATATCCTTTGATTCATTCTCCACTGACTACTCTCTCTCAATGGTTGAAAGGATATGTTTGTCCAACAAGATAGTTTGTGGGGGTTGGGGTGGGTGGGGGGGGGGGGGTATTGAATACAAACCATAAAATTAGTTCAAACTTTGTGAGTTTAGTGAATATACTGTATTAAAAGTTGCGGAATTGAATGAATACAATATATCACAAGTGTTTCTGAACTTTTAAAAATCAATGAAATATTACAAAAGCTCACTAGTGTGAATGACCAACTTCTAACTGTTGAGGTTTTGACAAATAAAACGCAGAGAAAAAAAACGATTTAAAACAAAAAAAAAACGAAAAATTAACCCGAGGATCCATGCGAAAAAATTTAATACAGATGGTCTAAGATTTTATCGATTAAAGTTACAGAATCTGATGTCTAAATGAGGGTGTTGATCATCTCCGAATCTTTAACACAATCCAACTGGACGACGCCTCTACCATATCCACATGAACACACCACGAACCATCTTACGAACTAAAGCAAGGAGAATCGCAGTACAAGCTGTTGAATCTGTTTCTCTCTCTCTCTCTCTCTCTCTCTTAACTCTAGTCTCTCTCTTATGAGCGGCTAGGGTTTTTCAGAAAGCATAAGTGAGAGGGAACAACTGATATATCCTATATATAGCTATGTATAGAGTAATCCCAAACCCTAATTTAATTAGGAGAATAAAATCCAAATTTTGTATTTATTATATATTTTAATCAAGTCTCACATAATTAATATATATATATATATATAAAATTTAAAGCCATTATTTAAATAAAATCAAATTTATTGATATATTAAAATCACCGACATTTAAATTATATCTCCTTAATAAATGTTTTTAGTGTGAGACCCTGTAGGTTATTATTACGTTGGCAATAATTTTTAATCATATTATAAAATTATAAAAAGTGAGTGGTATCTAGTAATGCATTACTATTACCCAAGTAATAATAAAGTCGTTGATACGACACAACCTTTCTGTGACCAATGTTTCAATGTAATTTAATCCTTTTAACCTTGATATCTAAGATTAAATTCAAGGTATGAATGTGTCATCCTCTTCACAATTTAATTTCAGTTTTCTTGATCAATGAGTAGACTATATGAAACAAATCTCTATTTGAGCATGGCCATGCATTTCATAGTCTCACTCAATCAAGAGGCCAATAGATATCACCCCTAATTTATAGGAGGGTTAAATTCCATCTACATCATTCTCATTTCTCACATAACTCATGATACATCCAACAATCACCTTTATTGTCCATCCGATTAAAGGTGACTTTTGGCAATGTCAAAACATATAACTCCTTATGCGAAAATGTGATGACTTCAGGTCAAAGGACCATTACATCATTGTCACTATGAGAATTACTTATGACACATAGCATAACGCTCCATGTAGAATTCTCATGGTGGGTTTGTCCAGTACACAGCTCTCTAACATGTACCTATTCATCAACTTAACATATCTCGTATATATTTATGACCAATGAGATGTGACCATCAGTCAATCCACATACTAGTCTCAATGTATTATTGTTGATGTAACGACCTAGAAAAAAATTTGTTTATCTATAAATAATTTATTTATTCATATTTTATTTATTTATTTATTATTTTTTCTTTTTATATATTAACGTGTATAGTTAATATATGATGTTTTTGAACATCTAAATATTTTCGGACCCATTAAAGGGGTTATTGTTGTTTGATTGTTGGTTGCAAGGATAAGCAATGATGTTTATGTTTGGTGACATCAGTAATTGTTTGAATAAGCTTTGTGTCCAGACTGGTTAAATCTCATGAAGGACTTAAGAGCCTAAGTATGATGACATCATTGTGTATGTATGTTATTTTGATTAATAAGCCGCTTATGTGTCATTAATTGGATTAAACGTATGTGCATGTAGGACAGCAAGCTTATTGCGATGCTTAGCTACTAAGAATCATGATGAGCAGCTGTTTTTACCATCCAGTTTAATCAATCATTTTATTTCAAAGCTTAATCTCAGCCTACTATAAATACCTCATTCGGAGGAACATTTCAGTCTCTTTTCTAAAGATTTCCTTTTCCAAAGTTCTTCTTTAAACTTACCATCTCCGTTTAATTTCAAGTTCTTTCTTTTGGACAATCACTTTCAAACAAGCTTTGATTTCTTTCGGCAACCCAGGAGGTAAGAATTTTAAGTTCTCTTTTGCCTTTCTTTTTGCTTGGTATCCGAGAAGTTTAGCTGTAGGAGCAAGTCTTTAAGAAAGAAAAAGAAAGGATTATATTCTTTTGTGTCTAGAAGTGTTGCTCATAGCTTAAAGCTTGTTGAGAGTTGATTTATGGAGTTGTAGTTGAGATCATCACCTTTGGAGAAGTGAGGAAGATGACCCTGTATCTGAGACAGCTTATAAAGTTAGTCTCCGACTGTGTTGATGTTAGTCTCTGATGACGTCAACATTAGTTCCCGACTGTGTTGATGTTAGTCTCTGATGACGTCAGCATTAGTCCCCGACTGTGTTGATGTTAGTCTCTGATGACGTCAACATCAGTCTCTGAATTGTTAGTCTCTGATGATGACGTCACCCTTAGTCTCTGATGGGGTTAAGATGACGTCATCAGTCCCTGACGAGTTAATTAGTTCCTCATGACGTCGTCCTTAATCTCCGACAGGCTAAAGTTTAGTCCCCGATGACGTCATCCATAGTCTCTGATGAAGGAATTATTAGTCTCTGATGATGACGTCATTCTTAGTCTCCGATAGGGTTAAGATGACGTCATCAGTCCCTGACGAGTTAATTAGTCCCTGATGACGTCATCCTTAGTCTCCAACAGGCTAAGTTTAGTCCCTGATGACGTCATCCATAGTCTCTGATGAGATATATGTTAGTCTCCGATGATGACGTCAGTCTTAGTCCCCGATGAGTTAAGATGACGTCATCAATCTCTTATGAGTTAATTAGTCTCCGATGACGTCACCCTTAGTCTCCGATGAGTTAAGATGACGTCATTAGTCTCTTATGGGTTTAATAGTCTCTGACGAGTGAAATCTTTCCCCGATGGGCAACCTCATGCCCTGATAACCATTTTCTATATGAATAGCCATCTATTAAGTATGGATTTCTCATGATATACCCACAATGATGTTATGCAAAAACCTTTTTCAACCGATATAGTGAATTTTAGCTAAGGACCAAGACAAGTATATATTCATTCCACTTCTTTCTTACAGATTACGTATAATCATTAATTCGATTTACGTAAATGAATGATGTTAATGCTTATGTATGATGATGATTTCTTTTATGATTAAGTAACGTACGATCATTGAATCCGATGTACGTGAAAAGATGTTGATGATTGAACTATGTGTTATTGGGTGGTTGCTAGCTGTTTAAATTTCCTAGCACACCAAATGATGATGTTTGGGTGTTGCAAGTCATGAACTTGTATGCACACCCAAGTAACTTCTGTATGGATATATAGTTTCGCCTGTGATGATCACTGTCTTTTAATTGTTAAGCATGCCAATATGTGTTGTTGGCAGTCGCTGCTTTTAATTGATTAGCACGTCAAGGCTATTCAAAATTGAGAAAATGTTTACAAGAAGATATATCCATATGGAAAGTTAAGGGGCTGTTGAATACTGTCGCCTGGTATTCTGGCCAATGATGATAAAGAATGATAGACCGAGGCAAGGCATCGGTAATCAGATGTTTTTCCGCAGACCATATGCTTTCTGCGAAGGACTACGTATGTCAAATGATGAATCAAACGACCAGGCTGACCAGCTGGGATGAAATTTGATTATGCATGGTAGTCAGATAATGATCAGTCTGGTCAGGTGATGCATTATCTGATGAATAAAGGGCGAATTATGATTTATTGAAAGAGGGTTAACCCTTGATATCACTCGGGCACCCTAGATGATATATGTTTATTGTTTTATCAAGAGGTTTTGGCATTGCTTTGTCCAATCTCAATGAATATTAAAGCTTTTGAATTATCTATTCTTCTTGCTTATGATTATATACTTGCTGAGCGTAAACGCTCATGTGGAATGCTATGAATGTTTTTCAGGTTACGTCGTGAAGGCTTGCTTCTCGCTCTAGAATATGATTTCTAGCTTCTCTCAAGTTATGAAAACTTGCTTCTCTCTCTCTGTAAGTTTATTACAACAACGATATGATATGAGATAATATGTATACTAGTGTTTTTGTGTATCTCAGTGATATCTTGTTGTATATGTATTATTTTATCTTAGTTGCTTCATGTCTCTATTTATAGACATAGCTCTCTTGTTCTCCAAGCTTCTTCAGTGAGTTGCCTCCAAAAATATCTCTGATACTCTTTGGTAATTGCAACTTTGTCACATAACTTCTCTTTGCATAACCTTCCTTGCACGCCAACTTGTTATGTAACATCTCTTGTGTATCAGCACACCTGCTCCCTTATTTTCCTCTTGGAGTTCCCATGATAAGTTATCTTCGCAGTGAATAACTTATCTCTATGAGCTTCGTAGTTTTTGATTGGACTAGCTTCCTAATTTTCCTCCTTCAAGTTTCTATAAGTTATCTCTGCAGTTTTCACACCAACAGCTATATACGCATGCTAGTGTATAAATATGACTTATCTTTATATCATTGTTCACACTTGCAGTGTATAGCTTATCTCCTTGAAGCTTTTTTGGTAGCCATTCTCTCCTTATTGGACCACCATTTATATTTTAATTTCACCGCCTTTAGACATGACTTAGTGGATTTGTTAACTCAGTCATGTGTCATCCCATATGTCATCTTTAGTCTCTAATCATTTTATCCCCTGATGAGCTATTTTGTTCATCAACAGATATTTATCCACTGAGATAATTTTGTTCATTAGTGGATATTTATCCCCTGACAACCAATTTTCTTCATCAGTGGATATTTATCCCCTGTCGGGCTTCATTTGACTTCAGCAATAGAGAATTTCCCGATGACTTTAGGGATAGTCTTTTTGAGTTTGGCGATGTTGTTGATTTGTCCGACGACTTTGGCGATAGTCATTTTGAGTTTGGCGTTGTTGTTAATTTTCCTGACGATTTTGGCGATAGGCAAATGACTTTGGCAATAGTCAAAATGACTTTGGCGTTGAGTTTGGCGTTAGCCAAATAACTTTGGCAACTGTCAAATCTTCTCAAGGCTACTTCAATGCATTGGAGTATCTTTTGCCTTAGTCTATGGTAGCTTCAACATTAGTCTCCAATAAACAAACACTTGGTCTTTAATGAACAACCACTTAGTCTCAGTTGAACAAAAACTTAGTCTCCGATGAACAAAAACTTAGTCTCCGATGAACAAAAACTTAGTCTCCAATAGGTTAATTTTGCTTGACCAACTTTGACTTTTGTTGAACTCTCCAAATGTATTCCTTGTAGTCTCTGATAGTAGTTTCTCATAGTGCACTACTGTAGATACAAGTACAATTACAAATTAAATAATTGTAAGTGTTTATACATCATCATCAAATGTTATAATTCCTAACAGGATATCAATTGGTGGAGTGACTTCTTGGGGTTGAGCTTTATCAATTGATGAGTCCATTTTAGCATTTGGGTGAGATACCAACTGTGGCGGCCCCGGGAAATCCCCAAGCCAACCTTGGGCATCGTCAACAATTTGGGTGACAACCCCAAGATCCCCAGGCTGGAACCCCCGGGCCCCGCCAGAAAACAGATATAAAATCACAACACAACTAAGACAGACACATCATAGCCAAGCATTTACAACATCTGTATGATACATACATACTTAAAATATCATAACAAAATCTTAAGGTTTACATCTTCTTATAAAACCTCAAAGCTTGGAATTAAACAAGCTACAACGGAAACTAACTTTAGATGGCCCATCTGGCCTTACAGCCTAAACACTTCTATGATGGCTTTCTGTTAGACTCTTCCTCTAAAAGCCATCCATAGGAGAGAAATCAAGAAGTTCTCACTATGCCATTTTCTCTTTTCCTTTATTAGGCGACTCGGCCTTCATGACATAACCTGTAAAACATTTCATAACATTCCACATGAGTGTTTACACTCAGCAAGCATATAATCATAAGCAAGAAGAACAGATAATTCAAAAGCTTTAATATTCATTGAGGTTGGACGGAGCAATGCCAACACCTCCTGATAAATCAATAAACATGTATCATTTAGGGTTCCCGAGTGATATCAAGGGGTAACCCTCTTTAAAAATAAATCTTAACTCGCCCTCTCTTCATCAGATAATGCATCACCTGACCAGACTGATCATTATCTGACTTCCTTTAACAATCAAATTTCATCCCAGCTGGTCAGCCTGGTCGTTTGATTCCATCATTTGACAGGCTTAGAATGTCATTTTAGGCAGTTGAAAGTTCACGAACATCACATTTGCATATTTTCTCATATTTTTATCAAAAATATAGATTTCTCATGTTATATGCCTGATTTACAAAGTGTCTCACTCACAAGTACATTGAGTTTGATTTTAGCTAAGGACCAAGGCAAGTATATACTCACTCTACTTTCTTTCAATTAATACGCATGATCATTCTCTCGATATGCGTAATGTACTCGAGATATTTTTATGTCAACATTCATGATTAAATTTCTTCAAAGTTAAGTAACGTACGATCTCTTGATCCGATGTACGTAAAAAATGTTGTACTAGAATCAAACATTTTTTGGGCGGATGTTAGCTATTTAAATTCGCTAACGTGCCAAAGTAAATCCTATACGGATAGAAAAGACTTAAATCTTTTTTTTTCTCACCCCATACTTGTAAAGTATATCCGTGTGGGTAACTAAAGGCTAACGGGTTGCGTCTGCCTGGATCCCTAGGCCTAAGGATGATAGGGAACGGAAACTGAGGCATCGCTAACCGAACCCTCGCAGATGAAAGATTTCTGCTTCGACTACTTATGTCATTATGATGAAGTCAAACAATCAGGCTGGCCGGCTGATATGTCGTTTGATGAAGAGATGAAGTCAGATAGTGGTCAAGCTGGCTAGGTGATGCACTATCTGATGAAGAGAGGGCAAATGAATGCTCTTTCAAGTAAAGGGTCAAATCCCTCGTTATCATTCGGGGACCCTGGAAGACATATATACATATTCTTCTTTAAAGTTATTCAGAGGCGTGGACATTGTTTCCATCCAACCGCATAAGCGCTTAAGCCAAGAAAATTTCTCCTATTTCAAAGCCACCAATACTTGATTATATATTTGCTGGCGTAAATCTCTCATGGTGCTATTATATAATGTTTTACAGGTTATGGCGAGAAGGCTGAGCCGTCTGCTAAAGGCAAAGAAAGGATGACATATTGAACATTTTCTCATTTCCCTCTTGTGGATGATATTTTGAGGAAGAGTGAAGCATGAGACGATTATTGAATTGTTTAGGTTGTAAGGCTTGTGTGGGCTCTCATAGACTTCTGCTGTTAGAATTTTATTTATGGATGAATGTAATAGAGAATACAATTTAATTCTCTTATGTAATGATATATGTGCTTGGATGTCGTTTTTGTTCTCTTGTCAATTTGACGGTGCCCGAAGTCTGATATGGGATTTTTGGGGCCGTCACAGAGGTGGTGCAATGTATGGATAAGGAGCTGCATATGGAACAGGAGGAACATGCATGTTATCAGTAACTTTTGTGCATTGAAAAGCAAGGTGGTTGATGTTCCCACACTTGGTGCACGTCTTCCTAGGTGCATTAGGTATTGGTGCATAATTACTGTATTTTTTAATACCTGATTTACCAGTCCTATTCTTCTTAGGCTTAGTTATTGGGATGCTCTTTAACTTCTCTTTTAAATGTATGTTAGTAAACAGGCCAATATTCTTAGTAGCTTTTTTCTCTAGCACTGGTTCAAAAGTTTTCTTCACAGATATGAATTTTACAACTTTAGAACTCTTACCTCTCTCAATCTTACAGGTTTAACAAATTTGATTGGTTTTAATTTACCTACTGATTTAGGCTCTGTGCTAGCTTTTTTATCTGTTTCTTTACCTT
Source organism: Centella asiatica (assembly GCA_014636745.2). Taxonomy (NCBI): domain Eukaryota; kingdom Viridiplantae; phylum Streptophyta; class Magnoliopsida; order Apiales; family Apiaceae; genus Centella; species Centella asiatica. The sequence continues at coordinate 52,868,833 of CM025786.1, read as the reverse complement.
TATTAGTGATAATGGTTTGTTCACCAACTAATACAACAATGGACATATCTAAGTATCCTAATCCATCTTTTTGATTAGGATTTTGTGAGTTTAGAAGATCCTGAACTTTATATGAGGATTGTGTCCATTGTTTTATCTTATCTTGTTCAACCATGAGTTTTTCAGTAAGATATTCTTATCTTTTTAAGGCTTCATCAAGATGTCTTTTTGCATTAAGAGCTTCACTTTTGGCTTGTTCTAAGATTAACAATTCAGATTCTAAAAATGAGTGTCTCTTTGAAAGAACATTATTGGTCTTAGTAATCCTATTGTTTTCTTTTGTAAGAGATCTTAAACTAGCATGCAAGTTATAAATCTCTTTGGCCATTTAATGAATAATAACAACACATTTATTTTTAGAGACAGAAGAAATATTGAAGTTATGTACCTTAGTTGCTGATGAGCTTTGGGATTCAGCTTCTTCTCCTTCAGAATTGTTTGAAGATTTAGCCATTAAAGTCAAATTTACAATATCTTCCTCAACATCGGATTCATCTGAATCCACCCAATCCTTGCCTTTAACTAAAAATGTGTTTCCCTTTTTCTTGAGAAGATCAAAGTAGTTCTTCTTGTAATCTACTTGATCAGCCTTGTAGTCTTTCTTTTTCTCAGCTTTGGGCTTCTTGCATTCACTGGCAAAGTGACCATTCTCATTGTAATTATAACACCTGATTTTGGATTTGTCAATCATGGTTAACTGACTTGGCTTAGCAGTAGCAAATGTTGATGATGATTAGCCCTTCTTGAACTTTCTCCCTCTTTGAAACCTCAGGTTCTTAAATTTTCTAGCAATGTAGGCCAAACTTTCATCAATCTCATCCAACTCCTCATGTGTATAAATTCTTGATTCATCATCTTCAACATCACTTCCTACTTCCTCCTCATCATTAGAATCCTCTTTCTCAATGGATACCTTCATGTGTCCACCAAGCTTCTTCTTTTTTGGTTATGCAATCAATGCAACATATTTTTCTTTGGGGTGTTGCTTATTCCATTGATGGATTTCCAACTCATAAGTCTTCAAGTTTCCACATATCTCAACTAGTGTTAAAAGACCTAGATCCTTTGTGAAGACCCCGATTTGTAAATAAACTTCGTGATGAAATCTAATTATTTTTGCTTATTATTATTTTTTTTTTTATTATTATGAAAATTATTTTCTTATAAGTTGTGAATATTGAAATTATTTTCTTATTATGAAAAATTTATCTGCAATGTGATGTCCAAAAGATTTATTTTCTAAATGATTTTGTAAAGCTTATGAGGATTATAAGTTGTTCTACCTTTAAAGGAGTGTTTTGGCATGAATGCTTCGGGTAGCTACAGTACCCGTTTTTTTTAAAATACTCCACTGATGGGGGGAGGGAACAGCAGCATTAAATGCTCATCATCCCTACCATTACCCTAGAGTCAGCTATGAAAGATGACCGAAGGACACAGCAGCCATTTCAATCACTCTCTCCTTCTTCAGTCATTTCCTTTCTTTTCATAACCAACAGCTGAGATCAAGTTGATCCTACGGTTCTTGTTGTTCAACCAAGTGATATATATACACATCACGCTGTTGTAACCTTGATTCTACCTTTCTAAACTTCCATCAAACTTAAATATAATTTTCGAGACAGCAGTTCTTCTTGAAGGATAAACCGAAGCATTTATTTTCTTCCTACAGTAAGGAGGTAAGAGCATCTTATTTAAGTCTTGCTAAATTTCTTGCGTCTCTGCTCTACCTACCACCTTTAATACCATGTTCATTTATTCTCAAAAGTATGACTTAATGCATATTCTAACGATCGGAGTAAATGTCATTTATTTCAAGTTGTCTAGTTGGGTGTAGTGTTGTTGACAACCACCTGATGGACAAACCTTTAACTACCAAACATTCTGTTGACAGTAGTCGCAACCCCATGCTTGAATATTCTTTAACCTGATTTTCTTTACCCTAAACCGTGTTTAGGATGGCATGCAGACCAAAAGAAATGTTATGTATCACTGAGAGAATGATGAGTTTTGACCTAAGTGTGGATATGGTTGAGGGCACCACACATGGAGGAATAAGGAAGACGACCCTGTATCTGAGGCAGACTTTAACTTAGTCTCTGACGAGTATGGGTTAATCCCTGATGAGTTAATCCCTGATGAGTTAATCCCTGATGAGTTAATCCCCGATTAATCCCTGATGAGTTAATCCCTGATGAGTTAATCCCCGATTAATCCCCGATGAGTTAATCCCTGATGAGTTAATCCCTGATGAGTTAATCCCCGATGGGTTGATAATCCCCGATGGGTTGATAATCCCCG
>CM025786.1:52850436-52866483 GCA_014636745.2 Centella asiatica | reverse complement strand
GTTAATCCCCGATGGGTTGATAATCCCCGATGGGTTGATAATCCCCGATGGGTTGATAATCCCCGATGGGTTGATAATCCCCGATGGGTTGATAATCCCCGATGGGTTAATAATCCCCGATGGGTTAATAATCCCCGAAGGACTGATAATCCCCGATGGGTTACTAGTCTCCAGTGAGTTAAAGCATAGTACTTCCCTGATGCGCAGTTTGTTTTAAAAACTATAAAATGCTATTTTCTTAAATTATTTTAAGATGTTTGAATTGATTTCTTAACCTCAATAGTTTTATATCAGATTGAGACGTTAAAAGTTAAGGACATCACATGTGCATTTCTCCCTCATATTTTAAACCCAGATAATAAATTCATTTTTGTGATATGTATATTCTTACAGAATTTTCCACTCGCGAGTAAATTAAATTTGGTAGTGAGCAAAGGACTGAGGCAAGTATATTCACAATCTCATGCTTATTTCAGTTTAACGCATTATCATTTGTTTCGATATGCGTAGAAGGTTGGATTTATACTTTCATTGTTCTGATGCATGAGCATGCTATGCTTTTGATTCTGCTAGCATGATATGAATGATGATGCATGGATATAAATGAGCTTTGAATTTCAGCTATGTTTTCAATCTTATGTCTATGCAACGAGAATGTGAATGATGCCCCTTATGGGGGTTATGCCACATGGTTGGCAAGAGGAAAGGAAAGGTGCTGATGTGTTCTTCACCTGACCAAGAGGAAATGTTATTTGACTACGTAGTCACTCAGAGGGATCATGCGGTCCAGCCTGGCCAGCTGTGTACTGTATGGTTAGCAGATCCACGGGTGTAGCCCCCGTTGGATATTTGAGAATGTTATGATCAGGTGTATACCTGACTTTCTTCAAGGGGGGATCACAAGTTGTATATCATCAGTGAATCCTCAAAGATTTTGAAGGTTTCCGAGGACTTGGTATTGCTTCACCAAGCCTCACAAACAGAATTTGAATTTCTCTCCTTTGATTCCAGATGAAATTCGTTGAATTATTCATATTTGCCTCTACGTGTATATACTTGCTGGGCGTAAAACGCTCACCCATGTTGAATGTTAATGATTTGCAGGACAGAAAGCTAAAGCTGAACCCTCTGACAAGGGGAAAGCAAAGATGATAAGCTGCTAAGTGTTTATCTTTTTGATAGAACTGATGAAGGAAAGAAAGGAATGAATGAAGGAAAGAAGGAAGACGTTTGAAGAGTCGATGAGATTTATTTTGTTATTAGGAAATGATGTAATAGCTTCCGCTGTAATTACTTAATTCTTGGGTTGTAATAACTCTTAAATGCTGTTTTTATTCAGTATTTATTTGGGAATGGATGAATGGTTATCTTTACCTTCTTATGATGATGCCCTAGTCCGGTATGGGATTATGGGGTCGTCACATCCTTGTTGGCTTCTCTAATTGTAGTAGTCTTTCGATCCCAATGTGTTGGAAGAGCTCTCAGGAATCTGTGATTTGCTTGAAGCACTGAATATTCCTGGCCATAGGTAGACAGATCATTTATCAATTGGATGAATCTATCATATAGATCATCAAGAGATTCACCATCCTTGGCAATAAACAAGTCATATTGTTGAATCAACATGAGTTGTTTGTTTAACTTGATTTGGTCATTCCCTTCATATAGGACAGTGAGCTAGTCCCACACCACCTTGGATGTTTTGCACTTCATAACGTTGTATAGCATGTTGTTATCAAGTGATGTGATAAGGATATCTCTGACCTTCTTATCCTTGGCAGCCTCTTTGTTAGGTTTTATAACATTTGATGATGATTGTATTTAGAATCCTTAGAAATACAAATGTACAGTTAATACTAGTTAATAGTATTTGAATTTTTGTAGTTCGTAGTTTACTCTCTGATTCATGTAATTTATTTTTATATGAGAGTAAGTTAATTTGTATTATAAGAGACTACCAGAATTGCATCAGAGATTTCAATAAGTCAAAGATTATATTTAGTCTATCAGAGACTAAGGCAAAAGCTTATCAGAGACTACAGCTTAAAGCATCGGAGACTAATCTTAAGTCATCATAGACTAAGCTTAAGCCATAAGAGACTAAGATTAAAGCATTGGGGACTAAGCTCAAGTTGTTGGAGACTAAATATAGTTGACCAGAGACTAAAAGTTGAAGCAGTTAGAGACTAAAGTAAAATTACTCTCTGATGCAGTACAAAGTTCTATTTGGATTAGAAGTTGTCTTCGACATGAACATTGAAGATATGTTGAAGATGAAGTTGGTTAGGAAACTAACTAGAGAGAGATATAGTTTTTCATCATGGAATGAAAAAATATAGAACCTATTCTAATTGTACATAGAAAATATATATTGAATAAGATTTAGCAACTGAATTTCGATTTAGATTTAGAAGCTGTAATTAATTTTACAGAGTTGTATTAGAAGCTGCATATTTTCATAGATTTGTATATAGACAGTACAGAAATTGAAGCTGACAATCAATTTGTGATTGTTAGAATTTGTAATCAATTGTTAATCAATAAAAGCAATTGTTTATAAATTTATTCTTGTTTTTGTTCTTTATTTTCTGCAAGTTTGATACTTTGAAGAACAAGAATTCGAAAAGGTTTTAAGAACTTGTATTCAACCCCCCTTCTACAAGTTCTAGGCTATCTCACTGGGACAACAAGTAGTATCAGAGCCTTCAATTGATATATTTCAAATAACAAGATCCAAAGATGGCCAATGATGAAGGAAGCAGCTCTAGCATAATGACATATACATGAAGTCGTGATGGTGGAATAAGGATTCTAGTTTTAAAAAGAGAAGAATATCCTATCTGGAAACAAAATATGTATATGCACCTGAGAGCAACATATCCTAATTACATTGATAAGATTGAGAAGGGTCCTTATTAACCAAGGAAATTTGTTCCTTCAAAAATTGTGGAAGGAATAATAATTGCTGAACACTTTGAACTTGCTCCTTGGAGTGATTATACTAATGAAGACAAGTTACAAGTGTTGAAAGATGCTAAAGTGATGAACATACTTTACAATGGATTGGATAAGAATATGTTCACAAGCATCATCAATTACACAACATCAAAACAAATTTGGGACACCATCAAAGTCCTATGTGAAGGAACAGACCAGGTAAGAAAGAATAAAAGATCATTGTTAACACAACAATATGAATTTTTTCAAGCAAAGCCTGATGAATCAATAACATCAGTGTATGATAGATTCAATACTTTGCTGAATGACCTAAAAAAACTTGGAAAGTCCTATGATAATAAAGATGTAAATACCAAATTCATGAGGGCTTTTCCACCAAGCTGGGATCCAAAAACAACTGCAGTAAAGGAAGCTCATGATTTGGACATTCTCACATTTGACAGGCTCTATAGAAATCTAAAGACTTATGAACTTGAAGTAGAGCAAAGACAAAAGATGCATGGCAGGGACAAAGGAGCTGTACTAATGGTTGAGACAAAGATGTCTCATGAGGAGCTTGATGATGAAACCTACACTACAAGCTCGACTGATGAAGAAGCTGAATCCAACACTGATGATGACATGGAAGAATTCATGGCCTTTATGGTGAAGCAATTCAAAAAATTTAGAGCTAGTAGAAAAGGGAGAAGATCATCAAGAAAACCTGGTCAAACTATGACCTTTGATAAAAAGAAAATAAGGTGTTACAACTGTGATGGGTTAGGGCAATTTTCCAATGAGTGCAAGAAGCCTAGATCTACAGAGAGATATAAGGATGAAAAGAATAGGAAATCAGGGAATGACCTTGCTGATAACAAATCAAAGAGCAAGGCTTTGATTAATAAAGGCAAAGATTCGATTGACAGTGATTCTGAGGAAGAAATTGTCAACTTTGCCTTGATGGCTCGAACGGGTGAGCCAAGTGATTCTAAGAAGGTATGTGATGCAACTCAGAACTTTAATGTGCTTAATCTAATTGATACATCTAGTATAGAAAACATACAAAAAGATATGTCTAATTTGCATGTTAGTTTTAGATCATTGACCATTGAACATACCAAAGTTAAAGAATCACATGACCAACTCTTGAACAGAAATAAATTTCTTGAAGAGAGACAAATACAATTTGATACTATCATGTCAGAGCTGAATAAAGCTCATCACATGATTGATGGTTTGAAAAAGAGGGAATATTACTTAGTTGAACAACTTGAACATGAACATGCTAAGATAAATCAGTGGAACCAATCCTCTAAAGAGCTGTCAGACTTGGTAGGAAATCAAATCGCTGGTCAAAAATATAGACTAGGTTATGATGAGTACCTGGGAAAGAAACCAGATATAGAAAAGAATAATGAAGCTGCTGACTCCATGAATCACAAGCCAATTATTATTAAAAGAATTAATTTTGTCTCACCAGTCAATGAACCTAAATTTATCAACACTCAAATTCAACATGTCACTGCAGTGATAAAGAATGATAAAAAAAATAGTGAATACTATTTAATAGAGTGGAAACAAAAGACTAAATACAGGATTCATGACCAAGACACAATTAAACAAGAAATTGGAAAATCTTACTTAGTCTAAGGTTGAAAAGTCAGTGGAGTCTAGCAGTGGAAGAAGGAATTTGTGTTTGTCCCACAAGATGGTTTGTAGAAGGGGGTAGGGGTTGAATACAAACCTCAAAATTCTTTTGAATATTGTGAGTTTAGTGAATATACTATATAATAAGTTGTGGAAATGAAATAATACAATATATCACAAGTGTTTCTAAACTATTATAAAAGAATGAAATATTACAAAAGTTCACTGGTTTGAATGACCAGCTTCTAACAATTCTGTTGAAAACAACAGCTGCTTACTACAATATGATTTCTAGTTTCTCTTTCTGTAAACCTAATTACAGCTGCTAACTCTCTAAATATGTATGAAAGTGTTGTTTTGAAAGATATATGATCTGAGATAAGATGTATTCTTGTTGCTAAACTCAGAGTTCTCAGATATCTTACCTCAGCTACTCTATGTCTATTTATAGACACAACTTCCATATACTCCAAGCTTCTACTCTAAGCTATTTACCAAAAATATCTCTGTAGTTTATTGGTACTTGCAACTCTGTCACACAACTTTCCTCATTATTCAGCCTCCTTTAGATGCCAGCCTATTTATGTGACTTTTCTGGTGTATATTCACTGCACCAGCTTCCATTTTTCTTCTTGGAGTTCCCAAGATAAGATATCAGCAATATATATCTTATCTTTGTGGGCTTCTCTAGACACAATTAGTCCAGCTTCAATGAACTTCTTGCTTCAAGTTGTTATAAGTTGTCTCTGCAGTATTTTAACTTGCTGTTTTGCAGGTTTCATGCTTGCGACATTCCAGGTTTCATACTTGCAACTTGATGTGTGTGTGTGTATAAGTTATTTCCTTGAAGCTTCTTTGGTAGCCAATCTCTCCTTATTGGACAACCATCCTTATCTTATTTCCACCGTCTTTAGCCATACGTCATCCCTTATGTCAGTGGAAATTTATTCTCTGATGGATAGTCTCCGGTTGCTTCAACATTAGTCTCTGATGAACAAACACTTAGTATCCGATAAACCAGAACTTAGTCTCTGATAGACAGAAATTTAGTCTCCGATAGTTCAGAAACTTAGTCTCTGATAGTTCAAAAACTTAGTCTCCGACAATCAAAAGCTTAGTCTCTGACAATTCAAAAACTTAGTCTCCGATAGTTCAAACACTTAGTCTCCGACAGTTCAAAAACTTAGTCTCCGACAGTTCAAAAACTTAGTCTCCTACAGTTCAAAAACTTAGTCTCCGATAGGCTCTTAGTCTCCGATAAACAAAAGCTTAGTCTCCGATGGGCTAATTTTGCTTGATCAACGTTGACATTTGTTGAACTCTCCAAGTGTATTCATTGTAGTTTCTGATGCTTTCCTGCAGTTTCTTGATAGTAGATTCTCATAGTGCATTACTGCAGGTACTTGTACATTTACAAAATTTTAACAATTCTAAGTGTTATACATCATCATCAAATGCTATAATTCCTAACAATAGGAATGAAAAGATAGACATTAATAAATATACCAATTATGCTAGAATGCCTGATGCTCCTAGAAAAACGTGTTATATATGTGGTAATCCCAACCATATTGCTATACATTGTAGAAGTAAAAATAGAATTCCTATATTAGAGACTGCACCAACAAAGATAATTAAAGAGAAATCACCTGTAAAAAGGTTTAATCATCTTTGCAATAATTGCGAAAATTCTAAACTTGACAGTCTTTCTCTTTCAAGAAGCAAGACTACTGATTGTCCTATAAAAGTTAAAAACTCTAAAAGACAATCAACTTCATCATAGTCAAGTTTTGATTCTAAAACTAGTGAGAAGGGACCCAAGAAAATCTGGCTCCCCAAAGAATTATAACTAGTTATTCTTACTGTGCAGGGCAAAAAGAAGAAATCATGGTTCTTGGACAGTGGATGTTCAAGGCACAAGATAGGAGACAAGTCCCTGCTTATACAGTATGAAGAAAAGAGTGTCCCTAAGGTAACTTTTGGAGATGACAGCAAAGGCCATACAAAGGGCTATGACAATGTTGAGCATGAAGATGTTATCTTCACTAAAGTTTCACTAGTTGATGGTTTAAAGCACAATCTGTTAAGTGTGAGTCAACTATGTGATAAAGGATTCTATGTCTCCTTCGAAGAAGATCAATGTCAAGTATGTGACAAGGGATCTGTAAATGTGATATTGACAGGGAAAATGAAAGGGAATTTGTATACTGCAAACCTAATCTCTTCCACTGATCAAATCACATGCCTTTATAGCAAAGCCTCAGCTGATGAAAGTTGGCTTTGGCACAAGAAGCTCTCTCACTTAAACTTCAAAAACATCAACAATTTGGTAAGAAAAGGCTTGGTAGCTGGCATTCCTCAATTAGGGTTTGCACAAGAAGGTTTGTGTGATTCATGTAGAAAGGAAAACAAAGAAGTGTGTCATTCAAGTGTAAACCATCAGCATCAATCACTGACCCTTTATAGTTATTACATATGGACTTATTTGGTCAAGTGAATGTGATATCAATATCAAAAAACAGATATGCCTTGGTTATAATGGATGATCACACAAGCTATACTTGGGTAAAATACCTTCACTCAAAGGATGAAGCTGCTTAGTTGATTATTGATCATATCAAGAAAGTAGAAACTGAGTTAGGAAGATCAGTAAGAGTTATAAGGAGTGATAGAGGAACAAAATTCAAAAATTCACAAGTAAATGAATTCTGCACTGAAAAAGGAATAACTCATCAATTCTCAGCTCCAAGAACCCCTCAACAAAATGGAGTTGTTGACAGAAAAAATAGAACTCTGATTGAAGCAGCAATGACAATGCTAGAAGAATCAAAACTTCCAAGTTATTTCTGGGAAGAAGCTATTAGCACTGCTTGCTTCACACAGAACAGGTCCTTGATCAACAAGACTTACAACAAAACACCTTATGAGTTAATGACTAGGAGAAAACCAACTCTCAAGTTTTTGTATGTGTTTGGTTGTAAGTGCTTTGTTGTGAGAAACTCATCAGAGACAAGAGGAAAATTTGATAGCAAGTGTGATGAGGCCATTTTCTTAGGTTATTCCCTATTAAGTAAGGCATATAGAGTATATAACCTAAGAACAAAAGTCATTGTGGAATCCATTCAAGTTGTATTTGATGATAGCAAGATTCCAGGAATGATTGGTCAAGGATTGCATGAAACTCTCAGATTTGAGAATGAATTGGGTGCATGGAAAGTTTCAACAGAGACTGAAGAATCACCCCTAAATGATTATGACCCCTATATAAGTGAGGGGGAGTTAATAGTTGTGCATGAAGTACCAAGGGCTAATACTCCATCAGAGACTAGAGTATTAGCATTCAATAAAACACCAGAGATTGGTAACATAATTGCACGATCAGAGACTAATGAGACACCAGAGACTATTGAAATTAACAATTAAGATGAGACTAATAGCTTAGGGGGAGCTAACAATGAAGAAGTCATTGGATTAGGGGGAGCAGTTTCTGATCCATCAACTAGATTGAACAATGTTAATCTAGAAAGTGAAGCCTCATCTTCAAGATTAAATCTACCACCTGCAAGACCTTGGTTGAGAGATCATACACCAGACTTAATTATTGGAGATTTAGAGGAAGGAGTCAAGACAAGAAGTGCAACACAAAATGAGTGTCTTTATCTCAGTTTTTTGTCAAAAATTGAACTAAAGAAAATTGAAGAAGCACTTCAAGATCCTGACTGGGTGATAGCCATGCAAGAAGAATTAAACCAATTCACAAGGAATAAAGTCTAAAGATTGGTGCCCAAACCAAGGAATAGAACAATAATTGGTGCCAAGTGGGTCTTCAGAAACAAATTAGATGAAGTTGGTACAATAACAAGAAATAAAGTGTTAGGACAAAATAGGCTTATGTGTTTGTAGAGGGGGGGGGGGGGGGGGGGAATACAAACACTACAATCTTTTTCGTTCTTTCTAAGTCTTTTTGCACAAGCTGGTATATTAAAAAAAACTCAAAGAAATAAAGATAGGTACACACACATTCAAGTTAAAATAATTATATTAAAACTTGGAGTTTTTCTGGAAATCTGGTTAATCACAACTGTTATTAATCAGCTACAAATTCTGTAATGAACTACAACTTCAATTTCACACTCACTAGCTTCTAACTTTCTTTGAAATATTTCTCTGAAGATATATTACAAAGCTGCTCTAGTGTTTGTATGCTTAAGTGTTTGTTGGTCTCTATTTCCGTTGGATTGAGTTTTCTTTTTATATGATAACTCTTTTGCTTGTGTATCAGATCAGTGGATGAACCCACTTGCTTAGGCGTGCTGCTTTATTCAATGTACCCGCATATGTGTCACATCGATGTCCTTTAGGAACTATGTGTCAGACTGCTGCTACTTTTGTTGCTTTTTTTTCATCCCTTAATCTGCGTGCATTTAATGATCGAGAGTTATCATTGGACCACCAAAGTTCAAGAGATATCTTTCTAGTTTATATCGCTTGCTTCTTCAACAAGTTTCGTCGATTTGCGTGTAGAACCTGATGACTAGTATATGTCGTCACAATTGTCCACTGATAGTAAGCCCTGATGCGGCTTGATCAGTGCTTCTGGATCCCCTTGATGACAAGTCTTGATTAAGACTAGATCAATGCTTTGACCTTCACTTGAGTTATCCAAGTGTTTCTCGATCCACTGACGTTGTGACTCAACGCATCCACTGATGGCTTCCACTGATGTAGTGCAAAGCTATTTCCCTGATGAGTTAGCTTACCACTGTCATACCCTGATAAGTTCCCTGATAGGTTGGCATGTTGCTGTCATGCCCTGAGGTGTTCCCCCTGATGAGTCTGGTTTGTCACTTCCATACGCTGACACGTTTCCCTGACGGGTTGGTCTGCCTTTGTCATACCTTGTTGGGTTCCCCTGATGCCTTGAAGCTTTGTTGATCTTATTTGGAATATCTGATGTGCGGAATAACTTATGTGTTTTTAAGTAGCAACATACATTCCCCTTTACTATCAAGTCCTTTAAAAGGTTTCATTGATGACTTGAATAGTGTAGAGCAATTCATCCCCTGATGATCAGATCGATCATCAGTGGATGCGAAACTTGTGCAGATACTTAGGTTTATTGAATACTATAAGTATTTACAGATGCACAATTTATTCTTTAAACATCATCATCATTATTTATCTCTAACAATCTCCCCCTATTTATGATTATCAATTTGATAACTATAAATCTACTTAATGCACTGATGTTGATGTCAAAACCACAAAAATTACACTTATACAAACAAAAATATATATGAAAAAAATGGTATCTATTTAATCTATTGTATTTGTATGAACAGAAGGAATAATTGTACAAAAATTTCCTATAACTATTACAAAAGAATATTCACCTATAGACATCAGGATCCCCTTTTCAGTTTAGCTGAGACAAAGACAATGGATGACTTGATTCAATAGGTTGAGTGTCACTTCCAAGGACTTGTCTCCTTTGATCCGGATTTTGATTAGGAATCCTGAGCCTGTTGTCTTCCCCTCCTGCTAACATCTGTTCCAGCTCCTTTTGAAGAAGTCTTCTAAAGTTTATAATGTTGACATTCTTGCTTGATTCCAAAGCTTTAAGGATTGATTTGATTTCTGGTACATTAGCTGCAGCAAGTTGTGACCAGTAAAAGGTGATGATCTCCCCCTCTTTATTTTTGAATTCGACACCCATGGGGTTTGTGATCATCTTAGGATATTCTTTGAATCCTTTTACTGGGGGCACATCCCTTACTACAGCTGTATTCCCATCATCAACTCTAGTTTCTTCCATCTCCTTCAACACTCTTTGTAGCAGTAGGATTCTGAACTGGATGACATGTTCATTTTTATGATTTGTAATTTGGCTCAGAACATGCATCGCCTCCTCTAGGTCAAGCCTATCAACTTCTCTTATCCTTAAGTTCTTCTCCTGCCCATCAGTGGATCTATATAACAACTTTAATGGTCTATTCAAAGTTATGGGCAGGATTCTATCATCGTTGATGGCATTCCTCAGCCTCTCAATCATCCCCCGCAAGTCTCTGTTAAGCCCTGATGTTCGTGGAATCAAGTTCAGGATCATACCTAGTTGCTCATCATCCATTCTCCTAAACCAATCCATACTTACAGTGAATTGGGACCCACTCCTTAGTTGAACAGAGATTAGCTGATCCCTTTTGTTGTTGACCCTGACATTTATGTTTTTTATTGAGAATATAAATGTCAGATTATTGCGCCTTTCGTCTCTTAGGGATTCAACTAGAGTGGGTGGTCCATATGTTATGGTTATAGGAGAGGGTGCTTGATCCTTGGCTTCAGATGACTTAGGTTTGGTGGCATCAGGGTCATCAGGTTTTTCTTGGTTTTTACCCCCTGATCCACTCTTGGGATTTTGAGATTTCTATGGCTGAGGTTTCCTGTAAGATCTTGACCTGACACTCTTTTTCTTCTTTTCTTCTTCTTCCTTCTCCTTTGCCATTTCCATCTCCTCCTCCTCTTGAAGTTGTTGTGCGTATAGTGCATCAGCTTCCACAAGTTTCTTGTCTTGAGGAAAGGCCAGCTCCACTTTCCCATCAATTAAAGCTTCAACGGGTGTTGGAAAATGGGTTGTCTTCATGGCATCTCCAAGTAGCTTAGGCCCTGATTGAGTATTTGATTTTTTCTTTGGTTCCTCAATCAGGATGCCTTTGCCCTTATCCTTGGGTTTTGGAGTAGGAGCAGTCACATCTCTTAATGGTTGTGTGTTTGTGACTTTCTCAGCAACAACCCCTGACGATGATGGTCCTGAAGATTTCTCCCCCTTTTTGACAGCATCATCAGTGGAAGTTGAGAGTCGGGATGTGACTTAAAGAACTTGTTTTAGAGTGTCAGCCATTGACAGTTGCAGATTTTCCATGCTTGCCATTTGAGTGGTGAGATCAACAAGCTTCTTGTCAACATTGTCAGCTTGTTGTTTCATCCGGAGTAGAGTATAGCTGGTGATCAGGGAATCAACAACTTGTTGTACATTATTTATTTTGGTGGTGAAATGTGTATAGAGCTTTTGATTTTCTATATCTACAGATTGCCCAATCATAATTTGGGATTTGAGTACTTTGGACAAAATAGGATCTATGGTCCTTGAAAGCTCTTATTTTAATAACTGTACAGTATCAGCCATTTGATTCTTTTGAAAGTATAAATCAACTCCAATGAATTGAGGTAAGTCATCCATTGGAGCGTCATCTTTATCACTCTCAGAAGAGCTGCCAGAATCTATAGTGTCTCATCCTTATCTCCCTCAATCTCTCCTTTTTCTGTGCCTTCTAAGGCATCTCTCAAGGGCTCTCCTTTTTCTTTACCTTCTAAGGCAGTACTCTCATCCTCTCCTTTTGCCAAAGTCCTCTCAGGGGTTTGACTTTGCCTCTCTTCACTAAGTATTCTCACATCCTCACTCACAATAGTCCTAGTAGGGCTCCTATGGGTTGTGAGATCATCAATTGTGGCCAACTCAAGTGTATTATTTACAGTTCCTGGTCCCACAGAAGTGATGGGAGATAGAGAGGATGGTTGAGATATATGTACAATGGGAGAAGAATATACAAGTTGGGGGACATAAAGAGTTATTGCATTTGTATATACAGGTATGTTTATGTCCCTTGTTTGATCATTAGTGACTGAATCATTTAAAAATGAGTCAACCATTTGAAAATGTTGACTTTCAATCACTGTGTCAGGGAATTTTGGCTCCTCCATGAAATGAGAAATTGGAGAATCTGATCTCATAACACTTAATGTTTGTGTCATGATATCTGAAGCAATTTGACGATTGGTAAGAGAGGGATGAGATGTAGAAGGGAGTGTTGGCTGAATTACCGAATGAGGAGGTGATTCATCAAGAGAGGTTGTGTGTGCACTCACTGTGTCAAATATCTGCAAGTGGCTCTCAGAGACCCTGATGTTAATTTCATCAAGGGCAATGGTCAGTGTATGTGCCTCACTCAACTGTGTCCTTGGTTGGGGACTATTTTCAATAACTAATTCCTTTTGAGAGGAACTAGTTAGAAATGTGTTTAATTCCTTTTCAAAAGTAGTATCCTTTTGAGAGGATACTGCCTGGTTTGGTTGTTGGGTAACGCTCGTTGCCACCTTCTTTCTTAATCTCCTGTAGGCAATCACTCTCTCTCCTTGTTCCCCTTCACTTGTTGCATCTATTTCAGAGGGTTTTCTTTTAGTTCCCTTAGTCTTTTGGGAGACTAAGGGTTGGGATGTTGAGAGTGGTAGTGTTAAGTCTTGTTGTACTACTTGGGTAGGCTGAGAAGTGGTAGAGATCTCAGCCATTGTAGTTGAAGGAGAAGAATTGGTAGGTTGAGAAGAGGAAGGAAGAGTTCTTGATACATAATCCATATGCGATGGAAGTGAAAATGGCTCTGCAGTATACGATTTCTTCATTATTTCTACAAATAACTTCTTGGTTTGTTTGTAAGTCTATACAACAATGTCATTCTCAAAAGAAAAATTAGTAAGTTGAGCTTTAATGACCATTGACAAGAATATACCATAGTAGATCTCTGATTTTCTAGAATTAAGACTACCTAATTTATTTACAAGATCATCAAAAATTAATTTACCTATATTTATATGTACATTTCTAATCATTGCAAATGCTATTTTTAATGTTAAAGAGGTTACTTACCTAAGAACACCTTTGTAATGGTGTCGAAGAGATAAGAGATCTCTCGCTTCACGTTCACCCTCTTGAGGTCCTTGAACTTTAACACAGTGCCAGGAGCAGCGTTGTAGCCTAGTTCCCTCAAGAAGTCAAGTAGTTCAGCATCACCAAGTACTTCCACAAAGTCCTGTGTAGGTAACCCCAGTGCAGAGTTGATTCTGGAAAGGGTTATTTTTCCCTTCTCAGAAGAAATCTTGAATGAGATTCCTTTCACAGCCTCTGGTTTTGTTGAGGAGTTCATGAACTTAGCACTTGACCAGAGTTGTGAAAGTGCTTCCCCAGACATTTCTTTATCAGTGAAGATTGCTCGACTATACTCAGATTTGAGTAGATAGTTCATCATGGGCTTGAAGCAATCATTTACCTCATTAATGTCAGAGACACCCACATAGTTTGTGGGTGGAACCATCAAATTCCTTGGAAGTTGTTGAGCATTACTGGGTGCCATTGATGCTGTTGAAAATTTGAAGTTCTAGGGTTTCTGTGAATATGAGAGAGAGAGAAAAAGAAAGCTCGAGAAAATATCAGAGTTAGATTAAATATTTTGAAGTGTTTTAGAAAGAGAGAGAGAGAGAGAGAGAGAGAGAGAGAGAGAGAGAGAGAGAGAGAGAGAGAGAGAGAGTATAAATACCCGCCTTTTGACGTTTGAAAATTGTTCCTGAAAACACGCAATCAAGGAGTCGTATTAGTTTTGTGATGACATGTCATCAGTGAGAGAAGAATTCCCTGATGAGTTGTCATCACATTACTGGACATAATCCCCTGATGCAGTCAAAAGCCTTTTACCTGACCCTGATGCAAGTATCGAATACCCTGACCTTGATGCATGGATTGAATACCCTGGCCCTGATGCATTATACAGAAAGAAATAAAGGCAAAAACATACAGACAAAAATATGTATTTACATATATACATTTTAACACATATAGTCACATATCAATCTAAATTTATTAGGAATTCATGAGATGAGTTAGAAGTACCAGAACTTAAGCATTAGAAAGTTTGTGTGATTCCAATAGCCTTTCTGACAAGACTTTAGTAGTTTATTGAAGTTCATTTAGCATAATTCACCATACCTAGCTCCCCTACAAGATTGGAAAAAGTGGCTTCATCAAGAACTTTGGTGAATATGTCTGTCAGCTGCTTGCTTGTTGGTACAAACTGTCGTTCAATAGTTCCATTCATAACATATTCTCTGATAAAGTGATATCTGATTTCTATATGTTTGGTTTTGGAATGTTGCACAGGATTTGCAGCAATGGCAATGGCACTGGATGTCAAGAGTGCTTTCTTGAATGGAAAGTTGGAAGAAGAAGTCTATGTTGAACAACCACCAAGTTTTGTAGATCCCAAATTTCCAAATCATGTCTACAGGTTAGATAAAAAACTTTATGGCTTGAAACAATCACCCAGGGCCTGATATGATACTATCTCTCAATTTTTAATTGAAAATAAATTTGTTAGAGGTATCATAGATAAAATACTTTTCTATAGAAAACTGGTTCTGATTTAATACTTGTGCAAATATATGTGGATGGCATTATATTTGGATCTACAAATGAAAAACTATGTGGAAAATTTTCAAAGTTAATGCAGTCTAGATAAGAAATGAGCATGATGGGTGAGTTAACATTTTTCTTAGGATTATAGATAAAACAATCAATTGATGGAATTTTCATTAGTCAGTCCAAGTATATCAAGGACTTACTAAAAAAATATGATTTGGTTGATTGTACATCTGCAAAAACACCCATGGCTACAACCACTAAGCTAGATAAAGGATACTAAGGGAAAGAAAGTTGATATAACTAACTATAGGGGCATGATAGACTCACTTTTATATCTAACTGCAAGTAGACCTGATATAATGTTTGCTATATGTCTGCGTGCAAGATTTCAAGCTGATACAAAAGAGTCACATTTAATTGTTGTTAAAAGAATACTCAGATATCTAAAGGGTACCCCAAACCTTGGGTTATGGTATCCTAAAGAATCTGATTTTAAATTAATTGGCTATTCAGATGCTGACTATACAGGATGTAAGCTTGACAGAAAAAGCACAAGTGGAAGCTGCCAATTTCTTGGAGGCAGACTTGTTTTTTGGTTTAGCAATAGAATTCAGTGTCAACCTCAACGGCTGAAGCTAAATATATTGCAACTGGGAATTGTTGTGCTTAGATCCTGTGGATCAAAAATTAACTCCTAGACTATGGTATATCATTATCAAAAATTCCTATTTATTGTGATAATACAAGTGTCATAGCAATAACTGAAAATCTAGTACAACATTCAAGAACAAAACATATAGATATTAGGTATCACTTCATTAGAGAACATGTTAGTGAAGGAACTATTGAATTGCAGTGGGTCACAACTAATAAACAATTTGCTGACATATTCACAAAGCCTTTAGATGAACCTACATTCACTAGGTTAGTCTATGAATTAGGTATGCTGAATTATGCTTATAAAAATTGACTAAAATATTAGAAACCAAGTTGTTAAGTTTTAAGAAGCTAGAATTTAATTTCTAGAATGTAGTTGTTCTGAATAAACAGAACTTTTGTAGCTAATAATCATTATATTGATTGTTGGATAACTTTGAAAACAAAATTGTAGCAGAGACTAGTTTAATTTAGTCTCTGAAGGAATTTGAGTGAGAGACTAAAATTAGTCTTTGATAGTTGTTTTTAATTAGTCTCTGACTAGTTAAAAATAACCTATCGGA
>CM025786.1:52838467-52850426 GCA_014636745.2 Centella asiatica | reverse complement strand
TAGTTGTTTTTAATTAGTCTCTGACTAGTTAAAAATAACCTATCGGAGACTAGTTAAATTAGTCTCTGATAGTTGTTTTTAATTAGTCTCTGAGTAGTTAAAAATAACCTATCGGAGAATAGTTAAATTAATCTATGATAGTTATTTTTAATTAGTCTCTGACTTAATAAAAATAACCTATTGGAGACTAATTTACTTTAGTCTCTGATGAGTGAATGTGGCAGAGACTAGGGCAATCTCGATGAGGGGTAAATTGGTAGTTACTCATATACCCACGATTGAAAACCGTTCAATATCTTTTGAATTGCAAACGTTTCTTATACTTTATTCAAAGATAAATCAAACACAACTGCAATTTCATTCACTCAAAGAACTCTCTCTCAAATCTATGCGATTTAACCTCTTGCAAAGAATCTCTTCAAGCTTATCACAGATATCAACAATGGCATCCAAGATTGTCTACTTCAAGTTCGGCGACTTCGACTTTACAAAGACAAATCATGATAGGGTTGCGGACAAGAACGAGTTCGAAGCACAGTACCACCCTTTTGTAGATTTTCTACAAACATCTACACTTTCGTATGCCATTTATAAAGCTCCCACACAAGCCGTTGAAATCATCACAGCTATGTGGTCCACTGCTGAAATCCAGGATGAAAGTGATGATTCTCCTATGGTAAACTTTAAATATGATAATATTATTTACACTATTGATCATGCAGTCGTTAATAAAGCATTGCATATACCTATCCATGATGCATATGACCTAACTGCCTCTGATGATGAATTGCTCGATATGTTTAAAAACTTACATTACGATGAAGAAATTGCATTAGTAGGTTCCATAACTAGACCCCATCTTAGGCAGGATTGGTCTTTAGTTTTCGATATTATCACTAAAGCATTCACTTCAAAATGCAGTGGCTGTGATGTTATCACCATACTAACGCAACAAATTGCATTTAGTGTGTTATATGATAGGCACATCAATTTAGGGCTGTTAATTCTGTATAACTTAATGGCTAAATTGAGAACTGGTGATAAAAATAAAATCTATTATGCTAGATTTTTAATGATGATTGCCAACTATCTAATTCCTAACCTAAATATCAATAGTATGCAAGTTGTGCCAACAGTTTTGTAGAGTAAACGCATATTCACGAATGTGAAGAGAAAGGCAGCAAAGGTAGAGGTTCCTCGTTCCTTCTCTTCTATCATGAGATCAACTCTCATAGATAGATTTCCAAACCTTTATACTTCTTCTCATTTTGAGGATCTTGAGCAACAAACCAAAAACCCTGTTGATCCTCCAACCACATCTTCACAACAATAATCTAAAGCCCCCTCCACCGTCTCTCAAAAGATTGTGGTTGTAAAAGCAACGAAAGCCACAAAGTTACCCATCAAAAGAAAAACAAAAGAGGGTGACAATGAGGCTAAGGGAGTAAAGGAAGTCGAGGTGGCTCCTTAGAGAAAGAAGAGAGTGTTAACCTTAAAGCCAACAACAATCCATTGCCTCACAAAAGGCAACAGAGGTTCAAAGGAAAAGTAGTACTCTATTAACATCCTCTCAAAAGGCTGTTAACATTGAAGAAAGTTCCCAACTAGGAAAAATAGGTACAGAGTCTGCACAATCCCCTATACATAAAAAGGGGCAAGCCCAAAGAGAGAAAAGAACAAAAAGAAAGAGTGACACAAGGAGTGCACACACAGAGTCTCTTCAACTTGATGCTCCTCAAATTTCTGTTCTTAAGGAGCAGCCAACACTCCCATCTGTACATTCTCCTATCTCTTCTCCTATTCTTGATTCTTTAGAACTTGATAATTCAAATCTTCTTGATTTTCTCCAAGAAGAGCCAACACTCCTTGAGATTGACACACAAGAACCACTTGCTCAAAGTACAAGTGCAGTCAGTTCTCCAACACTTTCATTGGAGAGATCCCTAACCACTGATATACAAAGGGAACCCCTTCTCCTTAGTACTACAACTATTACTTCTCTACCCCTTCATTCTGTAGGACAGAGTGTCACTATCCATATAAGTGAGGCCGAGAGAATAATTAGTGAGAGTCAGGCTCATGACCTGAAAAAAGGAGAGAACATACAAACACATGAGAGTCAAGCTTTAAAGAGCTTGGAAAAAGGAGAGATAGAGCAGCTGGATGTTCAACTCCAGGCAAAAGTAGAGGGAGTGAGCAAGGATGAGATCCTTGAACAAAATAAAAGAGAGAAAAATATATTCTTAGCAGGTGATTTTCTCAAACCTGTTGAGCCCTCCACCTCCATTGAAGCTCAGATTTCCTTTGCTCCAATAACAACTGCTCAACCAGAGGAAACTAGGGGAAGCTCACAATCAGGGGATGTAGCTCTACAATTACTTGCTGAAATGTCCAATGCTGATTTTGAAATGATATATGGACTTCAACGACAACAAGATCAAATATCAGCATTGAAGACACAAATTGCAAATGAACCTGATCATTTTGAGATATAAGAAGATAATGTGGATGCTTGGCTGGATGTAAGCTACACAAATAATTTGGATGAAGCAGCTGCCCAACTTTGCCAAGACTATTTGACCACATTACAGTCTACTGCAACTGAACTTACTCCTAGTGCAGTCTATGAGAAATTGATCAAACTTGACAAGAAACATACAAAGTATCAGCACTTCTTGATCAATGGTTTCTAGGCTACATTCCAAAGAGTTGAGACCAAAATGGACCTGGACACAGAAAAAATCAGATCATGCTATAAAGGTCACCTTCCATGGAGGATGCTCAATTCCATTGATATGCGTCTAAGGGAGCATTCCACTCCAGAGAAACGACTTCAAGCATTGGAATCTAATGTCCAAGTCATTTTGCAAAAACAAGACAAATTTGATCTCGCTCTTCAAAATCTCACACAACTTATACAACAGGCCATTCCAACATTGGCTACTACTTCTCCTACACCTTTAGATTCTGATGTTAAAAAGGGGGAGAGTAGTCAGTCAAAGTGGTCTACAGTTCAACTTCAACACAAAGAGTCTGCAGAAGTTGTTCTTGAGAAAATAAGCTATGCTAGCTTGATTGCTGAACTTAAGATTAGTCTCTAATGACTTACGATTAGTCTCTGATGACTTAAGATTAGTCTCTGATGCTTTAAGCTGTAGTCTCTGATAAGCTTTTGCCTTAGTCTCCGATAGACTAAATATAATCTTTGACTTCTTGAAATCTCTGATGCAATTTTGGTAGTCTCTTATAATACAAATTAACTTACTCTCATATAAAAATAAATTACATGAATCAGAGAGTAAACTACCAACTACAAAAATTCAAATACTATTAACTAGCACTAGCTGTACATTTGTATTTCTAAGGATTCTAAATACAATCGTCATCAAATGTTATAAAACCTAACAATCTCTCCTTATTTATGATTATCAAAGTGATAAACATAAATCAAGGTTGATGATAATGTCAAAACTCAAAAATTACAAGAATAACTTAGAATCAAAAATTTAAAGAATGTGTTAACTACAAATGTACCTGAACTAAGATCTTTGATCTTAAATTCAGCTTCACCAAGACTCAGGTTTAAATCCTATAAGTCTGGCTTCAAAAATAAAAATCAACAGCTACAACTTCACCCTTTCTTCTTGTTGATTTCTTTGACTTTATCTTCAAGCAACTTTCTGAACTTGATCTAATCTTCATCAATTGAATATTTAAGTAAAGCTATGAATCCTTCAAGTTCACCAAGGCTTGCTGTGTTGATCTGTTTTTCATAATCAAAGAAAATCACATATTGATGAAAATTCTCATACCATAACCTATATGGAAGTGGAGGAATATCTACTCTTGGCAGCTTGATTAGCTTTTCCATCTCTACAAGATCCTTCTAAATTTTCCTCCTGAACTCCAAGTTAAGCACAGAATTCTCAGGTACAACAGACAACAACCATTCCATATCTTTGAATGACCTCATCTCCAGGCTTGGTTTAACCAGACTCAGAGTCTCTCCATCTTTCTAAATGACTTTGAGATACTCCTTGTCCTTTTTAACCTTTTCAAGATTGATAGACTCAACACTCTTTTTGAAAGCTTCCTTCAATTTAGAAATGTTAGCCACCCCAATCCTCGAGATTTTACTACTTGGAACTGTTTCAGATTCACTTGGTTCAACCACAGTTACCAAAGCAGTTTTAGCTTTCTTTGGAGGCTCATTCATCAATGGCTTCCTCCTAGCCCTTCTCTCAGCCTGCTCAATCTCTTTATTTCTCCTTCTAGTCTCAGTAGACTTTTGAGCTCTTCTTTTCTTTGTTTCCAAGGCCTTTTTCTTTAATTCTTCCTCCTCCCTAGTTGCATCCATTTCCTCTTCCTCTTGCAATTTCTGAGCAAGCAATGCATCAGTTTCGATTAACTTTTGCTCTTGAGGATAAACTAACTCTAGTTTCCCATCCACTATCATCTCCACTGGAGTGGGAAAGTGAGCAATCTTCATGGCATCTCCTAATAGCTTAGGCTGTCCTGGCTGAATAGACTTTTTCTTCTTTGGTTCTTCAACCAGAATGCCCTTGACTTTATCTTGTTTTGTTGTTGGAGCTGTTGCAGTAGAGGGAAGAACTATTGTTGTTTCTGTTGTAGATGGTGCTGTTGTTGTTGTTGTTGTAGATGGTGTTGATGTTGTTGTTGTTGTTATACTAGACTTGATGGCTACATCAAGGTCTCTTTTAGCACCTTCAAGTCTTGGTGAACAAAGGAAAAGCTAAGGGTAAAAGAAAGAAGAAGATGAGATCTAATTCTGGTGCCAAACCCAATCCCAAGATTAAAAAGGCATTGAAGCCTAAAGGTGAGATAGCAAAAGAAGGTGATTGTCACTTCTGTGGAAAATCTGGACACTAGAAAAAGAATTGTCATGCTTACCTGGAAAAACTTAAGAAGAAGAAAGGAAGTACGACTTCTGATTTAGGTATATATGTTATAGAAGTCAATTTATCTATTTCAACATCTTGATGTGGTTCTCACATTTGTGTTAATGTGAAGGAACTAAAAAGGAGTAGATCTTTGGCAAAAGGTGAGGTTGACCTACGAGTTGGAAATAGAGCAAGAGTTGCTGCATTATCCGTAGGAACTTATCATTTATCTTTTCCCACTAGGCTAGTTTTAGAATTAGAGGACTCTTAGTACGTGCCTACCATTAGCAAGAATATTATTTATGTTTCTTGTTTGGAGAAGAAAGGCCATTCATTTGTAATAAAGGACAACAATTGTTCATTTTATTTTAATGAATTATGCTATGATGTTGCAAAATTATTTAATTGTCTCTATATTCTTGATTTGGAAATGCCGATCTATAACATAAATACTAAACGATTTAAATCAAATGATTCAAATCCAACATATATCTGGCATTGTCAATTGGGCCATATAAATGAGAAACGCATATCCAAACTCCATAGAGATGAATTTTTGGATTCATTTGATTTTGAATCATATGAGGTGTGTGAATTTTGTTTATTAGGCAAAATGACTAGAGCCCCTTTAATTGGACAAAGTGAACATGCTAGGAACATTTTGGGTCTTATACATAGTGATATATGTGGACCAATGAGTTTGCTAGCAAGAGGTGAGTTTTATTATTTCATTACATTTATTGATGACTACAGTAGATATGAATATGTATATCTAATGAGACATAAATCAGAATCCTTTGAAAAGTTCAAAGAATTCAAAAATGAAGTTCAAAACCAATTTGGCAAAAGTATAAAAGTCATTCGATCAGATCGATGAGGTGAATACTTAAGCCAAGAATTTAATGATTTCTTAAGGAATATGGTATTGTATCTCAACTCACTCCACTTGGAAGACCACAATGGAATGGTGTATCCGAGAGGAAGAATCATACCTTGTTGGACATGGTGCGATCCATGATGAGTCATGCAGATCTTCCAATAAGTTTTTGGGGACACGCTATAGAAACAACAAGCGTCACACTTAATCGTGTTCCTACAAAAATGGTTCAAAAGACATCATATGAGATGTGGATTGGAAAACATCCTAATATGTCTTTCATAAAGATTTGGGGTTGCGAGGCGTATGTAAGACGTCAAGCTTTTGATAAGCTTGGACCCAAATCAGATAAATGTAATTTTATGGGATATCCAAAAGAAACTAAAGGGTATCTATTCTACAAACCTTTGGAGAACAAAGTGATTGTTTCTCGTACTAGTGTTTTTCTAGACTAAGAGTTTATATCTAGAGGAAACAGTGGGAGGAAAGTAGAACTCGAAAAAAATCAAGAACCACAAGATATCATTGAACTTGATGCGGAATATGAGCAGGAACCACAAGTCGTTGTGGAGACTGAACCCGCTCAAGTAACACAAGGTCTTCATAGATTTGGTAGAACATGCCAAGAACCTAAAAGATATTATGGATATCTTGTGATTATGACTGGCGATGTGATGCTTATGGACCAAGATGAGCCTACTTCCTACCAAAAAGCTATCAATGGACCATAACCTGAGAGATGGTTGAAAGCCATGAAATCTGAGATGGACTCCATCTACACTAACCAGGTATGGAACTTGGTTGATGTTAGAACAAAATAAGGTAAAGTGTTTGTAGAAAGGGGGGGGGGGGGGGGGTTGAATACAAACACCACAACTTTTTCTCTCTATTAAGACTTAATAAACACAAACTGGAATAGCTACAATATTCAGAAAAACCTTACTGCAATTAAAATGACACTAGTACAAAACTGATCATATGCGTTGGTTAATTAAAACATTTTGCGTTGGTTACGAGGAGACGCATATGGAGGAGACGCAAAAACTTAAATATTTTGCGTCGGTTAAAGACACGACGCAAAAACGAAGAATTTACGTCGGACCTTTATAAACCCGATGCAAATAATAGTGTTATTTGCATCGGTTATTTTAAAATAACCGACACAAATGATTGTTTAATAAAAATTTATTTTAAAAATAATTTAATTTATTTGCGTTGGTTATTTTAAATTAACCGACGCAAATTATTGTTTTATAAAAATTCATATTTTAAATAATTTAATCTATTTGCATCGGTTCTTTTAAATTAACCGACGCAAATTATTGTTTTTTTTAAAAAAATAAAATATCCAACCTGTACATAAAAAAGGATACTCGATATGCCACAACAAGCCAAAATAGTACAAAATTCAACCATTTCAATATTTGCAAAACAAGAATATATACAAATCTAAATTTACAAACAGTTCAAAACAGGAATATTTACATACTGTTTAAATTGCATGTCCAAATGTACAAACTGTCCAAATATGCAAAGGTCACATACAATAACTCATAAAAAAATCTGCACACAGGTTTCTAATTTCATCAAGATCAGACTGAGTATACGACTCTTGAGCACTCAAACCCTGGAGAATATTATAAAAAAGAAACAATTTTGCATATAATTAAAACCAATAGACAAGGTACTTTGTTAATAGATTGAAATAGTTAATTGCATGCATATAATTAAAAACAATATACCTCAGTCCATTTTGTAAAGGGAGCCCGTTGATGCAACTTGACGATGTCATACATGTACCTCATGACATAGTAGCCGCATTCAACACTTCCTTTTTGTTGAGGACACTATATAAATAGTCAAGTTGATTAAAATTTTAATAAGAAATTATATTAAGAACCAACCAAATCAACTTTGTTTGGATAAGTTAGCAAGTATTTTATACCTTAACCTCTTTCGTACACCATTGCAACTTATTTTTTTTGTGCTTGCCACCTTGAGCAACATATGATTTAAATGCCCTACAAAATTATATATATTATAAATATATGAGTAAATAAATATGTTAAAAGAGTTTTACACGTTTAACTTATATTAAAAACTTAGGAACTAAAATATAATTTACTTACATTGCCATTACGTTCTTTATCGGCATATTCCTTTCCTTCTTCAATGAGTCGTACACATATACTGTGCGTTGCTCACAAGATATGAGAAACAATAGCCAATGCTCACTACATTTTTACAAATTAAATAACAATGTTAAATTATATCAATGAACAAGCTAGCTACAATAAATTAATCCCACCATTTTTATGTTCTTACTTTTGGAAGTACGGCGCGAAGATGAATTTGGTTCCCCGGCAACCTAGAAAAATTGACGCAATGTATCGACCAGACACATCTGGATCATTTTTTGCATTTGCCAGTGCTTGAGGACATAGGAATCCAAATGCATTAGATCCCTTAGTCATCTCGTTCAAGTACCTTAAATATAATATACAAATTACTCATTAGTTACTTTATAAAATAAACCTTATATCAACTAAAAAATAAAAGATAAATGAGAATGTATGAAAATTGTAGTCTCACCTCATCCAAATTTGTACGACACTTATATTCAACCATTCCATTCTACAGAATTGGATGATATCTTCGCACACGACGTATATAAGTTGTTCATCTTCCTTCTCAATGCAGTTGTCATAATCCAATGGCACTGAAATTAACTCCGAGGAAGGCAATCCCATAATCATTTGTGCTAAATATTTACATTTTTCACTCAAGTTTGGATCAACATCAGTAGCTGACCCTTTGCTACGAACTTCATTATTTTTGGCGGGGGCGGATGCAGGCTCTTTACCCTTACCCGGTAAGATGGGATCCTAATTAGATATAAAGTGTTAAACAATAACATTTACATGAATTTAATGAATTAACAACAATCATTTATAATTAACAATGTTAATTTGAAATTTGTTACCTGCCCCAACAATACAAGTTGTTTAGGCCACTGAACAAAGCTACCTAATGCGTCACCTACTCTTATATGTTCATACGTAGGCACGGGAAGAGGAGCTTGTTGAAATTCAGGGCGAACGTCATCGATGGATTCTCTTACATTGTTGACCTCCATTTGAGTACCATGAACAACGTCACCCGACGCATTCGATGCAAAAACAATCCCAAAAGCCAAAATAGTTTTGCCGGTCTCATAAAGGATGACACAGAAACGGCATGGAGTCGGCTTCTATGTTAATTATATAAAAAAAATCAGTTAGGATCATATAGGGCACTTATATGATAACTTATGATTGAAAGACATAGAAAAGAGTAAAAATAAGTATACCTTTATTTCAAAGAATTCCACCGAGTGAGAGCTACTTTGAATCACGTCGGTTGTTGGAGTTTGTTGGGGAATAGGCATTCCCATCTGGCTCATTACATTGAATACGTTCGCAAGCTGACTTTGTAGTGTACCAATCTAGTCATTGTATTTCATATCCATTTCATTCATTTGAGATTGGTACTACTGCGCAAGTCGATTGGCCACTTTTGTTTCAATTTCTTGAGTTATTGTAGACAACTCATACATTGATATTACGCCTTTACGGGACTTGCCTCTGTCCGTCCCTAATACATCCTTCATGCGCACTGTTCCTCCAACCCCTCTGACACGCCCGCCGTGCTCCTTCTTTCCAAGTGTACGTGACAATATGTCATCATGCCCGTGAGGAGTCCACGAACCTTTGGAGGCTTTGTCTTTCCATTTCACCTGTTTCAAAATCAATTTAACGATTAATATTTTAAGCATAACTGTAAGATTGAAATATTTTTAAATGAACAAAATACTCTTACCATTTTTTGAACAACATCCCTAGTCTCGTCCTTGGAAAAATAATAAACTTCACCTTCATCCCTCTTCCTAACTCTCGCCCGAATCCAATCGTAACTACGATCAGTTCGATTGGTTGATACAATTTCTGAATTAACTGATTCGAACGAAGGTAGAGAATCAAGAGGGTCATCAACCATCCACTTCGATTTTTTCGCTGCATATCCAAGTCTTCCCAGATAATGTGGATACTCATTAAACTTCTAGTTTTCACGTGCCTTCTCACTTTTAGTTTGTTAGAAAATAAAACAATAATATAAGTAAACAGTCCCTGTTCAACATAATATTATCTGAAAACCAATAATAATATAAATATCAAAATAATATACCTGAAATTCTTCACTTTGATGATCATGAATGAATTTATCCCATTGCTCTCGAGTTATGAAGTCATATTTCTCACAAGGGTCCTTGTCTACACGCAAGTATCGGCAGACTAACCTTGACTTGAAATCCCTCCAAATTTTCCCTGTAGATTTTAATACGTCCTTCCATCTCGCATCATCCGTTATATTCCACTCAGTCTGAAATACTCAAATCATGCATATAAGTAACTTGTAATAAAATTTGAACGACAATATATGTTAAAACAACTAATTATTCTTTTCAATTCATACCTTAATATCTTCCCAAATCGTATCCTTTAGTCCATCACTGACTTCTTGCCAACTCTGAATATTTATGTCAACCTGAACTCTAACTAGTGCTCCAATGTACGACTTGAATGCAGCAACATATGTTCCATGAACACCAAGATCATCAAACTCAATCACTTTCTGCACTTGTTTATTTGCGGACATTTCTTTCAATGTTTTGCAAGATGTTGGACCTCTTGTTTTTTTAGTAGGTCTCTCACTCGAACTTCGGTGGTCCATGATAATTGTAAACTACAAAGTACATCAGAAAATGTCAAAACCATCACATTTAAAAATAAACTACAGAGTTAGAGTTAGGCAAAAGCAACTTAGGCGAAAAAAAATTCCCAACTAACAGTATATTGTTCAATCATCAAGAAAATGAGAAGGTACCAATTTGTAACACGACATAAAAAAATGCAAAAATATTGTCAAAAATTATAGTGCATCCCAACAACAAAAACAAAAGACACACAAACAAAACACATAGTATATCGCAGTGCTTCCATTCAAAAGAAACACAAACATAATACATAGAAACACAAATAGAACACATATCACAAGACACACTTTGGGGCTTTAAACAAATGTTGTATTAAAACAAAAAACAGAAAAAGAATGTAAATCGCGCAGTTTAGTTGAAAAAAAATTATGTACCTCTTTCACTTGTAACAAATCCGAAGCCGATTACAGTGTATTCGCCAGAAACTGAAATGGAAATGTATCTTTATCGATTAAGAACTTGAAATGGAAATGTATGCAGCTCGTATGTAGCTTCTGAAGATTTAGGGCAAAGCAAATGTTATGCCGCGCAAAGGAAATGAATAGGCAGTAAAAAGAGGGGCAAATCAAAATATATGCCGCGAAATAAAATAATAATATAAAATAAAAAAAATTATACACATTTGCATCGGTTATTTTAAAAATCCAACGCATAAGCTCAACATTTGAGTCGGGTCTTTAGAGCACCGACGCAAATGATTTATTCTTTTAATCGGGTATTTACGTCGGTTCTTTTAAAAACCCGACGCATAAACCCAACATTTGCGTCGGGTCTTTAAGAGCACCGACGCAAATGAGTTTTTTTTTAATATACGATTTATATTAATATATTACATAATAATCTAACAGAAAATTAATATTTTACTCATATTGAAATTCATTAATACCATATATTATAGTGATTAATTCAAAAATGTGATATATATATATATAGATATAGATATATAATAATATATCATATATATCATATGCTATACTACTATAAACTATAACATAAACCAATATACAATACATTAAAAGGCAAATTAATATTTCTATTTTAATGTACAAAATACATGAGCATATGTGGTATGATAATCATTATTGTATTATATAAGTACTATACTATATTATTATTAACTATTAAATATAAATGTGTTAATAATTTATTGTTTTAATCGGGTATTTGCGTCGGTTCTTTTAAAAACCCGACGCATAAACCCAACATTTGCGTCGGGTCTTTAAGAGCACTGACGCAAATGAGTCTTTTTTTAATATACGATTTATATTAATATATTACATAATAATCTAATAGAAAATTAATATTTTACTCATATTGAAATTCATTAATATCATATATTATAGTGTTTAATTCAAAAATGTGATATAT
>CM025786.1:52814929-52838367 GCA_014636745.2 Centella asiatica | reverse complement strand
AAACTATAACATAAACCAATATACAATACATTAAAAGGCAAATTAATGTTTCTATTTTAATGTACAAAATACATGAGTATATGTGGTATGATAATCATTATTGTAATATATGAGTACTATACTATATTATTATTAACTATTAAATATAAATGTGTTAATAATTTATTTTTTTAATCGGGTATTTGCGTCGGTTCTTTTAAAAACCCGACGCATAAACCCAACATTTGCGTCGGGTCTTTAAGAGCACCGACGCAAAAGAGTTTTTTTTTAATATACGACTTATATTAATATATTACATAATAATCTAACAGAGAATTAATATTTTACTCATATTGAAATTCATTAATACTATATATTATAGTGATTAATTCAAAAATGTGATATATATATATATATATATATATATATATATATATATATATATATATATGATAATATATCATATATATCATATGCTATACTATTATAAACTATAACATAAACCAAGGCAACTTAATGTTTCTATTTTAATGTACAAAATACATGAGCATATGTGGTATGATAATCATTATTGTATTATATAAGTACTATACTATATTATTATTAACTATTAAATACAAATGTGTTAATAATTTATTTTTTTAATCGGGTATTTGTGTCGGTTCTTTTAAAAACCCAACGCATAAACCCAACATTTGTGTCGGGTCTTTTAGAGCACCGACGCAAATTCTCAAAAAACTGGGGTGACTTAAATATCAAAAACAGAGGACTTGAATACTCAAAAAGAAGGGATGACTTAAATACTCAAAAACAGGGGACTGTTGTAAGGTGTGCCCATGCCTTATGAAATATTATAACCAAAAATATATAAAATTTATTGCAGTAAACAATCACCTACAACTATTGAAATTAAAACAAATTAAAATTTACAATTATTGGAATAAAAATAAATTAAAATATACAATTAACAATTATTTACAATTTACAAATATTTACAATAATTGGAATAAAACAAATTAAAACTTTCAAGTCCTGCACTTATTTTCCATGATCAATCCATAACTCTTCACCATGGTCATTACGTAGGTAGTTTGTTTCTCCATTATCGTCACCATATGGGGTAGGTAGACCCATAGAGAAAGGAGGATTCTCATCAAATTGGTTATACTCGTCTTCGTCAACAATATCATCAATACCAAGAATATTTCTCTTGCCTTGAACAACAATTGAAAACTTAGGATCGGCGGGGTCTTGGATATAAAATACTTGTTTCACTTGCATTGCGAGTATAAATGGGTCGTCCACGTGACCCCACTGAGTAAAATCTATCAAAGTAAATCCTAAGTCATCTTTTTGAACACCATGACGTATATCAATCCAATTACAACGAAAGAGACCAACCTTGAATTCTCTGTACTCAGGCTCCCAAATATCTTCAATCACCCCATAATATGAATTTTTCACATCTTTCGATCCTGAAGATTTGCCTCTGAAAAATTTTGTTGATGAAGCTTCCACGGTAACTCCACTATTTTGCATAGTGCTCTTTCCATCTTGACGCTGGGTGTAAAACGTATATCCATTAACATCATAACCTTCATAAGATCGAACAAGTGTGTTGGGGCCATATGCTAACCATTTTATGGTATTAAAAATGACATTTGGCGTATCTGACAACTGCCACATTACACGGTCTTTAAACCATCCAACAAATGAGAGATTATGTTCAGTTGTAACCCAAATACAACTTTTTGAAGGATTCTGCCTCCTAATCAAACTGACATGACAATCTAAGTAAGGATGAACTTCAGTCATGTGTTACAGGACAAAGAGATGCGCTTTATCATGTAGTTCACACCCAGGAGAGATCCATTTGGATCCCAATGTACCCTGCCCATGAAGTCTTCCCTCGTGACGAGATTTGGGAATTCCAATAGGATTGACAGCTGCTAAATACTCTGTGCAAAATTCAATAGCCTCCTCAACTGAATATCCTTCAACTATACTAGCTTCTGGCCGATATCGGTTCCTCACATATCCGTTCAATATACCCATGAATCTCTCAAAAGGATACATATACCGCAAATATACAGGGCCACATAACTTAATCTCTCTAACCAAATGAATAACCAAATGTACCATAATGTCAAAAAATGAAGGTGGAAAATACATTTCAAATTAACATAGTGTGACAACAATATCAGCTTGTAATTTATCCAATGTGATGGGTTCAATCACCTTGCTGCAGATGGCATTGAAGAAAAAACAAAGCTTCATAACAACAAGTCTCACGTGATTCGGCAATATTCCTCGAATTACAATTGGAAGTAGCTGTTCCATTAACACATGACAATCGTGTGACTTCATCATACCCACGAGTTTCAAATCCTTCATCGACACAAACCTTTTGATGTTTGAAGAATATCCATATGGAACTTTCACACCAAACAAACACTCACAAAATGCAATTTTCTCTTTTTTACACAAAGTATAACAAGCTGGAGGTAGATATGTACGCTTCTCCGATTCTTGCGGTGCTAACTCTAGTCGTATACCCATTTCTTTCATATCTTTTCTGACTTTGATCCCGTCCTTTGTCTTTCCCGGTATATTCAACAATGTTCCAACAATACTATCACAAACATTTTTCTCAATATGCATAAAATCAAGACAATGTCTAACTTGTATGTGTTCCCAATACGGGAGATCCCAAAATATGGATCTCTTCTTCCACAGATTCTTCGGCTTAGGAGGTTGATACAACTTTCCAAATACAACATCAATATCCTTAACCCGCTCAAAGACTTCTTTCCCAGTTAAAGGCAAACGAGCTTCTCGAGTCTTGATATGCCCATCAAAAGCCTTTTTCATCTTAATATAAGGGTGATCACGGGGAAGAAATGTTCGGTGACTCATAAAGACATTTTTGTTGCAATTATTTAGACGATGGTCAATAGTAGCATCTTCACAAATTGGACATGCTTTAGCTCCTTTGACAGTGTACCCTGACAAGTTTTCATAAGCCGGAAAATCATTTATGGTGCAAAATAACATCGCACGTAATGTGAAATCCATTTGAGTATTTGCATCAAACACCGAAACAACTTCATCCCACAAAAGTTTTAAATCTTCAAGAAGTGGCTCAAGATAAACATCTATGTTATTCCCCGGTTGTTTAGGCCCTGAGATTAACAAGGACAACATAATATACTTGCGCTTCATACACAACCACGAAGGCAAATTATAAATCACCAAAAGAACTGGCCATGTGCTATGTTGACAGCTTAGAGCGCCATAAGGATTCATCCCATCCGTATAAAGTCCAAGTCGTAGATTCCTAACTTCTCCACCAAATTCAGGAAACTTATAATCAATGGTTCTCCATTGTGGAGAGTCACTCGGGTGTCTAAGCATCCCATTTGATTTCCTCCCTTCCACATGCCACCTCAAATGTTTTGCATCTTTTGGATTTGCAAATAGGCGTTTGAATCGTTGCACTATGGGTAAATACCAAACCGCCTTGCTAGGAGCCCTTTTTTTTATCATCCTTAGCAGAATCATTACCCTCCCGCTTGTACCGAGATGCTCCACACTTAGGACATGTGTGTAAATTTTCATTCTCATTTCGAAACAACACACAGTCATTTGGACATGCATGTATCTTCTTTACGTCCATACCTATAGGACACAACATCTTCTTTGCCTCGGACGTGGAAGTGGGAAGCTCGTTATTCACTGAAAGTATTTCTCGTAAAAGTTTTAACAATTCTGTAAAACTCTTGTCACTCCATCCATTCTTGACTTTCAACTTGCACAACTTCAAAGTTGTTGACAACCTTGTCAAGTCGTCACTGCACCCGGGATACAAAAGTTTCTTAGAATCGCGGACCAAACTCTCAAATATATCCGGTTGTGGCATCATATGGTCTTGGAGATCTTGTATCATATCTTCCACCCTATCAATGTCCACATCATCTTCGTCATTATCGACCGAATTATCGCACTCGGTTGCATAATTCAACCTTGAGCTACCAGTCATATCAGACTCTATTCCCTCGCCATGCCAAATCCACTTCGTATAACCCTTCTTAAAACCCCGACGAAATAAATGTTCACGCACTGTCTCTGCTCTCGAATATTTTTTTAAATTATCACAAAGGCGGCACAGGCACACAATCATGTCTTCTTTTCCATGTTCCTTTCTGATTTTTTGGTGTTGAACTGCACATATAATAAACTCGTTAACCCCTCTCACATATGCGTCATCGTTACGCAATATATTCTACATCCATGTTTGACGATCCATGTATAACTAAATAACCACAACGATTAACTAAGTAAGCACAACGATTGTACAGTTATCATAAATA
This sequence comes from Centella asiatica, assembly GCA_014636745.2. Taxonomy (NCBI): domain Eukaryota; kingdom Viridiplantae; phylum Streptophyta; class Magnoliopsida; order Apiales; family Apiaceae; genus Centella; species Centella asiatica. Next base: position 52,834,018 of record CM025786.1, on the reverse strand, counting down.
AGATGCGGACAAACAACAGTTCAAGCAAACATACTGATATTTTAAATAATGCCTGTGATGAATGTATTATTTTAATTAACAATTACTTACACAACAAAGCTGAGCTCTCGGATGGAGACATTGAAGAAAGAAACTTGCAAAATCTCAGCCAAGTTTCCCGCCAAATACGATCTCGCTCTCTCTCCTCTCTTACGAACCAGGCCACAATAGCAAAAGTTTAAACCTAAATACACTTTTTAATAATATTAAAGAATATACTTCGAATAAAGAAGAAAACTGACGCAAATAGCATAACCATTTGTGACGGATATTTAAATCAAGCGACGCAAATGTTTGAATAATTTATTTTTTAAAATTTTAATGCATTTGCGTCGGGATTTTAACCAACGTGACGTAAATGTGTTTTGTTTATTTTTTTTTAATTATTTCCCATCTTTGGCGTCGGTTGTACTAAAGAACCGACGCAAATTCTCCAAACAATTTGTGTCGGTTCTTTAAAACAACAGTTGCAAATTCTTTTTAATTTATTTTTTAATTATTTATACATATTTTGCGTCGGTTCTTTAAAAAAACCGACGCAAATAATCAAAACTATTTGCGTCGATGTTTTATACTAAGTGATGCAAATGGTGAACTAATTTATTTTTAAAATATTTTCATAGAATTTGCGTTGGTTCTGTAAAAGAACCGATGCAAATAGTTTTTATTTTTTTTACGACAATGCCACCACGCTACTATATGCGACAGTTCTATTAAAAAACCGACGCAAATAAGGCGACGCATAAGACAGTTTTTGTACTAGTGTGAACACACAAACTGACGGTCAAGTTGTTCCATGATGCCTCTTGGTACACTAACAACATTGATACTTTGTTGTCTTTTTCAAGGATGTTTGATGTGCGGAAAACATAAATCATTAAGTACAACCAGACATAGTTTAACACTAACAAGTCCTTTGGAATATCCATTAATGACTTGCCTAGTGTAGTTAAGGCTATCCCCTGATAGATTAAGATATCCATCAGTGGATTCTTATTTGTGCAAATATACTAATGCTTATAACATACCTTGAGTATTTGCAAGTGCACAATTATTAAATAATCCTTATATCATCATCAACATCATTATACCTAATAGTTGATCCACCTGAAGAGGTAAAACCAATTGGGTGCAAGTGAGTTTTCAAAAAGAAAACTGACATGGATGGTAATGTATATACCTATAAAGGGCGACTAGTAGCTAAAGATTTCAAAAAAGTATATGATATTGATTATGATGAAACTTATTCTGTAGTTGTGATGTCTAAATCCATCAGGATTTTACTTGCTATTCAGCTTTTTATGATTACGAAAAATGGCAAATGGATGTCAAAACAGTTTCCCTTAACGGAAATCTCCTTGAGGATGTGTCATGACACAACCTGAGGGTTTTGTTGATCCATGCTAGAAAGATATGCAAGCTATAATGATCCATTTATGGATTAAAGCAAGCCTCTAGGAGCTGGAATCTTCGTTTTAACGATGCAATCAAAGAGTTTGGCTTTATCCAAAATGAAGATGAATCTTGTGTATATAAGAGGGTCAGTGGTAATCATATTATATTCCTAGTATTATATGTCGATGACATATTGCTTATTGGGAATGACATTTTTTCCCTACAAGTTGTGAAGACATGATTAGGAAAATATTTCTCTATGAAGGACATGGGCAATGCTGCCTATATTTTAGGCATTAAGGTCTATAGAGATAGATCAAGGAGATTGCTCGGACTAACTCAAAGTACAGACATTGAAAAAGTGCGACAACAGTTCAGTATGCAAGAGGCTAAAAGAAGATATATACCAATGTCTCATGGTATATCTCTCTCTAAAGCTCAAAGTCCTACATCAAATGATGATAGGAATCATATGAATAAGATTCCATATACGTCATCAATTGGATTTATTATGCACACAATGATATGTACTCATTATGATGTATCGTATTCCTTGAGCATGACGAGCAAATACCAGTCAGATTTAGGAGAATGTCACTAGACAACTGTCAAGAACATCCTAAAGTACCTGAAAAGGACTAAGGATTCATTTTTCATATATGGAGGTCAAGAGGAATTGGCAGTAAAGGGTTAAACAAATGCCAATTTCTAGACTGAGAAGGATGACTACCAATAGTAATTGGGTTATGTATTTTGCCTAAATGGTGGAGCTGTGAGCTGGAAACATTTATAGCAAGATACAGTTTCCAATTCTACAATAGAGTCTGTGTATATAGCTGTTTTAGAAGTAGCTAAAGAGTCTGTTTGGATTAAGAAGTTCATCATTGGACTTAATGATGTTCCAACCATTGTTGACCTAGTAAATCTTTACTGTTACAATAATGGAGCCATCCCAATTCGTAAGGAACCAGGATCTCACCAGCGATCCAAGCATATACTTAGACGATATCATCTCATCAGTGAAATCATTGACAAAGGTGATGTATTGTGGCACCCCCGAAAATCCCCCAAGCCAGGCCCCGGACACTGTCAGCGATTTGGGTGACAGTCCCCGAGATCCCCAAGCTGGAACACCGGGCTGCACCAGAAAACTACAACACAACATCACAACAGCAAAACAAAAAAAAAACAGTCAAGCAAGCCTTAACAACATACCTGTGGGAAATATATTCCCAAATACAACATTAAAAATCTTAAGGTCCACATCATCTTACAAAACCTCAAAGCTTGAAAATAAACAAGCTGCAGCGGAAACAAAACTTTAGATGGCTCATATGGCCTTACAACTTAAACACACTTAAGCAATTCTCTCCTTCCCTCTCCTAGGGGACTCAGCCTTCACGACATAACCTGAAAAACATTCATAGCATTCCACATGAGCGTTTACGCTCAGCAAGTATATAATCATAAATAAAAAGAATCAGATAAAAGCTTTAATATTCATTGAGGTTGGACAAAGCAATGCCAAAACCTCTTGATAAAACAATAAACATATATCGTCTAGGGTGCCCGAGTGATATCAAGGGTTAACCCTCTTTCAATAAATCATGATTCGCCCTTTATTCATCAGATAATGCATCACCTGACCAGACTGATCATTATCTGACTACCATACATAATCAAATTTCATCCCAGCTGGTTAGTCTAGTCGTTTGATTCATCATTTGACATACGTAGTCCTTCGCAGAAAGCATATGGTCTACGAAAAAACATCTGATTACCGATGCCTTGCCTCGGTCTATCATTCTTTATCATCATTGGCCAGAATACCAGGTGACAGTATTCAACAGCCCTTTAACTTTCCATATGGATATATCTTCTTGTAAACATTTTTTTCTAAATTTTGAATAGCCCAGACGTGCTAATCAATTAAAAACAGTGACTGCCAACAACACATATTAGCGTGCTCAACAATTAAAAGACAGTGATCATCAAAGGCGGAACTATATATCCATATAGAAGTTACTTGGGTGTGCGTACAAGTTCATGACTTGCAACACCTAAACATCATCATCTGGTGTGCTAGGAAATTTAAACAGCCAGCAACCACCCAATAACACATAGTTCAATCATCAACATCTTTTCACGTACATCGAATTCAATGATCGTACGTTACTTAATCATAAAAGAAATCATCATCATACATAAGCATTAACATCATTCATTTACGTAAATCGAATTAATGATTATACGTAATCTGTAAGAAAGAAGTGGAATGAATATATACTTGCCTTGGTCCTTAGCTAAAATTCACTATATCGGTTGAAAAAGGTTTCTGCATAACATCATTATGGGTATATCATGAGAAATCCATACTTAATAGATGGTTATACATATAGAAAATGGTTATCAGGGCATGAGGTTGCCCATCGGGGAAAGATTTCACTCGTCAGAGACTATTAAACCCATAAGAGACTAATGACGTCATCTTAACTCATCGGAGACTAAGGGTGACGTCATCGGAGACTAATTAACTCATAAGAGATTGATGACGTCATCTTAACTCATCGGGGACTAAGACTGACGTCATCATCAGAGACTAACATATATCTCATCAGAGACTATGGATGACATCATCAGGGACTAAACTTAGCCTGTCGGAGACTAAGGATGACGTCATCGGAGACTATTTAACCCATCAGGGACTGATGATGTCATCTTAACCCCATCGGAGACTAAGGATGATGTCATCATCAGAGACTAACAATTCCTTCATCAGAGACTACGGATGACGTCATCGGAGACTAAACTTTAGCCTGTCGGAGACTAAGGATGACGTCATCGGAAAACAACATCAACACAGTCGGGGACTAATGTTGACGTCATCAGAGACTAACATCAACACAGTCGGGGACTAATGCTGACGTCATCAAAGACTAACATCAACACAGTCGGGGACTAACTTTAGAAGCTGTCTCAGATACAGGGTCATCTTCCTCACTTCTCCAAAGGTGATGATCTTAACTACAATTCCATAAATCAACTCTCAACAAGCTTTAAGCTATGAGCAACACTTCTAGACACAAAAGAATATAATCCTTTCTTTTTCTTTCTTAAAGACTTGCTCCTACAGCTAAACTTCTCGGATACCAAGCAAAAGGAAAGGCAAAAGAGAACTTAAATTTCTTACCTCCTGGGTTGACGAAAGAAATCAAAGCTTGTTTGAAAGTGATTGTCCAAAAGAAAGAACTTGAAATTAAATGGAGATGGTAAGTTTAAAGAAGAACTTTGGAAAAGGAAATCTTTAGAAAAGAGACTGAAATGTTCCTCCGAATGAGGTATTTATAGTAGGCTGAGATTAAGCTATGAAATAAAATGATTGGTTAAACTGGACAGTAAAATTGGCTGCTCATCATGATTCTTAGCAGCTAAGCATCGTAATAAGCCTGCTGTCCTACATGCACATACGTTTAATCCAATTGATGACACATAAGCAGCTTATTAATCAAAATAACATACGTGCACAATGATGTCATCATACTTAGGCTCTTAAGTCCTTCATGAGATTTAACCAGTCTGGACGCAAAGCTTCTTCAAACAATTACGGATGTCACCAAACATAAACATCATTGCTTATCCTTGCAACCAACAATCGAACAATAATAACCCCTTTAATGGGTCCGAAAATATTTAGACGTTCAAAAACATCATATATTAACTATACACGTTAATATATAAAAAAAATAATAATAAATAAAAAAAATATGAATAAATAAATTATTTATAGATAAACAAATTTTCCGGGTCGTTACATGTATATATATGTAGAATATCAACAAATGATAATGTTGCAGATCCACTGACTAAGGCTCTGTCACAACAGAAGAATGATGGTCACCCTAGATCCATTGGTATTAGATACATGAATGATTGGCTCTAGTGCAAGTGGGAGATTGTTGGAGTGTATGCCCTAGTAGCCAATTATTTGATAATTGTCATGACACACTTGTAATTATGCTTTGATTTAATAAATAATGTTTAGTTTATTATGCTTCAATTTACTATGTGATATAATTGTTAAGATAAGAAACGTCCCTAGAATAATGAATACAAACTATATTGGTTCAAGTATTTAACTTGGAACATGAGATCATATAGTTGCAAAATGTATCAATATTCTTAAACATCCCTAGTCAAGTATTATTGTTAATGGGACAATAATGTTACATTGAGACTAGTATGTGGGTTGACTGATGATCAAATCTCATTGGTCAGAGATATGTGAGATATCAAGTGAACACATAGGTATATGTTGGAGAACAATGTACTGGATTGACCCACCATGAGAATTCTACATGTAAGTGAAGTGTCATAAGATATTCTCTGAGTGACAATGATATAATGGTCCTACGACCTGAAGTCATTTCATTTCTGCACGAGGATTCATATAGTTTGATATCACCAAAAGTCATTTTTAACTAGATGGAGCATAAAAGTGACTGTTGGCTATATTATGAGTCGTGTGAGGAATGTGAATGATCTAGATGGGATTTTCCCCTTATATGTATATTAGGAGTGATATCCTTGGGCCTCTTGATTGAGTAGAACTATGAAATGCATGGTCATGTTCAAATAGTGATTTGTCTCTTATAGTTTACTTATCGATCAAGAAAAAAAAGATTAAATTATAAAGAGGATGACACACTTCATGCCTTGAGTTTAATCTTGGATATCAAGGGCAAAAGGAATTATATTACATTGAAACATTGGTCACAAGAAAAGGTTATGTTGAATCGTCAATATTATTATTACTTGGGTAACAGTGATGTATTACTAGATGCCACTCATTGTTTATAATATGATTTTAAAATTATTGCCAATGTAATAATAACATATAGGGTCGCACACTAAGAGCGTAATTAAAAAGAGAATTAATCCGGATGTTAGATTTTAAATAAGTGAATATGATTGACTTATTTAAAATTATATTGAGAATTGGTACAAGTTTAATATAAATTAACAAAGTAATTGACTTAGTAAATTATATTAAAACAACAATAGTTGTAGAGTATTAAAATGTTAATAGCTGTAGCAGTTGCAGAGTATTAAATATTTATAGCTGCAGCAGGTCTCAACTTGGAAAGAGGCAGTGGTGATATATAAATACTCATCTTTCTCTTATCTCTTGAGATACAAGAATATATACAACCTTCAGTACTTCTTATTCACTGTCTAACTATAGACTAGAGAAGAAAGAAATAGAGTAGAAAGAGAGAAAGAGAGCGTGAGATCAAAAGTTATTCTTTGACTTCTTTTTGGCTAGTACCACAAAAAGGAAGTCATTCATTTGAGTTGTACACTCGTGTGGATACTAGTAGAGGCTTAGTTCAATTGGATTGAGCTTGTGGTTCATCACCATCTCCACCAAAGTTCAGAATCTACAGCTTGAATTATTCAGAAGCTGCAGCTTGAACTAGTACCTTTCTAACAAATTTGTATTTTCTGTTTCACATGGATTCTTTTTGTGGTTTCAATTGGTCTTAATTTAATGTTTCCACTACGCTTATATGCCTAAAACCCCAACAGAAACAGTCATATATCAAATTTATAACCTAGATGGCGTGGGGACAACCATACTTTAAATTTAGAACCAAGGTGGCGTGGTAAATAATCATACATCAAATTAACAAACACAGGTGGCGTGGGAGAGCCTTTTACTCCTTAAATTTTTCATTGTGGTCATCCTGGTATAAAATTGTATTTTTGGATGTGCTCATTAAATTTTTCATTATGACATATCATATATCTATCAAAATAACTATTCATTAATCCACTCATTCTCGTTGTGGTCATTTTGGTAAAAACTTGTACTTTCAAATATTCTCCTATCCACTTTTCTTTAACATCATAAATAAATCAAAGCCAGTCGTGATATGTAAATTTTTAGTTATCATTTTTCCCACCATTCTTCAAACTCATAAATTATCACTGAATACACACCTGTAAAAAACATAGAAAAAACATTCTTAGAAATTGGATGTTTATAAACATGTGATGACGTCAACAATTATAATGAAATCCACATACTTGTTAAAAACTTCTTTGAATGAATCATACTTAAAATATAAGTGATAAAATTTTTCCAGATACTTATTGGTGATATGCCATATACATAGCAAATGCAAATATAAGTGATTAAATTTTTCCAGATACTTATTGGTGATATGCCATATACATAGCAAATGCTTTGTAGAAGGTAACACCCTCGCGATAGCCTTGCTTGTTGCTCTATCTTAATCAACTATAATTGTTAGTCAAAAATTATAGTCCATAGCCTCGAGCCAATTTTCTTATACCTAAACAAATGTATCCTCTAGCTAATCTTTTAAAAAAATAAAATCAAATAATATAGACTGATGATGATGATTGACACCTGTAAATGGTACAAATGACATAACATACCTATTTATCCTACATGTTGTCAAAAGTAATAAAACATCCAAAATTTCTATAAGAAATAATATAGCGAGATTCCACCAACATGATATTAGGCAATATGATTTTCTTTGTTAATTTTTATATTGTAATAGAAACTCCCAAGACAATCTAACTAAAGTTTCTTCGAAAGAGAATGCATCATGTGTATCATTTGAATCAAATGTGTCACGTCTTAATTTGCGCATGATGTTTTGAATATGATAGATACTAAACTTTACATTTTTACTTCCACTGCTCATTGAGCTCAAAACACTCATCATCATACATGTCTCAATACCATAATGATTTAGAGTATAAATTAAGTCTTTGTCAACCGATGATATATTTTTGTACGTTGCCATAAGATCTATTTTTCTAGTAATGACTACAACGTGATTATAATTTAATTCAACTACGGTCAGATGCCAATTCTCATCCTTAGGATTATAGACAACAAACATCCTAACTTTACACGTCATACATTCAATGGTAACTATGTTCTTCCTTACGATTACAAATTCATCATTATTTTGCTTGAAAGTCCTTTTGGCAATCATACTTACTTTTTCACAAGCATATAATCTATGAGGCAATTTTTCCAAACCTAAATATTTTCTACTAATTAAAATTTTAACCTCAAATTCATATGTATTATACAATTTTTTTAGTTTCAATAAACTAGTAAATATTTGACTTGAATATGGAGGAACACCAAAATCAATATTATTATCTATTTTATTATTATAACATCTATGATCATAATCTATACTAATATTCGTATTAGAAGAACTAAAAGTAAGCAATGCATCAACGGTATAACTTCAATTATCCATATTAAGACAAAAAAATTGATAAATTATTTGGTTAAAATTATAGAAGGAGAAGGCAAATGTAAAAAATGGCCGAAGCGACTACTTCTTTACAAAGTCAACTGACTTGAACTGTTTGGTTATATTTGAATCCGACACGTTTGTGCCAATCACGTGCCTTCTGCTGGAAGTTCCAGCGGAAACCAAAAAGACAACCAGAAATTTCTTTATTTTCCATTTTCTCTAAATTTTGCTGGTGTTTGGATTATTTAATCAACGACTACAATGCTTTATTCGGTTTGAGAAAATAAAATGAGAGGGGAATGAATTTAATTTATGTATATTTACTAAAGAAAATTACAAAATTTTATAGTCTCTACGGGAGATGGTGGTAGAATAAACCATTCCTTCCGTATGTAATTTCATTACACGAGAAAATATGAGGAATGATTCATTATTTATTTGTTCATTGTGATTCTCCTCTCATTCCTCTCCATCACTCCTTCCACGGTTACTTTTCACTAAATTTTGATCTATTTTCCCTCTCATTCTCTTTTATCAGACCGAATGGAGTATAAGTTTCTTATTATAGAATAATATTTCTATCTAACATTATCGGTGCATTTGATCCCTATATATATATATATATATATATATATATATATATAGATGATTTATATTTTATGATATATTACTATGTGTAATATATATTAATACAGATCTATTAAATTTTACCGTGTATATAATATTATATATTTTCATATTATATAATATAATATGTATACATTTATATTATACATTATATTAATGTAAATTATACAAATTAATATATCATAACATATTAATAATTCATATATTATTATATTGTTTATAAAAATTATATTTTCAGATTGTAATATACATTAATATATTATTTATACGTATAAAGAATTCATAATCCTTCCTACGACGGAGAAATGGATTGCCTGGCTTCCTCCTCCAATGGAATGAGTTAAAATTAATTGAGATGGAGGGGCAAAGGAAAGCCATGGGCTGGCTGGATGCGGAGGGTTTATCAGAGATAGTGGAGGGTTTATTAATTTTGTGGAAGCTAGAGTAGTGTTAAAAATGTTAAGGACCAAAACTGCTCTAGGTGTCATTTAAAGAATTTTATTGTAAAATCACTAATAATATAATATAATCTTAAGTTTAGCAGAGAAAAAAGTAGAGTAAAGAATTATTTTCTCTTTATTCATCATTTCAACTCATATACATGTTTATTTATAGGTTAGGAGATATATGATATATAATGAACGTTATAAGTATTTGAGAAGCCAAAAGTTTTATACATTAACGAAAAAATATGCTAGAAACTTTTCGAACTTGGAAATGCAAAGGACATACACGTTATTCGTAACACTCCCCCTTGGATGTCCATTTTCAAGAAGATGTGCCTCATTAAAAACTTTCTAGGAAAAACTCAGTGGAAAAAAATCTTAGTAAAGGAAAATCAATACACAACATCTGAAAGAAAATCTATCTAGCATAATATCAAATCTTTAAGTCGATGCATCCCAATCTTATGTACCAATTTTTCAAAGATTATAGTGGGTAGTGGCTTCGTAAACAACTCGACCAAGATTATCGCTTGAAGGAATCTGTTGAACATCAATTTCACCTTTCTTTTGAAACTCATGTGTAAAAAAGAATTTTAGTGAAACATGTTTCATTCTGTCTCCTTTGATAAAACTTTCTTTCAATTGTGTTATCATGATGTATTATCTTCAAATAATACTGTTGGGACTATTTTGTCGTAGTTCATGTGAGAACCTAAAATTTCAAATGAGTTTTGTTATATAATTAATTCATTTTGTAATTTATTTTATGCATGGAGGTTCAATTTCTTTTATTCAGAACGAATAATGAAAGTGCAATGTGATATCCAAAATTCTATAACCTCAATTTCCTTTGTAAAATCATCAAAGGGATTTGAATACATTAATCTCAAAATCTTGTATGAGATTAATTTAATCAAGCATGAACAAAGACTGATGTTATTGAATATAAGTGTGGAGGTTAGCAAGTTTCATTCAAAACAATTTGAATGGCTTACGTAAGGGAAATGATCTCATATGCACATATGATGTTTGGATTAATAAGATGCTTGTGTGTCATTAGTTGATGAAGCTTATGTGCATGTGTGATAGCAGTTGCTTATTACGTTGTTAGCTGTTAAAGAGTAATGATAAACAGCCGTTTTACCATCTAGATTAACCAATCATCTTATCTCAAGGCTTAATTGTGTCTACTATAAATACCTCATTCAGAGGTAAAGTTTTAATCTCTTTTCTAAAAATTTCTCTTCTAAAATTCTTCTCTAAACTTACCATCTTCATAAATTTCCAAGTCTTTCTCTCGGAAAATTATTCTCAGACAAGCTTTAATTTCTCCCTTAATGACGAAGAGGTAAGAACCTGGTACTCTACTCAGTTTCTTTCGTGCATAGCATCAAAGATTTATTAACCATGTATGCTAAGTTTTCAAGAAGGAATAAAACTTTAAATTATATTCTTTTACATTTTCATGAGGCATCCTAGGTTGAGTTTGTTCATGTTAGGCCTTCCATCTAAATGAACACAAGCTCTATGCTAATCTCTAATGAGATAAAGTTAATCTCTGACAAGATAATATTAGACTCTGATGACGTTAACCTTAGTCTCCGATGGGTTGAGATGGCGTCATCAATCTCTGATGAGATATTAGTTAGTCTCTGATGACTAATATGTTAGTCTCTGATGAGATAAAAGTTACTCTTTGACGAAGGATTTTCTTAGTCTCCTATGAAGGAAATCTTGTTAGTCTCTGATGAAGGAAGTTTAAATTAGTCTCTGATGATGTCATCCATAGTCTCTGATGGGCAAAATATGTTAGTCTTTGATGGCTAAAGTTATTAGTCCCTAAGGAGTTTGGCAATAGCCAACTGAGTTTGGCACTAAACAGTTTATCCACTGATGAAGTTCAGTGATGACTTACTAAGTTTGGCGATGAGCAAATCATTCCTTGACAGCCAAGAGAGTTCGACAATAGTCAAAGTTATCACCCGATGAGTTTGGCGATGAAGAAGACCATCCCTTGATAACTATTCCCTGATGACCAAGAGGCTATCCCCTGATGGTCGGGAGACATCCCCTAACGGGTAATTATCCACTGATGTCCAGTCATCTCCTAATGACTAGTTATCCCCTGATGTGCAGTCTGTCTTTAAAAGCTATAAAACATTATTTTCCTTAAATTATTTGAGGATGTTATTCCTTTAATCTCAACGGTTTTTTTGTCAGATTTGAAATATTAAAAGTTTAAGGACATCACATATGCATTTTTCTTTCATAATTCTTATTAAGGTGTTAAATTTATCATGTGATATGCATGTTTTACAAAATCTTTCATTCATGTGTAAATTGAATTTGATTTATGCAAAGGACTGAGACAAGTATATACATTAAATCTGATACTTATTTTGATTTAACGCAGTATCATTTGATTCGATATGCGTGCAAGGCTTTGTTTATATGTTTCAAATGCTCTTGTGAATGAGAATGCTATGCTTTAAATTTCCCTAGCATGATATGAATGATAGTGCATGGATATAACTGAGTTTTGATTTATCAGTTATTTTCAATCTTATATCCGTGTTATTAAATGAGAATGATGTTAGGTTTTATTAACATTTGATGATGATTGTCTTTAGAATACTTAGAAATACAAATGTACAGAAAAGTGTTGGTTTGTAACACTTTAGTTTTGTAGCTAGCAGTAGTATCTCTTGTTTGTAATTTAGTCATTATAATAAAGAGATAGGTTCATTACTTTTGTATGTACTGCTGGAATACTCGTTGAGTTTGTTCAACAAATTGTTTAAGTTAATTAGTCCTTCGGAGATTGATTTTGGCTTGTCAGAGATTAAGGGAAAAGTCCATCAGAGATTAAAATTTTGTTCATCAGAGATTGGACTTTGCCCATCGGAGATTGAAGAATCCTTCATCAGAGATTAAAATGTTTTGTTCATCGGAGATTGAAGGATTGGTCATCGGAGATTAAAGCTTACGTCATCGGGGATTGTAATAAAGAGTCAGAGATTAATGCTGACGTCATCAGAGATTAAAACAATACCTCGGAGATTAAATGCTGACATCACCAGAGACTAAAGCCAAAGCATCGGAGATTACTCGAAGTAAAGCATCGGATATTACACGAAGTAAAGCATCAGAGATTACACGTTGTAAAGCATCGGAGATTACTCGAAGTGATCAGGGACTAATTAAAGAAGCTATCGGAGATTAGTCGAGGACTTAATCCCTGATGGAGTTAGAGTTCAAATCAAAGAAGGAAAGTCTTCCATGAACACGTAGACTTTATTGAAGACGTAGCTGACAAGGAAACTTGTTAGAAATCTTTCAATTGGAAAGATTGTATTTGATTTGAATTAGGAAGCTAGGTTTTTGTAAACTTAGTTTTAGAAGCTGTAATTATAAATTACAGAATTGTAATTCGAAGCTGTGTATGTCTATATAGATAGAGAGAATTGAAAGTTGTATTATCTCTATATACACAGAATAGAAGCTGACGATCAAAGCTTGTTTTTGATTGTTAGAAAACTTGTAATCAATTGTTAAATCAATAAAAACAATTGTTTATAAAGTTTTGATCTTGTTCTTTATATTCCGCAGAAAGTTAATTTCTTAAAGAACAGGAATTCGGAAAAAGTTGTAAGAACTTGTATTCAACCCCCCTTCTACAAGTTCTAGGCCATCTCACTGGGAAAACAAATGATATGTCCCTTAAATGGGTTATGCCACATGGTTGGCTAGAGGAAAGGAAAGGTGTTGATTTGTTCTTCACCTGACCTAGAGGAATTATAAATGACTATGTATATTCATACAAAGAGGGGTCATGCGGTCATAGTTAGGCCAACTGTATACCGTATGATTGCAGATCCAACGGGTTTAGCCCCCGATGGATATTTTGAGGAATTTATACACAGGAGAATACCTGTCTTTCTTCAAGGAAGATTACACGTTGTTTATCATCAGTAATCCTAAAGGCTCTTCAAAGATTTTTGAGGCATTAGTATTGTTTCACTGAGCCTCATAAACAGAATTGAACTTCCATCAACATTTCCAGATTTCTTTCTCTGATTTGTTTAAATACTTGCTAGGTGTAAATCACTCATTCTTGTTGAACTTAATGTCTTGTAGGGCATGATCCAAAGGCTGAACCCTTTGACAAGGGGAAAGCAAAGATGTTTGGCTACTGAGTTAGCCGCTGAGGAAGGAAGGAGGATGTTTTGAAGTTGTGATGTTATGTACTAAAATATAGAGATAGAATAGCTTTCGCTGAGAATGTAATATTTTGGGTTATAATAACTCTTTACCATTTCCTTGTGTCAGTATTTATACTATGAATGGATGTATTGTTATCTTTTCATTCTTTTGACGAAGCCCTGATCCAGTAAGGGATTTTGGGGTCGTCACAGTTCATGCAATATGTTTCCCGAATATGTCTACAAATTGATCTCAACTAAACACATTCCCGACTGTTTTCATAAATCACAAGTATTTCTGCATGATTAGACGAGGTAGCAATCAAATATTATTTTACAGAGTGCCATGATATGGTTGTATCTCCATAAGTAAACAAATAACTTTTTTGTAATCGAGCTTTATGTGAGTCAGATAAATAACCTACATCTGCATAACTAGTTAGTAATGCTTTGGATTTATTAGAATAAAATAATCCCATATCAATTGTTACTCGAAGACAATAAAACACATGCTTAACACTATTCCAGTGTCTTTAGGTAGGAGAAGAACTATATCTTGCTAATAGATTTACAGAAAATGCTATATTAGGTCCTGTATTTTTAGCAAGATACATCAATGCATCAATAGCGCTAAGATATGGTAATTCAGGACCAAGTATTTCTTTGTTATCTTCTTGAGGTCGAAAAATATCCTTTCTAATATCAAGTGACTGAACAACCATAGGAGAACTGAGTGGGTGTGCTTTGTCCATATAAAAATGTTTTAAAACCTTTTTTGTATATGTCGATTAATGAACAAAATTTCATCTACTATATACTCGATTTGCAAACCAAGACAAAGTTTCATTTTCCCAAGATCTTTCATTTCGAATTCTCTTTTTAGGTAATCAACCATTTTCTGAAGCTCTTTGAGAGTTCCAATAATGTTCAAGTCATCAACATAAACACCAATTATAGTAAATGAAAGTCCAGATTTCTTTATAAAAATGCATGGACAAATATGATCATTCTTATAGTGTTCCTTCAACAAATATTCACTTAGACTATTATACCACATTCATCCAGATTGTTTTAATCTATATAAGGATATTTGCAATTTAATTAAATAAAGGTCACGAAAATGTGACCTATGTATTCCAGAAAATTGAAGTCCTTCAGTGAACCTCATATAAATATCGTTGTTGAGGGAACCATACAAATATGTAGTAACAACATCCATCAAATGCATTTCCAATTTCTCAATTACTGCCAAGCTAACAAGATAACGAAATGTTATAACATCTATTATAGGAGAACATGTCTTTTCATAATCAATGTCTAATCTTTGCAAAAATCCTTTAGCAACAAGACTAGTTTTATATCTTGTAATTTCATTTTTATCATTTCTTTTATGCACAAATACCCATTTATAACCAATGGATTTTGACCCTTCAGGGGTCTGGACTATAGGTCCAAAAACTTTGTGTTTATCAAGTGAATTCAATTCTTCTTGTATTGCTATTTTCCATTTTGGCCAATCATCTCTATGTTGACATTCCGACAAATTTAGGTTCAAGATCCTTGTTTTCCATCTTTACATCAAGCACTATATTATATGCAAAAAAAATTGTCGATAATAATACGGTTTTAGTTCAATCTTGTTCCTATGAAAACATAATTTATTGGGATATCTTTTCTTTCACTATTTTCAGGTACCTTAACCTCTTCCAAGGTTTTATCCACCATGTCATAGGTCTCTTCTAGAGATTCTGTTTCTTTTATTTGGGCATCTAGATTATTTGTTCCTTTTCTTTTTCGAGGATTTTTGTCTTTGGAACCAATTGGTCTACCACGCTTTAGGCGAGGTTTTGACACATTTGCTTTAGTAGTCTGTCCTTTAGACACGTCAATTTTTGTTGGAGCATTTCCAGTTAGTATATGTGACTTGGTCACTTTATTAATATCATTGAATGCATCAGAGAATGATTTGCAATGCCTTGTAAATGAATTATTTTCTGAACTTCTAGTTCACATTGATTTGTATGTGGATCAAATATATTTAATGATCATGCATTCCATATAATTTCATTTTACAATTGTTTATTATCTCCCTCTGATCCTAGGAATATCTTATTCTCTCCCCCCAATTTTGGAAAAATTATTTCATCAAAATGACAGTCAGCAAACCTTGCCGTATAAATATCTCCCATCAATGGTTCAAGATATTTTATTATTTTATTATGGAAGGAGATTCATAACCAACATATTCCCACCTTCTTTGAGGACCCATCTTGGTACGTTGTGGTGGAGCAATTGGGACATATACTGCACACCCAAAAGTTCTACGATGAGAAATTTTAGGCTCACTTCCGGAAGCCAATTATAAAGTAGAGAATTTATGATAACTTGTAGATCTGATGCATACAAGTGTTGCTGCATTTAAAATAGCATGTCCCCAAATTGAAATAGGGAGATTTATTCTCATAATTAATGGTTTGGCAATCAATTGGAGTCATTTGATAAATGATTCTGCAAGACCATTTTGTGTATGAACATGAGCTACATGATGTTCAACATTTATCCCAATTGACGTATAGTACTCATTAAAGGCTTATGATGTGAACTTTCCAGCATTATCTAACTGAATTGAACCAATAGGATAATCTAAAAATTGTGCTCTTAATCGAATTATTTGTGCAAGCAATCTTGCAAACATATCTTGCAAGATGATAATAAACATACATGTGACCATCTAATTGATGCATCAATTAACACCAAAAAAATATCTAAATGGTCCACGTGATGGGTGAATGGGCCCACATATATCACCCTGAATACGTCCCAAAAATTTAGGAGATTCTACTCTAACTTTAGCTAGAGAGGGCCTAATAATCAATTTTCCTTTAGAACAAGCAGCACACGAGAAGTCATTTGATTGAAAAATCTTCTGATTTTTCAATGGATGCCAATATGAATTCTCAATAATTCTATGCATCATTATCGATCCCGAATGTCCCAACTAGTCATGCCAAATAATAAAATTATTTCTATCAGTAACCTTCTAATTTATGATAGCATTCGCCTCAATGACACGTAAATTTGTGTTATACAATTCGGAAGTGAAAGCGGATAATTATTCGACAACAAATTTCTTACCCAATATAATGTATGTGATATAAAGAAATTCTTTATTTTCTTTATTTACTGTTTCAACATGATATCCATTTCTGCGAATATCTTTGAAACTTAATAAGTTTCTTTGTGACTTGGAGGAGAGTAATGCATCATTTATAGCTAATTTTGTTCCTCCAGGTAACAACAACTTAGCTCTTCCAGAGCCTTCAATCAATTTTGTATTTCTGAAAATCGTAAAAACATTACCATTGTGCTTTTGCAAAGAAGTGAAATATTTTTCATTTTTAAGAATGCTGTGAGTAGTTGTACTATCTACAAGACAAATATCTTTAAATTTCATATTATGTCCAATGCGAGAATGAGGGGTATCCATATCACTTTAAAGAAAAAAAATAAATATAAAATTAGATAGTAGATAAAGAACTTTAGATAAATATAAACACAAATTGCAAGTTTTAAATAAAGAAAGAGATACATATTGTTATGCAATATTTTTATTATTCATATCGCCGCTTCCTTCAGGAATTTCATAAAAATTAGGCACATCCAAATGTGTCATATCAGAAAAATTATACTCATGATCATTGCTTTGAAAAACCAAATTTGTTCCAATAGTTTTTCTTTTTCCTTCTAAGACACTTAGTGAAGTTGAACCAAGTGCTTAAGTATACGATAGGTACGCGACCAATGACCCTTCATATCGCATCTATAACAAATTTCTTCAAAATTCTTTTGTCTACCTTGGTCATCATTTTTCTCCAACTTCTGGTTGTGATTTGTTTTCCTTTGTTTGAAAGATGGATTGTTCCTGACTTGATTTCCTCGATTGCGTCCATGACTATTACTGCATCTACGACCATGACCACCACTGCATCCACACCCAAAATTAAATGTAGCTGTATTCACTTCAGGGAAAGGGCTTGAGCCAGTTGGGTGAGCCCCATGATTTTTCATCAAAAGCTTGTTATTTTGTTCAGCAACAAGAAGTCTAGAAATCAACTCTAGATATTTTTTAAAACCTTTTTCTCGATATTGTTGCTGGAGGAGTACATTTGAGACATGAAAAGTTCAATAAATTTTTTCTAACATATCAACATCAGTAATATTTTCTCTACATAATTTTAGTTGAGAAGTTTTTTTAAAAAGAGAAGAATTGTATTCATTGATAGTTTTAAAATCTTAAAGCCTCAAACGCATCCAATCATGATGAGCTTTTGGAAGAATCATAGTTTTTTTGGTGATCGTACCTATCTTTCAAAATTTATGTTAGAACAAAATAAGCTAACGTGTTTGTAGAATGGGTGCAGGGGGGTTGAATACCAACACCACAACTTTTTCTCTCTTTAAAACTCTAAACACGAAAATTGGAATAGCTACAACTTTATCCCCTGATGTGGATGAATTCAGAAAAACAGTACAATGATTTAAAATGCATACACAAATATTCAAGTTAAAATAGTTGTATTATAACTTGTGTGAGAACCCGAGATTTTAAATGAATATTTTTATATGATTAATTCATTTTACGATTTATTTTATGCATGGAGGTTTAATTTCTTTTATTCGGTATGAATAATGAAGGTTCAATGGCAATGTGATGTCCAAAAGATTATAAATGTATTTTGAGCTCAAATATTTATATGATTATTATATTCAAGTGATCAAAAGGTAGTGTAATGATTTTTGTTCACGTGGGTAGAAGCACACTAAGTGTGAACGGGTTTAAGCTTCAGTAGCCGTTTTTGAACCAAAGACTGCTGGGAGACATGAGGCATTTAATGCAGATCATCTCCAACAGTACACTAAAGTGGGCGGTGATAGATGACCGACTGACGTTAGCAACCGTTGCATCCACCCTTTCTCACCAATCACTTCTTTCTAAAGTCAGTTGATGCCTTTTTCCAACCAACGGCTGAGATCAAATCTCAAACAATCCAACAGCTCTTGTTGATCAGC
>CM025786.1:52770518-52814919 GCA_014636745.2 Centella asiatica | reverse complement strand
ATATATATATATATATATATATATATATATATATATATATATATATATATCCTTGGAGTATAACCCTAGCCCCACTTTCATAAATCTTCTATATAGTACACCACCAAATCCAAGTTTATTCTCAAGGCAACTGTCTTATTTTCGAAGAGCAACCCAAGGCTTTTAACTTCTTCTTTACAGCCAAAGAGGTAAGAGCATTACATTAAAGTCCTGCTCTGATTCTTACACTTTTGTTCTGTTATGCATGCCACGTTTAAATACCTGGTTCATTCATTTTCAAAAGTACGATTTAATGCATGCTTTCAACACTTGAAGTTAATGCCTTTTTATTTCAAAAGCTTTCTAAGATGAGCGTAAAAATGTTGACAACCACTTGATAGACAAACCAAATATTTCTTTTTATCAGTAGTTGCAATGCCATGCTTGAACCTTTGTCAACCTAAGTTTTGAAGCCTAAACTGTATCTATAAGAACTAGTAAACCTCCAAGAGATGTTATGAATTACTGAAAGGATGATGAGAGTTGACCTAAGTATGGTTATGGTTGAGAACGCCACCCATTGAGGAGTGAGGAAGACACCACTATATCTGAGATAAGTTCTAACTTAGTCTCTGATGGGTTGAAATGAGTCTCTGACTCTATGAAATAGTCCCTGGGAGATTTCAAGATTAGTCTCCGATGAAGGAAAGTTGTTAGTCTCTGAGGAAGGAAAGTTGTTAGTCTCTAACGAGGAATCCCTAGTCTCTGATAAAGGAATTTTAAATTAGTCTCTGATGACGTTGTCCTTAGTCTCCGAAAGGCTAAGTTTAGTCTCTGATAACGTCATCCGTAGTCTCTGATGGGCAACAATATGTTAGTCCTTGATGACTAAAGATATTAGTCCCCGAGGAGTTCAGTGATGACTTATCTAGTTCAGCGCTGAACAACTTTTCTCCGAGAAGTTTGGCGCTAAACAAGTTATCCATTAATGGAGTTCAGTGACACATTATTTAGTTGGCGATGAGCAAGTCATCCTTTGACAGCCGAGGAGTTTGGCGCTGAGCAAAATCATCCACTGATGAGTTTAGCGATGACTTAGTGAGTTTAGCGTTGAACAAGTTGTCACCCGACGAGTTTGGCGATGAACAAGTCATCCCCTGATGGGTAAGTCATCCCCTGATGACTATCCCCTGATGGCCGAGAGACATACCCTGATGGATGAAGGCTATCCCCTGATGGCCGAGAGACATCCCCTAACGGGCGAGATATCCCCTGACGGGTGGTTTACCCCCTAATGTCCGGTTACCCCCCTGATGATAAATCATCCCCTGATGCACAATTTGTTTTCTTTTGAAACTTTAAAACATTATTTTCTTAAATTATTTTATGATGTTATTTATTTAACTTCAAAGGTTCCTATGTCGAATTTAAGACAATAAAAGTTTAAGGACATCACATATGCCTTCTCTTTCATAATTCTTATTAAGGTATTAAATTTTCTTCATGTTATATGCATGGTTTACAAAATCTTTCATTCACGAGTAAATTGAGTTTGATTTTGTGCAAAGGACCAAGGCAAGTATATACATTCAATCTGATGCTTATTTCAATTTACCACAGTATCATTTGATTCGATATGCATGTAAGGCCTTGATTATATGTTTCAATTGCTTTTATAAATGAGTATGCTATGCTTTAAATTTCGCTAGCATGATATGAGTGATAATGCATGGATATAATTGAGCTTTGATTTTCAGTTATTTTTCAATCTTATATCTGTGCAAACAAATAAGAATGATATGTCCCTTAAATGGGTTATGCCACATGGTTGGTAGGAGGAAGGGAAAGGTGTTGATTTGTTCTTCACCTAACCTAGAGGAATTATAAGTGACTACATACGTTCACACAAGGAAGGATCATGCGGTCACAGTTAAGCCAGCTGTGTACTATATGGTTAGCAGATCCAACGGGTTTAGCCCTCGATGGATATTTTGAAAAAGGTTGTACACAGGTGAATACCTATCTTTCTTCAAGAAGGATTACACGTTGTTTATCATCAGTGATCCTAAAGATTCTTCAAAGATTTTTGAGGCATTAGTATTGTTTCACTGAGCCTCATAAGCAGACTTGAACTTCCATCAATATTCTAGATTGTTTCTCTGTTTTGTTTATATACGTGTTGAGCGTAAAACGCTCATTCTTGTTGAACTTAATGTCTTGCAGAGCATGGTCCAAAGTTGAACCCTCTGACAAGGGGAAGGCAAAGATGATCGGCTACTGAGTTTTATTAACATGTTTGAGTGTCGCTAAGGAAGGAAGGAAGGAAGGAAGATATTTGAAGTTGTAATGATTATGAACTGTGATTTATAGATGGATTAGCTTCCGCTGAAATGTAATATTTTGGGTTGTAATAACTCTATACTAATCCCATTTATTAGTATTTATGCTATGAATGGTTGTGAAGTTATCTTTCCTTCTTTTGACGAAGCCCTGGTCTGGTAAGGGATTTTGGGGTCGTCACAGATTGTGTTTAATCCCTTTTGAGTTACTGGCAGTCCAATCACAAAGTCCATTGTGATGTATTCCCATTCTAGGATGTCTAAAGATTGTAGCAGGCCTCTTGGTTTCTGGTTTTTTACTTTAACTTGCTGACAGGTGTGGCATGTACTTACCCATCCAACTATTTCCTTTTTCATGTTAGGCCACCAAAAATTTTGTTTCAAATCTTGATACATCTTTGTTCTACCCGGATGTATCAAGAATTTAGAGTTGTGGGCCTCCTGTAGTAGACTTCTTCTTAATTCCAATTTTTTCAGAATCCAGATTCTTTTTTCAAATCTCATCCATCCATCATCATGGATTCGACATCTTCCATTCTCCCTTTTTAGCAACTTTTCCCTATCCTCCACATATTCTCCTTGAGCTTCCTTGATGATAGTCAATAAGCTCAGTTTTACACCAATGTCTTGCTCTATCTCTTCCCACTGTTGGGTTGTGATAACATTCAATTGTAATCGCTCCAAATCCATTCTTACCTCTTCTTGGATTGTCATCACATTTAACCTTTCATATCTACTTAAAGCATCAGCCACTACATTTGCTTTACGAGGGTGATAATTGATTGAACAATCATAGTCTTTAATTAACTCCAACCATCGTCTTTGCCTCATGTTCAATTCCTTTTAGATGAAAATATACTTTAGGCTCTTATGGTCAATGTAAATCTCACATTTTTCTCCATACAAATAATGCCTCCAAATCTTTAATGCGAAAACAATAGCAGCCAATTCTAAGTCATGCGTTAGGTATCGTTTTTCGCAATCCTTGAGTTGCCGAGATGCATAGGCAATAACTTTGCCATGTTGCATTAGTACAGCTCCTAATCCATTCATTGAGGAATCACTGTAAAACACAAAATCCCCTTTGTTATCAGGTAAACTTAGTACTGGGGCGGTGGTTAGTCTTTTCTTCAATTCCTGAAAACTTCTTTCACAAGTTGGAGTCCAAATATATTTTTCTGTCTTCCTAGTTAGAATTGTTAATGGAACTGCTATCTTAGAGAAATCTTGAATGAATCGACGATAGTATCCCGCTAACCCTAGAAAACTTCGTACTTCAGTTGGTGTTTTTGGCTGTGACTAATTAATGATAGCTTCGACCTTTATGGGATCAACCAAAACTCCAAATTCATTGATTATATGTCCTAAAAATTTCCCTTCCCTTAACCAAAATTCATACTTTGAAAGTTTGGCGTAGAGTTTTTCTTGTCTCAATGTTTTCAGTGCCATTCTTAAGTGTTCAACATATTCTTCTTTCATTTTGGAGTAAATGAGGACGTCATCGATAAACACAATGATGCACTTATCCAAGTATGGCTTAAAAACTCGATTCATCAGATCCATAAAGACAGCTGGGGCATTGGTAAGTCCAAATGGCATTACTAAAAACTCATAATGACCCTATCGGGTTCTAAAAGCTGACTTAGGGACATCTTTAGTCTTAATTTTTATTTGATGATATCCTGATCTTAAGTCAATTTTTGAGAAATACCTCACCTCCTTAAGTCGATCGAACAAGTCATCAATCCTGGGTAAAGGATATCGGTTCTTCACTGTTACCTTGTTTAATTCTCGATAATCGATACATAACCTGAATTATCCATCTTTCTTCTTTACGAATAAAACAGGTGCTCCCCAGGGTGAAACACTTGGCCTAATGAATCCTTGGTCCAACAACCCTTGTAGTTGTACCATAAGCTCTCTTAATTCTGAAGGGGCCATCCTATAAGGAGCCTTGGAAATTGGAGCAGTTCTTGGTACTAGCTCAATTCCAAATTCAACTTGTCTATCTGGGGGTATTCCTGGTAATTCCTCAGGAAAAAAATTCTTTTACTACAGGAATTTCTGAAATCTTTAATCCTTCTATCCTCGTGTCACAAACATGATCTAAAAATGTTTCGCATCCCTTGCGTAACATTTTATTAGTTTGTAACATTGTAAGAAGGTGAGAGGGTTTGGTAGACTTACATGCATGAAATAACACTCTACTGTTTGAGGGTGTTTTTAGGGATACCTTCTTTTTTCTGCAATCTATGTTAGCTTGGTATTTTTGCAGCCAATCCATGCCTAGAATTAGATCAAACTCTCCCAACGGAAAGGGTATTAAGTTTGCAGGGAAGTCATGCTTTCCTATTTTTACATCATAATTAGGTAGTACATTCTTGGCAATGTACACCCCTTGATTAGCCACCACAACCTCTAAAGGTGTTTCTAAACATTCGAAAGCAAAGTTCATATCCTTAAGAAAACATTCAGATATGAAGGATCTAGTCGCACCAGAATCAAATAAAGCATGCACTTCAACTGAATTAACCAGTATCGTACCTGAAACCACGTTCTCGGACAGCAGTGCATCCTGCACAGTCATATTGTAAGTCCTAGCTTGTGGTTGACTAGCTACTATGCTAGGTCCTGCCAATGGTAGTTTACCTTGACTCTTTTTCTGAGGGCATGAAGTGGAGATGTGGCCTTCCTGGCCACAACTAAAACATGTCCTTATAGTTGACATGGCAAGGGTGGTACCTTGTTGTTGATATTGTTGCGGTTGTGAAGGATACCTAGGTTGAGGAACAATGGGTGGTTGATGTGGGCAATTAATGGCAGTATGCCCAGATCGATGGCATCTAAAACACAATTTAGTTCCTACTAAACACTGAGAAGTTTCATGGTTCCTTCCACATTTACCACAAACTATATTCCTCCTTTTGTTCTCACTTAAGTCCACACTGAAATTCCTTTTCCTATTGTTATGTATATTTCCTTCCTTTTGTTTCACCACAACCAAACTGGTTTGTGGTTTTCCTTGTCCTCCATTCATATGATTAAAATTGTTATTAAAATAACTCCCTTTCCTTTTTCCTTCCTTGCGTTTCTCCCAGTTGAATTCTCGGAGTAGCTTGCCACTTTTCTCCGCTACCTTTGTCCTTTGAACAACTTCAGCATAGTTGTCCAGGCATAAAATAGCAATCTTGTCATGCAACCATGGATTCAAACCGTGTTCAAATCTTCTTGTCTTTCTTCTCTCAGTATATACCAAGTGTGGGGCATATCTTTTGTGACGACCCCATAATCCCTCACTCAGGGCTTCGTCAAAAGAAGGAAAAGATAACCACACATCCATTCATATAATAATTACTGAAAGAAACCATACAAAGAGTTATTACAACCTAAAATATTACATTGTCAACGGAAGCTATACTGTTTCTATACTATAATACAAAACATCACTTCTCAGATCATCTTCCTTTCTTCCCTCCTTATTGGCATTACAAAGGCTAGCCAACCTCAGTAACCGATCATTTTTGCCTTTCCCTTGTCTGAGGGCTCAACCTTTATATTCTGTCCTGCAAAACATTAAAATTCTACAAGAATGAGCGGTTCACGCCCAGCAAGTATATAAACAATTTGGGAAAAACAATTCTAGAATGTTTCAAAAAAAATTCAATTCTGCTAAGAGGCTTAGTGAATCAATACTAATGCCTCAGAAATCTTTAAGGAATCTTTAGGACTACTGATGATAAACAATTGTGTAATCCTTCTTAAAACAAAGCATAACTTCCTTGAAGTAAAAATATCCATCGGAGGCTAAAACCGCTGGATCTGCTAACCATACGGTATACAGCTGGCCTAACTGTGCCCGCACGATCCCTCCTTGTGTGAACGTACGTAGTCACATAAAATTCCTCTAGGTCAGGTGAAGAACAAATCAGCACCTTTCCTTTCCTCTAACCATCCATGTGGCATCATCATTCAAGGAACATAGCATTCTCATTTATTGCACAGATATAACATTGAAAAATAGCAGAAAGAGCAAAGCTTCTTTATATCCATGCACTTTTATTCATATTATGCTAGCGGAAATTTAAAGCATAACATTCTGTTTCACAAGGAAATTTAAATATAAATATCATAATTTTGTACGCATGTCGAATCAATTGATCATGCACTTAACTGAAATAAGCATAAGAGTAAGAATATACTTGCCTCAGTCCTTTGCACAAAATTCAAATCAATTTACTTGTGAGAGAGAGATTCTGTAAATTATGCAAGTAATATTTTAATACCTTAATAAGAATTTATGAAAGAAAATATGTATGTGATGTCCTTAAACTTTTACTGTTTTAAAGAACAACATCATAAAATAATTTTAAGAAAATAATGTTTTATAGTCTTGATAACAGACTATGCATCGGAGAATAATTTTCTCATTAACAAACTCGTCAGGGACTGATATCCTTAGCCATCAAAGACTAGGAATTTCCTCTATCGGAGACTAAGAAATCTACTTCATCAGAGACTGTAGAATTTCCTTTATCAGAGACTACGAAATTTCCTTCATCAGAGACTATGAATGACGTCATCAAGGACTGAACTTAGCCCATCGGAGACTAAGGAATGACGTCATCAGGGACTAACAACTCATCAGGGATTGATGACGTCATCTTAATTCTATCGGAGACTAAGAGTGACATCATCGGAGACTAACTTCTCATCAGAGACTGATGACGTCATCAGGGACTAAACTTTAGCCTATCGGGGACTAAAGCAGACGTCATCCGAGAGTAAGTAACCCGTCGAAGACTAATGACATCATCGGGGACTAAACTTTAGCCTATCGGGGAATAAAGCTGACGTCATCATCAAAGATTAACAGAATATCTCATCAGAGACTAAGAATATCTCGTCAGAGACTAAGAATATCTAGTCAGAGATTAACAACATCTCATTAGAGATTAACATCATCTCATTAGAGATTAACATCATCTTATTAGAGATTAACATCAGAGCTTGCTTCTGCTACGATGGAAGACCTATTATGCTCAAACTCAGCTTATGATGTCTTATGAAGATGCAAAAGAATAAGAACTTAGCATTATTTTTTGATGCTATGCACGAAAGAAACTGAGTAGGGTTCCAGGTTCTTACCTCTTTGTTCTCAAGGGTGAAATCAAAGCTGGTCTGAAAATAATTTTCCGAAAGAAGAACTTGGAAATTTATGGAGATAATAAGTTTAAACAAAACTCTGAAAAGAGAAATTTTGGTAAAGGAATTAAAATTTCATCTCGAATGAGGTATTTATAGAGTTCAAGAGCAGTAAACTAAGGTTACGTATTGGAATAAAACGATTGGTTAATTTGGAAAGTAAAACGGCTGTTCATCATGACTTCTTGACAGCAAACAGCTGTTTTCGTACATGCATGAAAACTTAGTCACCTAAACAGTTTCTAATCAAACACGTAATCACAAATGCTACGTAACCCTCTCCTCTTCCTCCATACTGTTCAATATAATCTTATATGGGGTTTGCTAATCCCCTTTTTGATACCTTTTTAAGGAACTTAACCTCATCATCATGGATATCACATCATCATAA
The DNA here is from genome assembly GCA_014636745.2 of Centella asiatica. NCBI lineage: Eukaryota > Viridiplantae > Streptophyta > Magnoliopsida > Apiales > Apiaceae > Centella > Centella asiatica. The sequence goes on along the minus strand of CM025786.1, from coordinate 52,807,008 downwards.
AAATTTTCTTTGTAGATATGAATTTATCATTCATATTTAAAAAGGCTAACTCCATAAAAAAAATATATAATAACACAAAATAAAATTATTTCTTACCATAAAATACATTTAAAATTTTCGGGTTCTCACATCTTTAGAGTTCATTAAACTTCTTTTTATATTCTTCCACGGTCATGTTTCCCTGTCTTAATTCTAAGAATTGCTTTTCTAGCTGATCCGCAGCACTAGCTAGAAAGTATTGGTTACAGAAAAATTCCTTAAACTAGGGCCAGGTAAGAACTTGATCGACCACAGTGGCTGCTTGCTCGTTCCTAGCTGTCAATCTCCTAGTCATTTCTAATCGTTCGGTATTTTCCCACCAATAGTTAGCTTTTCCTTTTAATAGATATGCAGCATATTCCATCTTAAGGTCATCAGTTACTCCCGAGATACGGAAAGCTTTCTCTACTTCCTTAATCCAAGTTTGAGCTACAGTAGAACCTCCGTCACCATTAAAAGTAGGTGGACAACTATTGGTAAAATCTTTAAATGTCACCCTTCTAGGTTGTACTTGTAATGGAAGTGCTGGATTGTTGTTACTTTGGGAGGCTTCCTTAATCATATTTACCAACATGGAAATAGTATTTTCCTGATTACTATTTTCTTGATTGTTACTCGGGTTGGGGCTTTCTTGATCAGCTGGGTTAGTATTCTTATTCGGGCGAAGTTGAGATCTTCTTTTTAGGGCCATTTCCTATAAGGTAGAGAAAATACAAAATTACTATTAAAAGTTTTCTCTTTTTCCTTTTTTTTTTAAACAAGGAATAACATATGAGAAAAGAAAGGAAATTTTCAAATTAAATCATCAAAATATATTAAATAACAAAAGTTACATCTTATCAAATTTATACATTAGGACTCTTTACTAAAGAGTCATGAAAAGCTAAAATAACATCTACTACAGTAGGTGCCTAATACAAGGGTTGTAAATTGAGTTCATCCATCACTCTTCGTGCAAAACGGCACGTTCCCTCAACCTTTTCTATAAGGTTACACATTAAATGATCTCGATCTATCATAGTGGGCTGCACAAGCCTGAGATAATCAGTGACTGTGATTAGGACTCCTGTCAAGGTCTTAGTGAGGACTAGGGATACATCTTAAAATGAAACTCTCCAGAGATCCATTAATCTACTAGTTCTTTGATGAATAGATGACTGACGCATCATGGTAGTATTGCGTGTCCCTAACTCTGCCTGAATCATGTGGATTCTGCGTTGAAGGTAATAGCAAAATCCATTTGGGAAAGGCAAGGGCATTGGGTTTTTTGGTGGTGGTACAGCTGGTGCAATGTTTGATAAATTCACTGGTGAGGAAACAACATATGGAGAGACTGGCACTGCAGGTAGTGTGTGCCTAGTGGCAGAAGAACCTCTTATTTGAGAAAGATCCAATAGTGGAGAACCTGTTTGATTATGAGGTGAGGAAGGACTCTTCATATGAACTGAGAAACTTGACCCCTCAAATGGTTTGGTTGGGTTCTGCTTATTTCCTTCAGAGTCTACAGGGTCCTCATCATTTTTATCAGAATCTCGGGGTATTTCAAAATGAAAGACATGAGTTGGTAACCACTCTTTTGTGAGGAGTCACTCGCCAACGTGCACCTGACATTCTACGGTTGACATTTAAAAGATGGTGTCTACCAGACTTGGAAGGACAGACAACATTACTATTAGGGGTATGCTCTTTTTCTAAGCTTTTACTCAGAGGTGCCTTGCCCTTATCTACATGTCCTGGAGTGGATGGAATCATCTATAAAAGCAACATAACTTAAATCAATATTAATATAGAATTTATCATGAGGGTTTAACACAAATACTAGTACCGCAACATGGTGTGCAAACACACTTAAGGTGAATTCTCCTATCTCACAACCCTCATCTAATTTAATAACACGAGAGCAACCGAGAATCAGTTTGAACATCTATCTCTTATTCAACTTTTCTTATCCTTTTAGTCATTTCCTTTTCTTCCAAAAATCTAAATTCTATATTCCAGTAGAGAACATGTCTCATAGCTGGTGCTTGGCTTTGATACCAACTGTGGCGGCCCCAAAAATCCCCCAAGCCGAGCCTCGGGCACTGTTAGCAATTTGGGTGACAGCCCCCCAAGGTCCCCAAGCTGGAACCCCGAGCTCCGCCAAAAACTACAACACAACAACATAATAGCGACATATACATCATAGCCAAGCATTATCATTAGCAATACGAGAAATATATTCCTAGATACATCATGTTCAAAACTTAGAAGTTTATAACCTCTTACAAAAACCTCAAAATTCAAATAAATAGACTGCAGCGGAAACAAGACTTTAGATGGCTCATCTGGCCTTACAATCTAAACATTTCTATGATAACCTCTCGTTTCACTTTCCCTCTAAAGGCCATCCATAAGAGAGAGATTAATAAGCTCTCACTAGGCCATTTTCTCTTTTCCTTTATTAGGCGACTTGGCCTTCTTGACATAACCTGTAAAACATTTCATAACATTCCACTTGAGCGTTTACACTCAACAAGCATATATTCATAAGCAAGAAGAACAGATAACTCAAAAGCTTTAATATTCATTGAGGTTGTGCGAAGCAATGCCAACACCTCTTGATAATTCAATAAACATGTATCATTTAGGGTTCCCAATTGATATCAAGGGGTTAACCCACTTTTAAAATAAATCTTGATTCGCCCTCTCTTCACCAGATAATGCATCATCTGACCAACATGATCACTATCTGACTTCCTTTACAATCAAATTTCATTCCAGCTGGTCAGCCTGGTCGTTTGACTTCATCATATGACATACGTAGTCAGCGCAGAAAACATTGGTCTACAAGGGTTTGATTACCGATGCCTCGGCCTCTCATTCCCTATCATCATTGGCCAGAATGTCAGGCGAAAGCACTCAACAACCCCTTTACTACCCGTATGGATATACCTTGAAATCATTTTCTAGCTATAAAACTTTGGCGTGCTCAGCCAATTAATAGCAGCGACTACCAAAAACTTTGGTGTGCTCAACCAATTAAGAACGGCGACCACTAGTACAAAACTGATCATATGCGTCGGTTAATTAACACATTTTGCGTTGGTTATGAGGAGATGCATATGCAGGAGACGCAAAAACTTACATATTTTGCGTCGGTTAAAGACACGACGCAAAAAAGAAGAATATGCAAAAAAGAAGAATATACTTTTGTATATATATCCATATGGGACATGCTCTGGTGCTCATACAAGTCCACGGCCTACAACACCCTTACATCATCTTTTGGTGAGCTAGCGAATTTTAAACAGCTAGCAACCACCTAATAATACATAGCTCAAATATCAACATCTTTTCACGTACATCGAATCAATGATCATATGTTACTTAATCATAAAATAAATCATTGCCTTGCATAGGCATTAACATCATTCATTTACGTAAATTGAAACAATGATTTTACATAATTAGTAAGAAAGGAAGTGGAATGAGTATATACTTGCCTTGGTCCTTAGCTAGTTTCTAAGCTCAAAATACTGGTGTGTGGGAGGTTCTGTAAAATATGATTGTTGGTATAACTTGAGAAATACATCTTTTGAAAGATAATATAAAACTGTGCATAAACAGGGGATGAATATCAGGGACTGAATTAACCATCAGGGGATAATCATCCATCAAGGAATGTCTCATCCGTCAGGGGATGGTTTTTGATCATTAGGGGATGATCTCTCGGCCATCAGGAAATAGCTTTCGACCACCAAGTGATAATTCACCTATCAGGGGATATTCATCAGGGGATGACTTACCCATCAGGGGATGGTCTTGTTCTTCACCAAACTCGTCGATTGACAACTTGTTCAGCGCCGAAATCCCTAAGTCATCGTTGAACTCATCAGTGGATGATTTATCCAACACCAAACTCTTTAGGAACTAATATTCTTTAGTCATCAAAGATTAACGAATATCTCATTAGAGACTGATGACACCATCTCAACCCATTGGAGACTAAGGCTGACGTCATCAGACACTAACATTAGCACTTGTCTTTGCTATAAAAGAAGGTCTTCAAAAACATGAATGATGCCCACAATGAACAAACTCAATCCTAGGATACATGATCATCCTTTCTGTGGTGTATAAGCTTCTTTTCATAAACACAAAACAACATATTCTTTAAAAGCTTTATTCTTTTCTGAAGACTTAGTACAAACAGCTAATACTCTCGGATGCTATGCAATAAGGAAAAACAAAGAAGAACATATGATTCTTACCTCTTGACTTGACGGAAGGGATTAAAGCTTGTCTGAGAGTTATTGTCCAAAAGAAAGAACTTGAAATTGTATGTAGATAGTAGGTTTAGAGAAGGACTTTAGAAGAGAAATTTTTAGAAAAGAGATTAAAATTTTACCTCCGAATGAGGTATTTATAGAGGTCAAGAGCAGTAGGCTAAGATTAAGCTTGGAATAAAATTATTGGTTAATAAAATGGCTACTCATCATGACTCTTAATAACTGATATTATGTGACGACGCCAAAATCCCTTACTGCACCAAGGTTTCGTCGAAAGAAGAAAAAATAACTTCACATCCATTCATAGCATAAATACTAGTAAAAGGAATTAGTAAAGAGTTATTACAACCCAAAATATTACATTCTCAGCGGAAACTATTCTATCTCTATATTATAATACAAAACATCACTCTTCCAAACATCTTCCTTTCTTCCTTCCTTATCGACACTCAAAAGGGTTAGGCAAACTCAGTAGCCGATCATCTTTGCTTTCCCCTTGTCAAAGGGTTCAGCCTTTGGACCATGCCCTGCAAGACATTAAGTTCAACAAGAATGAGCGATTTACGCCCAGCAAGTATATAAACAAATCAGAGAAACAAATCTGGAATGTTGATGGAAGTTCAATTTTGTTTATAAGGCTCAGTAACACAATACTAATGCCTCAGAAATCTTTGAAGAACCTTGAGGATCACTGATGATAAATAACGTGTAATCCACCTTGAAGACAGACAAGTATTCACCTGTGTATAACCTTTTTCAAAATATCTATTGGGGGCTAAACCTGTTGGATCTGCTAATCATACAGTACACAGCTGGCCTAACTGTGACCGCATGATCCCTTCTTGTGTGAACATACGTAGTCACTTATAATTCCTCTAGGTCAGGTGACAGAACACATCAACACCTTTCCCTTCCTCTTGCCAACCATGTGGCATAACCCATTTAAGGGACATATCATTCTCATTTGTTTGCACAGATATAAGATTGAAAAGTAACTGATAATCAAAGCTCAATTATATCTATGCACTTTCATTCATATCTTGCTAGCAGAATTTAAAGCATAGCATTCTCATTCAAAAAAGAAATTAAAATATATAAATCAAAGCCTTATATGCATATCGAATCAAAAGATAATGCGTTAAATTAAAATAAGCATCAGATTGATTGTATATACTTGCCTCGGTCCTGTGTAACAAAAATTCAAATTCAATTTACTCGTGAGTGAAAGATTCTGTAAAACATGCATATAACATGATAAATTTAATACCTTGATAAGAATTATGAAAGAAAATGCATATGCGATGTCCTTAAACTTTTAGTGTTTTAAATCTGACATAAGCACCGTTGAGGTTAAATAAATAATTGAAACGTCATAAAATAATTTAAGGAAATAATATTTTTATAGTTTCAAAGATAAATTGTGCATCAAGGGAAAATCTTCCACTTCAGGGGATCATTTGTCATCAGGGGATAACTAGTTGTCAGGGGATGACTGGACATCAGCGGGTAAACTAACCATCAAGGGATGAATCGCCCGTCAGGGGATGTCTCTTGGCCATCAGGGTATCATTCACTCATAAAGGGATAGTCATCAGGGGATGACTTACCCATCAGGGGATAATTTTCTCACCGCCAAACTCGTCGGGTGATAACTTTGACTATCACCGAACTCTCTTAGCTATCAGGGGATGATTTGCTCATTGTCAAACTTAGTAAGTCATCACTGAACTTCATCAGTGGATCATTTGTTCAGTGCCAAACTCAGTTGGCTATTGTCAAACTCCTCAGGGACTAATATCTTTAGCCATTAGAGACTAACATATTTGCCCATCAGAGACTACGGATGACGTCATCAGGGACTAAACTTAGCCTGTCGAAGACTAAGGATGACGTCATGAGAGACTAATTTAAACTTCCTTCATCAGAGACTAAGATCTATCTCATCAGAGACTAAAATATCTCATCAGAGACTAACATATTACTCATCAGAGACTGATGACGCCATCTCAACCCATCAGAGACTAAGGTTGACGTCATCAGAGACTAACATAGAGCTTGTCTTCGTTTCGATGGAAGGTCTAACATGAATAAACTCAACCTAAGATGCCTCATAAACATGAAAATGCAAAAAAATATAGTACTTTAAAGTTTTATTCCTTCTTGAAAACTTAGCATACATGGTTAATAAATCTTTGATGCTATGTACGAAAGACACTGAGTAGAGTACCAGGTTCTTACCTCTTCGTCTTTAAGGGAGAAATTTAAAGCTTGTCTAAGAATAATTTTCCGAGAGGAAGACTTGGAAATTTATGAAGATGATACGTGAAAGAGGGGTTCTAGGAGAGAAATTTTAGAAAGGAGTTTAGAATTCATTTCAAATGAGGTATTTATAATAGGCTAAGATTATGCTTTGATATAAAATTATTGGTTAGTTAAAACGGTAAGACGGCTGCTCAAAGTAATATTTCAACAGCTGGTAACATACAAAGCAATTAGTGTCTTACATGCATTCGACCTTAATCAACCGTTGCCACCCAACCCACTTAATAATCAAACACGTAATCCACTGATCTTACGTAACCCTCTCCTCTTCTTCCATGCTAATTAATCATAATCCTACACAAGGTTTGATAATCTTATTTTTGTATCCTTTTAAGGAAGTTATCTTCAATAAAATGAACCTCTCATTGTCATCGAAATTCTCACTTAAGATATGGATTTACCATTTGTATATAAAATAAGAAATTAATTACAACATACATTAATTCATGTAACAAACTCATATAAAATTTTTGGGTTCCCACGTAATATATTAAGTAGTTTGCTATCAAACATGCACCCTAGCTTCATCAATGGATGACACACAAGTAGCTTATTAATCAAACAACAAACGTACTTATGAGATCATTTCTCTTATGTAAGCCATTCAAACTGTTCTGAACGAGAATTTCTAATATTCACACTTGTATTCCTTTAAGTAATTTACGAACATCACCAATAGTATATATACATAAATTACTTGCCCCCATTTCAACATCCAAAAATCATAATATTAATTATACAAGTAAATAGGAAATTAATTCCTAAAAAAAATATTAATTACAGATAAACAAATTTCTAGGTCGTCACACTAAAGCCTTTTGAAATACCTGTTCTTTTTGCTTGAACTTACCCAGCTTATGATTATATACTTCCTGAGCGTAAATCACTCATGTGGATTACTATGAAATGTTTTACAGGTCATGTCAAGAAGGCCGAGTCTCCTAATAAAGGAGAAGAGAAAATGGCATAGTGAGAGTTTCTTGATCACTCTACTATGGATGGCTTTTAAAGGAAAAGTGAGACGAGAGGTCATCATAGAAATGTTCAGATTGTAAGGCCAAATGGGCCATTTATAGACTTCCGCTGCTAAATATTTAAAGTTTTGTAATAAAAGGTTATGTACTTTTAGTTTATTTCATGAATTTTTGAGTTAAGGTTTGTAATAGAGATTTTATTTCTCTATAATTATCGATGTATATTCTTGGTTCAAGATGTTTTCTATAATTGATTCCTGGCGGAGCCCAGAGTCCAGCATGGGATCTTTGGGGACTGTCACACAATTTCTGACAGCACCTGAAGCCCAACTTGGGATTTTTGGGGCTGTCACATTACATATATAGGAAAACAGAGAGGGAACTCATGTTCTTGCCATGCTTCTTTTTCAACATAGCTGCAATATGTCTTGTCATTGTCCTTTCAAAGATACAAGTGTCAGACTACTATTGGCTATAGTTGCTTCTATTTTAGTTCCTGTTCTCCATGCGTTTCTTGTGTAAAGGTTGTTATTGGACCACTAGATTTCAAGAAATATCTTCCCAGATGTACCTCTTGCTTCTTTGTCAAGTAGCAATGCATATTTCTTAATCCTTAATGACATGTGAATTAGGTCTTAACTATCCCTTGATGACAAACCCTAATATTGACTTGATTAGTGGTTCTAGATCCCCTGATAATAAACCTTGATGTAGACTTGATCAGTGTTTCACTATCTACTGATGCTAATCCCTGATGTATAATTAAATCAATGCTTCTTGATCCCTTGATGTTAACACTTAATGCTATCCCCTGATGATATCCTCTAACAGTTTCCATTGATGACAGTATGCCCTGATGGTATCCCTTGACGATCAAGTTATTCCCTAATGGTATCCCCTAATAGTCAAGTTATCTACTGATGACATCCCCTGATGTAGTAGTCTGGCTATCCCCTAATGGTATCCCCTGATGCCTTTATACACTTGTGACATCCACTAATGCAGCAGTTATGTTATCCCCTGATGAATTCATCCACTGATGACATCCCCTGATGCAGAATTTAAGTTATCCCCTGATGATATCCCCTAACGGATTTATCCACTGATGCCTTTTCAAATACTCACATCTTTAATCACTGATACTATGTTGGCCTTTCCTTGAATGTCTGATGTGCAAAATACTTGAACATGAAGTATAACTAGACATTCTCAGTAACAAGTCCTTTGAAATATCTATTGATGAGTTGCCTAATGCAGTAAAGACTATTCCTTGACAGACTAAGTTGTCTATTAGTGAATACCTATTTGTTCAAATATACTAAGGTTTATGAACTAACTTGAGTATTTACAAGTGCACAATTATTAAATGAACAAAATAATAATTACATCATAATCATCAACATAATACTTAACAATTTCTACCTATTTATGATTAACAATTGAATAACCATAAATCTAATTTATTTACTGATAATGATGTCAAATCCAAAAATATAAAGAATAAAAAATAAGAAATGCAATTGCATTGATCTATGTGTATTTATACAATTAGAAAGAATAACTATTTACAAATTCGAAACAAGTGTTTACCACTTAGATTTTAGGCATCATTTTGTTGCAGAGTTGTAATAAAGGATAATTGATGACTTGATTCAATCAATTGTGAGTCACTTCCAAGGCCTTGTTTCCTTTGGTCAGGATTTTGTATTCCCCACCAGCCTTTAATGTCTCGGACTCCTTTTGTAGCAATCTTCTGAAATTGACAATGTTGACGTTTGTGCTTTGTTCCAAAGCTTTAAGGACAAATCCAATCTCTTCCAAGTTGGCTAAAACAAGTTGTGACCAATAAAAGGTGATGATCTCCCCTTTTGAATTTTTGAACTCAACACCCATGGGGTTTGTGATCATCTTTGGATATTCTTTGAATCCTTTTATTGGGGGAACATCATTTACAATTGTTGAGATCATATCATCAACTCTGGTCTCTTCAATTTCCTTCAACACTTTCTTAACAAGCATAGCTTTGAACTTGATGACATGTTCATTCTTGTGACATCGCCTCCTCAAGGTCAAGCTCATCAACATCTTTATCCCTTATATTCTTCTCTTGCCCATCAACAGCTTTATAGTATAACTTCAAAGGTTTTTTCATGGCTTTGTGCAAGTTTTTAATGTCATTTATGGCTTTTCTCATCTTCTTAAGTTCTCCCCTCAAGTCTCTGTTTAGTGGCTTTGTGTTGGGCACAACTTGCTTGGCTAGGGCAAGTTGTTCAGCATCCATCCTCTTGAACCAGTCAAAGGAGATTGTGAACTCTGACCTACTCTTCATTTGGACGCAATGACATTCTTCTTGTTGCTCTTTACTCCGACATTTATACTATGGATGGAGTGCATATATGTCAGGCTCTCTAGCCTGTCATTCCTTAGAAATTTAGCCAATATAGGTGATCCTTATGTTACAGGAAAAGGAGTTTGAACTTTGGCTTTAGATGAATTGGGTTTGGTAACATCGGGGGATGTTGAAGTTACATGAGCGTCAGGCCTTTTTGATTTGCTTTTGTTTTTATCCACTGATGCACCTCTTGAGAGCTGAGTTTTCCTTGAGGTTTTTGGCTTGACATTTCTCTTCCTTTCTTCATTCTCCTTCTCCATAGCCATTTTTTCTTCTTGTTGAAGTTGTTGTGCATAGAGTGTGGTGGGTGTCAAACCAACAAATAATAAAAGAACCTACTCCTAACAGATTCAGTAGTATAGCAATGAGTAGGGTCGTCTCATCAGGGAACAAGGAAGTGAATTTATGTCTAATTAAAAGTCAAGTAACCAATCCAGAGATTTGTTGAGTTTACTAATTATTGCAAATTAATTAAACAAAAGACAATTTAATGAAAACAAATAAAATTGAGAAAAATAAAAAAAAATTTAATAGAGAGAAAGCTTCTAGTCAAAGGAATTATTTCCACCTTGATTCAACCAATTGATCATTGATGCAAAGATAACTCATGCAATTCGCAAATAAATTGGCTATAGTTGTTGGCACAACCTAACAACAAATTCCTTCTTACTGTATGAGTAACTAAGAGAAGCTCGTTAATTACTACCTAATTTGAAGACAATCTCTAGAGAAGCTCGTAGGATTGTAATATCCTGACAGCATTAAAATCTAGAGGAACCCAATTCTAACCAACACATTCACAAGCGGATTTATTTAAATTGGGTTATTTAATTTCACAACATGAATTAGCTGCTTACTTAGGCAGTCTAAGAAGTTGATTGCCACTTTTTAAAACTAAACAAACAATTCTAGATTTGCCGTTTTAAATGGCCATAGGCCAATATAGAATAATCAAACATAGGCCCTTGTTCAATTAAACCAAATCAACCATCAATAATAAGAACATAAATTAAATAAATACTTAAGAAAACATGATAATACGAACCAATTTGATCTCAAAATTGCATGGAATCAAGGTTTCAATAAACCTTCAACTAGAAAAGACTTAGTCGCACATCGTAGATGAAAAATACATACAAGAGAGAATAAAGTTGTTGGAAAATTCAATGCCAAGATTCCTCTTAGGACTGTAGAATTATCTCCTGAAATAAGGAACAAGTTGATCTCATATAGGATTCCTTCCTTACTTAGAGAATAAATCTAAAACTCTTTTCCTATTACAAATATGATAAAATAAGGTTTTATCCTTCTAAAAACGTGGCTAAGAGTTTACAACTTAAAAGATTACAATAGATATTAAATTTCCTAGTTTGACTCAAAATCCCGTACAAAAGCCTTCAGGGGACAGCTTATGACTTCCTGTAGAGTGTGCCCATACCTTATATCATATTCAATATTGATTTCTGCTTTTTAAATACTTTTTTGCTCTTTGCTCCATTTTGCATTCCTAAAGATAAATAACACTCAAAACACACAAAATAAGCATAGATAATATTTAAGAACATGAAAATGACAATAAAAGTCATGATCAAATTACGAGTTATTAGAGTGCATCAACTTTTACAAGCTTTTTTTCTTGAGGAAAGGCAACCTCTAGTTTCCCATCTATCAGAATTTCAATAGGTGTTGGGAAGTGAACTGCCTTCATGGTATCTCTGAGTAGCTTGGGTTGTCCTAATTGAGTAGAGTTCTTCTTTCTAGGGTCTTCACTCAGGATACCCTTGCCCTTGTCTTTTCCGGCCATTAGAGCTTCTTGTGAAGAAGGAGCAGTCATAGCCCTGATGGTAGTGCTTTGAGTTTCTCAACAACAACCCTGATGAAGTGTTTAAAGATTTCTCCCCTATTTTGGCAACATCATCAGTGGAAGTTGAGAGTGGAGTTATAACTTGAAGAAGTTGTTGAATGTTGTCAACCATTGTTTGTTATAGAGCTTCCATCTTTGTCATTCTTGTGTTGAAAGAAGAGAGTTGTTGGTCAACACTGTCTATCAGTTTGTTGAATTTAAGGAGTGAGTGGTTGATGGAAAAGGTATCAATCAGTTTCTCTACATTATTTATTTTCTCACTAAAGGTGGTTTGGAGCTTGTGAAACTCAACGTCCGTAGATTTGTTTATCATGATCTGTGATTTCAAGACATTGACTAAGACAAGATCGATCTGTTGTATATGAGAGCTCTTGTGTGAGAAGTTTTATTGTATTTGTATTGGGTTCTTTTAATAGTAATAATCAACTCCACAGGTTGTAAAAATTCACCCATTGGAGTGTCATCGTTATCACTAGATGAAGAACTAGTCGTATGTACATCAACAGAGTTTTCTCTCTATTTTTTATTATCAAGGATCTCTTCCTTGCCTCCCTCTTACTCTCCTTTTTTTGTGCCTTATAAGGCATCTCTTTATATCTCTCCTTTCTAATTGCCTTCTAAGGCATTACTCTTAGTCTCTCCTTTTGGCAAGGTCCTCTCAGGAGATTGACCTTGCCTCTCCTCACTAAGAATTCTCTCATCCTCACTTTGTATAGTCCTAATAGGGCTCCTATTGGTTAGGTTCTCATCAACTGTGGATAGCATTAATAAAATATCTACAAGAAGTGTGTCCATAGATGAGAGTTGAGGATAAGAAGAAGATTTATCTATATGTACAATGGGAGGAGTATAAGTACTTATAGAAGAAGTACTTACATTGGTACCTTTGTCCCCTGATTGATCATCAGTGATTGGATCATTAAGAAAAAAATCAACCATTAATAAGTCAAGATTCTCAATCACTGAATCATTTCGAATTGGTTCCTCCATGAACTGAGAAAGTGGAGGATCTGATGTCATGACACTTAGAGTTTATGTCATTACATCTAAAGAAATTTGAGGTAAAGAGAAAGAAGGGAAAGGTGTACAGAGGAGAGTTGGCTGGATCACATAGTGAGGAGGTGATCCATCAAAAGATTTAGATAAAGAACTTGTGTGTGCACTCACTGTGTTAGATATCTTCAAGTGGCTCTTAGAGACCCTGATGAGCGTTTCATTAGAGCATGTGGTCAATGTTTGTGTCTCACTCATGTCTATCCCTGGTTGGGGACTATTTTTAATAATTCAATCCTTTTGGGAGGAAACAACTAAAGATGTGTTAAGTTCCTTATCAAGGTCAATATCTTTTTGGGAGGATATTGTTTGGCTTGGTTTGGGGTCATCTTTCTTGTCTTTCTTGTTCTTCTTCAAGCCAACCGCTCTCTCTCCTTGCTCCCCTTCAGTTGTGGTTACTTCTGAGGTTTTTCTTTTAGTATCCTTAGTCTTTTGGGAGACTAAGGATTGGGCTATTGAGAGTTGTTGTTCAGAAGAGAGTTGTACTACATGGGTAGGCTGAGAAGTAATAGTTGTCTCAACCATTGTAGTAGAAGTAGAAAAAATAAGAGATTGAGAAAAGGATTGGTTTGCAGTTATTACCTGTGCCATATGCTATGGAAGCACAATTGACTCATTTGTGTATGTAGACTTCTTGTTGATTTCAATGAACAATCTTTTGGTTTGCTAGAATCACTGGATTGTCATATCATCATTTTCAACAGAAAGGTTAGGAAATTGGGCATTTACGAGCATAGTAAGAAATCTTGCATAATAAACCTCTGGTTTCCTAGAGGTTTTCTCACCTAATTTTATTACTAAGTCATCGAAAATAAGCTTGCCTATATTTATTTTACATTTTTAATTATGACATAAGCTATCTTAAGTGCAAGTGATGTGATGACTTCAAAATTACTAGATTTATAAGAGAAAACTTTACTTATAATGTTAAAGAGATAAGATAGTTCTCGTTTAACATTTATCCTTTTTAATTCCTTGAACTTATGGGCCTAAGGGTTTTCAATTTTATAGCCTAGTTCAATTACAAAGTTTAATAACTCTGAGTCTAAGGGAATTTTCACAAACTCTGAGTTAGGCAAATCTACAGCAGTATTTAGGAAAGAAGGAGAGATCTTACCCTTGTGTCCTAACACAGTGAAGAAGATGGACTTAACCTTACCAGGGTTGGAGGAAAAGTGTATGAGTTTGGCACTGCTCCATAAGTCTGAGATCACTTGCTCATATATTATTGGCTCTGAGAATATGGCTTTGCTATATGCAGAGTTCAACATATACTGCATCATTGGCTTGTAGCACACATCCATATCATAAACCGCTGAAAACCCAACAAGGTTGGTTTGAGGAACAATAAGTCCACTTGACAATTCTTGAGTTGAAGATTTAGGAACCATTGTTTTTGTTGAGAGGTTAGGGTTTCTGAGAAAGAGAGAGAAGAAATCTCAAGCAGTTGTTAGAGAAATAGCAAATAAATGTTTGGTGTGTCATCAGGGAAAGAGAAATCGCATATAAATAGCCTTTTCAATAAGTCCCATTGCCATGTCATCAAGGATTAATATTTATTCTCGAATGCCACATCATCAGGGATTAAAAAATATCCCTTGACGAGTGTCATCAGAGATAAGAGACTATCCCTTGATTTGTCCAAACGCTAACACAATCCATGATGACCAAAAATTTTTATTTTACTTTATTATACATATAAACACAGAGATATTTCATTTTCAGAAAATAACATGAGAACTGAGAAATTAGATATATCAGTACATAAGCACATGATAGATTGAACCACTCCAACAACTTGTCTGACACAACTTTATCAAGTTGATCAATTTTCACTTTACATAATTCACAATTCTCAGCTTTCCCACCAGATTGATGAAGGTAACTTCATCTAGAGCCTTGGTGAATATGTTTGCCAGCTACTTGTGAGTTGGTACAAAATGTAGTTCAATAGTCCCATTCTTGACATATTCCCTGATAAAGTGATATTTGATCTCTATATGCTTAGTTCTTGAATGTTTCACGAGATTCTCATCAATGGCTATGGCACATGTTGTCACATAGAATTGGAATTTTGTTGTATGTCAGGCCATAGTCCATTAACTTATTTCTCATCCATAAGATTTGTGCACAACAACTTTCAGCTGCAATGTATCCAGCCTCAGCAGTAGATGTTGAAATTAAATGCTGCTTTTTGTTGAACCAAGATACAAGCCTTCCTCCTAGAAATTGACAGCTCCATGTGGTACTCTTTCTATCAATTTTGCATCCTCCAAAGTTAGCATCACAATATCCAATCAATTCACAACCAGACTCCTTTGGATACGAAAGCCCCAACTTAGTAATGCCCTTGATGTACCTCAAGATTCTCTTCACTACAATGAGATGGGACTCCCTTGGTACAACTTGATATCTTGCAAAAAGACATGTTGCAAACATAATATCAAGCCTACTTGCTGTCAAGTACAATAGTGAACCAATCATTCCCCTATAAGTCTTCAGGTCAACATTTTTTTCCATTATTATTAGGGTCAATCTTGGTTGTTGTGGCCATAGGTGTCTTTGCTACTTTAGAGTCCTCCATGTCAAATTTCTTAAGAAGTTCTTTGGCATATTTTACTAATGAATGTATATCCCATCAGTGACTTGTTTAACTTGTAGCCCTAAGAAATAAGATAGCTCTCCCATCATGCTCATTTCATATTTACTTTGCATGAGCTTGGAGAACTTCTGACACAACTTAGTATTAGTGGATCCAAAAATGATATCATCAACATAAATTTGTACCAAGATAAGATGACCTTGACGTTGTCTAAAGAACAAGGTTTTGTCAATGAAACCTCTTGTGAACTTGTTTTCCACTAAAAACTTAGTCAGTGTATCATACCAAGCCCTAGAAGCTTGCTTCAATCCATAAAGTGCTTTCTCTAGCTTGAAGGCATGATTTAGGAACTTAGAATTTTCAAATCCTAGAGGTTGTTGTACATACACCTCATGTTCTAATTTTCCATTGAGAAATGCACTTTTCACATCCATTTGATAAACTTTGAAGTTTGAATGTGCTATATAGCCTAAGAAAATTTTTATAGTCTCAAGTTTGGCCACTGGTGCAAAGGTCTCATCAAAGTCAATCCTTACCTTTTGTAGATATCCCTTTGCCACCAGTCTTGCCTTGTTTCTGATGATAATGTTAGTTTCATTCATTTTGTTCTTGAATACCTACTTGGTGCCAATGAAAGTTCTATCTTTAGGCTTAGGCACCTGTTTCCATACTTGATTTCTCTCAAATTGATTGAACTCTTCCTACATTGCCATGATCCAATCAACATCTTGCATGGTTTTTTTCAAATTTCTTTGGTTGATTTTGAGAAAGAAAACTAAAATATAGACATTCATTAGATGTGGCTCTTTTGGTTTGCACTCTTTGGCTACAATCAACAATGATCAATTCTATTGTGTGGCTCATACACCATTTGGGCTTAAGAGGGAGTTTGGATGAACATGCATGATCCTCATTTCCTCCCCCTAAGTATGTGCTATCAGTTTCTAAGAAAACTTGACTTGAATTTGTGCTCAAATCAGGGATTAAGTTATCCCTTAATGGTGCATTCCTTAATGGATTATCCCCTGATAGAGTATTCCCTGATCTGTTGACCAGGTAATTAACTCTATCCATTGAAGGGGCTTCTTGGTTTCTTGGATTGACATCAGGGATGTCTAGTTCCTCTATTTGATTGCACACATCAAGTTTTTTCTCTTAATCATCAAAATTATCTTTATTTTCAAATCTGAGCTCTTCATAAAAACCAAGGTCTTCAAGGCCAGAAATTTCTTGATCATCGAAAGCTATATTTATTGACTCCATCACAACCTGGAGCCTTTTGTTATAAACCCTGTAAGCCTTAGATGTCAGGGAATAACCTAGGGAAATAGCTTCATCAGCCTTTAAGTCAAATTTTCCTAAGTTTTCACCAAAGTTTCTCAACACAAAGCATTTGAAACCAAAAACATGTAGGAACTTGATGTTTGGCTTCCTCCCTATCATCAGTGTTGGGGTTTCAAACACATAAATGCATTGGAAGTGATAAACTAAAATAATTTATTGAAACCCCAACCAGGATCCATGCAAAATAGGAAATATAGATTTGATAGAAGAGTACCTGTTCAAGTTATAGATTCTAAACTTTGGTGGAGATAGTGCTGAACCACAAGCTCAATCCAAGTGAACCAAGCCTCTACAGGTATCCACACGAACATATAACTCAACCAAGGAGATGAATGACTTCCCTTATATGGTACTAGCCAAAAGGAAATCAAAGAACAACTTTTTATCTCACTCTCTTTGTTTGTTCTATTTCTTTCTTCTCTACTCTTTGGTTGGTCTATTTTTTTCTTCTCTACTCTTTGCTATACAGAGCATAAGAAAGAACTGAAGGTTGTGTATATCTAGTATATATCTCTATCTATGTATATATCTAACACATCTTATAAAGGAGATAAGAGGAAGAAGAGTATAGGCAACTAACCTCCTCTTCCACCACCATTTTCAACCAATAGATCATCATATAAATTATATATATATTTAGATTCAATGAACCTAGAAATATATGGCTAACCTCCTCTTCCACCACCATTTTCAACCAATAGATCATCATATATATTATATATATATTTAGATTCAATGAACCTAGAAATATATGGCTAACCTCTTCTTCCACCACCCCTTTCAACCAATAGATCTTCATATATATCATATATATATTTAGATTCAATTAACCTGGATAGAGCTGACTAGATACAATGAACCTGGACAGAGGTGTGTTTTGATACAATGAACATGGACAGAGGTGTGTCTAGATGCAATGAACCTGGACAAAAGTGTATCTAGATACAATGAACCTAGATAGAGGTGGGTAACCACCTCTTGCAAACAGCTATTAACATTTAATACCCTGCAATGGCTGTTACTATTAACTAAGTCAATTACTAGTATTAATTCTCAGCTACAATTTTAAATAAGCCAATCATATTCACTTATTTAAAATCTAATATCCAAATTAATTCTCCTTTTAATTACGCTCTTAGTGTGAGATCCTATAGGTTATTATTACGTTGACAATAATTTTATAATCATATTATAAAATTATAAACAGTGAGCGGCATCTAGTAATACATCACTGTTCCCCAAGTAATAATAATGTTCGTGATTCAACATAACCTTTTCTTGTGACCAATGTTTCAATGTAATATAATTCTTTTTGCCCTTGATATCCAAGATTAAACTCAAAGCATGAAGTGTGTCATCCTCTTTATAATTTAATCTATGTTTTCTTGATCGATGAGTAAACTATAATAGACAAATCACTATTTGGGCATGACCATGCATTTCACAGTTCTACTTAATCAAGAGGCCAAAGGATATCACTCCTAAAATACATAGGAGGGACAAATCCTATCTAGATCATTCACATTCCTCACATGACTCATAATATAGCCAACAATCACCTTTATGGTTCATCTGGTTAAAGATGACCTTTGGTGATATCAAACCATATGAATCCTCATGCAGAAATGTAATGACTTCAAGTCGAAGGACCATTACATCATTATCAATCCTCAAAATCCTTGAATTTAGTTCCATTATCAATTCTCAAAATCCTAACCACTGACCTAGATTTAGTTTCAACATTCTTTATATGGTCAATAACTTGTTGAGGCACCTCTGATTTAGCATATTGGAACTTGACCTAAGTGTATATGGTGTAGTCATACACAATGACCAATGCAAATCTCTTCTTTGATACGGATATTAAATTGACAGGACAAAACAGATCCATATGTAGCATTTGAATTGGATCTTTGATCATTGTGGCTTCTTTGTTGCCAAAAGCTGATCCCGTTTGCTTCCCTCTTGAGTAAACTCCATTTGAGGTAGTCCAGTCACCAATTATCTATTCACCAGATCATTGATGGTCTTTTAGTTCAAGTGAGAGAGCTTCTTGTGCTACATTCT
The DNA here is from genome assembly GCA_014636745.2 of Centella asiatica. Classification (NCBI taxonomy): domain Eukaryota; kingdom Viridiplantae; phylum Streptophyta; class Magnoliopsida; order Apiales; family Apiaceae; genus Centella; species Centella asiatica. The sequence continues at coordinate 52,788,083 of CM025786.1, read as the reverse complement.
GCTTTCAACAGGGGTTGCTTTGTTATAGAAACATTAGAATCCATTTGTTGAGCAAAAGTCAGCAATATAAAAATCTCCTTTCCTAACCCCTGATAAGACCAACTTCCTATCACCTTCAGTGGAGATTAAGCACCTATCATCTTTGAATGAAATGATGAATCCCTCGTCACGTAGTTGACTTATGCTTAATAGATTGTGCTTTAGCCCATCATCAACTAGTGCTACAACTTCAAATGAAACATTTGCATTTGCTACCATGCCATAACCCAGTGTTAAACATTTTTTGTTATCACCAAATAATATTACTGGACCAACCTTCTTAGTGAATTCTGTGAGCAAGACTTTGTTTCCTATCATGTGTCTAGAAACCAGACTTGCTTGTTTTTGATCGTTCCCTGCACAAAAATAGCATTTAAATTGTTTTTGGTACCAACGTGGATTTAGGTCCTCTAGGTTTAGTCACAGTTATTGGTAATCAAATTTTAAATTATTTTTCACTTTGGGTTTAGGTAAATCACACACTTTCTCCTATTTAGGAGCTTCACAAAATGCTTTAGATTTAGCAACCACATTCTTTTCTTTACCCTTAAGGGTGCATGCATGAACATAAGTTGACTTAGGCAAATCATTAGCATATAATATTGTATTGGTTAATATTTGTGGCTTTTCTTTGCATTGAAAAGATAAATGATTAAAATTGTCACAGTTCCAACACACTTTTTTAGGGGCTTTAGAATTAGGAGCATAGTTATTGGCTTTGTTCACTCTTAACTTTCTATTTTTGTTCTCTTTCTTATCCCCTGATGGGCATCTATGGCCTGATGCATTCACATCCCCCGATAACTGTGTATCCACTGATACACGGTCAATTTCCTTCTTAGTAGGGACTTTGGGTGCCTTGGCAATAATAGGCTTCTTGCCACTTCCACCACTTGTGGAAGCTTCACTCTTAGGGAAAACATTTCCTTTCTCTAGCATGGTTATTGCCTTCACAAACTTGATAGGTTGCACGGGCCTTTTACCAAAGCTAGAAGTATTTTCAACCTCAATTGAAGGTTGCTTCACCCTAATCTCTTCAAAATCTAAACCAGATCTAGAATCGAATTTTCTACTATTTAATTTATCCTTTAGTTTCTTGCTAGACTCAGTCCATTTTCTTATGACCTCCTCCTCTTCCTTTAGCTTTTTGGAGGTCCACTCTTCTCTCATAATGGCACAGTCAAGGAGGTTCCTAGTCTTGTTGAGTTCTTTTCCTAGATTCTCAAGCCTAGTAAGTTCTGATTCTAGAAGAGTGTTTCTGGCAACTAATGTTTCATTGATCTTTTGCACTCTCTCAGTCTCAGCTACAACACTCCTTAAAGTGTTATAGATGTCTCTAATCTCATAAGTCATTTCCTTAACATTTTTAAAATAATCAGTTTTAGACATGTTAGGGAAAATTTTAAGACTAACTTGTGAGTTGTTGTTGTCAGTGGATGAGGTCATCAGGGCTAGGTTGACATACTCCTCAGCTTCTTCTTCATCTGAGTCAGCTAAGTCATTTCTCTCTACTATATATGCTTTGCCTTTCTTGTTTGCATTAAGAAGGTCAAAGTATTTCCTCTTATAATCCACCACAGCTTCCTTCCCTTTGGGCTCACCTTCATGGTTGACTTTAGGACACTCATTTGCAAAGTGTCCCATTTCACTGCACTTGTAGCACTTTATTCTTGATTTATCAATAAAGTTGTTTGTGCTACTAGGTTTCCTTGTTGAAAATTTCTTTATCCCTTTTGGTTTTTGGAATTTTAGTTTGGAGTACCTTCTTGCAAGGAAGGCCATTGTTTCATCCATATCCTCTAAGCTCTTCAGGGGTGTACTCAGTCCCCTTTGAGCTAGCTTCTTCATCTCCACTCTCCTCTTCACTTTCTTCAGCATCTCATAATTGTTGCTTCATCAAGACACTTTCTCCTGCTTTTATTCTATTCTTCTTGCCAGCCATTAGGGCTACAGAATTAAGTTTCCTGGTATCCCTTAACATTTCAGATCTCTATTGAACCTGTAGTTCATATGTCTTTAGGGTACCATAAACCCTATCCAAGTCTAGGAGATTCATGTCCTTGGATTCCCTGATAGCTGTTGTCTTTGGATCCCATGATGGGAAGTGCCCTCATGAATTTTCTATTCACATCCTTGTTGGCATAAATTTTTCCATACATTTTCAAGTCATTTACCAACCTTTTAAATCTGTCAAACATTTCAGTAAGTGATTCACCAGATTTCATTGTGAACCACTCATACTGTTGTGTTAACAGCTGCAACTTGTTCTCTCTAACTTCCTCCTTACCATCACATAGGATCTGGATGGTATCCCATATTGACTTAGATGTGGTGAGATTCATGATGTTGTTGAGCATGTCATCATCTAAGGCATTATAAAGGATACCTGTTACTTTTAGATCCTTCTTTACTTTCTTTCTTTTCTTTAGAGTCATTTCATTAGTAGTCTTTGGGACTAGACGTTCAGGGACATTGGCTCCTTTCACCACCTAGTGAGGAATGAGCTTCTTCGGTACATGAGGATCTTCTTTCAGAACTTGTAAATATTCTTCATCAATGGATTTGAGATGAACGATCATTCGTTGCCTCCAGAAGATGTACTTCCCACGTTCCAACATGGGAACCTTACTATTTCTAGATTTGTTAGCCATAGATAAAGATTTTCTAGCAAGTGTAATTTGCTAGTTGGCTCTAATACCAAATGTTAGAACCAAATAAGCTAACGTGTTTGTAGAAGAAAGGGTTGAATACAAACACCACAACTTTTTCGGTCTTTAAACATCTAACACGAAAACTGGAATAACTACAAGTTTATCCCCCCCTAATGTGGATGAACTCAAAAAAATAGTACAATTATTTAAAATGAATACACAAAGACTCAAGTTAAAATAGTTGTATTACAACTAGGATTTTTCTAGGAATCTGTATAATCACAAAGTGATTAAATAGCTATAAATCTGTAAGTGAATACAGCTTCTTGTTTCACACACTAGCTACAATTTTTCTTTGAATATTTTTCTCAAGAACTGTTACAAAGCTTGTCTCTAGTGTATAAAGATGACAAAGATATTTCTAAGTTAATTGATATCTTGTTTTTCTCTCTCTTGTATTTGCTTTTATAGTGTGTAACAACCATTACATATATAGGAAAACAGAGATGGAACTCATGTGCTTGTCATGTTTCTTTTTCAATGTAACTGCAGTTTGTCCTGTCATTGTCCTTTTGGAGATACAAGTGTCAGACTACTATTGGCTATAGTTGCTTCTATTTCAGTCTCTATTCTTCATGACTTTCTTGTGTAAAGGTTGTTATTGTACCATTAGATTTCAAGAAATAACTTCCTAGATATACCCCTTACTTCTTTGCCAAGTATCAGTTCATATCTCTTAATCCCTGATAACGTGTGAATCAGGTTTTAATTATCCCCTAATGACAAGTCCTGATGTTGACTTGATCAGTAGTTCTGGATCCCCTAATGACAAGCCCTAATGTAGACTTGATCTGTGTTTCACTATCCACTGATGCTAGTCCCTGATGTAGAATTAGATCAGTGCTTCTTGATCCCCTGATATTAACACCCAATGTTATCCCTTAATATCATCAATTGATATAATGTTTAGTTTATCCCCTGATGATATCCCTTGACAGATTCAACTGCTGACGGTATGCCCTGATGGTATCCCCTGACGGTCAAGCTATTCTCTGATGGTATCCACTGAAAGTTAAGTTATCTCCTGATGGTATCCCCTAACAATATCCCCGATAGATTTATCCACTAATGACATTCCTTGATGCAGTATTTAGACTATCCCCTGACGGGTTTATCCACTGATGCCTTTTCAAATACTCACATATTTAATCATTAATACTATGTTGAAATTTCCTTAAATGTCTAATATGCAGAATACTTGAACATGAAGTACAACCAGACATTCCCTGACAGTAACAAGTTCTTTGAAATATCCACTGATGACTTGCCTAGTATAGTAAAGACTATTTCCTGACAGATTAAGTTGTCTATCATTGAATACATATTTGTGCAAATATACTAAGGTTTATGAACTACCTTGAGTATTTACCAGTGCATAGTTATTAAATGAACAAAAAAATAATTACATCATCATCATCAACATAATACTTAACATTTTCCCAAAGGTCAAGTAGATTTTTCATAGTAAAATATTTAGATTTTAATCTTTCGTGTAGATAAAGATGAAGAAAGATCATAGTTTTTGTGTGGTTTGACTCAGATTCTTGATTTCCTTCTTTAATTGTGTTTTCAAGACCCTCAATAGCTAAATAAATTTCAACATCCAATATCCATGACAAATAATTTTTTCTTGTAATATCAAGAGCCTCAAATTCAAGTTTAGTAAGATTCGACATGATAAGAAAGTTATAAAATAATGTATTAGTTAGATATCAATAACAAGAACATTAGTAATTAATTTATACTTTTATTGAAAATTGAACATGATAAGAAAGCTATAAAATTATGATAATATTTGTTAGAAACAAATAATAATTGTTGCAAAACCAAAAAGGAACAAATTACCATAAGCAATACACATATATACCTCATAAATAAAAGGAAGAGGTTTCGAACGTTAATCGGAAGAGCTATTCGTGTTGATAACGTATTGTAAAATCACTAATAATATAATATAATCTTAAGATGAGTGGAGAGAAAAGTAGAGTAAAGAATTATTATATCTTTATTCATCATTTTAACTCATATACATGTCTATTTATAGGCTAGGAGATACATGATATACAATAAATGTGATAGGTATTTAAAAAAGGCAAAAGTTTTATACATTAATGGAAGAATATGCTATAAGCTTTTGGAAATTGAAAATGAAAGGGGTATCCACATTATTCATAAAATAATTTACGTTATTTTATTATCTCCACTTTTAGAAAAACTAAAAAGGGAAAATATATTTCTATGAATATATCCAAGCAAAAATCTTATCCCAATAAATTCTCTAATTTTTTTTCAATTAGTATTGAATTTGCAACCAACTACAATTCTTATGTAATAAAAAAATTAATTTTGATTATTGATTTTTAACTATTTATTATAATTAAAATATTTTACGAATTTTTAAACAAAAAATTATATTACATGACACAAAACAATATTTAAAAAATATATAATTTGATATTTTTTGGTGAAAACACTAAAAAAGTTACAAAAAAAAATCATAAAATTTATAAATCCCCACGTAATATAATTATAGTAAACTATTATTATTGAAATTGACTAATTTTTGATTGCATATCTATTAAAAAGTATTTTCATTTCTCATGATACAATAGGTCAGAGTTTAATATTTCAATACAAGAAAATAAATAAATAAATCTTATTTTTTAATCAAAATATTTTTTTAACAAATCTTCCTACAATATAATTATACCAAAAATACATTAAAGTATGACTTAATTATCTTTATGTCTAAATTTAAACTAATTATTGGTTGCAAACTTATAGAAAATATTATTAATTCTCATGACATAAAAAAATTATAATTCAATAATTTAATATAATTTTTAAAGAAAATATTATCATTACTATATATTAAATTATTGTGCTTTGCACAGGTTTCAAAGTTAGTATTTCTAATTTTATTACGGAGGGAAAAAATCATTTGCATATGTAATATAACATTGAAAATTAATTAAAAGAAATTTTAAACTAAATTGAAATAAAAAGAATTAATCGGTGCAAAATTAATAGTAATAAAAATTCTAGAGTGAATTGCGCTTTAACTTCTAAGAACTGAAGTACGAAGAACCTATTAACTGTTAATTAATCAAAAGAAATTTTCAAGCTTTATTTTATTTATTTTGAGATTGTATGCACATGGGATATGCTTTATATTTTTACAAATCCTTGTTATAAAATGTAAAGGTATACAATCAACCAACCGCAACAAACAATTTAAAATGTTTTTTAACTTAAATTTTAAAAATTATAAATTGTGTCAATATAATTTATACAATAATAAATTTACAATCTTTAAAATTTAAACCAAAATAAGCGGATCCATATAGTTTGGATACTTGCTGCTAATTCATGCAATCGCTGACAACGATCGAACACCCAAAATCAAATGATTCAATTCAGGCATCATAACACTGAGAACACATACACACAAAATCTAATGTACATGCATATAAACACACACACACACACACAGATATATATATATATATATATATATATGGATATGTAATATTCCCTTGAAATGTAAGCAAAGCTAGCTGTTTGATATTTGGTCACCATCTTAACCGAAACCTCACCTTCCTCCTGCCCTTCCTTATGAGTGAAGTACCAACGAATGAGCTTCTCCTCCTCCTCATCGATTGAGCCGGCCTTTATCTCCAGCTGCCTCTCTTTATTATGAATTTGTAACTGATTCTGTTTCATTAGATCAAATATAAACGATCACATGAACAGAGCTACTGGATATATGTTTGTAACATCAGACTCGCTGTGTAACTATACCATAAATGGAGCAGAGGCTTCTTTTTCATCGATTTTGGCGATAGATCATCAGCAAAATCAGACTCCTCCAGCTCCAGCTCCTCCAGGGGTTTCGGATTCAGTTTCGTTGAGAATGGCGATGAGAATATCGAGGGCACGGTGGTACAGCTTTTTAAGGTGGGTGTTTTATCACCAGAATAATGTTAATGGAGGTCCAACAATGTTACCACAAAACCTGGTAGTCGACTATTCCAACAGTCCATTCAATTCTGCTACTTGGATGGTGATTAAGTTTGTAGCATTGAGTGTTCAAATTCTTATAATAGCGTATACGCTCAATGTTTCGAAAGACGAGACGCCTGTTTGGACCATGAGAGTGTGGATTTCTGGTTATCAACTCGGTAGTATCCTCAATTTGATCTTACTCTACTGGAGATATCGATTAATTTATCTGCGTCCGGTGCAGCAGGCCGGATCAGATGGTGATGGCGGCGACGACGACGGCGGCCACACACGGGCTAGTCACCTGTCTGACCATCATTATGAGCTGAGCATTATCAATGAACAGCAGCAGAGCATCAGGCGGAGTAGCACTAACAATTATGAACAGTTCTCCACCAGCTGCAGGTAATGAATTGTAGGTGAATGTTCAATTATATATAATTAATAGCAATAGATATATTGTTGTGCAGTTTAATAATATTAATTCATAGTATACCTAACAAATGGGTTACCCAATTAGTTTCATGGGTAACATTTTTACTCATTAAATATCCATTTATAACTCGTTTAGGTACTCATCTACCAGGTTTGATTCATAAGAATGTAAATAGGTAGATTTGACCAATTTATACCAAGTATTGGATATTCACCTAATTAGATGGATATGACTCATTTAAGCACAAACGAAGCCGTAGAAACTCTATTTTCTAGTTACATATTTTATTTATAAAATACCGGACACAACCACTTGAGTATTCCAAATTTCGTAATCGTGGTGTATGCTTTAAGCACCATTAATTTAATCACTATTTTAATCTAGTTTGCTGTAAAATGAATATACATCTACCTATTTAGAAATAAATGAATAAATTTAAATATAATATAATTGATTAATTAAATCTATTCATATATTCTTTCATTACAGAAGGAGCTTGAAATTTATGAACAAATTTCTCACCTGCATAGAGCTGTTCTTCGCAGTATGGTTTGTGATGGGCAATGTGTGGGTGTTCGATACTAGATTCAGATCATTTAATAGAGCTCCAAAGCTGCACCTGCTCTGTATATTTCTGCTTGCATGGAATGCCATCAGCTACTCATTTCCATTCATTCTGTTTCTGTTGCTATGTTGCTGTGTACCACTCCTTAGCAACCTCCTTGGCTATAACATCAATAATATTGGATCAATTCATCGCGGAGCATCTGAGGAACAACTTTCTGAGCTATCTAAATGGATATACACAGATGATGTCGGAGGCACCAACTTGGAGCATGGAAAGTTTGTACCAGAAAATGATCAGAATCAAGTATGTTTTTACCAATCAATTAACCTTAAATACAAATTATACAACTAGCTACGTAAGTTGTGAATTTTCATACGCTAAAATTGTTTGATGGTTTCCAAACCTCAAGGGCTCTGTATACTTTCTGGATTGGAAGGTGGAATGAGAATGATCCAATCATATAATTTTAAATTCTTATTCTCATTCCTCCTGTATTCATTCCTAACTCATTGTCATTTCCTTTTCATCCGTATCACAAAGTAAACGAGCCCTTGGTATTTTAGTAATCTCAAGGATACAGTCATTACATTGGATTAATCCAAGCATAAGGTTGTTTGAGTATCCCTTGGGGTTTGGCAGATTTGATCATGTCATCTCCTTTCGGTTATAGTGGTGGGACATGCTATTGAATCAAACTTTGAGGGACATTACTAATAAAACTGAATAGTCTCAATTGGGTTTTCTTTTTTCGTTTTTTTTTTTAAAATAATTTAACTGAATTTATCCAACACAACCCCAAAATTAACTTAGGCGCCGTTTGTTTCAACTTAAATTTTGAGATTTCAGATTTTAACGGTGTAAATTATATTATCAGAATTCAAAAACTCTAAAAATTTAACCGAAATAAGTAGAACCCGTGTCTTAAGTAGTTGATATATAATTTTGGTAGTTTGATTAGTATAAAAGGTAGGTGAGTAGCTAGTTTGGCTGGTAAATAATTCAGCGTTTATTTATGTTGTAATTTGGCATATATGCAGGAATGCTGTATTTGTTTAAGCAAATATAAAGACAAGGAAGAATTAAGGCAGCTTCCATGCACACATATTTTCCATCTCAAGTGCGTGGATCAATGGCTCAGAATTATATCATGTTGTCCTCTTTGTAAACAAGAATTACAGAGGTAATGAGCAAGAAGAACAACAAAGTTGAGCAATATAGTGAATTCAATCTTAGTTAAGATAATTTCAAGTACACGATATTATTTTGAACGTGTATAAACAAACACACACACACAATGACATTGATGTATTGTTTAAAAAATTGAAGTTGTGTTACATTGTCACAAGTTGGATTGAGTAATAATATAAAGGAAATTTTGGTGGAAAACGCTTTCAAATTATAACCCTGTTTACCATATACGTTATGCTCTTCCGTACGCTATCGCATACCTTTAACCACCCGCTCTCTGTATACTCTTCATCACAATGGTTTCACTATTTTTTCTCCTCTGATCTAACGAATTTTTTCTATTTTTCCCAAACTTATGTGGCTAATGCCACGACAAGGAGCCCCAAACCACTCATTATCACATATTGTAATTAATTTATGTTTATTTTGAATTAATTAGGATCATTAATTATTTTGGCTTACATTCATCGTACACTATTTAGGTGTTAAAAAATGAAAGAATGAGTAGAAGGATATTTTTGAAATTTAAATAATTATTCACATAGAAAATTGAAAATTGACACATTTATATGCTAATTTAAAATTTTTATTTTGTCGTTTGTTTTGAAGTTTTTAAATTCTTTCAATTCTATTTTGTTAAATTTGAACATTTGTCGTATTTATTTATTTATTATTATTTTTTTTGTTTTCGTTACATGCCCCACACAATATACTCCTCCCATGTCATATTGTTTATATAATATTTTATTATTATTTATTTAATTGTTTGCTGGTTAGTGGGGTGGATTGTGCAATTTTCTTTTCTTCTTGGCCCTCGTGCATCTTCATTTCTCTCATTTCTTATTTGATCTTATAGTTTGATTTATCTCAATTTTTATTCCATCTGTGCTGGCTCAATCTAATTCACTGTCATCTTCTATTTTGATTTTTAATTTGTCATGTGTTTCGATTTTGGTTATATTTGTCTGATAATGATTGTTCTTAAAAAGTTCGTGTTCAATAATTTTGTAGTTTATCTGGATTTGAGTGAATTTGATGTTAATAGCAATTGTATGTATTGGATTGTTCATATCTATGTTTCTTTTTATTGGTTCAGGATTTGTTCTAAGGTGAGGTTTTTTTCTTTTCGTTTATTTGTTTTTGGCCTTTTCCAATCTGCAAAATTTCTAGTGATCACTATTAATAAATAGATCATCGTCGTAAAAGGCTATGTTTGATTCTGGTCATTTTGTGGAATCGGTACTTTTGAACGATGGATGGATGGTGGTGGCGGTGGTAATTGCTGCAAAATCTGATCAATCATGGTGTTGCAAATTAACATCTTCTTATTCTTCTTTATTTATTTATTTATTACTGCTTATTATTGTTATTGCTCATAGTGAAAGGTGGAGTTGTTGATGGCGTGACCGTAGTTAATGGTGTTGGGGTGTTGATAATGACAGACGCTTTGGTTTGCTGACTTTGACGATGATAACTTTGTTGTTAGAATTTTTTATTTTTATTTTACCGAGTTATCCGAGTGTTATTGAATTGATCCGAGTCTAAAATCCATTTAACTCGTTATGGGATCGCCTTCTTCGCTGAACTAATAATTAGCACTCTGTAGTAGATAGATAATAAATAATATACCATGATAACTTCCCTTATTATTATTGGAGTCCGACTCAATTCATTAGTAGGAAGCCAAAGAGTTACTAGATGGCTGGACCAAAATAAATAAATATAAAATACAAGTAGAAGGACAGAAAATAATTGGGAAAGAAATAGCCCATTGAGCTCTAGAATTTGAACTTTCAAATTCCTTTCCCGGAGCTCCCTGCTATGGAAGCTAAAGCAGTTGTATAATATACAATAGAAGGTAATAACTTTTTTTTTCTATTTTTTGATCGCAAAATCATACACTACTCACTTCTCACTCATACGAGGTTTGAATATAAGTACTCTAATAACTGAATTAACGGGATCTCAGAAAGTGTGTACATAATGTTCCAACAACAACAACAATCAAATATCATCCAATTCTAAATTAAATAATACTCCCATTTCTTATCCTCTCCTTGGAACCATAAATGAACCATCAGACATATCGGATAGATACACAAGAACTATACAAGGTTGTTGCTTTCTTAAGTTGATAGCTAATGATGTTGTACAAATGTACACGATCGGTTAGAAGTTTATAACTTTGAAATGAATTCTCGATCATAACACGCTTTGTAATTTGTATTACCTATTTATCATCATATCATAATTTTCATGCGCATAAAAATCAAGCTGAATTTGGAATCATCTTTATCTTTCCCACCATTTCCCACCACCTTTTTTCACTTTACATGAACCAAGCTTCTTAAATGCGTTCTTGGTCTCATTCAGCAGCGTTTTGTAGTCTTTCTTCCAAGCTTCAAATCGCAACTTTAGCTTTTCGAGCTCATCTTCTGGATTTGAATCCGAAGTTAATTCTCCTGTTCTTATCACTGTGCTGTTAGGGGCATTCATTGACATTATATGTTCATTCTGTAATGGAATGGCGTCTCCAGTTCTGGGTTGATTAGCATTGCTTTCAGCAGCATGACTCCTCCTAGCTGCCTCAGCTAGACTCACCTGCATAATAATGTGAATAAGGCCGCCGATAATAACATTATAAAATAAAATAAATTAGTTAAATGACCTTTTTTTTTTGTTTTTAATTAATTAAATTAATACTTAGAAAAATAATAAAAAAATTCAGAGATAATATCAACGCCTGTTGTACTTAATATCGACGGCTGTCCATCGCCATAAAACTTTGGCGCCTAAATTTATTCACAGCGCCATACTTATAAATATCGACGTACAGCTTAGCCGTCGACATTAACGCTTAATATCGACAAGCCAGAGCTGTCATGGCAAAAAAGCCATTCCCTTGTAGTGTGTATATAAAAGAATTATTTTGTTTTGTTTTATGTCTTATTTGAACCTTAATGCTTCTAATATCTTGCATTGCTATACCATACATATTGCATGGCTTTCTAATCTCCAAGGACAGTGAGAATACTAAATAAACATGGCAAAATTTGTTTAAATTTGCAATGCTTAAGCCTAAAAAATTGGTGATTTCTTCAATTTTGTAACAGCAACATATAGATTATATTCTATTAGAAAGAAATACTACCGAGTCAGATGGAATTGATTGAGAAAGTAGCAAATTATTTCGGGTGAGTGAAACTACTGACTTGTATACTTGTTAACTGTTCTTGCCACATCTTCTCCATTGATTTCATTTTTGCTTCATGTAGCTGCCACTTTTTCTCATACTGACCAAGCCTCTGCCGCAAATCTTCATTTTCATCCTTTTTGTTTTGCACTGCTGCCTCTGTTTTCAGAACTCGCCTTTGGAGATCAAGTACATCAGAATATGGAACATGAATATAACCCTGCGTCCAGCAACCAAAATTTGAATATTATAAGTTATTGCTCATTTCTCTTTTTTGTTATATATCATGAGCGAAGTTCGGTTGTATTGTAGGGGACCATGAATCCCCATTTCTTTTTTGTTGATAGGTATAATATGTATATTATATATAATTATGGTCCCAAAATTTTCTCTCTCTCTCTCTCTCCCTATTTTCCACTCCTTATTCCTAAGTATAACAGTGAACAAATAGGTGAGATTAGAAACTTAAAAATTGTACTCCGTAATAATTATTTAATGTCGTTGGAAATTATATCCTATAATTGATAATATATAATTTTCTGTATTTATTTTAGTTTATTATTATTTAATTTATAAAAAATCACGACAAAAAATGAATGTGACAAAGAGTATTGATGAAAAGAGACGTGAGAAATTTAGAAGAAATGTAGTGGAGAATGGTCAAATGAATCATTACGCTATTCCTCCTGTTTCTCTCATCCCTTCTTTCTGCCATCAACTTTCGCCAAATTCCTTTTAATTTTTATCCATTCTCTATATTCTATTCATGGAATGTAAACGCGGTGTTCAAAGTATTTTGACGCAAATTCGGGAGTTAAACTTTTTTTGCACAAAAATCACTACTACATAGTAACATATGTATATATACAAACCTTTTCTTCTGTGCTCTCTGTTTCGTGATTTCGAATGTCTATTGAGTTGCCATTCCTGCACTTTGTCATATTTTCAGTATATTTGAGATGTCTTCGACTCAACCAATCTCGAATTACTGCAGGTATAAAATTGAGAAATTGAGATATTAAACAATCAAATTTTTAATTGCATGCATCAACAAATAATTTTATCATCTATACCAGACTGCAAAAGCAAGACTGCTGTTTGCTGTGTTTGTGAATATCTTCTTGCAATGTTCTGTTTCTTTCTAGCATTTTCTGCACAAACTACTGCAAGGTGAATAGATAATGATTAGAGTTTTCAATCAACAAATATTAAATTTACATTTTAAGTGTTATTTGTGTTGGTATTTCAGATTTCGTTATTACTCTATTTATTCGTTTTCTACAGTGTTTATATAGGAAGGAATTTTGTTTCGCTGTGTAGTGTTAGTGCAATTAGGTTTCTACTGTGTTTTCACACGTGTTGTGCAGTATGGTTGATATCAACAGAGTGGCATCAGAGTCTAAGATTTTCAACAAATATGGACCCAAGATTCACACGAAGAGGGTGTTCTCTGTCCACCCAAATACCCGATGGGTGAGGGAAGATTGTTGATGTTTCTCACATCAATTGTGAAAAGGGCTGGTGGTGGTCGTATTATAAATATGAAGGAATATCTCACCTTTGAGCTAGTTTTTTGGGCTGAGAGACCAAGACCACCCAACAATTTGGACATCCAAAACAAAATTAAAAAAATTAAATTAAAGACTGAGGTAATGAACTTGCTTCTTTTAGTTATTTAATGTTCAAGATAAAAACATTTTCACTTCACAAAAATAAATAAGCATACAAATAAACCCAAATAATTACGATTTATTAGACTGGCTGGGATATCCAGGAATTATCTGACAAAATCAAAAAAGTTGTAGCATGAATTACATGGTTGCCGTGTAATAATTGCTCTTTTAATTTCATCATGGCAGCAACGTGTTTGTTGGCCACGATAGTTTTTTTGAATTCCAAATGTGCATTTCTGCGTGTCTTCTCTTGTATCATCCATCGCAGCTATCTGTAATCCTCCAAAAGTGAAAAATCAGAAAATGCAATAAAGTAGATAACAAACCACCGAAGAATAAGATTGAATATAGTTGTATTCAGGGGACAGAAAAAAAAACATTAGAAAGTAGACGTTATAACATCAAAATCTTTTGTTTGATTTTTATTTGTTTCTACAAGCACAGTGGAACTACATCTATATTTGTTGGATTAATTTCCATAAGCATGGGATATTGTAAATATAATTCCCGTGCATGTGGTTTGTCAAAATTACTCCGTGTTATGTACTCTCCGGTGCGCATTAAGGAGAAAAAACAAAGTGACACATAAAATGGGAGAAATATTGTCGACAAAAGAAAATGAACGTAATTTGTGTATTTTTAGAAATTATTTTGATGACAGGTTCTAAACTGTAGCTCAGATCTTGACTTTTTTTTCTTTGTATGACATACTTCTCCTTTTTGTTCCTATACAAACATCACCCATACACAAGAAGAGGGATAACATAAACCGATACCGTATGCCACTCTATGTATCCACCCAGCCACCAAGTGTTGGGCCTAGTGGTGTGAGTGCTCTCGGTGCTCCCAAATTGTGAAAGTTTGAGTCCTCCTTACAATATTTGATAGTGGTCGTTGTCTCGTTCTCACGTATGAGTGATATCGTTACATGCAGTTTCGGTGAAATCTTAAGTTTTAGTTCTAACATAGGTATGGTGAAGGTTTTGCCATATTTAAGTTGTAAAAAACGGTGAGTGATATGAGCGTTGGATTCTAGGTTAAAGAACAATAAATACCCAACTTCCTTATTGTTTGTACAAAAAAAAATGTATCCACCCAAAGCCACTCTAAAAAGGTAAAAGTAATTACTTATGTGGGATGATGTGACACCAGCAATTCTCAAACCCCACAATAAAGAAAAAAGATAAAATAAAAAGATCCGAAGGTAGAAACTCAAAACAATGAAATAAGAAAATTTGCATTGCTCACCTTCTGGGTTAGACTGGCATCATTGTCTCCAAAGCTCCATTCCTCATGAGCAACAACTCCATTTTCAGGTGACTCGGAGTTATCAAGAGAATCATCCCTTGCTCTTGTTCTTATGTCATCAAATGTTTGTTTGAACTCTTCCTTTCTTTCATATTCATTTGCACCAATGCCATGGGACTTATGCATTGTCACACATCTTCTTCTCGGAGGCAGCCGAGCCTTGGAAACCGGACGAGTCGGCAATGCCGGAGGAATATCTTCTGTTTGGTACTCTGTTCTTTGAAGTTGCTCAAGCATAAGCTCAAGGGAGCTTGCAGTAGTCATAGAATGCATAATTGTGAATGCAAAGAGTAGTGGGTGGCGAGAGAGAGAGACCGAAGAATTAATGGGAGTTACAGAAAGCTTTAGAAAGGCTGCAAGTTTTGGCACAATTGTTATGCAAAGAATCTAGTATTTTGGACTTTATTGGAGCAACAAGGAGATTTTACATGTAGTATGAATGAATGACTGGAGTTCTGCTGCTTTGGCTTTTGCTTTTAAAGCCAATCTGCTGGAACACCTCACATGGGAATTTTGTTAGTTAGTTGAGGACAAAATGGGGAACATTTTTTAAAATTTTGTTGTATGATTATTGATTAGTATTTTCTTATTCTAGTTTATATTAATTGACCAAAAAGTTAAAGTACAAGAAAGTGATTTTTATTGGCAAAAATTTATCCTTTTCTTTGTGTAAGGAGGGTTTTTTTTTTTTCGGTTAAAGTGTAAGGAGGGTTACCACAATCATTATCACTGAATTTAATTGTTGAATATAATTTTGTTCATATAAATCCATTGCATGTAGCCATGTATAGTTTGGACCTGTTAAATATAAATTCTCATTCTTTCCCCTTTTTTTCAGAACATAGTTGTTCTTTTTTTATATTTATATGAATTCACATTTTGTGCAAAAACTTCTTTTACCATATGAATCAAAATTGTGCTAAAGTGAGAACACATATCGAAATATTTAAAATAGAAAAGAAAAATTAATTCTAATAATAAATTTTTGTTTATGAGGCAAGTTTGTATAGGTCATTTACCAACATAAAATTGATTAATGTATCATAAGAAAAAACCAACCAGCTATAGGTCAATTGCAATTTTAATCATCCAACATTACAACAAACTCTTTAAAAGTTATATCAATTTCAAACATTACAAAAAAAACTAAAACAAAAATAAAAACTAAAACAAGAAAAAACAATTTTGTATGTGAAGCATTATGTACTTTTCGGGTGAGACTGATGTGTTTTAAAAATTTGTAAAACTGATGTATGCCAAAAAATTTCACTACGCCAAACAAAGTCCTTCACTTCTTTCTTTTTCTTAAAGGATTATAAGGAGTTCAGAGATTTTGTAATTGACTTGAAATAAAAAATCTAATTGTATATTAAAAGTTATATCACTTCTTCGCTGCCCTTTTTCTCTTCTTAAATAAATTTCGACCCAAGATTCCTTAATTTATTTCATGAGCAAACCCCATGATTTCGGACAAGTTGGAAACAGATGGCAAATCTTGAGTGCAACTTATTTAGCGCCAAGGAAATATGAACGCAAATTGCTTAATCAGTTTTTCTTGGCTCCAAGAGCATCAAGTTGAGTATATTCCATGATCTCTTGAGTCCAAAAAACGAAATTTAAACTTTATTCATAGAAGTTCTAAAAGGAATTATGTTGTCATAAAAATTGTTATAACGACTAGATTGTAATAATTTTATCAAATGAAATCAATTAAATTAGTTTTAATTTAAAGTTTAGTGTTATTTCGTTTGTCTTAAAAATAAAAATATATTATAAATTTTCAAACGGAGAGAACCCTTGGAGACTGTTTAATATTCTCTCAAATGGATATTGAGACTAAAAGGAAAAAACATATATCTAGGTGCAACCTCTCAAAAGACTGTATCTATTGAAAATAGTCTACCTCCAATGACACAGGTATTTGAGTTTACCATGATCACATCTTTATATACCTTTCAGAGGAAGAAGAAACATATTTTGATTAATGATCAACATGTCATTAAATACACACAGGGTCTCACATTGATACTTTTCTTTTCTCTATTCAAAAGGAGCAGCCAATATTCAAATTCTACCCATATTTTTTCTTCTTCTCTCCTTGATATTTCTTTAGAAGTAATTGGTTTCAGATTCTCTAATAGTTCAATCATCAGAAAAGTCAACTCCACAAATAGCAACTCTCAACTCATCAGTGAATAATACAATTATACTTTATCAAACATCCACTGATATAGAAGACTTACTTCTTATATTTCCTACACCACTTCAGGTCATCCACAACTGAAAAATTTAAATATTTCTATTAAGCTTGAGAGGATACAAAATGAGAATCAAACCTTGTGTCTAGAAAAAAAGTAAGAAAAAAGAGATTAAAACAAAAATGTACAAAAAGTGAGTGTGTGATAGGGTGTCAACCCACCAAAAATAAATAATCTTATTCTTTTACA
>CM025786.1:52749140-52760518 GCA_014636745.2 Centella asiatica | reverse complement strand
ATGACTGCTTTATGCATGAAAAAGACCCCTATCCTAGTTAATAAAATTGGACACCCGTAGATTATTTAAACTAGATTATTTAATTCCACCAAGTTTACCCAAAGATTCATTAGATAAAATCAATTTGCTACTTTGTTAAAATAGTGCTAAACAGCCTTCATATTTTAATCTGTGAGATATTACTTAATAAATCATACAACTGCGCACATTACATAATAAATTAAATAATAACACAAACAATTCAAGCATAGAAATCAAATAAATATTTGGATCTGAATAAAAATAATTAAAACAAAAGTCTCACGATTTAATCGTGGCTAGAAATCCAAGTACCTCAACTAGAATGGATTAGTTGTTCATAATACTAGAAAACATCATGCTAGAATAATAAAATGGCTAAAAACCTGCTGTAAAACGTAGGAGACAAGAGAGGGAGGCGGCTGCTGCTCTTCTGTCAAAGAAAAGATGGATGAATGCGGCTGCAGCCCTATTCTCTATATAATATATGTTGTTTCTTACAAAGAATCCTATTCTAGTTCTAATTTACTTCATAAAAGTCCTTCTCCAATATGGTAACTGATCTGCTCTCTTTTCCCGTGCGTATCTTTCCTTGCTCACGTGTTATGAGTCATCAATGTGGGTCCCGTATGTTTGAGAGTAAAAAACTGCTTCTTAATTCTTTGTAAATCCCGTAACTACTGATACAACATGTCACATGTTGTATTGGCAGTTCTGCTCTTAGACAATTTCTTGCTTGATTCTTCATGCTCTTTTCAATCCATTCTTCCTTGTTTTCATCATCTCCATCTGTATCAACTATTCTCACAAAAGTAACTTGAAAACACCTTGTCAATACATAAAACACACACAAAATGAATGCAAATACAATGCAAAACTATACACAAATTGCACACTATCAGTGTGAGAGACTAACTTGTAAAAGTCTAGTAAAAGGAGAGGGTGGAGCAAGGATGAGATTCTTGAAGAAAAGAATAGAGAGAAATTGTTCACACACTACTACCTTTACATGTCATATATTCTCTAATCACCATTCTAATTAGACATTAGGGGATACTAAGAAATGAATTACTTCAAGAGATGTCGAACAACAATTGCTCACTGATATGTTTAATCAGGAAAATATCAAAACATATTGTCAGATCTTACAAACTGCAAATGAAACTGAACAAGAAAATTGTGAATGCTTGGTTGGATGCAAGCAACACAAGAAGTATTGGATGATGCAGCATCACACCTCATATAAGAATATTTGATCACACATGGATCAAGTGTAGTTGTACTCAGAGGATGTTTATAAAGTATTGATCAACACAAAAAAGAGAAACATGAAACTCCAACACTTCATGATCAATAGTCTTCAAACTGGGTTGAAACATTTCTTCCTGCTAAGTCAACCTAATCTATCATTTTTTATCCTTCAACATTAAATGTTGATGTCAAAAATAGGTATAATGATCAGGTCAGGTGGAGGCTAAGGTAATTCTGATAAAGACAAAGGGAGAACTGTTAAAAATATTAGTAGATTGATGAATGAGCTTGAATTACTGCAAAAAGCCAAAAAAGTTATTAATTCAGTCATGACTGTTAACATAACAGAACTGGTACAATGAGATTTACAGATCTTCAATTTCAATTCTAAGTAAGTGATATTATAAGGTTGTATTTTGACATCATCATCAAACCTTGATTTATACTTATCATTTGATAATCATAAATTAGGGGAGTTGGTTAGGAATTATTACATTTGATGATGATGTATACTAATTAGAATTATTAGAATTTGGAATTGTACTAGAACCTGTAATAGTGTATTATCAAAGATCGTTAGAGACTACAAATGCTTATTAGAGACTACCAGAAATGTATTAGGAGAGTTCAACAAACTTGAAGTTAGTCATGATAGTCAAGCCTATCGGAGACTGGGAATTAGTCTATTAGAGACTAAAAATTTAGCCTATCGGAGACTAAGAATTTAGCATATCGAAGACTAAGCTCTAGCCTATCGGAGACTAAGGATTGTACTATCAGAAACTATTGTTGAAGATATCAGATACTAACGCAAAAACTCTCTATTGCATTGAAGAGTGGACGAAGTTGGTGAGGGGATAAGTCATCAGGGAACAAGTCTTGAGGGAATAAGCCATCAGGGGTTAAATCTCCATTTATGAACTACTCATCAGAGGATAAATATTCACTGATGAGTAAGTGAGTAAGTCATCAGAGGATAAATATCTACTGATCAACAAAATCATATTAGGGGATACATATCCACTGATGAATATGTCTTTAGAGGAAAAATGGCTTGATACAACAAACTTCTACCAGAGTTCATCAACAAACAAACTCTTCATGTTTGTGAGCTCTGAATTAAAAGAGAAGCCGATCACGATGCATAACAGAGTTACAATTAGGATTTACAAGGTTGGGAAGCTAATCTATTAAAACAAAGGGATTAAAGCAACAATGATGTGACTTAATAGAGTTGTTACAACTACTGATAAAGAGAAGTTACTATAATTGAACAAAATAGTTGTTGAAATGCAGAAAAGATTAGAGATAAGAAGTTATGTGGAAAATATACAACATATAGAACACAGACAATAGAGATTACAGAATAGTTTTTACAAAAATAGAGAGAGAGAGAGAGAGAGAGAGAGAGAGAGAGAGAGAGAATTCATATACTATGTAATCTTACGCATCAAATTCATAGAATTTGAGAAACAAATTTTTCATAACTTGAGAAGGTACAAATTATTTTCTAGGTTGCAACTGTTCACACTTGACAAATTTCAGTAGCTAATTGTATTGTGTTTTTTACTTAGAGAACAAATTTGTAAATTGTATTTCACCCCATTTCATCTACAATTACTTATCCGCAAATAACAATTATAGTATGGATTAGGGAGAAATAAATTCATAATACTATACCCTCTAATTCCTTTTGTTTTAATCTGGCCTTAGTTCTTAATGCAACAGAAAAAAAAATCTTTTGTTCATTTATTAAAATTTTGGTTGAGGAGGACTGTCCAATTTAGGATTAGGATTAGAACATGCCACAAATGTGTCTGAGGATTTACAGTTTAAATACCAAAGACAATTAATAAGACTTAAACTCTGAACATAATAAGAGTTTAAATAATATGACGCAAACCAGCAAGTAATACTTATTAGCTGAATAAATCTTGATTAACCAAAAAGAACTAGATTTTGTACGGAGTTTACATACTCCTATCGAAACTCTTAAGAACATCGCAAGTAAATAAATAAATAACTACTATAGCTCATATTAAACAAAACATAAAAATTGTAAAAAGAAAAAAGATGAGGATGAAATGGAACCCATTTCATATTCATGCATAAGAGCATGGTATGGATATTTCTTTTGGTAATATTCAGATAATTATAATTTTTTAGATTTTCTTGTTTCTAATATTTTTATATATATAATTATATGTATAAGGTAATATTTTTTAAAATATTAACTCGTTCAAAATTAAAACTAAATAACATTTTAACTAAACATTAAAGTAAAAACTCATTCAAAGTCAAATTAAATAGTATTTGTGTTTAAGTCAATTAAAATTATTTTTAAAAACAATAAAAAAGAGAAATAAAAATCAAATTGACCGAATCAATAGTTAATTCAATAAAATGTATTATGTCCTTAAAGTATAATTTATTAATTAACATATATAATAGATTGATGAAGTATGACAGCGTTGTTGCGGACTTGCAGGGTCCAACATTGTAAAAGAAAAGAAATATGGGAAGGGGTTTATTTACGTTAATATAATTTGTATTGGCTGAATGTTTTCGAGAGAGGAAATAATAGCAAAGAAAAGGGAGTGAGAGTGAGAATAGAAGTGGCATGATGACCATAATTAAATTTTTATCACCCCATCTTATTCATCGAATATGATTATGGTCTAGCCGCCTTGGTAAAGCTCTTATGCATGAGTAAGTGGAATTAAATTTTTGGGATCTTAAGTTAACATTAGTTATATTTAAATGAATGGAAGTACATCGAATTTTGAATGAGAAGGTGGAACTAATGATGATAGAGTTGCATCCTTTTCGGTTTATAAAACATTGGATGTAGTTGAGAGTGAATTTAGAAGAGAAATTGATATTTTTACAATTTAATATGTAATAATATGCTTCTACCAATCGAAAATTCACAAAATTTAATAATTTGTATTTATTTTTCTTGACTAATCAAGATTACATTCTAATTAGATTTTTTGAGGAAGGTATTTCAAACAATATATTTTATATCCTGAAGGTTCAATACTAAGGCCGCTATTCTTTTCATTTGAGTAACATGTTACTTAGCACCGATATAATTTATTCCATTTGTCTAGTTTTATTTGTCATATTTGATATTTTTATTTGGCCAGATATAATTATCGCACACAATATTTAAGAAAAAAAAATTAAAAGAGTAATTTTCTATATTACACTCACAAAAATGTATACTAATTTAGTTTTCAATTTTTATAACATTTATTATAAAAAATGATAAATATGTAAATGATAGTATTTTTTTTTCATAATAAGCGTACAGATTTACAGGACAACAAATAAGTCTGAATCAAATGAGTACTATTCATTTTTTCAGACACTTAAGATAAGAAAGCATCATAATTTTAAAAGATAGACATACATAGAAAGGGGAAATGATCATTCTTTTCTTGTAAACATATTCTTATTGTAAAAGATGTTTGCATTTTTCACAATTATTAGCTATGGCAATGGCTCCATGTCTTCTGTAATGACTTCAAAATTGGGGACATATCGGTATTAATAAATGTAGGGAGACAGCGGCTGCATAAGAAAGAAATTTTGAGCGAGTAGGATGAGAAGTTGTCCCCTTCCACGCTGCAAAGTTTCTTGTGCGTCACTAAGGGCTCATTACTAAATGTTGATCATGTGACATATCATCATTCATTTTGATTAACCAGATGGAAAATGCTATCAACATTAATAACTTCCACAAATATATATGGTAGATTAGTAAATATTAAAATTTTTATTGTGGGCCGATTCAACAATCTCTCTTAGTTACGTCAGTTTGTGCACAATTATTTGTAGATAAGTTGGTGTTTATAGCATCACTCTATTGAGATATAGGTTTCGTTTATTTCAATTTAAAATTTGAAATTTATAAATTCTTATAGTGTAAATTATACTGTCAGAATCTAGAATCCCTAAAATTTATTGAAACAAACATAACAATAGATATTTAAATTTATCACATAATTTGACATAATGACTCGGAGTACAAGTAAATATCAATTAATTCATATTTGATTTCAATTAATTTTTTATTGGAATTCAAGCTCGAATACTTAATAAAATAATTTATTTTCTCTTTGGCAAAAGCAAAAGTCTATTATTATTACTTTTAGACTTTAACAACATTGAGACTGGACAATGAAAAAGAGCTGCTAATAAATTAGAAAAGAAATCCCGATTTATTGAAGCAATCCAACCAAAACAACCTTATGTTTGGATGACCGTAACAAAAACAAAAATGACCTTTAGATGATAAAGTGAATTTCAATGCTATATTCTACGTTAATCAATCTTATCTATTTATAAGGTTATTTTTAGTGGGATGGAATAAAATAACATGAGAATTGAATGAATGGATAAAAAAAAAATAATAGTATTACTTAGAAATGTTATAAAACTTAACAATCTCCCCCTAATTATAAATATCAGAATGATAAGCATAATTTCAAGGTTGATAATGATGTCAAAACTCAAAATTACAAGTATTACTTAGAAAAAGAAATAAAAAAAATACTAACTACAAATGTACCTGAACTAAGATCTTTGATCTTAACTCAGCTTCACCAAGACTCATATTTAAATCTTATAAGTCTGGCTTCAAACATCAACAATCAACAAACAACTTCAACCTCAACAACTTTGATTTTGCTACTGTTGCTGATTGTGACTGACTGACTACTCTCCGACATCAGAATCTAAGGATTTGGAGGAAATAGTATCCTTGAGACCCATGATCATGAAGTGCTGGAATTTCGTATGTTTCTTGTCAATTTTGATCATATCCTCAGAGACTGCTCTTAACTCCAAATTGGTCAAATAATCCTGCCTGAGCTGGGCAGCTGCATCCTCTAGAGACTTTGTAAAGTTTGCATCAAGCCAACATCCACATTCTCTTCTTCAATTTCTTCAAGAACAGGTTCATCTACTAGCCTTGTCTTCAATGCAAATATATTGTCTTGAGTTTGTTGTAGACCATATAATATTTCAAAGTCTGCATTGGACATTTCTGATAATACATGTAATGTTGCATCCCCTGTTCCGGAGCTTGTCCCAGCTTCTTCTGTTTGGATTGTAATGGAGGGAGCAGAAGAAACTTGAGCTTCTGGTGTGATGGTTTCAATAGGTTTTAAAAATGCACCTGTTGAAAATTTCTCTCTTTTATTTGCTTCAAGGATCTCATCCTTGCTCACACCCTCTCCTTTTGCCTGGGGTTGGACACCCAGCTTCTCTATCTCTCCTTTTTCCAAGCTATCTAAAGCTTGACTCTCTTATATGTGTATGTCCTCT
This sequence comes from Centella asiatica, assembly GCA_014636745.2. Taxonomy (NCBI): domain Eukaryota; kingdom Viridiplantae; phylum Streptophyta; class Magnoliopsida; order Apiales; family Apiaceae; genus Centella; species Centella asiatica. The sequence goes on along the minus strand of CM025786.1, from coordinate 52,753,915 downwards.
CCTTTTTCCAGGTCAGGAGCCTAACTCTCACTAATTATTCTCACATCCTCACTCATATGGATATTTACACTCTGTCCTAAAGAAGTGAGGGGTAAAGGAGAATTATTTGTGACTGCATAAAGAGTGGGTTCCCTTTATGTTTCTAGGGCTAGGGATCTCTCCATGGAATGAGTTTGAGAGCTTGTCTCGAGTATTGGCTCCTCTTTAGAAAAATTAATAAGAGGATTTGAATTTGTAGTATCAAAAGAATCAAGAATGGGAGAAAAAGGAGAAGAATGTACAGTTTGGAGTGTTGGTTGTTCCTCGGAAATTGAAAATTGAGAAACATCAATAGATAACTCTTTGTGTGTACTCCTAGTGTCACTCTGTTCTTGTATTTTCTCTTTGTGTGGTTCCTCTTGTTGGTGAACAAGAGGTTGTGCAGACTCTGTACATATTGTTCCTAGTTGAGAACTTTCTTCAATGTCAACATCTTTTTGGGAGGATATTGACAGTTCACTGTTTTTCCTTATATCCTCCATTGCCTTTTGGGAAACAATGGATTCCTCTTGGCTTAGGGTTAGAACTCTCTTCTTTCTTTGAGGTGCCACCTCAGCTTCTTTGTCTCCCTCATCCTCACTTACTTCCTCAATTATTTTTCTTTTTATCGGGAGCTTTGAGATGGCTGTTTGAGTCTTTGCAACCACAGTCTTTTGGGAAACTGTGGAGGGGGCTATAGATTGTTGTTGTGAAGTGGTTGGAGGAATAATAGGGTTTTGGTTTTCAGTATCCTCAAAAGATAACAAAGAATAAAGGTTTGCAAGCCTATCAATGAGAGTAGATCTCATGACCGGAGGAAAAAAATAAAGGAACCTTTACCTTTGCAGATTTATGCTTCACATCAGTAAAAATTCTTTTACTCTGCAAAACAGTTGGTACAACTTGCATGTCAGTAATATTAAGATTAGGGATTAGATAATATGCAATCATCATAAAAAACGTAGCATAATAAATTTTATTTTTATTACCGGATTTAAGTTTTACCAAAAGATTTTGCAGAATTAAAAGCCTAATATTTAGATATCTATCATACAACACACTAAAAGCGATTTGTTGTGTGAGTGTAGTGATAGCATCATAGCCACTGCATTTAGAAGTAAAAGCTTTTGTAATAATGTCAAAGAACAGTGACCACCACTCCTGCCTTAAATGGGGTCGTGTGATAGTCCCAACAGAAATAATTTCTGAAGAATAATGTAAATTTTTAAACATAGCAAAAATTTCTTCATCAGAGGCAGGAGAGTCAAAATTTTCATACACAGGTAAATGTAAAGCATTATTAACAACAATATGATCTATATTATAGACAGTATTATCATACCTGAAACTTACCACAGGAGGGTCAGCAACCTTGTCCTGTATGGTTGCAGTGGACCACATAGCCATGACAAATTTAGCGGCTTGTGTGGAAGCTTCATATATGGCATAGGAAAGTGTGGAGTTTTAAAGAAAATCCACGAAAGGATGGTACTGTGCTTCAAATTCATGCTTGTTAGCCACCCCTGCATGATTAGTCTTTATGATATCAAAGTCTCCAAACTTAAAGCATACTGTTTTGGCCGCCATTGAAGAGATCTGTGTGAACTTGTGAAGAAATTCTTTGAAAAAGGGTTAAATTGCAGAGTGTTTGTAGAGAGAAAATAATTTCAAAGCTTGAGAGATTGTGATTGCAAAGGTGTTTGAATTTACTTTTATCAAAGTGTTAGAAATGTTTGCAATTCTGAGTGAATTATGGATAACGACCAGTTTACCCTCGATCGGAGATTGCCCTAATCTCTGACATGTTCACTCATACGAGACTAGGCCCGATTAGTCTCCGATAGTTCATTTTTGATTGAGTCGAGGACTAATCAAAAAGACTGTTGGGGACTAATATAGTCTCCGATAGTTCATTTTTGATTGAGTCGGAGACTAATCAAAAACACTGTTGGGGACTAAGATAGTCTTCGATAGTTCATTTTTGACTAGTCAGGGATTAAGTAAAAACAACTATCAGGGACTAAGATAGTCTCTTACTCCAAAGCTTTCAGGGACTAAGACAATGTAGTCCCTGCTACAATTTTGTTTTTCAAAACATTTCCAACAATCAAGTTAATGATTATTAGCTTCAAAAATTCTGTTTTATTAAAACAACTTCAAGAATTTCTGTTAATTAATAATAACTACAATCTAGAAATTTAATTCTAGCTTCTAAAGTTCTGTCCAATAAGAACAGCTGCAATAATTTATGTTCATTAAGAACAACTTCATTTTCCAGAAATGAAATTCTAGCTTCTCACAACTAACAACTTGCTTTATCAAATTTTAATCATTTTTTAGAGGCATAATTCAACATTCCTAACTCAAAAACTAATCTAGAAAATGTGGATTCATCTAAAGGCTTTGTGAATATGTATGCAAGTTGTTTATCAGTTGTAACCCAGTGCAATTAAATATTTCCTTCACTTACATGTTCTCTTATGAAGTGATATCTAATATCTATGTGTTTTGTTCTTGAATGTTGCACTGGATTTTCTGTTATAGCTATGGCACTAGTATTATCAGAATAGATAGGGATTTTGGATAATGACATACCATAGTCTAGGAGTTAATTTTTGATCCATAAGATCTGAGCACAGCAACTCCTAGTTGCAATATATTCAGCTTCTGCTATTGAAGTAGAAACTGAATTTTGTTTCTTGCTAAACCAAGAAACAAGTCTGCCTCCAAGAAGTTGACAGCTTTCACTTATGTTTTTCTGTCAAGCTTACAACCTGCATAGTCAGCATCTGAATAACCAATTAGTTTAAAATCGGATTCTTTGGGATACCATAACCCAAGGTTTGGGGTACTCTTTAGATATCTGAGTATTCTTTTTACAGCAATCAAATGTGATTCTCTAAGGTCAACTTGAAATCTAGCACATAAACATGTAGCAAACATTATATCTGGTCTACTTACAATTAGATATAAAAGAGAGCCAATCATGCCTCTAAAGCTAGTAATATCAACTTTCTTTCCTTTTAAATCCTTAGTGGCAGTAGGCATGGGTGTTTTTGCAGATGCACAATCAACCAAATCATATTTCCTCAATAAGTCTTTGATGTACTTGGACTGACTGATAAAAATTCCATCAGTTGATTGTTTTATTTGCAATCCTAAGAAAAATGTTAATTCTCCCATCATACTTATTTCATATCTAGACTGCATTAGTTTTGAAAATTTTTCAGAAAGTTTTTCATTTGTAGAACAAAATATAATATCATCTACATATATTTGCACAAGTATAATGTCAGAGCCTTACTTTCTATAAAATAAAGTTTTATCTATGATACCTCTAACAAATTTATTTTCAAGTAAAAATTGAGATAGAGTATCATACCATGCTCTTGGTGCTTGTTTTAAGCCATAAAGTGTTTTGTCTAACCTGTAGACATGATTTGGAAGTTTGGAGTCCACAAAACCTGGGGGTTGGCAAACATAGACTTCCTCTTCCAATTTTCCATTCAAGAAAGCACTTTTAACATCCATCTGGTACACCTTGAAGTTCTTGTAGGCTGCAAAAGCCAAGAAAATTTTGATTGCTTCAAGGCTTGCTACTGGTGCAAAAGTTTCATCATAGTCTATTCCTTCTTCTTGAGAATATCCTTTTGCAACCAGTCTTGCTTTATTCCTTGTAATTGTACCAGCTTCATCCAATTTATTTCTGAAGACTCACTTTGCACCAATTATTGATCTATTCCTTGGTTTGGGTACCAGTCTCCAAACTTTGTTTCTTGTGAATTGGTTTAATTCCTCTTGCATGGCTATTATCCAATCAGGATCTTAATGTGTTTCCTCAATTTTCTTTGGCTCAATCTTTGAGAGAAAACTGAGATATAAACATTCATTTTGAATTGCACTTCTAGTCTTGACTTCATCCTCTATACTTCCAATAATCAAATCTAGTGTGTGATCTCTCAACCATAGAATTGCACGTGGCAGATTTGACATTGAAATTGAGGCTTCATTTTCTAGATTAATGTTGTTCAATCTAGCTTCATGATCAGAGACTGCTCCCCCTAAACCATTGACTTCTTCATTATTAGCTCCCCCTGAGTTGTTTATCTCTATAGTCCCTGGTGTCAAGATAGTCTCTGATTGTGCATCAGTGACACTAGTCCCTGGTGAACCATTAGTCTCCGATGGTATACTAATGTCATCAGTCTCTTGTGTTTCATCTAATACTCTAATTTCTGATAGAGTATTAGTCCTTGGTATTTCATGCACAATTGTTAACTCCCCCTCAATTAAGTAGGGATTATTACTATCTTGGGGTTTTTCACTAGTCTCTGATGGATATTCCCATGCATCCAATTCATTCTCAAAACTGAGAGGTTCATGCAATCCTTATCCAATCATTCCTGGAATCTTTTTGTCATCAAATACAACTTGAATTGATTCCACAATGACCTTTGTTCTTAGATTATATACTCTGTATGCCTTACTTGACAGAGAATAACCTAAGAAGATTGTTTCATCAGACTTGTTATCAAATTTTCCTCTTGTCTCTAATGAATCTCTCAATACAAAGCACTTACAACCAAACACATGTAAAAACTTGAGAGTTGGTTTTCTCCTAGTCATCAATTCATAAGGTGTTTTGTTGTATGCTTTGTTTATCAAGGATCTATTATGTGTAAAGCAAGCAGTGCTTATAGCTTCTGTTAGGTCCCAAAAGGTAAAAATACTAGAAGGGGGGGGGGGGGGGGGGGGGG
>CM025786.1:52715480-52748777 GCA_014636745.2 Centella asiatica | reverse complement strand
TAAGCAAGGAACCCCTTAGATTTTGTATCAAAAGTTAATGGCTTGAAGTAGCAAAGATAGTAAGTCTTTGCTGAACAAGTTCAGCAGGACTAAAGCAAAGCACAGCAAAGCAAGGAAACAATATAAAAGATAAGCAGGAGAAGAGATAGAATTTTTATAGTGGTTCGGAAAAATCCTACTCCACTCTTCTTCTCTTTTACTTGAGAAGGCTATCACTATAATTTTTTCACACAGAACAACCAGCAAGAGGACACTTAGTCCAATTTACAATGGGTCACTTAGACCACTTTAGCAGGACACTTTAGCTGCTTCAATAAGGGTTCTATTTTTCCTCTCAACAACTCCATTTTGTTGAAGGGTTCTTGGAGCTGAGAATTGATGAGTTATTCTTTTTTCAGTGCAGAATTCAATGACTTAGGAATTCTTGAATTTTGTTCCTCTATCACTCCTTATCACCCTTACTGTTTTTCCTGACTCAGTTTCTATCTTTTTGATATGATCAATTATCAACTGAGCAGCTTCATCTTTTGTATGGAGGTATTTTACCCAAGTATACCTCGTGTGATCATCCACAATAACCAAAGCATATCTATTTCTTAAGATTGACATCACATTCACTTGACAAAATAAATCTATATGTAACAACTGTAATGGGTCAGTGATTGATGTTGTTGGTTTGCTCTTGAATGATACACTCTTTTGTTTCCCTTTCTGGCATGAATCACACAATCCATCTTATGTAAATTCTAACTGTGGAATGCTAGCTACCAAACCTTTCCTCACAAGCTTGTTAATGTTCTTGAAATTCAAGTGGGAAAGCTTCTTATGCCAAAGCCAACTTTCATCAGTTGAAGATTTGCTATAGAGACATGTGATTTGATTAGTAAAAGAAATAAGATTTGCAACATACAAATTTCCTTTTCTTTTTCCTGTCAAAATCACATTATCAGATTCTTTGTCACACACCAAGCATTTATCTTCTTTGAAGGTGACATTGAATCCCTTATCACATAGTTGACTCACACTCAGTAGATTGTGCTTTAAGCCATCAACTAGTGATACTTCTATGAAGATAACATCTTCATGCTCAACTCTGCCATAACCCTTAGTATGGCATTTGTTATCATCTCCAAAAGTGACTTTTGGGTTACTTTTCTCTTCATACTGTTTTAGCAGGGACTTGTCTCCGGTCATGTGCCTTGAATAACCACTGTCCAAGTACCATGTTTTCTTCTTTTTACCTTGCACAGTAAAGAATAACTAGTTAGAAATTTTTGGGACCCAGACTTTCTTGGGTCCTTTCTCACTAGTTGTAGACTCAAGACTTGACTCAGATTGAGTTGATTGTCTTTTAGCATTTTTGACTTTAATTGGACAATCACTAGTCTTGCTACCTTTTTGTGAGAGACTGTCAAGCTTAGAATTTTCACAGTTAATGCAAAGATGATTTAACCTTTTTACAGGTGATTTATCTTTTATTATCTTTGAAGGTGCAGTCTCTATTATAGGAATTTTATTTTTGCTCCTACAATGAACAACTATATGGTTGGGGTTACCACATACATGACATGTCTTTCTAGGAGCATCAGGCATCCTAGCATAATTTGTGTATTTATTAATGCCTATCTTTCCATTCCTATTTTTCTTATTTCTGCTTAACTGCACTGACTTTTCAGCCTTTTTGTCAGGTAGATTTTCTAATTTTTTATTTAATTGTGTCTTTGTCATGAACACAATATTTAATCTTTTATTTTCACTATTCTCAACAACATTCACTGTCTTTTGATCAATCTTTGATTTTGCAGTCATTTGTTGATTTTGAGTGTTAATAAATTTGGGTTCATTGACAGGAGAGACAAAATTAATCCTTTTCAAAATACTTGGCTTACTTGTAGAGGAGTTAGCAGCTTCAAATAAATCATTTAAATCTGAACTCTTGTCTAGATATTCATCATAACCTAGTCCAGATTTTTGACCTATCGTTTGACATTCTACCAAGTCTGTCAACTTTTTAGAGGAAGTATTCCACTGTTTAATCTTAGCTTGAGCATTTTCAAGGTGCTCGACTAAGTAATATTCCCTCTTTTTCAAAGCATCAATCATATGATGAGCTTTGTTTAAGTCAGACTTGATAGTGTCAAATTGTACCAATCTCTCTTCAAGAAATTTATTTCTTTTCAAGAGAAGCTCATGTGATTCTTTTACATTAGTATGTTCAATTGTTAATGATCTAAAACTAACATGCAAATCAGACATATCTTTTTGTATGCTTTCAATACTAGATGTATCAATTAAGTTAAGCACATTAAAATTCTGAGTTGCATCACATACCTTTGTAGAATCACTTGACTCGTCACTTCGAGCCATTAGGGCAAAGTTAACAATTTCCTCCTCAGAGTCATTGTCAATCCAATCCTTGCCCTTAGTAATCAAGGCTTTTCTTTTTGATTTGAACTTCTTGTCAGCAAAGTCGTTCCCCATTTTCCTTGATTTTTCATCCTTAGATCTATCACTAGATCTAGGCTTCCTGCACTCATTGGCAAAGTGCCCTAACCTATCACAGTTATAACATCTGATTTTCTTCTTGTCAAAGGTCACAGTTTGACCTTCACATTTAGGGTTAGGCTTCCTTGACGATCTTCTTCCTTTTCTACCAGCTTTAAATTTCTTGAACTGTTTCACCATGAATTCCTCCATGTCATCATCAGTGTCCAGTTCATCTTCCTCATCAGTGGAGCTAGCATTGGAAGTTTCATCATCAATCTTCTCTTGAGACTTGCTTGTCTCAACCATTAACGCAGCTCCTTTGTCCCTTCCATGCATGCGTTGTCGTTGCTCTACTTCAAGTTCATATGTCTTTAAATTTTCGTAGAGCCTGTCCAGTATGAGTATGTCTAAGTCATGAGCCTCCCTTACTGCAGCAGTCTTTGGATCCCAACTTGGTGGAAGAGATCTCATGAATTTAGTGTTAACATCCTCATTATCATATGACTTTCCAAGTATTTTCAAGTCATTGAGCAAAGTATTGAACCTATCATAGACTGACGTTATTGGTTCACCAGGCTTTGTTTGAAAGAACTCATATTGTTATGTCAACAACGATCTTTTGTTCTTTAGGACTTGGTCAGTCCCTTCACACAGGACTTTGATGGTGTCCCAAATTTGCTTAGATGTTGTGTAGTTAATGTAGTTTGTGAACATATTTTTGTCAATTCCATTGTAAAGTATGTTCATAACTTTAGCATCTTTTTAACACTTGTAACTTGTCTTCGTTTGTATAATCACTTTCAGGAGCAAGTTCAAAGTGTTCAGCAACAACAGATCCATCAACAGTTTTAGCAGGAACAAATTTCCTGGGAAGATAAGGACCTTTTTCAATCCTTTCAATATAGTCAGGATCTGTTGCTTTCAAGTGCATATACATCTTTTGCTTCCACATAGGATATTCTTCTCTTTTAAGAATAAGAATCCTAGTACCACCATCACGACTGCCTCCATAGGCCATTATGCTAGAGCTGCTTGCTTCATCGTTGGCCATCTCTTGGAACGTGTTAATTGAGTAAATTCAATTAAAGACTCTGATACCAATTGTTTTCCCAGTGAGATAGCCGAGAACTTGTAGAAGGGGGGTTGAATACAAGTTCTTTGAATTCTTTTTGATTACTTGTTCTTTAAGAATTTAACTTTTCTTGTGGAATATAAAGAACAAGAACTCAAATCAATTTATAAACAATTGCTTTTATTGATTTAACTGAATACAAATTCTAACAATCACAACAATATGATCGTCAGCTTCTATTCTTTTCTGTATAGTAAAGATACAAAACTATGAATTCTATACAGCTTCGAATTACAATTCTGTAAACCTAATTACAGCTTCTAAAACTGAATTACTCAGGTTCCTATTCTAAATCAATAATGATTCAGCTTCCTTATTCGAATCAAACATAATCTTTCCTTTTTTTTATTAGGAACAGATTTCTAGTTAGTTTCCTTACCAGCTACGTCTTCAATAATATCTTTATCTACGTGGAAGACATTCCTTATTCAATTCGAACTCTGTATCTCATCAGGGAATAATTCACGACTAGTCCCTGACGGCTTCAGCTTTAGTCTCTGATCGTTTAGTCTCTGGTCTTTTAGTCTCTGATCAGGTTGTGTAGTGTCCAATAGAGTTATTAGTCTCCGATACTTTTAGGCTTAGTCTCTGATGCTTTTAGGCTTAGTCTCTAATGACGTCAACTTAGTCTCTGATGCTCTAGACTTAGTCTCCGATGATGTCAGCTTAGTCTCTGATGCACTAAGCTTAGTCTCCGATGACGTAAGCATTAGTCTCTGACGCTTTATCTTTAATCCCCGATGCCATAAGCCGTAGTCTCCGATAGGCAAAATCCTTAGTCTCCGATAAGTGTTGCCTTAGTCTCCGATAAGCCTTTGTGTAAACTCTGACAGATCAAATACACATTTTCACTTGTTAAACCTTTGATACAACTTTCCAGCAGTTACTTAAATAAAGAACGACTTTATCTCTTTACAAAGAATAAATAAATTACAACCAAAGAGATAACTACTGGCTATAAAACTTCGGTGTTACTATTTAACACTTTATGTACATTTGTATATCTAAGTAATCTAAAGACAATCATCATCAAATGTTATAAAACCTAACAATCTTCTAAACACAAGTAATTCTCTTGAATAAAGATTTGCAATAAACTTGAATATAATTTAAAAGTTCATCAATATTAAGAACAAAGAAAATTTAGCTACTAACAAAACAAACTAATAAGAAAAAAATAAAATAGAAGTTCGCACATGATTTTGCAAAGAAAAAGAAGAATAGTCATTATCAGATTCTATGTCTAATTTTTCAATAAAAGTCTTCATCTCATCAAGCTTCTTTCTTCTATTAGATTCAATAACTAAAGTTACCCAATTCTCTTTGTTGGAATCTGTATTTAATTTATGTATTTGTTGAATCTCAAGCTCATATGTTTTTAAGTTTCCATATAGCTTGTCCAAAGATATGGTAGACATATCCTTGGTTTCCCTAACTGCAGTAGTATTTGCATCCCAAGATGATGACAAAACTCTTATGAATTTGATATTTGTATCTTTAGAATCATACACTTTTCCTAAGAGTTTTAGGTCATTTACAATTCTATTGAATTTGTCATATAGTTGTGTGAAAAACTCTCCAGATTTAGCAATAAAATATTTATATTGTTAAATGAGTAAAGACATCTTATTTTCCTGAGTTTCTTAGTACCCTCACATAGCACTTGGATAGTATCTTAGATTTCCTTAGCAGTTTGACAATTGATTATTCTATTAAACATGTCTAGGTCCAAGCCATTGTACATAATATTCATTATTTTTGAGTTATTGAGAATATTCACTTTATCCTCCGATGAATATGCTTCAGGTTGTTTATCCTCATAGTGTTCTTCTGTGGTGATACCTTCCACAGTCTTTTGAGCACCAGTTTCCCTGGTTTATGAGATCCATTATTAATTATTTTAATATAATCAGGATCAGTTGTCATCACATGCATATATATCTTCCCCTTCCACATGAAGTATTGTTCCCTTTTGAGATAAAGGATCTTGACGTTGCCATCATTATTTGAATTATTTTGTATTCTCTTAAACTCACTAGAAATATGAAATCTTCCCGTTGTAGGTGACTTGGAGTGTGAAGGAAGTGTTATCAGTGAGTGTTCTTCATCAGTAGATACTTGAGAAAGAATAGTTGAATTATCCACTTATGAGTTGAGAGTTGTTATAGGTGTTTCAGCTTCAAGAGTTGGCTCATCCAAAGATTGGACTATTGGAAGATCTGAAACCAATGGAGTAGTTAAAATCTCCATTACTTCTGAAGAAATATCAAGAAGAGAAGAAGAAAGAATAAGAGTATAAAATTGAGTGTTGGTCGCTTCTCTTGAATAGAGAAAAGAAAAGTATCGATTTGAGACTCTTGTTTATGCACTCAGTGATGGGTTGATCATTGATCAAGTTATGCTTCTTCTTCTTCTTCCTTTGAAAGGTATTTATAGATGTGTTCTTTTTAGACTCAAATACTTATGTCTTTAGAGGTGGACTATTTTCAATAGATACAACCTTTTGAGAGGTTACACCTAGATATGTATTTTTTCCTTTTAGAGTCAATATCTTTTTGAGAGAATATTAAATGGAATCTGAGGGTTATTACTGTTCACCGTCCCCCTTAATTGTTGCTGGTTGTGGTTGTTTTCTTTTTACAACATTTATCTTTTGAAAGATAGATGAGGTGACTTTTGTTATAGATTTGGATTTAGATGGTTTTGCTACTTGGGTAGAAGGAGTTTGGTCTGCACTATCCTCCTTCATTGTAACAGAAGTAGAAGAAATAGAGAAGATAACTCAAAAATTAAGAATTTAATTTCTGCTACCAGCAAGTAATTATCCACTAATGGATAAGTCATCAGGGGATAAAATTTATTGTTGCTGCTTTTATTCATCAGTTGATAATTATCCTCCAAGGAGTATAATTATCTGTCGATGCTTCATTTGTTCATGAGTCGATAATTATCCTTTGAGGAGTAAGATTATCTGTTGATGCAACATTTGTTCATCATTTGATAATTATCCTTCGAAGAGTAAAATTATCAGCTGATGCAACAACAAACTAAAATTATCTACTGATTAGTTATACTATTAACGAATAATGATATATGTTTCATTTTATTAGACTTACATATAATTTAACATTTAATCGACATAGTTCAACATACCTAGCTCATTTACCAACCTGTTGAAGGTAGCTTTATCAAGTAGCTTGGTGAATATGTCTGCAAGCTGCTTCTTCTCTAGAAAAATAATTTCAGCTACTTCTGAAACTCCCCCTAAATCAGTGGCTTATGTGTTTTCTGCATTTCCAGTATTCATTGATGGAGGTTTCTTAAGTTTCAGCTTCATCTTTCTATTAAGTCAATGCCAGCATCCTCTGACTCATCAGCTTCACTCTCAATCTCTGTTAGCAGGGACTTATCACCATTAATCTGTCTTGAACATCCACTGTCCAAGAAATAAATTTGTTCCTTCATGCCCTGCACACGCAAATAGCTAATTCGATTTTGGTACCCAAACCTATTTGGGTCCATTGACATTAGTAGCATCTATCTTAGCTGCAGTCAAAAAAATTTCAGATTTATAAGTCTTCACCACCCAATTCATAGAGGAAATTACTTTCTTCTTAGTCTTGGGTGCTTTACTTTTTGTGTTTGACCTTTGAGAAGGTTTCCCAAAACTATTTTTAACCTGGTTAGCATTCAGTTGGTTCTTAACAGTTATGTTCTTCCTATCAAAAGATAATTTTCTACACTATATGTTCATAGGTGAATTCTTATATTTAAAAGTAAGGTGGTTGGGGTTCCCACACTTCCAGGTTTGTTTCCTAGGAGCATTTATAGTAAGAAAAAGAAGAGATCAAAAACTTAGAAATATTTTTGTCATCTTAATGCACTAAAGAGAAGTTTTGTAATAGTTCTTGAGATAAATATTTCAGAGATAAATTGTAGTTAGTGTGTGAAACACGAAGTTGTATTCACTTACAGATTTGTAGAAGTTTAATCACCTTTTGATTATACAGATTCCCAAAAAAACTCAAGTTATAATACAACTATTTTAACTTGAATATTTGTGTATTCATTTTAAATAACTACATTGTTTTTCTGAGTTCATCTTGTAGCTATTCCAGTTTTCTTGTTAAGTTTTTTTAAGGACGAAAAATGTGTGGTGTTTGTATTCAACCCCTTTTACAAACACATTAGCTTATTCTGTTCTAACATTCTCTTAATGGTAGACGATTGCCCACCTCATCCAAAGGTAGTTGAAGGCTTGAGAAATGTAGAGTTATTTTTCTTACCTCCAAACACGACGTTTAAGATCTAACCATGTGACGCTGGGATTATTTGAACATTTAAAACTCATTATTGTTTTCGTTTTTATTCTATCATCTTACAAGATCTCGAGGTTGAAGCACCAAATCCTGAAAAAATTAATATATTGGATGTTATTAATTTTGCTAACATGGCTTGGAATTTTGATACGAAAGCAACAACAATTATAAATTGTTTTCGGCATTGAAAGATTTGGTCGGAAGAAAATGATGCTCCCAAACTAGAAGTTGGTGAATTAAATGAAGGTATCCAAGAATTAAATGATATCATCTCTAATTTACGTTATAAAAATGTGATGGATGTTGAACATATTTTGAACTATCATACTGAGAATGATATAATTATGGAATCACCTACAAACGAAGAAATTATTCAATCGGTAATGAACATCAACGATGATGAGAATAATCATGAACCAGATGATAGCAGAGTTGTCCCAAATGTGTCGTCAAATGAGGTATTTCAAGCAATTGTTACCTTAACTAACTACTTGTTACGACACGAGTAAAATGTTACAGCATGAATAAAATATTCCTGAACTTGTGTATGTTTTACAAAAAGTTAAGGATGAAATTTATTTTGGTTTAGGTGAGAAGAAAAAACAATTAACTATAAATGCATATTTTCAAAAGAAAATGATTATTATAAGTTTATTGTAAATAGATTGAAAGATTTGGTTTATACAATATATATATATATATATATATATATATATATATATATTAATAAAATTCAGTAATTATTATTTTATATTTTTATTGGGTTTTTAAGGATTTAATTTTTTTTTTTATCATTAGATACATTTAGTGAGGTTATTATTTTAATTCATTGGCCCAAGTCGAGACCAAAAAAAATAATTATATAATCAAGATTATTACTTTATCTATTATTATTTTATCGATGTTTAACTGTATACAAGATATTAAATCTTAAGTAATATGTTATAAAATAAATATATGATATTATATAATTATAATATAATAAAATAAAATATATAGTCTTTAAAATTTGTATAATTGTTAACCGTATTTATTTTATTGATAAATTAAAATAATACAACAAAATATTATATGAAGTATAAAAAATTATTATTTTAATTTTGTAAGCATGTATAATAAAGAATCTGTTGGGTTAGTTTGAATATGCCTTCAAGGAAATTTATATAAAATGATATCTGCTGCAAATAACACTACAATTTGGCGGAACATGCAATTCCATGTACTACTACTCTGCTTATAATGTTCTTGAACGGCTTGTCCTCCCTTCCCTCTTGCAATCTCATAGAAGTCCATCAATGCTTGTATAAATACCAGGAAATATACGTGAACCTGCACATTTTTATTTTTGGAATTGTGACAGAAGGGATTACGTTGAAAAATGTTCTTTAACACCCTGCTTTGAGTTTTAATTCTGTGGAAAAAGAAAAGAATTGAAATTTTTTTTTAAATTTTCTATCAAATTCTCATAATTTGAATTTTATCATTAAAAAAAATATTAATAGAAAAACTTTGACACTTTTCCTTCAAAACTTTTTCGTCCAAAAATATTCAAATTTGAATTGAAAAGCTAAATTAATTAAGGCTAATTTTTTAAAATACTAAGACCGCTCCTAAACACAAATACAACAAAATCAAATAAAATAATAAAATACGTGTAAAATAAAATTTTCTTTTCTTTTCTTTTCTTTTAAAAGCTCACAAGTGAATTAAAGGAAAACTTATTTGGAATTCTATTTTTTTTCTTTTATTTTAAAATTACCTTTTATATTCTTTTTTTTCCAGAAAATGCCAGGCCGGTACCGGGAGAAAAAACTTCCCCAGTCGTGCTCCTCTCTTTTTGTAGCTTCCTAGCAGTACAATCTTTTACCATCATCTTCCTCGATCTCCACCGTTGTCATTACACCACCAACAAATCACCATCTTCATCTCCGATTTGAAAAAAAATCTCAAATTTGAAGTTAGTTTTCAGATCTGAACATATTGTCTACAGATCCGAACTTTAATCGCCGCATCCTCCGTCGTCGTCGCCATCTCGGTCGTCACCGATTTTTCAATTGTTAATTTCTCGGCTATCGCCAGCTTGTTTCTTCGACAACTACTTCTTCATCATCATTGACCTCCTACGTCTTCGTCGGTGGTTCTCCATCTTCGTCTCCTCCATCAAGCACTGTTTTGTCCATCTTGGTGTGAGTTTCTGAAATAGTGATATAAAGAAACATATTTTAAGTTTTACTGAAGTTACTATTTTGTAAATTTTGATGTTATGATCAAAAAAAAATTTCAATTTTTTTTTATATTTAATAGTTAAGAGATCTGCTAGATTTATGAAATATATATATATGCTTGTTATTTGAATAACTAGATGTGATTCTATCGAAGAATATAAATAAAAATAAATAGTAACATGAGAGAAGTTACTGTCTATAAAATATTATGGTGAATAATATTATTATAAATATTTATCTTTTGAATCTTTATCATCTTTCTTCTTTTTTTCTTTCGTTTGGAATATGTTCATATAATTTTTTTGATTAATTGGTGGTTATTGAAATAGTACCTTGAAAATAATAATAATACATTACTAACAAAAATTTGTTTGATTAATTGATGGTTATTGTTACAATTAATAAGTTGAAAATAATAATAATACATGACTAACAATGTTAGTGTTAATATTAATTATCTGAATCTTCTTAATCATCTTTTTATTTTTTTTAAACAATCTTAGATGTTTTTTTAACTAGTTTAATGTCACTGTCTTAAATATTAACATTAAAAAGAACAGCAATAGTAGTAACCAAAATAGTAACACATTTGTATAGAAATAGTAACTCACCGAATACAAATAATAACCTTGACCAAAATATAGAGATAATATAAATATTTTCACTTTGAAAATACTGCTCAGGGAGAATAAGAAAAATATGAAATTGTCAAATAATTTTAATCTCTTACGCATATCGGCTTAAGATTTGGCCCCTTTTTTTTCTATTGAAAATCTTTATCGTTAAACTTCCCGCCCTCTAAGTAACTGCAAATTTCTTGAAGCCATACATAAGAATAAACGCATTATCCATTTTCATGTCACCTAAAGTAAATTACAGGAGAAGATCCCCTAAATTATAGGAAATGCACTAGGAAAAATGGAGAGTAAAGAAAACGTGACCATTCATATTATAATGCTTAACCGTTTTAGTGTAAAATAATTATCTTGCACAAATTATTTTTTTTTAAAACTCCATCTCATTTTGTCTAGAATTTTATATTCTCTTGATTTGATTGCTTTTAAAAGGTAAATTCTTTGAAAGTTTCTTTTTCATTATTTTGAAATTTTCTTTGATAAGTTTCTTCATTTACAAATATTTCAAAAAAGCATTAAACATAAAAATTACATTTGATATAAGAAATGAAGAATATAATAATTGGCTTATACTTAATAAAAAATTTAAAATACTTTAATATTTATTTGTCACACAACATGTGTAGAGATGAATAAAAATACCAAAATTATAGTTCAAACTGAGACAGACCAGAGATTACCCTACAAAAAACTAGCCTGATAAGTTACTGATCCAGTCTAGAACTGGCATGCGAAATCTTGAAAATCTGGTGAAAGACTAATCTAGACTGGCATAATATGTACGTAATAACAAAAAGACTACCTCAAGACTGAAAGTAGGACGGTCTAGAACTGACATGTGAAGTCTTGAAAATCCGATGAAATATTGATCCAGTCTGGCTTAATATGTACATAATAACAAAAAAATTAACCCAAAACTAAAACTAGGATAAGAATAGGACCAATACTTAATTAAGACCGAACAAGAATCAAGATTGGACTTGTTAGAATTTTTACATATTACACTCATATTTTATTTTATTTTTCTCAATTTCTTGTCATTTTCTCGTTAATTCAAATGTATTTTAAATTTTTATACAAAATTGAAAATCTTATATTAATAAAACAATTTTAAAGTTATTCTAAATTGTTAATTTTTTTAATTTAAAATTTCTACATTTTCAACAGAGAATTACTTTGTAGTAACAATAATTGTAGCAACTTTATCAAAGAAAAATAATTAGAAAAGTTAGGTTTTAATATTTTATTCTCAAAAATAATTTAAACTTATGTTTAAAAACAAAAAAAAGGACCAGACCAGGATCGGCCTATCTTGATAGTCCTCGATAGTCCTCTTTTTATTAAAGTAAGACTGGCCCAATCCAACATGATCAACCTCATGATCGGTCCAAAACCAGACTGATCAGCGTTAGTCTTTTCAAAGACTGATCTGATCTAGATTGAACAATCTTTTTGTTCATTCCTACACATGTGTGTACCTTAGGGGCTAGTTATTGATTAAAAAGTCGAAAAAAGAGGGAGGCGGTTTAGGAATTCGAGGGCGAAAATTATAATTTTAAATCTCTATGAGAGTGAGTATTTATTTTGATTAAAACCATCTAGGAAAAAATTTTAAATAGTAAAAAGAGAGCAGCCCTATCATCGTGGAGAGAGATTAATTGTATAAAATACAAACATGTATAACAAAGCCATACCAATAAGGGAGTCTGCTCCAATATATATCCATTCGTTCTGTGATCGATAAGTGGCTCATATTTTAGTTGTTTCTATCGAAGGAATTAAAGCCCTAAAACTTAGGAGCATATGACAACCCTAAAACGAATGAGGCATCCAATGGGATGGGTTAGAGTAGCTTAGCCCATCCTTAGCTGTAGTTACATTATAATACCTTATTTCTCACTGACATCATAGTGCTGAAGCAGGAATGCTGAGTGATCCAATACTAAGCAATCTTGGTAGTATCTGCTTACAGGGATGCCACCAATGAATCAGAATAGTTGAAACACAATCGTGATAATGTCTTGAGCAAATTTGGTTTAAAATCCTAACCTCTCCTACGCGAGCACTTATCTTCAGATCAGCAATTCCATCCGCTCTTGTTGTACCTATATTCAAAATTCCAACAGCAGCACCTGCCTCACGCGCAGCTCTGGAATTTGGATCCTCATCAGATGCATATTATGCAACATGAATGCAAACTAAAGCTCACTATTTACCTTACAAGTCGAAAAGCTGACATTGTCATGACAGATGAACCAACTACAAGGAAAGCATCACAACCTTTAGCAGCCTCCATTGCAGCATCTGCTCTATCCTTTGGGACATTATCACCAAAGAAGACAACCTTGAATAAAACAATGAAAGGACATTTTTTCATGCTTTAGTTTTTTCTCCGACTATGCTACTAATAAGATTAATTATCCACATACATAGAAATAAAACCAAGGTTAAATATTCACCAGTTAAATACAAACAAATTAAGGGACTTCATGGAGAGAAAAGCACTGAAAATATCTTCTTAATAGTAGTGCAATTAAAATGTACTGCACATATAACAAGAACATGTTTCAAGGCAGACATGAACAAACTAAAAAAGCCTGTATTGAACCTAATGAAATCTTACATGATTTTCTATTTTTTTTTATCTCACGGCACTGGAACTGCAGGAAGCACATAATGACTAGCTAATAGAGAAATCCTGGAGACTAGTAAATGACAACATGACAGAGGAAACAAAAAATAAATCCAAAAAAAAAAAAAGAAAAAAATAACAATTTTAAGTTTGGGGTAGAGTAAAACAGAACCAGAAGCAACAAAGAATTCAGAGAAAGGGTAGTGTACAAATTGAAGAAGAACACAAGAAAAGAATAATAAAGAATCAACGTTATATATAAATATTCATTACAACGGAAGGTGGCAATTTCATTAAAATAAAATTCTCATGTAAACAATCAAAACAAAATTAACAATATCAATAAAACTAAAACCAAGATATCTATCAACCATGCTATTGTACTGAAGACTAGTATAGACCTGGCAACTATACTTTGTTGCCTGTTCCAGACGAGATAACCTTTCACGCTTACAGAACAACAATACAATCGGCAACCCAAAAAAGTACTTGTTCTCTTGCAAAAATATCAATATTCTGAAGAAGTATTAAATACTGAAAAGATAAATTCCAACAAATATTTCTATAGAATTATCATTTTTATGTAACTACAGTGATTTTCTGAAATTTATCACAACTGCATCTTTTTTGTCAAAACTAACTTATTAGCATCCAGACAATCTATGAAGCACCGACACCCCTCGGAAGGCTACAAGTCAGTGTCGGACATGTCAGACACAGACACGCACTGACACATTCTGGACAAGTGTGATGTGTCAGAGCAGCCCCATTTATTTATTTATGGTTGGACACGCTGGGGACACTGGTACATGTTTGGACACAAATGGGGACTGAAATATAAATTGAAGGGGGGCGAAGTGTACATACAGAAAAAAGAGGTAGCTAAATGCAATTTTACCTATTTTAGTTCCTAAAACCTAATCCTCTCTCGATAGACCGTCAACTCCCTCCCAAACCCTAAGTTGATTGATTTCCCTCTCTCAGTTGACTCTCTCCCTCTTGCATTCTCTTTCTAGTTTCTCCTCTCCATTCCCTCTCTCGACTGAGTCTCCCTCTCCTTCCTTTTCCCTCCCTTGATCGACTCCCTCTCTGCTCTTCCTCGGTCGACTTTCCATCTGCTGCTGCTGCCGGTTTCCTGTTATTGTTTCACTAAATTTATTATTGTTGTGCTTTATTAAAATTAAGCAATGAAACAGGTTTATGTTGACTGTTGTTATATAGATACATATTCAAAAAGTTTAAAAATTAAGTGTTCTCCAACACATCGTATACTAATTTTCAGAAAAAGACATATCCTATCATTTTGGTCTGAGCCAAGACTCTAAATTAGCTAAACGTTGTAAATATAAATATTATTTTAATGCCTCCAACAGAAATATACATTGATTATGATATACATATTACTTGCAAAATATTGGTTGAGAATGAGGCAATGAGCTCAACATTTTTCTTTCTTCTACAGTTGAGAAACCTCGTGGGAAGTGGATTTCTAAAATTAATTTACCATAGCCTACCATATCTATTGTCTCTTCTCTTGTAAATTGTCAATATTTCCTTGTTCTCAATTTTTATCCTGCATAAGATTGGTATCCCAGCAATAGGTTTGCCTATCAATTTCTTAACTATTGGGAGATCTTGGTTTTTCGGAAAACAAACGTACAAAGAAAGAACTTTCTGTCATAAATTTACTATTTGTCTGAGGCAACTGTTCGCTTCCTCATTACCAAGGTACTTTTCATTGCCAGATAACAGTCAGCTGACTGAAACTACACTGACAACAATAGATTAGTTCTTAGAGAGAGAGAGATGATGAATAACTGTTTATCCTCTTCTTCAGGACCCAAATTTCTCTGTGATGGGCATCATTCAGACCTCTAGAACCTTAACCACCAGCATGCCCTTATCATCTGACCAAAACGTTGACATAACTTCTAACTAAAGGTCAGAACCGAAACCCATTACACAATGGTATGCATCAACACCAAACAGTTGCTCCAACTTTTTATAACCCAGATTCAAACATCATCACCTCATCCATACTAAGAATCAGTCCTATCCAAACCACAGAAGCAACCCACTTCGTACGATCACGTCACTATTATTGAGCCATAGCTGCAACTCATCTCCATCACCAATCAACATCAATATAAGTTGTGCCAAAGCACCAGAGCAGATCAGATTAGGGGCTAAAAATAAGGAGTATTGAAATAGACAGAGAGAAAGAAGAAAAGAGTGTCAGTCATTAACTTCACCAAAAGACTTGGTGAATATTGTGGATTCCCCTTTGGAGCCACTGGTGCCACCACTTCTCTTCATCCTTGTTTGGCGAGTAGCAACTGCTGCTTCTGCTGGTATAGCAAGAAGGGACGCAATCATTTATCCTTACTGTTAGCACAATTTAGGCATCCACACAACCAGAATAAGTGATTATAAAAAGCTCAACAATCGAAGCTGTCTTGCGGTTGCAGTTCCAAAATAATAAGTGAATTACTAAACAACATCGAATGAAATATCAATGTAAACATCTCTCGATAAATAGCATTTCTTACTTGTAATTAGTAACAGCAACCAAAGATATCGAGAAACTAAACTAAAATCATCACAAAAAGAGTTACAAACTAAATAAATAGGATAAAATCAAGTCTTTGAATTTAAATAAGTCACATCATTAACTTTAGAATTTGCAAACGAACTCAAATGAAGTTAGTGATAGACAGACTCGTGTAAGAATCTTGTAACATAAATGAATGCTTAGTATTCACAGTTATAAGATATATCGGTTCTTATTGCTTGATTGATTGTAGTTAGTTGTACGAAACGATTGAGATCATGCGAAGAAAATTATCTTCTCATTCCACACCCACTATCTGTCGTCTTTCATTATTAATAGCCAGTGCATGGCAAATGACAAGCTAGAGGGAAAGATCGTGGGAAGTAATTTATGTCACCTATTCTAGGTAGATTTAGATTGACGTCCCTTGAATCAACTAGCTTGAGTAAGCTTGAAGTTTGTAATAATCTAGAATACAGGAATTCTCATAACTGCACCTTGAGCCTGAAGAAAAGTTTTTCTTCATCTATCAAATTTATTCAGATCTGATTGGCATTTATATTCATTATCATGCCTCCCACAAAGTTTAAGTCACATGTGAAGGTGATTCCAGTATGACAAGGTATAGATTAAGTTTAGAAGTATAGTGTCTTTTCAATGTGTAACACCTTTTACCTCGATAGCTATCAGCTACGGGCATCAACCACTGATATCTTCTTCAGTTCTTCTAGAATAAAGAACGAAAGAAACATTCCATAATAAAAACCTATAGGAGGAGCTTAACAGTAATATATCTTACATCTGGCTTCAGCACTCCATTGCATTTCAAGCAAGTGGGGATATGGAAATCTTCTTCCCAGAATTTCTCATCAATTTCAATATCACCATCAGGTCTTTGCTTCATTCCAAAGCTTTTATCTGATTGGCTGTCATAGTCTAAGTTTTCAATTGCTGCTGCCCACTGCAGGAAACATCAACTTTATCATTTCAACTAGTACTAGCAATAGGGAAGAGATTACGAGATCATGAGTTTGAGTCTCCATCAATGGTAATATCTACTCCTTATTCTTCAGTAAAAAAGGATTAAATGTTTACTAGAAAGATAATAACACAAAGCAGCAATGGAGTTTAAATATCATGCATATATGAATACAACTTGCAATGCAAAACTGAACCCACAAAAAGTTCAAAATAGAGAACACTCAATGGTTGGCATTTAACCAGTGGTGGACCCAGACATTTTACGGACTCTGATCAAAATTTTTATTGTATACATTTTCTGTAAATAATTCATACTTTATATTGGTATACAAATCTACCATATTATAAACTTATTTAAAAGTAATATAGGTAATATGTATTATTTTCTAATAGGTATTTTAATTTTATATATTTGTTCATATACCATATGAGATTGGTAGTTACCAACTCCACACGGCATTCAACCACTAAATTTTAAACACTTTTGATTAACAACTTGTTATTAATGATAATTTGCATAGTTGCAAAGTCTTTTCATGCAAAAACCGAGATTAAAACTGATATGCACGTAATAAAAAAATTTCAAAAAAAAACTGATATGGATGTGTAGCATTAGCATGCCATCATGTAGGGGTAAAAGTATTAAAAAGACAGAAAAATAAACAAGAGAGACGAGAATAGAAGTGCTAATTAGCTGAAGGATATGACAGATATGACAAGGAGGTTGAACACATGACCAGCAGGAAAAGTGAAGGATCTTCAACCGCTTGAACTACAGCATAAATGAGCAATGTATTATGGGGAAACAGATAAACTAGAAAGTTGACTGGGTGAAACTGACATCATTCATGTCAAGGAAGGTCAGCCATTGCATTCAATAGACAAAATAAGTAGGAAACAGATGCAGCCAGAAATGGTTAAGTCCAGATATTTCTAGCATCTCTAGAAAGTTCTAATATTTCCAGCAACACTACCAATGCTGGGAAGTGCAGAAGTTTAATTAACTATTGTTAATTATGGAGATATTATCTAAAAAGTTGATTTTGGAGAATTGAAATTTTGAAACGAGTTAAATTCTGGAACTCGTGTTACATTAATTACAGCCCAAAGTCATAGTTTTGGGAGAAGAAGCATCGGTAATCTCTGATTGTGGTGCTTATATAGATCTGTTATGACTAAGAAAATAGTAGCGTTTGTTTTCACCACAACTTCTTACTCATCTTTGAACAACTCCTTTCCAAAATAACATGCTGTTTATTTTGTTCTACCTCTGTTGCATTTGTAGCATTTTTTTTAAGTACTTCAAAAACAATTCCATTGATCCTATCTTAGTATCATAAATCATATTAGTTGAAGGTCATTGATCAGCTCATTTAATAATATTTACAGGTGAACACACCATTGGATAGCAGTCAGAAATCTATATGTACATTAAAAAACAACAATAACTCATCCCATCGAAAAACTTAAAAAAGACCAATAACTCATAAAAACTAACCTTTGGATTGAGGACTTTCAATTGGTCTTGGAACAAATCACGAGGAAAAGAAAAACCACAATCTAAACAACCAACAGTGTAGACGGTACCATGTAGTTCAAGTGGGCTGCTGCCAGCACGATGATGGAGCCTGGGCAAAGAACTAACAAATTAGACCCACAATGATCAGTAACGTTACCTAAATTTAGCAGTATGGGTTAGAAATATTGCCTCTCAACATTTTGCGTAATCATAAAATTTATCTGGCCAGCTTTTTCAAGAGATGCTAATGCAATGTGAGCAGCACCAGGCTGTGCTGCAGTAAAGCGTCTCCATCCAGCATAGCTTCTCGCCCAGTACCGCCTGCGGGCACGACTTGAACGGATAAATTCCTAGACATCAAACATAAATAATTTTATATAGGTTGCAAATCTTGAAAATGTTAGTACTTGCCTATGACTTTTTAAATGATATGGCTGATTATCTATTTATAACAACATAAATATTGCATGATAATTTTGATTGTTTTAGCATCATATTGTGCTAGTATTTTACTTTATTATAGTTTGTGATAATCTTCATATTTTATATGCTCCCTATAAAAATCGATATACTACAAACTATTACTCCCTCCATCCTCAAAAGGTTGTCTGAAGGACATCCAAACACGTAAATTAAGGAGGTAAAAAATAGTACATTTGTCTCTTTTTTACCCTTGATGAGACTTTTGAGTTTGTGGTTTAGAATTAAATAGAATATGGAATCTAGTTAAACTAAGAAAGAGAAAATATAAAAGAAGGATGTATTTGTCTTTTGATAGTAAAGTATGGACTTTTGGACATGGTTTTGGACAACATTTTGGGTGTCCTTCGGGGACGGAAGGAGTATTTCAAAAGGAAGAACAAATTCGAAGAAGAAAGAACTTTATAGACAGCTAAATGGGTGAAGAAGTGCATGAGAATCAATGCAAATGTCCGGTTCTGAAAAGTGATAATTTGTTCAACACCATGACTCAGATCCATGTTTTCAAGGGAAGATAACCTAGCTTTTTTTCAATACAAAGGTGTTGGAGTGTATACCATAGTGGCTAATTATGTAATTATTGTGACACTATATTTATGTTATGTTTTGGTTAAATGATAATTTCCTTTAATATGTTTTATTTACTACGTTATATAAATGTTAGCATAATAAATGTCCTTAGAAGAATAATACTAATTATATGGATTCAAGTATGTGACTTGAATATGAGATTAAGTATGTTATATATCATTATTCTTAAATGTCCCTAGTCGAGTATTATTGTTAGTGGGACAACAATAATACATTAAGACTAGTATGTAGATTGACTGATGGCCACATCTCATTGGTCATAAATATATACGAGATATATTAAGTTGATGCATAAGTACATGTTAGAGAACAGTGTACTCGACAGACCCACCATGAGAATTCTACATGGAGCATTATGCTATGTGTCATAAGTAATTCTCATAGTGACAATGATGTAATGGTCATTTGACCTGAAGTCATGACTTTTCTACATAAGGAGTTATGTGTTTTGACATTGCCAAAAGTCACCTTTAACCGGTTGACGATAAAGATGATTGTTGGATACATCATGAGTTATGTGAGAAATGTGAATGATGTAGATGGAATTTAATCCTCCAATAAATTAGGGGTGATATCTATAGGCCTCTTGATTGAGTGAGACTATGAAATGCATGGTCATGCTCAAATAGAGATTTGTTTCGTATAGTCTACTCATTGGTCAAGAAAACTGAGATTAAATTGTGAAGAGGATGACACATTTATGCCTTGAATTTAATCTTAGATATCAAGGTTAAAAGAATTAAATTACATTGAAACATTAGTCACGAAAAGGTTACGTCTAATCAACGACTTTATTATTACTTGGGTAACAGTGATGTATTACTAGATGTCACTCACTGTTTATAATTTTATAATATGATTTAAAATTATTGTCAATGTAATAATAACCTACAGGGTCGCACACTAAGAACATTCGTTAAGGAGATATAATTTAAATGTTGGTGATTTTAATATATCAATAAGATTGATTTTAATTAAATCATGGCTTTAAATTATATATGTAATCTGTAGTAGAGTCCCTTAGAAGATAATACGAATATATATTTATTTGTATATATATATGAATCAAGTGAGACTTGATCAAAATATATAATAAATATATAATTCGGATTTTATTCTCTTAATTAGATTAGGGTTTAAGATTACTCTATACACAACTATATATAGGATATATCAGTTGTTCCCTATGACTTACGCTTTCTAAAAAACCCTAACTGCTCAGAAGAGAGACTAAAGTTAAGAGAGAGAGAGAAATAGATTCAACACTAGTACTGCAATTCTCCTTGCTTCGGATCATAAGACGGTTCGTGGTGTGGATACCGTAGAGGCGTTGTCCAGTTGGATTGCGTTAAAGATTCAGAGACGATCAACACCCTTATCAAAGCTTCGGATTCTGTAATTTTAATCGGTAAATTCTTAAACCATCTATATTAAATTGTTTCGCATGTATCCTCAGGTTAGGGTTTCTTTTTTTTTTTTTTTTTTGTTAAATAGTTTTTCCGCTGCTTTTTATTTGTTGGAACCCCGACAGAAGGAACAAAAATTTTTTTTTTTGCCAAAACTAGAATATGATAGAAAGGAGGGTGGTTGACAAAGACATAATGGTTCCTAAGTCTTTAAGCTATTGTATTTCCAGCAGGATTGAAAGTCGTGATATTAAAAGACATGAATTGACAGTTCCTGGTGAGGTATCAATTATTGAGGGATATGCAATAAAATACTACTTAAAATAGTTAATCGAAAAAAGTATTATTAATAAAAAATATAAGGATAACTATGATAATCTCTTAAATGCATACAACTGGCCTTGAAATTAGAGTATTCTGGCGATGTGGCTGTAGGTTGGTTGATTTGTTTGTTTCAAAAAATCTTACAAACTAATAAGATGCCTGATGAGCAGAGGAAAAGTATCCTTAAGTAGTTGAGCCTATCTACAGAAGTGACAAGTAGGAATTTCCGTATTTTATGGTCTGGTGTTGTCCTTGGTTTTCCTTCACTTTTTTATGTAATTTTGGGTATTTTGAGCTTTAAATTGTATTTTCTAGCAATTTCGAGATTTATGCTTTGGTAGGATTGTAAGATTGTTTAATAGGTCCGGAACCTTGATTTGATGATTAGAAGTGCCAATGTATGTCTGGAATAGCATAAGAAGCATATTTGAGCTAGGAATGGATTTACAAGGCGAAGTCAAGAAGAAAATATAAGTGCATTCAAGGATGTGACCATGCCTGTGACCACGTATGAGGCTATACATTCTAGCAAGAGACACAGGCAGAAGGATGGCCATGATCGCAACTATGCCTACTTACACGGTTCCAGACGAAATTCCTACGAAATTTTCACTTATCTTTCTTTTAGTTTCCTATTCCACTTAAGGGTTTTAGGAAAACTTGTACTAGGCATATAAATGGTAGTTTTCTTTCTTCTTTCAGGAGAATTTTTGGGACTTTTGAGTCTTCCAAGAACACAAGGGGTTGGAGAATCAAGATTTTTGCGTTCTAGATTAGTTTGACCAATCAAATTACTTCTTATACTCCTTTTTAATTATGTTATTTTTAAATTCCTTCTTGTTAGAGCTACGACATGTCGTCTCATGTTGAATTAATTATTCTTTCTTCCTGCAATCAATCTAGGGTTCTATGTTTATGAGTTATTTGTTCATGCTCTTAATGCCTTTGGATGACTAGTCACCACTTGAATGATTTAAATTGTGTAATTGAGACGGAGATGAGATTTTCTACATATGTACATTGAATAAATAACCACAAACTATATTATTAGATATATAACAATCAATTTATGGGTTAGGTAGTAGGCAAATAGAGGGTGGCTTGTTAAATCAGAGAGAATGATGTAGGACAAAATAGGGGAAGGAAGAACAAAGGGATTTGAGAGGGATAAATAGGGCAACATCCCACAAAACTCAATAATTTCAATTCATAATTATATTCTCAATCAAAATAAGAAAAGTTAAAACCATTCAAATAAACTCCTAACAAGTTGTCTAAATCTACAAGAACTCTAAAAGATAATTCCTAGATGAATAAACAAAAGATAAGATAAATCCTAAAATCTCTCTTACAATCCTAATACATCTCTACTACTAATAAATAACTACTAATAATTATATAATAAATACTAATTAATTACATCAATAATTTTGTAGCCAATTAATAACATGAACTAATTTAAAACAACTTAATTTCTTACTACGCATCATTCACCTCTTCTTCAAAAAAAAAACTACTCAAGTTTTGAACCGATTAAGAATGATGAACCGTGAGAGGAGTCCCTTCCAAGAATTTTTAAGTTTTCCACGTGCCAATTTCATAAACAAAAAATTCAGAAAAAGGTGTGCCTCAAGCAAGCATATCATGGGTGATTTCTTCTTGAATGCATCATTTGAAAATATGAAATCAATGTGTTGTACCTCATGGACTACTTTTCGGACTACTTGTGCTCCAAGTTGATCTTTATGTTCACTTTTTGATCATCTTCTGTGTTGATGTCGTTGTATCTTCTTTTCAAATTTCATTGTTGTCCACGACAATTATTTCTTCAGAATTCTCGTCTTTGTTGATTAAAGGTTCAACTGGAGGACGTGTTTCGCTTTTCATATGCAAGCTTCGGACACTCAAGTTCGTCCTCAAACAATGCACTCTTTAAATAGCTTCCAATACCCAGCACCATCTTTAAGTTGAATCCTTTCAAGTCGACGAGCTAACAAAGAGATTTGAAGTTTTAGGACTTCTATACGAAGTTCAAGTACTGATTTTTGAAGTGAAGTCATTTTTCCTAGGGTTATGGACATTTTCCGTATGGCGGGGGTGGACATTTTTTCTATGGTGGTGAACATAATTGATAGTTATAGGACTAAGATGTGGAAGTTTGGACCCTTAGAAGTTGCTTTGGGAAAGACGCAGGGGCTGAATTGCAGAATCTGAAGCTTTAGGGACTGTTTCAAAATTTTCACAAAACTATGAGGTACATATGATAATATGCAAGTACTTCAAAAGATTAGGGTTATGGGAATATCTCACGATCACAATAGTAGCAACATACGAGGCAGCATTCACAGAGAAGAAAACAGCAGCAAAAGATCTCATCTACTCTTTTTTTTGTGTTCAAAATCAGATCGGATGGTGCCACGGTGGTAGATTGATTATGACGACGGTCTGACAGCCTGACAACGAGGTCTGACAATCTGACAAAAAAAATTCTAAGACGAACAACGATTTCTCCCGCAAAATCGTAGATCAATCTCGGGTGGAATTGTTGACTAAATTAAGATAGGCCAGAAAATAATTTTGGGTCGGAAGGAATAATCTTAGGGATACAATATCTTAGCTATTAATGTAGTAGCTGACTATTGTTGTTGTTAGCCTATATAACACATTCTCCTTGTAATGGTTTGGTTTGAATCATGGAATACAATTAACCCTTTTCCTTGTCTAATATCATTAACATGAACATGGTATCAGAACCTCTGAAGTTTTATCCTTCTATCTTTCAGAAATTATTTTTCCAGTTCTCAAAAAACACACAAAAACAAAACAAAACCAAAACCTTGGGCTTGTTTTTTGCCAAGGACCTGCATATTGTCTTTATTGATCTCAAGAAGACATGATATGGTTCTAATGAAGCGTCAATGGTGGTTTTGAAAATTAAGTACACATAAAATATTTAAATAGTGATCAATGATATGTATAAAAGTGCAACTACTTGAGTGAGACATTGTGATGGTACATAAAGTGATTTTCCTATCATATCAAGATTGTGATTGGTGCATGGTGGGTGTTTGAAAGGATTGGGAGAAAGCAATTAGTAAAGTCGAGCACCACTTTATTATATCTTATTTTTATTTGTTTTTTTATGCATCTTTTTTTAACTTTCTGTTTAGTATTATATATCTAATTTTTTTATGAGTTTGTTGACCGCCGACCCAAACCAATTTGGGATAAACTGATAAAGGCGTTGTTGATGTTAATTACGATTACACTAAGGTTTGCATCGAGTACTTGGCGTTTTGCCTCAACTATTAATGAGTGCTTTAGTGCATGTTATTTGCAGATGATATTGCCTAATTGATGCGACCAAGGAAGGTATTACTAAGTTGGAATAAATGGAAAAGCAGGTGAAGTCTAAAGGATTTCCGTTAAGTTAAAGTGAGATTGAATAGACACTTAGAAGAGTTGGTAAATATTTACGAGTAAATTACAATTTGCCATTTGTGGTTTACAATTTAAAATTGCACAAATAGATACCTGTGGTAAAAGTTTGCAAATTGCCACCTACCCACCTGTAGTAATAGCGATGAATATGGAAAGGATATAACGATAAATAAGTGGTAATTTGCAAGCTTTTTAAAAGACAAGTGGCTATTTGCTCAATTTTAAAACATAGGTGATTAAACGAAATTTGATATAAACGACAAGTGGTATGTTGTAATTTACTCGAGATTTAATAGTGTTGAGACTTGTTATAATAGGAAAATATAGTGCGATGGTAATGAAATTTAGAGAAGACAGAT
Organism: Centella asiatica; assembly: GCA_014636745.2. NCBI lineage: Eukaryota > Viridiplantae > Streptophyta > Magnoliopsida > Apiales > Apiaceae > Centella > Centella asiatica. Next base: position 52,723,695 of record CM025786.1, on the reverse strand, counting down.
TCTATCCTGAACTTCAATCCCCCAGCCATAGTTGAAGACAGAATAAATATAAAAGTGGAAACCCTAATGAAACAACAAGCCTATGCTCAAGAAGCAATAAACAGATTACATGCCTTTTCCAATCACCTGGTGAGTAATTGGCTTGAAACCAGAACTATAAGCTCCATTCGGGCTGCAACCAAATAAAAACAACGGTTAAAATTCATTTTCTTTTAGTGATGAATGGAAAATAATTTTGGTCCATACACAGAATTTGGTGTGCCATCAATAATAGCTGCAAAGGCTGTTTTGCAAGTAGTGAATTCAACATCAAACAAACATCCCTAAAATTCAACAAAATGAACGATTCATATGGGCACCATAATGGGTAGTTTATTTTAATGTTTTAAAAAAAGAACTAAAACATAGCCCTTAAGAGAGTATAAGAAAAAGATTTGTATATTTCGGTAAGTATGAAACTTAAAGAAATTCAAACTAAGTACAACACACACACACATATATATAGTCTAGTTTTTGCGCATTTCAGATTTCATAAAACAATTAAGGTATTCGAATTATGCCATTTCCTCCATTTAAAATTGAGAAATGAGGATCGCGGTCCCAACCAAGCTTCTTTCATAGATTCTAGCACATTATAAAACGAGGTTGAATAATAAATCTTGGATTTATTTTGAATCTACCAAAATAAAAGGAAAAACAATGAACTTTGAGTTTTTCAAATATAACAAAGATGTAAAGACCTTGTAGATGGTCTATGAGCTTGTTTGGCAACAACTTATTTTTTGGTTACTTATAAGTGAAATTATAAGCTGACTATAAGTTATTTTGAATTATGACTTATAGGTGATAGTGTTTGACAATAATTTATCTTATAAGTAAAACTTTAAGTAAAAATAGGATGAATGGTGTTAGATTAATGATGACTTATAAATTAAAATATAGTGTACTAAGAAGGGCTTGTAAATTGAAAAGATTAAAAAGAAGCTAAGAGAGAAGGGGCAAATATGTAATTGCATTTGGTCAACACTCTACCTATTTTATTTCTACTTATAAGCAAGAAAGTAATAAGCAAGTTTTACCTGCTTATTTTTACTAACTTATTTTTCTCCTTATAACCAAAATAATAAGTCCTTGCCAAACACACATTTTAATAGAATCACTTGTAAACAAGTTTGACTTGCTTATAAGCCATTGCCGAACATAATATATATGAAGTGACGTGTACTAATCTAATAGTAATGTCAATAAATTTCTCAAGATTTTCTAAGTTTTTACAGAACTTCGATATGGAGAGTGGTACCCTAAAATAAATTTTTGCATCTAAAAGTAAGTTTCAAGTGAGGGAATGTGAAACTATACATAGATATATTAACAGCACATGTTTAAACTTTATCACATATACATGATTTTAGTTTTTTCAAACCTCTGAGCCCCTGACAATCAAACTGCGAATGAGGTTGAATGGAATATCTAAAAGTTTTCAACTTTTCATGATAAGAATAAAGATCTCAAACTAGATCTTGTGTAATAATGAAATAGTAACATAAGTAACGTGTACAAGTCAGTGGGTGACAAGTGACAAGTGACAATCATGCAACAAACATGGTGTTGAGTCCCCATAGTTAATAGTCTGGTGCTAATGGTGAACTGACAGCATAGCATCTGCGGTAGGAAAAACAGAAATGATAGCAATGGAAATGGTAGCCACTAGTTGACAGAGGATCTAATTATGAAGATAGTTGGGAGTAAATACGACATGAGGAAGAGTTTTAGTCCAAAATTGGCTCTCGTTATAGCAGGATGAGCATACAAGAGAAACAAATAATTGCACGAGAAACAAAGCTGAAAAAGAACTAGCAAGGAGAAAAGGAATCCAGAGAAAAGATACATCTTAAGAAAAACTTTTAATAAATATAAATATGAGATGACCTATTCAACTTTTGGTGTTGACAAGTAGGATACATTGTACCTGCAGTTTATGCCTTTTAAGTTTTAAATACCATGATGTAACTGAAAATTATAGAGCTAGGTAAACACAGAAGAGATGTACAAAGAAAAAAAATGACATGGTAAAGGTAATATCCAGGAATTAAGAAGTTAAAGAAGACCAGTTAGAAAGATCAACATGATAAAGGAAGAAATATAGGATATATCAAGAAAATAGATTTGGTAATGATTTGACATTATTTCTTTCAAAAGAAGAAGAAAGGCTCTACATTCATTACTAGTTTTAGCTTTTTAGGCGAGAATCTAGATGTAAAAATGTAATAAGCAACTTGACCAACATCACAGCAAGCTAATAGTTGCATGATGCAAAAATATAAACGCGATCACAGGAATGCAGTTTTCCTAATTCAACATTTAAAGATCTTGTCCGCAGAAATATACCTCCTATAATCAGGAATCCCGCTCTCTGTACTTATTCCAGCACCAGTTAAGACGACGAGCTTTGTACTGCAACAAAAAACAAGTAAAGAAACTTTTTTCAGATTGTCATGAAGCTTGCTAGATACAGCAATCCCAAGCACAGTAATAATGAAGAAACAGAAGTACATATCTCAGGGTATCTGACATTAACCTCCGATCAAAGAATTCATGCAAAAGTTCGATGTCTTTCCCACTAGGAGGATCTGAATCAGGAATCATCTTTTTGTCCCTCAAAAAGTTTGAGTGTCTATTTCCCTTATTTTCCAATGTAGTCCCAGGGACCGAGATATGACATGTTGTCTGTATAAACTTGACTGATGCCTGAGCGCATACTGATTCAATTGCTCTGCTAGGAACATTCGTTTTGTTTCTCAAACGAACAGAATCTGACAAAAGGGGAGCAAAGTCAACACAAGGAAGTATATCTAACTGCCAATGTGAAATAAAAATAAGAAAATAAAAAGAGGTTCAGGATTCTGAAAGAGTGAAAGTAATATTATGAGACATGCCTATCATAGTTTTGCTCAGCAATTCCCTTGCACTTCTCTGCATGTTCAGAAAATTATAGCACTCTTAACAAAAGAATCAACGTGATATAAATTTTTGGGGGAAAAAACCCTCAAAACAAAGTAAGGACTAACATATAGAACCAGATAAAGTTTATATTCACAAAATCACAGAAAGTTACCGAAATTTAGAAATGTTAGGGAAACTACTGAAATTCATATAAGATTGCATGTAAATGCCCATTGTTCTCTAGAACTAGAACATTTAATTATCATTTAGGAGTAAAAGGCTCTTCTAGTAAAATCTTAAAATGATGGATATTACAAACTCGTTAATCAAGAAAGGCAAAATATTTTAAGTTTGAACACAACAAAGTAATTATATCATGAGCTCCTTGCATAAGCCAAATTCCTGATGAAATGAAAATAACAAGAGAAAGGGCAACCATGAAGAGATAAATCAGAAAAAGTAATCAATGCAATGTGGGTGTCTAAAATGTTCAGTTTTTATCAAGTGCAGATCTTATAATGTAAATCGTTGGAAAACTAATTTCTGAGTGATCACATAAGATAACATTGATTTTCAGCATCCCATCTATTTATTTGCACTATGAACTTTCTATTAAAAGCCCTTATGCCAAAGAGAGTTGCATCTAAGAGAAATTATCTCAAAGTGAAACTCTTCACGATCAATTAACATGCCTCAGCCTCCTGCTTGCCTCAACTTACACACCTTCCGGCTTTGGCTGCTAATCTGGCTTGAACATCCATGATTGATCAACTAATATTTTAGCTAATCTGCACCACTAGCAGAGATCCTAACCTAACTAAAGTCAAGTAGTAATCTACCTAAACAAGCTTAATTCAAAATTTGAGTCTAAATTAATCTGAGGGTGGTATGACTATATGTTTTTCAGTTCCCCAAACAGTTACCTTCATCTGTTTTTTATCTGATTTAACAATGGAAATCATTTATTTATTATAGATGAACTAACGTAAATAACAGAAAACAAAAGAAAAGGGGGAAAATAACAGAAATTAATCATGTTACAAAGCTGACTGCCTTCAAGCTTCCTCTTAAGATTTGAGATTCTCTACAATTCACTATGAACTGTCAATCTGTACTTCAAGTGGAGGAACCTTTACAACCTTGAACTCTGATACTTTATGACCCTTTATGGGAAACCTAGTACTCAAGTTGTTTTCCACAGGGTCCAAGCATAAATAAAAATAAACTATTAGCAGACAGGTGAACCTCAACTATTTACAATGTACTAAAATATGGGAGCTGTTGAAATTCCCAAACCTTGTAAAAAACTTTCAAGTATAATATATTAGAATATGTCAATGCTTAATACTTGTAAAAACTAATAAAATATTGAACTATGACCAAAATTAAATGTTGAATCTTATTAAGAAATGTACCTGGGAAAATTTTCTCAACTCTGACAAGCATAAATTCAGTTATGTGAATTTCAGTGTAAGCATGCTCTAAGAGTTTCAGTGGATTGAAATGAATTCAGGAGTTAAGTATTTACAGGGAAATGTTACACAGGATACCATAGCTCATCTAGAAAAACCTGAAATCTACTCCACCAAACTAACAGCAAGGATGATTTAAAATATAACAACACTCTGAATCTTCAGAATCTGTAGAGGGCCGTCCATGAGTTAAGCTGTTTTACCAACGTAACACATGCCCCAAAGTTCAGTAACACAGTTTAAGGTGTTATATAGGTTATCGTATATCATACATGCAAAATGTCTAAGATATTCAGAAAATAATATCAAGGAGAGAACAAATAATTGATTTTGTTTGAAAATTCTATAGGATTGAATAATTTGAGTAAAAATACTATTACGGAATTACATAGGAAAATATATGAAACTGATCATTAAAGACATTATGGAATTTACAGCATAAAACTAAGGAAACCCTTCTAAAAGTAGATAAAAACAACTTGATTAGAGAGAATTATACCCAAAACTTTCCATTTTCTAAAACCATACAAGGATTAGAAGTCCATGATCTTGATGTAATTCAGCAGTTCCACTCAAAGGATATTGAAAAGAATGAAAATTATTTCATTGAATTCATTCAAGTTTACCAGAGTAAATAATTTAAGCACACACTCCTCCCTTTCATAGAAAGGTTGAACTTTGACAATTAAAAGCTCATCTGTGAATCCAAATTCGTGATTTTATAATTTATATCAAGCACAACAGGAGCAATACGCCGATCTGAGGTAAAACAAAAGCCACTGAAAGATCAACCCTAGATTACGATGTACAAAGAGTTTTATTTTGACAACAAAAGGACCCTATAAAGTCAAAGAAGATTAATCCCCAAATAATACGTCGTATAGAATAAGATAATCCTTGACGAAGTATGACAGACCTTCTACTAATGAAATTAGCTTTTCTAATAAATATCTGGCACTAGAAGTTAATATAGAATAAGATGTACAGGTTACATCGAGCAGAAAAAACATACATCCTGGTGTAACTCCTATGTTACTATGTGACATGCTCCTCATGTTGACTTCAATGATTATTAGTAACTAAGGTCGTAGACTTATAGCCCAAAGAGCACTAAGTGAGAGGAAGAACAGGTAGTAGAAAGACCACTTTGAACAATTAAGAACAATCGTGAATGCAACCCATACAGAGCTGAGCTGGCAGTAATCAGGAGTTCAAAACCAGTCAAGCACTTCAACAAAACAACCTGTAAACAAAGAAGAGTAAGCCTGACAACAAGACAAGCTCCACTCTCCAGTTCCGTCCGTTCCTTCACAACCATGAACTAAAAGACAGGTCTAATCAAGAGATATCAACCAATGACCGCTGGCTCAATGGCACTCTTCTCAGCTCCCCAAGTGATGTGGGTTCAAACCATACACCCAACCGCCCTCTGATCTCCCCGAAAAACACTAATGGTGTTCTTGGAACCCAGATAAAATATAAATTAAAACAAAATAAGGAGATACCCTAATACTTTTTCTCACCAGAATTCACATGCAAAATAAATGAATCAAATAATAATTGACTCAGTTAACTTGTTTCCATATTTTTGTGAATTTGTTCTTGTCCGCACAACGAGTTTCTTGATTTTGGCATCCCCTTAGTGGGTCATATTATATTTACACACATGAAATCATTAAAAAACGACAGATATAATATGAAATGCAACTGCTTAATCATTGAAAGACAACAGATACAATTAAATTCAACTGCTTACTCAACAAAACAAAAAAATATATATAGCTATAGCAAAAGGGTATCAAGCAAAATTATATATAGTTCAGCAGAAGATTCTGAAATTTTCGGATAGATGAATCATGATTCTTGCAACAATATGTGAATATAAATAGATAAATAGGAGAAAAGACTTACAGAAATGAATGCTTGGAAGGGGAATCGCGTCGCCATTTTGAGGTATTGATTAGGACTTCTCTACATAAATGTAAGTGTTATTTTTGTCTGAAGAAGCTGCAAACTGAACATTGTAATCATCACCTCCATTTTCGCGATTGATTCAATTCATTTTCTTGTCGATGAAACAGCTTTTCCACCGTTCAAGTTTTATGTTGACGTTCTGTTCTGCAAATATTTTGTGGTAGAGTAATTACACCACTCCCATATTTATTATTGCAACAGTTTCATTTGGTAAAATTATTAAGGCAATATTTGATTTTCTAGTAAATGTTTAATTTGTTTTTGTTGAATTTAAAATAGTTTAGAAGTGAAAATTTTTGAACCATAAAGTAAAGAAAATAAAGTAGATATCCTAATGATAATATATGGGTCAATAAAATAAAAAATAAAAAAATATTAATTTAATCTTTTTATATTTCAAATATTACTAAAAAAAAATATTACAAATAATGTGGGACGTCCCTAAAAATAAAGTGTTGTAATTTTTATAGGACGAAGGGAGTATTAATTAACATGGGTTTGTTAAAATTAAGAAAATATTTAACCAAATCAAATAAATATTAATTTTAGTTTTTTAATCAAATAAACTATAATATTTATTATTAGCTTAATTTTATTATTTATTAAAATTTAATATTGATTAACACATTAAATTGTATAAAAATTTTATATACTAATTTTTTTAATAAAATAATATTATTAGTTGAATCTATTACTCGACAAAAGAAAATAATCAAATTAGTTTTTTATTTTGTAAATGTTAGATATAGTAACTATCAAATAGTTTTTGTTAATGAGAAAACGTAAAAGATTTACACCAGGTTAACTAAAATTTTGTGATTATTTGAAATAACTTAAACATACTTTCAATTTCTTGCATGGAGTTTATTAAAAATTTGAGGATTGCTAATAGTTAGTAACGATTGTACGATGCGTTAATTTTTTTTTTTTTTTTACGTATCAAATAATCATTCTTTTGTATAACTTTTTAACTTAAATAAAATTTTATGATTATTTGAAAAAACCATAAAATATTCTTATTTTCTTGCATGGTGTTCATTAAAAATTTGAGAAATATTACTAATAAATATTATGTGTTAACTTTCTTTTTTTTATATGTATCAAATGATCATCATGTGGCGCTCCCGAAGATCCCGAGCCGGGCCCCGAACACTGTCAGTGATTTTGGTGACAGTCCCCGAGATCCCCAGACTGGAACCCTGTGCTGCACCAGAAAACTACCACACAACATCACAACAACAACACAACCAAGCATTAACAACATTCCTGTGAGAAACACATTCTCAAAACATCATTACAAAATCTTAAGGTCCACATCATCTTACAAAACCTCAAAACTTAAAAATAAACAAGCTGCAGCGGAAACTAAAACTTTGGATGGCTCATATAGCCTTACAGCTTAAACGTTCCTATGTCATTCTCTCTTTTCCTTTATTAGGCGACTCAGCCTTCATGACATAACCTGAAAAACATTTCATAACATTCCACGTGAGCGTTTACGCTCAGCAAGTATATAATCATAAGCAAAAAGAATCAGATATTTCAAAAGGTTTAACTCATCGGAGACTAAGGCTGACGTCATCATTAGAGACTAACATATATCTCATCAAAGACCATAGATGACGTCATCAGGAACTAAACTTAGCCTATCGGAGACTAAGGATGACATCATCAGGGACTAATTATCTCATCAGGGACTGATGACGTCATCTTAAGCCCATCGGAGACTAAGGATGACATCATCATCATAGACTAATTATTCCTTCATCAGAGACTACGGATGACGTCATCCTTAGTCTCCGACAGGCTAAAGTTTAGTCCCCGAT
>CM025786.1:52684122-52700480 GCA_014636745.2 Centella asiatica | reverse complement strand
GGGGGGGGGGGGGTGTACCCTCTAGGCACTCATTTAGCCATCATTTCTACGCTTGTTGTCTTCATTTAGCATGCTTTGATTACCTATATCTTGTTGTAGAACTTTCAGAATTCTAAGGCCACCTTGCTGGAGAGTAAATGACTACTTGAAGAGAGCGAGAAGTCCCGTCCATGGGGAAGCCTTGTTCCACTCATTCCTTGATTGCTTTAATGTGTATTTCTCTCAATTTGGATCTCTTGGGCTATTCCTTGCTTGACATAGGATTTGAAAAACCTTGATATTTTCACCATAGGAGTGTTAAATGCTAAAAAGCCAAATATTTGGTTACGTAAGGGAAGCTAGAGGCTGCCCCTAGGGAGGGCTACCTATTGGGCTCCTTATTTGTCCTGTGGAGTAATTGTAGAAAGGAGGGGTTTGTTTGTCCCACAAGATGGTTTGTAGAAAGGGGGGTTGAATACAAACCACAAAATTCTTTCGAACTTTGTGAGTTTAGTGAATATATTGTATTAAAAGTTGCAGAATTGAAAGAATACAATATATCACAAGTGTTTTTGAACTTTTATAAATCAATGAAAGATTACAAAATCTCACTGGTGTGAATGACCAGCTTCCAACAACTCTATTGAAAATAACAATTGCATTCTTGAATATGAATTCTAGCTTCTCTCAAGTTATGAAAATTCCATCAGAGGTTTGTTTAACATGTAAACCTAAAAAGAAAGTTAATTCACCCATCATGCTCATCTCATATCTACTTTGCATAAGCTTAGAAAACTTAGAACATAAGCTCTGATTAGTAGAACCAAATATAATATCATCAACATAGACTTGAACAAGTATTAATTCACCAACATGTTTTCTATGAAATAAAGTTTTATCTATGATACCTCTAGTGAATTTATTTTTAATTAAAAACTGAGATAGAGTATCATACCATGCTCTAGGTGCTTGTTTAAGTCCGTAGAGTGTTTTGTCTAACCTGTAGACATGATTGGAAAACTTCTGATCTTTAAAGCCAGGAGGTTGCTGGACATATACCTCTTCTTTTATTTTCCCATTCAGGAAAACACTCTTTATATCCATCTGGTACACTTTAAAATTTGCATGAACAACATAGGCAAGGAATATCATGATTGCTTCCAATCTTGCTACTGGTGCAAAGGTTTCATCATAGTCAATCCTTTCTTCTTGTGAATAACCTTGTGCAACCAGTTTGGCCTTATTCCTTGTCACTATACCAGCTTCATCTAGCTTATTTCTGAAGATCCATTTAGTACCAATGATTGATTTATTCTTTGGTTTTGGTACTAGTCTCCAGACTTTATTTCTTTCAAATTGATTGAGTTCCTCTTGCATAACAATTACCCAATCAGCATCTTGTAATGCCTCCTCAACCTTTTTGGGTTCAATCTTTGATATAAAATTGAGGTATAGGCATTCATTCTGAGTAACACTTCTTGTTGTCACACCTTTAGTTGGATCTCCTATTATTTGCTCCATAGGATGATCTCTTGTCCATTTTATTTGTGGAGGAAAACTTCTTGAAGAAGAAGCTTCATTTGTTCCTTGTCCTCCATAGTGTAAAGTGTTTTTAGCTTCTTGAGAAGCTCCCCCTGAATCAATGGATATTTCTAGATTGAAGTTTAAGATATCCCTTGATTCATTATCCACTAACAGTGGATTATCCCCTGATGCAGTGCCATTATCCACTGATACTGCATTTTCCTCTGATAAGGCTTCCTCAACATGTATTGAATTATCCACTGACAAGGTAGCTTCATGGGGTTCAGCTTCATCATTTAAAGAGTCTAGAAGATCCACTTTATCTTCATTCTCAAACCTTAGGATCTCATGATTTCCTTCATTTTGCATTCCAATTATCTTTTGGTCATCAAATGCAACATGAATAGATTTCATTACAGTGTTCAACCTAGTGTTGTAGACTCTGTATGCTTTGCTTGTTAGAGAATAACTTATGAAAATTGCTTCATCAGCTTTAGGTTCAAATTTTCCTAAGTTCTCACTTTGACATCTTAGCACAAAGCATCTGCCACCATGATAGGGTGTCAACCCACCAAAAATAAATAATCTTATTCTTTTACACTTGAGTAGTATAATGGTGAATAAGGTCGTTCTCCACAGGGATTATTGCAGTTAATTACTTGCTTGGAAAAATGGTTTTTGAATTTTATTTGAGAAAAATATTTAAATAACAATTAAATTGAGATTTGTAAATAATAAAAATTGCAGAATAATAAAAATATGATAAAATCTAGTAGAGACAAGTCTAGCCAAGGTACTTTTCAATCTAGCCAATTAATTCGATCATCGACACAAAAGATAAATTTATTCATTCCAAATAGACAGAGTTTTATAATTAAGGGCCAACGCTCTACTTAACCAGTCTTTTCTTAATTTATCGGTAACCCCCAGGACCCTGCTAGGATTACTTCTCTAGATCAAACAGACAATTCCCAGGACCCCTGCTAGAATTAAATCTAATGACTGCTTTATGCATGAAAAAGACCCCTATCCTAGTTAATAAAATCGGACACCCGTAGATTATTTAAACTAGATTATTTAATTCCACCAATTTTACCCAAAAATTCATTAGATAAAATCAATTTGCTACTTTGTTAAAATAGTGCTAAACAGCCTTCATATTTTAAATCAGCGAGATATTACTTAATAAATCATACAACTGGCCACATTGCATAATAAATTAAATAATAACACAAACGGTTCAAGGATAGAAATCAAATAAATATTTGGATCTGAATAAAAACCAATTAAAACAATAGTCTCACGATTTAATCGTGACTAGAAATCCAAGTACCTCAACTAGAATAGATTAGTTGTTCATAATACTAGAAAACATCATGCTAGAATCAAAGAATAAATGTACCAAAAGCTGTTGTAGAAAACCGTGGGGGAGAAAAGAGGTATGCGGCAATAGCTTGCTTGTAGACAAAAGTTAGACTCTCCAATTTGATAGCAGTATGCGGCTATTGGCTTTCAAGAAGCAGTATGCGGCTCTCCCCTCCCAAACCAAAGTTAATGAATAATATATATATATAAGACTTACGGCTGCTCTCTTCCTTTGCTAATAAAGTAAATAAAAGTGGTCCCCACTTTACAAAATAAAATATCCTAACTCTAGTCTACTTCCTAAGAGTCCCTCTCAACTTTGGTCACTCCTCTTTTGCTCTTTTCAGCCCATTCTTCCTCGTTTTCATCATTTTCACCTTTTTCACCTATCTTTACAAAAGTAACTTGAAAACACCTCATTAATAAATAAAACACACACAAAATAAATGCAAATGTAATGCAAATCTATACACGAATTGCACACTATCACACCAAATACATGAAGAAATTTAACATTAGGTTTCTTGTCTGTCATTAGCTCATAAGGAGTCTTATTGTGAGCTTTGTTGATCAAGGTCCTATTTTGAGTGAAGCATGCAGTTGAAATTGCTTCAACCCAAAAATAGGTAGGTAGCTTGGCTTCTTCAAACATGGTTCTAGCAGCTTCAATAAGAGTTTTGTTTTTCCTCTCAACTAGTCCATTCTGTTGAGGGGTTCTTGGAGCAGAAAATGTGTCAGATATTCCTTTGTCCACACAGAAACATTCAACTTTGGAGTTCTTGAATTCTGTTCCATTATCAGTTGTTAGAACTTTGACAGTTAGCCTAGATTTAGTTTGAACTTTCTTGATGTGATCAATCGCCAACTGAGCTGCTTCATTCTTGGCATGCTGAAATTTTACCCATGTGTATCTGGTGAAATCATCAACTATCACTAGAGCATACCTTTTCTTTGAGATAGACATAATATTTACAGGTCCAAATAGATCCATATGAAGTAGTTGCATTGGACTTGTAATTGATGATATCTCTTTGCTTCTAAAGGAAGTCTTCTTTTGCTTCCCTTTCTGAATGGCTCCACATAAACCTTTTTGAGTGAATTCCAGTTGTGGAAGTCCTGTCACCAATCCTTTCTTCACCAGAGTGTTGATTATCTTGAAGTTCAGGTGAAAAAGCTTCTTGTGCCATAGCCAACTTTCTTCTACTGATGCTTTACTATAAAAGCATGTAGATTGATCTTTATTTGATGAACCAAAGTCAGCTATGTAGAGGTTACCTTTCCTAACTCCAGATAGAATTATTTTTCCATCTCTACTGTTACTTATCAAGCAATGTTCATCCTTGAAAGCAACATTGTAACCTCTGTTATATAGTTGACTGATACTAAGCAAGTTGTGCTTAAGACCATCAACTAGTGCTACATTGTCCAAGATGACATTTTCATTTGTGACTTTGCCATATCGTAAGGTATATCCTTTGATGTCATCTCCAAAAGAAACACTTGGGCCAGCTTTCTCCTCAAATTATGTTAGCAGTGTCTGGTTTCTAGTCATGTGTCTTGAACAGCCACTATCCAAGAACTAAATCTGTCTCTTTGTACCCTACACACAGTAAACAGCTAAGTTAATTTAGGAACCCAAAGTTGCTTGGGTCCATTGACATTTTTAAAGTTTAATTTAGCAGTTGTTAAGGGTTTTCAGTTTTATCTTTCTTTATCACCCACTACATAGAAGAAATAACTTTCTTCTTAGCCTTAGGTGCATAAGATTTTTGGCTTAACTTTAGAGGAGATTTCAGATAACTGTTTTTAACCTTTTGAACATTTGGGTGGTTCTTAACTGTTAACTTTTTCCTTTTATCAAAAGGTAAGTTTCTAGTATGCTTGTTCCTAGGAATATTTTTACACCTATAAGTAAGGTGGTTGAGATTTCCACACTTCCAACAATGTTTCCTAGGTGCATTAATAACAGGAGTATAATTAGTATATTGGTTAATTCCCTCCTTACCATTCCTATTATCATTTAATTTCATTTCCAGCTCACTAACTCTTTGTTCTAGCATAGTCTCCTTAGATTTTTCTTCAGTAGCTCCTGCCTTAACAAATTTTATTTTTTTGAAGGTAGGAGCAATAGCTACTGGAGTACTTTTACTTGTGCTAGTTTCACCAGTTCTAGTGATTGACAATTCCTCAATCACTGGCTGCTTTCCCTGGACCTTATTATTATAGCCTAGCCCTTCATTTTGACTAGTGCTATATTTTCTATTTTTCTATTGTTTCCTTAACTATTTTAGAGGAGTTGATCCACTCTTTTATGATGTCCTGCTCTTTCTTAAGTTGTGCTATTAGGCATTCTTCTATTTGTTTAGCACAAGCAAGATCATCTAGTGCATTTTTGCACTCTTTCCTAACTTGTTCAAGAACACCTAGCTCAGACTCTAAGAAAGAATTTCTATTCTTTAAAAGTTCAATGGTTTCAATGAGTCTAGCATTTTCTTTTACAGAGCATCTAAGTGTTCCTTTTAAATGGTATATTTCTTTACACATGTCAATTAAGCTTTCTTGGCAATCAGATAACGACATAGTAGAAGAAATAGTCAAGTCAGTTACCTGGGAGTTCTTAGAATTTGGACTTCCATAACTGTTACTGCTATTAGAGGAGTTGGCCATCAGTGCCATGTTGACATATTCTTCATCTTCTAATTCTAAATCAACCCAATCTTTGCCTTTTGTGATCAATGTCTTTCCCTTAACCTTGTTGTTGTTGAGGAGATCATAGTATTTCTTTTTATAGTAATCCTCATCTCTTGTAGCATCCCTGGGCTCCCTTGTCTTTTTGTCAGACTTGGGCTTCCTGCACTCACTAGCAAAGTGTCCAAGAGCATCACAGTTGAAGCACTTGAACTTAGATCTGTCAACCTTGCCAGATTGACTTTCTTTCTTTGATGAAAATATGTTAGAACAAAATAAGCTCAAGTGTTTGTGTGTGGGGGGGGGGGGGGGGTTGAATACAAACACTACAAACTTTTTGCTCTTTTAAAACTTGTTTAGCACTGGCTGGAATAACGCTACCAAAACCAAAAAAACTTTAACGAAATTAAGATGAATACACAAGCATTCAAGTTAAAATAGTTGTATTAAAACTTGGTGTTTTTCTGGAAATCTGTTGAATCACAATAGTGATTAACAACTACAAAATCTGTAATAAGTTACAACTTCTCTGTAATAAATTATAGCTTCACTTTCTCACTCACTAGCTATGTTTTTCTTTGAATATTTCTCTCAAGATCTATTACAAAGCTTCCTTCTAGTGTTTGAGTGTTGTAGCTTGCTTGCTTGGTTTTTCCTGTAACAACTCTTTCTTTATGTATAACAGATCAGTTGGTGAACCTACGTGCTTAACATGCTGCTTTTTCAACATAGCCATAGTATGTCACATCAAGGTCCTTTCAGAGTGGTGTGTTAGACTACTCTTGGCTTTTGTTGCTTCTTTTTCATCTCCTAATCTGCATGTATTTAATGCTCGAGAGTTGTTATTGGATAACCAAACTTCAAGGAATATCTTTCCAGTTATACCCCTTGCTTCCATGCCAAGTATCAATGATTTGCATGTAAGTCCTGATGACTTGTGGATTGGGTCATAAAGATCAACTGATGCCAAGCCCTGATAAAGACTTGATCAGTGCTTCTGGATCCATTGATGGAAAGTTACTGAAGGCAACTTGATCAGTTCTTCTTTATTCACCGATGTCAAGCCCTGATGGAGACTTGCTCAGTGCTTCATTTATCCACTAATGTTATGACTTACTTGTTATCCACCGAAGGGTGCCACTGACGAGTTGATCTTTTGTCATCACCAAACTTGTTGGGCAATCTAAGTCATCGCCAAACTCATTGGGAAATTTAAGTCATCGCCAAACTCGTCGTCAGTGTATAAAAATGACTATTGCCAAAGTCATTGTTAGCTATTGCCAAACTCATCGTGAGATAAACTATCTCCAAAGTGATTGATAGCTATTGCCAAACTCATCGAAAGGTATGCTGTCGCCAAAGTCTAAATGTTTCCCCTGATGGATTCCCCTGACGAGTTCCCCTGACGAGGTCATCCCCTGATGCCTTCCCCTGACAGTTTCCCTTGATTAGGTCATCCCCTGATGAGTTCCCCTGACAACTTCCCCTGACGAGGTCATCGCCTGACGGGTTCCCTTGATGGCTTCCCCTGACGGTTTCCCCTGACGAAGTCATCGCCTGACGGGTTCCCCTGACGAAGTCATTGCCTGACGGGTTCCCTGATGGCTTCCCTTGATGGATGTCATCCCCTGACACAGTATTTTTAGGCTTCCCCTGATGGGTTCTTTTTACTGATACCCTTGAAAATACTTGTCCTTTTGATCATTGATACTTTGTTGGCTTTGCCTAGAATGTCTGTCGTGCGGAATACTTATCTTCTTTTAAGTAACAAAAGTCATTTTTTGACACTATCGAGTCTGTTCAAGTTAACACTGATGACTCGCCCAGTACAATGAAGTCCATCCACTGATGACTAAGTTGTCCATCAGTGGATGCAAAACTTGTGCAGATATAAGGTTTATAGAATACCTTGAGTATTTATATATGCATATTTATTCCCTTAAACATCATCATCATCATTTATATCTAACAATCTTCCCCTATTTATGTTTATCAGTTTGATAACCATAAATCTAACTAATGTACTGATGATGATGTCAAAACTCAAAATTAAAGACATTAAAAGAATAAATGTATTTGTATAGTTACAAGGAATAATTATATACAAATATATCACTTTTTGTACAAACAAGGTTCTGTTCTTCTTGTTGCTCCTCCTCCACAGCCTTCTCCTTCACAACTTGAAGTTGTTTTCCATCTAATGTCCCTGGCCTTTTGGAGCAGGATCAGTAGTCACATCCTCTGAAGGTTGATTCAACAACAACCCTGACAATGACTTTGAAGATTTCTCCCCTGATGAAGGTTTCTCCCCCTTGTAAGATTTGAAGATTTCTCCCCCTTTTTGTCAGCATCATTAGTGGTAGTTAAGTGGAAGTTAAGAATTGAGATGTGACTTGAAAAACCTTGTTAGAACTAGAAGTATTTACAAATTCGATATTTTCTCTATATTCTTTATTTACAAGGATCTCATCCTTATCTCCCTAAACTTCTCCTTTTTCATTGCTTTCTAAGGCATCACTCTGTTCCTCTCCTTTTTCATTGCCTTCTAAGGCAGTACTCTCATTCTCTCCTTGTGCCAAGGTCCTCTCAAAGGGTTGACCTTGCCTATTTTTTCACTAAGTATTCTCTCAGCCTCACTCAAAGTTTGTCCTAATTGGGCTCCTATGGGCTGTGTTATCAACAACTGTGGACAAAGTAAGTAATATATTTGTAATTATTGTGTCCACAGAAGTGATATGAGCAAAAGTGGAGTGGAAAAGATATATGTATGTACAATAGGAGAAGTATAGGTATTTATTGAATTAGTATTTACAATTGAGGGAGTCTAAATACTTAGATCAATAGTATGTACAGTTGTATTTATGTCCCTTGTATGAGCATCAGTGATTGAATCATGACAGTGTTGGTTGTCAATCACTGTGTCACTGAGTATTGGCTCTTCCAAGAAGTGAGAATTTGGAGGATCTAATGTCATGACACTTAGAGTTTGTGTCATGACATCTGAAGAATGTTGAGGCAAAGAAAAGGAGTATAGAGGTATAGAAGGGAGTGTTAGTTGAATCACTGAGTAAGGAGGTGATTCATCAAGTGAAGTTGTGTGTGCACTCACCGTGTAAGATATCTACAAGTGGCTCTCAGAGACCCTGATGTCGGTTTCATCAAAAACTATGGTCAGTGTATGTGCCTCACTCAACTGTGTCCCTGGTTGGAGACTTTGTTCAATAATTGAATCCTTTTGGGAAGAAACTATTAGTGCTGAGTGTATTTCCTTATTAAGGTCAGTATCCTTTTGGGAGGATACTGCCTGGTTTGGTTTAGGGTCAACACTCAAGGCTGTCTTCTTCTTCTTCTTTTTCAAGCCAATCACTTTCTCACCTTGTTCCCCCTCAATAGAGGAGATTACTTTAGAGAGTTTCTTTTAGTACCCTTAGTCTTTTGGGAGACTGAGGGTTGGGCTATTGAGAATGGTTGTGTTGAAATTGATAATACTACTTGGGTAGGCAAAGAAGTGGTTATCGTCTTTGCCATATTAGTTGCCATATAGTTGAGTAATAGAATCTCTAGGTTTGGCAGTGAAATACTCATATTATTGAATGAGTAATAACCTTTTTGTTAGGTTTTAGAATATTTGATGATGATTGTTTTTAGATTACTTAGAGTACAAATGTATAGAAAGTGTTAATTAGTAACACTGAAGTTTTGTAGCCTGTAGTTATCTCTTTGTTTGTAATTCATTCATTCTTTGTAAAGAGATATAGTTATTTCTTATTTGTATGTAACTACTGAAATGAAGTATCAAAGCTTCAGCAAGTCGAAATGTGTATTTGGTCCGTTAGAGTTTACAAAAAGGCTTGTCAGAGATTAGGAAAATTTGTCAGAGACTTAGGATTTTTTTTATCTATCAGAGACTAGTTTTGTCTGTCGGAGACTAAGGCTTACGTCATCAGAGACTAAGTCTAAAGGAGTCGGAGGCTAAAACTTACGTCATCGGAGACTAAAGTTAAAAGCGCCATAGACTAATTGATGACGTCATCAGAGACTAAAGATGAAGCATCAGGGACTAATCGTGATTTAATTCCTGAGAGATACAGAGTTCGAATTAAAAAGGAATGTCTATTGAAGACGTAGCTTGTAAGGAAACTAACCAGAAATCTCTTCTTTATCAAAAAGGAAAGATTGTATTTGATTCGAATAAGGAAGCTGAATTAATATTGATTTAGAATAGGAAAACTGAAAAATAAGTTGGGAAAGAAGCTGTAATTAGGTTTATAGAAAAAATTATAATTTTTGAAGCTATATAAGTTTTTCATAGTTTGTATCTTTTCCTATACATAATAGAAAAGAAGCTGATGATCATATTTATTATGATTGTTAAAATTTGTAATCAGTTGTGAAATCAATAAAGCAATTGTTTATAAATTGATTTGAGTTCTTGTTCTTTATATTTCATAAGAAAATTTAATTTCTTAAAGAACAAGTAATTCGAAAAGTATTCAAAGAACTTGTATTCAACCCCCCCCCCCCCCCCTCTACAAGTTCTCGGCATCTAACTGGGAAAACAATTGGTATCAGAGCCTGTAATTGAATTTATTCAATTAATACGTTTAAAGAGATGGCCAACGACGAAGCAAGCAGCTCTAACATAATAGCGTATGCGGGAAGTCGTGATGGTGGTACCAGAATTCCAATTCTTAAAAGAGAAGAATATCCGATGTGGAAGCAAAAGATGTACATGCACTTAAGAGCAACAGATCCAG
This sequence comes from Centella asiatica, assembly GCA_014636745.2. Taxonomy (NCBI): domain Eukaryota; kingdom Viridiplantae; phylum Streptophyta; class Magnoliopsida; order Apiales; family Apiaceae; genus Centella; species Centella asiatica. Next base: position 52,690,167 of record CM025786.1, on the reverse strand, counting down.
ATTATATTGATAGGATTGAGAAGGGTCCCTATCTACCCAGGAAATTTATTCCTGCTAAAACCGTCGATGGATCTGTTATGGCGGAACACTTTGAACTTGCTCCAGAATGTGATTATACAAACGAAGACAAGTTGCAAGTGTTGAAGGATGCTAAGGTGATGAACATACTCTATAATGGAATTGATAAAAATATGTTCACAAGCATCATCAATTGCACAACATCGAAGCAAATCTGGGACATTATCAAAGTCCTGTGTGAAAGGACTGACCAAGTCCGAAAGAACAAGAGGTCATAGTTGACACAACAATATGAGTTCTTTCAAGCAAAGCCTGGTGAACCAATAACGTCAGTTTGTGATAGGTTCAACACTTTGCTCAATGATTTGAAAATACTTGGAAACTCCTATGACAATGAGGATGTCAACACCAAGTTCATGAGATCTCTTCCTCCAAGTTGGGATCCAAAAACAACAGCTATAAGAGAGGCTAATGACTTGGACATACTCACACTGGACAGGCTCTACGGGAATCTAAAGACATATGAACTCGAAGTAGAACAACGACAACACATGCATGGCAAGGATAGAGGAGCTGCGTTGATGGTTGAGACAAGCAAGTCTCAAGAGAAGCTTGATGAGGAATCTTCCAATGCTAGCTCGATTAATCAGGAAGATGAACTGGATTCTGATGATGACATGGAGGAATTCATGGCATTCATGGTCAAAAAGTTCAAGAAATTTAGGGCCAGCATGAAAGGAAGAAAATCATCAAGGAAGCCTAACCCTAAACGTGAGGTCAAAAAGTCACCTTCGACTTAATGAAAATAAGATGTTACAATTTTGACGGGTTAGGGCACTTTGCCAATGAGTGAAGGAAGCCTAGATCTAGTGATAGATCGAAGGATGAAAAATCAAGGAAAGACTTTGCTGACAAGAAAGCTAAATCAAAGAGCAAAGCCTTGATTACAGAGGGTAAAGATTGGATTGACAGCGACTCTAATGAAGAAGTTGTCAACTTTGCTCTAATGGCTCGTAGTGACGAGTCAACTGATTCTACAAAGGTATGTGATGCAAATCAGAACTTTAATGTGCTTAATTTACTTGACACATCTAGCATTGAAAGCATACAAAAAGATATGTCTGATTTGCATGTTAGTTTTAGATCTTTAAGTATCGAATATACCAATGTAAAAGAATCACGTGACATTCTCTTGAAAAGAAACAAGTTTCTTGAAGAGAGATTGACACAGTTTGACACCATTAAATCTGACTTAAACAAATCTCATCATATGATTAATGCTTTGAAAAAGAGGGAATATTACTTAGTAGAGCAACTTGAAAATGCTCAAGCTAAGATTAAACAATGGAATACTTCCTCTAAAAAATTGACAGACTTGGTAGAGTGTCAAACAATAGGTCAAAAATCTGGACTAGGTTATGATGAAAATCTAGATAAGAGTTCAGATTTAGATGATCTATTTGAAGCTGCAAACTCCTCAACTAGTAAGCCAGATATTTTAAAAAGAATTAATTTTGTCTCTCCTGTTATTGAACCCAAAATTATCAACACTCAATATCAACAACTAACTGCAATATCAAAATTTGATCAAAAGACAGTAAATGTTGTTGATAAGAGTAAAAATAAAAGATTAAATATTGAGTTCATGACAAAAACACAGTTAAGTAAAAGATTGGAAAATCTTACAGATAAAAAGGCTAAAACAGTAGTGGAGTTAAGCAGAAATAAGAAAAATAGGAATGGAAAAATTAGAATTAATAAATATACAAATTATGCTAGAATGCCTGATGTTCCAAGAAAGACATGTCATGTATGTGGTAACCCCAACCACATAGCTGTTAACTGTAGGAGCAAAAATAAAATTCCTATAACTGAGACTGCATCTTCAAAGAGAATAAAAGATAAATCACCTGTAAAAGGGTTAAATAATATTTGCATTAACAATGAAAACTCTAAGCTTGGCAGTCTCTCACAAACAAGTAGCAAGACTAATGATTATTCAATTAAAGTCAAAACTGCTAAAAGACAATCAACTCAATCTGAGTCAAGTCTTGAGTGTACAACTAGTGAGAAAGGACCCAAGAAAGTCTGGGTTCCAAAAATCTCAAACTAGTTACTCTCTTCTGTGCAGGGCAAAAAGAAGAAAACATGGTACTTGGACAGTGGTTGTTTAAGGCACATGACAGGAGATAAGACCCTGCTAAAACAATATGAAGAGAAAAGTGGCCCAAAAGTCACTTTTGGAGATGACAACAAAGGCCATACGAGGGGATATGGCAGTGTTGAACATGGAGATGTCATCTTCACTGAAGTAGCACTAGTTGATGGCTTAAAGCATAATTTACTAAGTGTGAGTCAACTATGTGATAAGGGATTCAATGTCACCTTCAAAGAAGATCAATGCTTGGTGTGTGACAAAGAATCTGATAATGTGATTTTGACAGGGAAAAGAAAAGGAAATTTGTATGTTGCAAATCTTATTTCTTTTACTGATCAAATCACATGTCTCTATAGCAAAGCCTCAACTGATGAAAGTTGGCTTTGGCATAAGAAGCTTTCCCACTTGAATTTCAAGAACATCAACAAGCTTGTGAGGAAAGGACTGGTAGCTGGCATTCCACAATTGGAATTTACACAAGATGGATTGTGTGATTCATGCCAGAAAGGGAAACAAAGAAGTGTGTCATTCAAAAGTAAACCAACAACATCAATCACTGTTCCTTTACAGTTGCTGCACATGGATTTATTTGGACAAGTGAATGTGATGTCAATCTTAAGAAATAGATATGCTTTGTTTATTGTGGATGATCACATGAGGTATACTTGGGTAAAATACCTCCATACAAAAGATGAAGCTGCTCAGTTGATAATTGATCATATCAAGAAGATAAAAACTGAGTCAGGAAAAACAGTAAGGGTGATAAGGAGTGATAGAGGAACAGAATTCAAGAATTCCCAAGTTATTGAATTCTGCACTGAAAAAGGAATAACTCATCAATTCTCAGCTCCAAGAACCCCTCAACAAAATGGAGTTGTTGAGAGGAAAAATAGAACCCTTATTGAAGCAGCAAGGACTATGTTACAAGAGGCTAAGCTTCCCACATATTTTTGGGAGGAAGCTATAAGCACTGCTTGCTTTACACAAAATAGATCTTTGATAAACAAAGCATACAACAAAACACCTTATGAATTAATGACTGGGAGAAAACCAACTCTCAAGTTTTTACATGTGTTTGGTTGTAAATGCTTTGTACTGAGAAACTCATCAGAAACAAGAGGAAAATTTGACAACAAGTCTGATGAGGCAATCTTCTTAGGTTATTCTTTGTCAAGTAAAACATATAAAGTATATAATCTAAGAACAAAGGTCATTGTGGAATCAATTCAAGTTGTATTTGATGATAAAAAGATTCCAGGAATGATTGGACAAAGATTGCAGGAACCTCTCAGTTTTGAGAATGAATTGGATGCATGGGAATATCCATCAGAGACTACTGAAAAACCCAAAGATAGCAATGATCCCTACATAATTGAGGGGGAGTTAACTGTTGTGCATGAGGTACCAAGAACTAATACTCTATCAGAGACTAGAGTATTAGATGAAACTCAAGAGACTGGTGAAATTAGTATTCCATTGGAGACTAATGGTTCACCAGAGACTAAAGTCACTACTGCACAATTAGAGACTATATTGACACCAGAGACTATTGAGATAAACAGCTCAGGGGGAGCTAATAATGAAGAAGTCAATGGTTTAAGGGGAGCAGTCTCTGATCATGAAGCTAGATTGGATAACATCAATCTAGAAAATGAAGCCTTCACTTTAAGGTCAAATCTGCCACGTGCATTTCCATGGTTGAGAGACCACACACAAGATTTGATAATTGGAAGTCTAGAAGATGGAGTCAAGACTAGAAGTGCAACTCAAAATGAATGTTTATATCTTAGTTTTCTCTCAAAGATTGAGCCAAAGAAAATTGAGCAAGCACTTTAAGATCCTGACTGGATAATTGCCATGCAAGAGGAGTTAAACCAATTCACTCGAAACAAAGTCTGGAGACTGGTACCCAAACCAAGGAATAGATCAATAATTGGTGCCAAGTGGGTCTTCAGAAATAAATTGGATGAAACTGGTACAATTACAAGAAATAAAGCAAGACTGGTTGCAAAAGGATATTCTCAAGAAGAAGGAATAGATTATGATGAAACTTTTGCACCAGTAGCAAGACTTGAAGCAATCAGAATCTTCTTGGCTTTTGCAGCCTACAAGAACTTCTAGGTGTACCAGATGGATGTCAAAAGTGCTTTCTTGAATGGAAAATTGGAAGATGAAGTCTATTTTTGCCAACCCCCAGGCTTTGTGGACTCCAAATTTCCAAATCATGTCTACAGGTTAGACAAAGCACTTTATGGCTTAAAATAAGCACCAAGAGCCTCGTATGATACTCTATCCCAATTTTTACTTGAAAATAAATTTGTTAGAGGTATCATAGATAAAACTTTATTTTATAGAAAGCAAGGCTCTGACATTATATTGGTGCAAATATATGTAGATGATATTATATTTGGGTCTACAAATGAGAAATTTTTGAAAAGTTTTCAAAACTAATGCAGTCTAGATATGAAATGAGTATGATGAGAGAATTAACATTTTTCTTAGGATTGCAAATAAAACAATCAACTGATGGTTTTATTTATCAGTCAGTCTAAGTAGATCAAAGACTTATTGAGAAAATATGATTTGGTTGATTGTGCATCTGCATAAACACCCATGCCTACTGCCACTATGCTAGATAAAGTTTTAAAAGGAAATAAAATTGATATTACTAGCTATAGAGGCATGATAGGCTCTCTTTTATATCTAACTGCAAGTAGACCTGATATAATGTTTGCTACATGTTTATGTGCTAGATTTCAAGCTGACCCTAGAGAGTCACATTTAATTGCTGTAAAGAAAATACTTAGATATCTAAAGGGTACCCCAAACCTTGGTTTATGGTATCCTAAAGAATCTGATTTTAAACTAATTGGTTATTCAAATGTTGACTATGCAGGTTGCAAGCTTGATAGGAAAAGCACAAGTGGAAGCTGCCAACTTCTTGGAGGCAGACTTGTTTCTTGGTTCAGGAAGAAACAAAATTCAGTTTCTATTTCAACAGCAGAAGTTGAATACATCGCAGCTGGGAGTTGTTGTGCTCAAATCCTATGGATCAAGAATCAACTCCTAGACTATGGTATGTCATTATCCAAAATTCCTATCTTTTGTGATAATACAAGTGTCATAGCAATAACAGAAAATCCAGTGCAACATTTAAGAACAAAACACATAGATATTAGATATCACTTCATAAGAGAACATGTAAGTGAAGGTAATATCGAATTACACTGGGTAACAACTGATAAACAACTTGCATATATATTCACAAAACCTTTAGATGAATCTACCTTTTCTAGATTAGTTTCTGAATTAGGAATGTTGAATTATGCCTCTAAAAATTGATTAATTTTTGAAAACAAGTTGTTTAGTTGTATGCAGCTAGAATTAAATTTCTGGATTAAAGTTGTTCTTTAATTAAATAGAATTTAGAAGTTAGAATTTAATTTCTGGAATGTAGCTGTTATCAAATAACAGAATTTTTGAAGCTAATAATCATTAAACTTAATTGTTGGAAATATTTTGAAAGCTTAAGAGAAAGAGACTATCTTAGTCCCTGATAGTGTTTTTAATTAGTCCCCGACTGAATTAAAAAATTGAACTATCGGAGATTAACTAGTCCTCGACAGTTATTTTTAATTAGTCCCCGACTGAATTAAAAATTGAACTATCGGAGACTACCTTAGTCCCCGACAGTTGTTTTTAATTAGTCCCCGACTGGATTAAAACATTGAACTATCGGAGACTACCTTAGTCCCCGACGTCTTTTTTAATTAGTCCCTGACTCAATTAAAAATTGAACTATCAGAGACTACATGTTTTCCCAGTGAGATGACCTAGAACTTGTAGAAGGGGGGTTGAATACAAGTTCT
>CM025786.1:52614552-52679122 GCA_014636745.2 Centella asiatica | reverse complement strand
ACTTGATTGATGTCTCTGTTGTAGTCAAAGAAAACTTTCTCCCCATGGAAAGTCTCATACCATAATCCGAGAGGTACAGGTTTAGAAAGATCAGTTTGAACTTGGTTCACACTTTTTATCTCCTTTATTACCTTCTTGATCTGGTTTCGAAATTCCATGTTGAGCTTTGTAGTGACAAGTATTGTAGACAGCAGCCATTCCAAATCCTCTTTTGATTGCCCCTTCAAGTCTGGCTTAGCATACTTCACAGAATCTCCATCTTTGAAGAAGATCTGAAGTAAATCTTTGTCATTTGCACCCTTGATCAGATTAATATTCCTTGTATTTCTTTTCAAGGCTTTGATCATTTCACTCGTACTGGCCATATCAACTGTGTAAGGCTTCCTTGATGGAGCTGTTTGTGGCTTTGTTGGTCCACTTACAGACACCAAGGAAGTCTCAGTTGACCTTGGAGGTTCTTCATTTGTAGTCTCTTTCCTTGAAGGCTTTTTCTTGGCTACTACCACTTTCCTTGCACTTGTTTTCTTTGTTGAGTATTTCTTCTTTTTAGATTCCTCCTCCTTCCTCTCTTGTTCTGCAGCCATATCCTCCTCTTGCTGAAGTTTTTGAGCAAGCATAGCATCAGCATCTATCAATTTCTGCTCTTGAGGATAGACCAACTCCACTTTCCCATCCACTATTAGTTCAATTGGAGTGGGAAAATGAGCTGTCTTCATGGCATCCCCCAGTAGCTTGGGTTGTCCTGATTGAGTGGAGATTTGCTTCTTTGGATGTTCAACCAAGACTCCCTTACCTTTGTCTTTTGAAGTAGTTGGGGCTGCTGCAGATGGTTTTGAAGAAGTTGGGGCTGCTGTAGATGGTTTGGAAGAAGTAATTGTTGCTGCTGCTGTTGGTAATGTTTTAACCCTGGTCTCAAGTTTGTCCAAGGTTGCCTTGAGTTCATCAAGACTTGCATATGACTTCATTTCTGGATCACTCTCCCCCTTTTTGACATCAACATCCTTAGAGGGGGCAGAGAGAGGGAGTTGAGTAGCAATTTGTTTCAGAAGGGAATGCATTTGATCAAATTTAACTTCAAGGTTACTCAGTCTGCTGTCAGTTTTAGCTTTGTCTTTGATCATAGCCTGAATATTCATGACAGTCTGCCTTGAAAAATGTCCTTCATAATGCCTTTTAATAGAATCTGTCTGTAAAGACATCTGCTTCCTCATCTCCTCCAGTTCAGTCTTCATGCCAGTTGCCAAGTAGTGAAAAAATTTAGCATTTAGGTGCACTGACTTGGTTACTTCTTCTGCAACATCCTGAAAGGATTTGGCAGCTGCAAGAGACCCTATATTGGTCACGTATTCCTGCCTGTACAAGGCAGCTGCTTCCTCCAGTGTGTTGTTAAAATCTGAATCCAGCCAGGCATCCACATTCTCTGGCTCTGGAGTCTCCTCTGCAGCAGTAGATTCAAATGCAAGCCTAGTCTTCATAGCAGAAAGGTGATCTTCTCTTTGTTGAAGATTTAAAAGTTCTTCATAGGCTGCATTTGACATTTCTGATATGACCTGCAAGTTTGCAGCCACTGCACTGGAGCTTCCTCCAACTTCTCTTGTTGGAGCTTCTGTTTGGATTTGGGTGGAGGGAGCCACAGGTTTGAAAAATTCACCTGTTGAGAATTTCTCTCTTTTCTTTTCTTCAAGGATCTCATCCTTGCTCACACCCTCTCCTTTTGCCTGGGGTTGGGCACCCAGCTTCTCTATCTCTCCTTTTTCCAAGCTCGCTAAGGCTTGACTCTCTGTTTGTATTTCCTCTCCTTTTTCCAGGTCAGGAGCCTGACTCTCACTAAATATTCTCTCAACCTCACTCATATGGATATGTGCACTCTGTCCTACAGAAGTGAGAGTTTGAGAAGTGCTTGTGACAGCATGGACAGGGGGTTCCCTTTGTGTATCTTGGGCTAGGGATCTATCCATGGAAAATGTGTGAGAGCTAGGCTCGAGTATTGGCTCCTCTTGGGAAAAATCAAGAGAATCAATTATATTTACATTAAAAGAATCAAGAATGGGAGAAGAAGGAGAAGAATGTACAGTGGGGAGTGTTGGTTGTTCCTCAAGGGCAAAAATTTGAGGAACATCAATAGATGACTCTGTGGGTGCACTCCTTGTGTCACTCTTTTCTTTTGTTTTCTCTCTATTTGGTTCCTCTTGGCGGTGACCAAGAGTTTGTGCAGACTCTGTAACAGGTGTCCCTGGTTGAGGACTATCTTCAATGTCAATGTCCTTTTGGGAGGACATAGACAGATTACTGTCTTTCCTTATAACCTCCATTGCCTTTTGGGAAGCAATGGATTGCTTTTGGCTTTGGGTTATAACTCTCTTCTTTCTCTGAAGTGGAACTTCAGCTTCTGGTTCTCCCTCATCCTCACTTACTCCCTCAATTATTTTTCTTTTTATTGGGAGCTTTGTGACTTTTCTGGTTTTTACAACCACAGTCTTTTGGGAGACTGTGGAGGGGGCTTTAGATTGTGATTGTGAAGTTGTTGGGGGATTAGATGGTGTTTGTGTAGTATCCCCAAAGAATTGTAAAGAATATGTGGTTGGTAGAGTGTCAATGAGAGTGTTTCTCATGACAGTAGGATAGAATAAAGGTACATTTACCTTTGCCGCATATTTCTTTAAATCACTTACTACTCGTTTTGTCTGCAAAACAGGAGGCACAACTTGCATACCAGTGATATTAAGGTTAGGAATTAAATGATATGCAATCATCATCAAAAACCTAGCATAATAAATTTTATTTTTATCACCAGTTTTAAGTTTGTCCATCAAGTTTTGCAAAATCAAAAGCCCTACGTTTATATGCCTATCATACAATACACTATATGCAATTTGTTGTGAAATAGTGGTGATGGCATCATATCCACTGCATTTAGAAGTAAAAGTTTTAGTTATAATGTCAAAGAACAATGACCACTCTGGCCTAAGATGGGGACGTGTGATGGTCCCAACAGAACTTATTTCGGTATTATAGTTTAATTCCTTAAACATACCTATAAGTTCTTCATCAGAGGCAAGAGGATCATAGTTTTCCCTTACGGGTAAATGAAGTGCATTATTAACTGTGGCATGAGTAATAGTATAGTCAGTGTTTTCATACCTGAAACTTACCTGTGGAGAGTCATCACTTTCATCAGTGATTGATGCAGTGCTCCACATGGTTGTGATTACTTCTGCAGCTTGGATGGGAGTGTCATAGATGGCGTGTTGTAATGGAGAGTTCTTTAGGAAATCCACAACAGGGTAGTACTTTGCTTCAAATTCATACTTGTTAGCCACCCCTGCATGGTTAGTCTTTATGAAAACGAACTCACCAACTGTGAAGCACACTGTTTTGGCCGCCATTTAAGAGATCTGTAATCTTTGTGAAGAAAGCTCAAAGAAAGGGTTAAAATTGCAGAGATTGTGCAGAGAGAAATCTAATTTGCAGAGTTTGATACTTGTAATTGCAAACGTTTTTGAAATTACTTTTATTAAAGTATGAGAAACGTTTGCTATTCAAGCATCAAGGGTAACTACCAATTTACCCTTTTTCAGAGATTGCCCTAATCTCTGATGTATCCACTTGATACGAGATTGACCCGATTAGTCTCCGATGAAGTAATTACTCATCGGAGAATAATTTAATCTCTTATGAAATAACTCATCGGGGATTAAGATAATCTCTGATGAATTTACTCATCGGGGATTAAAGTAATCTCTGATGAAATTACTCATCGGGGATTAATCGTAATCTCTGATGAAGTAACTCATCGGGGATTAAAATAATCTCTGATGAATTTACTCATCGGGGATTAAAGTAATCTCTGATGAAATTACTCATCGGGGATTAATCGTAATCTCTGATGAAGTAACTCATCGGGGATTAATCGTAATCTCTGATGAAGTAACTCATCGGGGATTAATCGTAATCTCTGATGAAGTAACTCATCGGGGATTAAAATAATCTCTGATGAAATTATTCATCGGGGATTAAACGTAATCTCTGATGAAGTAAATGTACTCATCGGGGATTAGGGTCAATCTCTGATGTTGTTATTTTGATTAGTCAGAGACTAACCTTTTTACACATCAGGGATAAAAACACATTTTCCAACAATCATTTTAATGATTGTTAGCTACATTTTTCTGTTTTATCAAATTTAAAACAGCTTCTTTTTTTCCAGAATTAATTATTCTAGCTGCATCAAAAATCTGTTTAATTAAAAACAGCTACAACCCAGAAATTTAATTCTAGCTTCTAAAAATCTGTTCTCTGGAACAGCTGAAATCTAGAAATTTAATTCTAGCTTCATGCAACTGTTAAACAACTTGAAAGTTTAAAACTTAATTTTTAGAACCATAATTCAACATTCCTAGTTCAGAAACTAGTCTGTTGAATGTAGATTCATCCAATGGTTTTGTAAAAATATCTGCAAGTTGTTTATCAGTTGCAACCCAGTGCAGTTCAATATTTCCTTCACTAACATGTTCCCTAATGAAGTGATATCGAATATCTATGTGTTTGGTTCTTGAATGTTGCACTGGATTTTCAGTTATGGCTATGGCACTCGTATTATCACAATAAATTGGAATTTTGGTTAGTGTCATACCATAATCTAGGAGTTGATTTTTGATCCACAAGATCTGTGCACAGCAACTCCCAGCTGCGATGTATTCAGCTTCTGCTGTTGAAGTAGAAACTGAATTTTGTTTCTTGCTAAACCAAGAAACAAGTCTGCCTCCAAGAAGTTGGCAGCTTCCACTTGTCCTTTTTCTGTCAAGCTTACACCCTGCATAATCAGCATCTGAATAGCCAATTAGTTTAAAGTCAGATTCTTTAGGATACCACAATCCAAGGTTTGGAGTACCCTTTAGATATCTGAGTATTCTTTTTACAGCAATCAAATGTGACTCTCTAGGGTCAGCTTGAAATCTAGCACACAAGCATGTAGCAAACATTATATCAGGTCTACTTGCAGTTAGATATAAAAGAGAGCCTATCATTCCTCTATAACTAGTAATATCAATTTTCTTTCCTTTTAAATCCTTATCTAGTTTAGTGGAAGTAGGCATGGGTGTTTTTGCAGATGCACAATCAACTAAGTCATATTTTCTCAATAAGTCCTTGACATACTTGGACTGACTGATAAATATTCCATCAGTTGATTGTTTTATTTGCAAACCTAAGAAAAATGTTAATTCTCCCATCATACTCATTTCATATCTAGACTGCATAAGTTTTGAGAATTTTTCACAAAGTTTCTCATTCGTAGACCCAAATATAATATCATCTACATATATTTGCACCAAAATAATATCAGAGCCTTGCTTTCTATAAAATAAAGTTTTATCTATGATACCTCTATTAAATTTCTTTTCAAGTAAAAACTGGGATAGAGTATCATACCAGGCTCTTGGTGCTTGTTTCAAGCCATAAAGTGCTTTGTCTAATTTGTAGACATGATTTGGAAATTTGGAGTCTATGAAACCTGGGGGTTGGCAAACATAGACTTCCTCTTCCAATTTTCCATTTAAGAAAGCACTTTTGACATCCATCTGGTACACCTTGAAGTTCTTGTAGGCTGCATATGCCAGGAATATTCTGATTGCTTCAAGTCTTGCTACTGGTGCAAAAGTTTCATCATAATCTATTCCTTCTTCTTGAGAATATCCTTTTGCAACCAGTCTTGCTTTGTTCCTTGTTATTGTACCAGCTTCATCTAATTTGTTTCTGAAGACCCACTTGGCACCAATGATTGATCTATTCCTTGGTTTGGGTACCAGTCTCCAGACTTTGTTTCGAGTGAATTGGTTTAATTCTTCTTGCATGGCAATTATCCAATCAGGATCTTGAAGTGCTTCCTCAATTTTCTTTGGTTCAATCTTTGATAGAAAACTGAGGTACAAACATTCATTTTGTGTTGCACTTCTAGTCCTAACTCCATCCTCAATATTTCCAATGATCAAATCTGTTGTGTGGTCTCTCAACCATGGTCTAGGTTTTGGTAGATTTGATCTTGAACTAGAGGCTTCATTTTCTAGATTGATAAGATTCAATCCAGCTTCATGAGCAGAGTTTGCTCCCCCTAAACTATTGATCTCTTCTTCATTAACTCCCCCTGAGTTAGATATCTCAATAGTCTCTGTGTGTGCATCAGGGATACTAGTCTCTGATGTATCATTAGTCTCCGATGGAGAATTAATGTCATCAGTGACTTGTGTTCCATTTTGTTCCAGTACTCTAGTCTCTGATAATACATCAGTCCTTGGTACTTCATGCACAACAGTCAACTCCCCCTCAATTAAAGAGGAATCACTGTTATTTTGGGGATTTTCAGCATTCTCTGTTGGATATTCCCATGCATCCAATTCATTCTCAAAACTGAGAGGTTCATGCAATCCTTGACCAAGCATTCCTGGAATCTTTCTATCATCAAATGCAACTTGAATGGATTCCACAATGACCTTGGTTCTTAAGTTATAAACTCTGTATGCTTTGCTTGACAGAGAATAACCTAAGAAGATTGCTTCATCAGACTTATTGTCAAATTTTCCTCTTGTCTCTGATGAATCTCTCAGTACAAAGCACTTACAACCAAACACATGTAAAAACTTGAGAGTTGGTTTTCTCCCAGTCATCAATTCATAAGGTGTTTTGTTGTATGCTTTGTTTATCAAAGACCTGTTTTGTGTAAAACATGCAGTGCTTATAGCTTCCTCCCAAAAATAGGTGGGAAGCTTAGCCTCTTGCAACATGGTCCTTGCTGCTTCAATGAGGGTTCTATTTTTCCTCTCAACAACTCCATTTTTTTGAGGGGTTCTAGGTGCAGAGAATTGATGAGTAATTCCTTTCTCAGTGCAGAATTCAATTACTTGGGAATTTTTGAATTCTGTTCCTCTGTCACTTCTTATTACCCTCACTGTTTTACCTGACTCAGTTTCTATTTTCTTGACATGATCAATAATTAACTGAGCAGCTTCATCTTTTGCAAAGAGGTATTTTACCCAAGTATACATTGTGTGATCATCAACAATTACCAGTGCATATCTATTCCTTAAGATAGACATCACATTCACTTGACCAAACAAATCCATATGGAGAAGTTGTAAAGGGTCAGTGATTGATGTTGCTGGTTTGTTTTTGAATGATACACTTCTTTGCTTTCCTTTCTGGCATGCATCACACAATCCATCTTGTGTAAATTCCAATTGTGGAATGCCAGCTACCAATCCTTTCCTCACAAGACTATTGATATTCTTGAAATTCAAGTGGGAAAGCTTCTTATGCCAAAGCCAACTCTCATCAGTTGAAGCTTTGCTATATAGACATGTGATTTGATCAGTTGAAGAAATGAGATTTGCAATGTACAAATTCCCTTTTCTTTTTCCTGTCAAAATCACAGTCCCTGATTCTTTGTCACTCACTAAGCATTGATCTTCTTTAAAAGTGACATTGAATCCTTTATCACATAGTTGACTCACACTTAGTAGATTGTGCTTTAAGCCGTCAACCAGTGCTACTTCTGTGAAGATGACATCACCATGTTCAACAGATCCATATCCTCTTGTATGGCCTTTGCTGTCATCTCCAAAAGTGACTCTTGGGCCACTTCTCTCTTCATACTGTTTTAGCAGGGACTTATCTCCAGTCATGTGCCTTGAACAACCACTGTCCAAGTACCATGATTTCTTCTTTTTGCCCTGCACAGTAGAGAGAACTAGTTTGAGATTTTTGGGACCCAAATCTTCTTGAGTCCTTTCTCACTAGCTGCAGTTTCAAGACTTGACTCAGAATAAGTCGATTGCCTTTCTCCATGTTTGATTTTAATTGGGCAATGTACAGTCTTGCTACTGGTGTTTGTGAGACTACTTGACTTTGATTTATTATTTTTTATGCAAAGATTACTTGACCTTTTTACAGGTGATTTATCTTTTATTGTCTTTGAGTTAGCAGTCTCGACTATAGGAATTTTATTTCTGCTCCTACAGTGCATAGCTATGTGGTTTGGATTACCACATACATGACATGTTTTTCTAGGAGCATCAGGCATTGAAGCATAGTTGGTATATTTGTTAATGCCTAACTTGCCATTCCTATTTTTCTTGCTTCTGTTTGATTCCACAGCTTTTTCAGCCTTTTGTATTGGAACAGTTTCCAATTTCTTTATTAACTGTTTCTTTGTCATAAACCCAATATTTAAATGTTTGCTTTCATTCTTCTCAACAATATTCACTGTCTTTTGATTAAAACTTGTTTTTTCAGTGTTTTGTTGATCTTGAATGTTTATAAATTTGGGTTCATGGACAGGAGATACAAAGTTAATTTTTCTAGCAGCTTTAGGCTTTTCAGTTGTGGACTCAACAGCTTCAACTAGGTCTTCTAATTCTGAATTTTTGTTTATCCAAGCATCATAGCCTAATCCAGATTTATGACCTATTGTTTGACTATCTACCAAGTCTTTTAAATTTTTAGAGGAAGTATTCCACAGTTTAATCTTAGCTTGAGCAATTTCAAGTTGCTCTACTAAGTAATATTCCCTCTTTTTCAAAGCATCAATCATATGATGTGCTTTGTTTAAATCAGACTTGATAGTGTCAAACTGTGATAGTCTTTCTTCAAGGAAATTGTTTCTTTTTGAGAGACTATCACGTGACTCTTTCACACTGGTATGCTCTATAGTTAAAGATCTAAAACTGACATGCAAATCAGATATGTCTTTTTGCATGCTTTCAATGCTAGATGTATCAAGTAAATTAAGCACGTTAAAATTCTGATTTGCATTGCATACCTTTGTAGAGTCACTGGACTCGTCACTACGAGCCATTAGGGCAAAGTTGACAACTTCTTCATCAGAATCGCTGTCAATCCAATCTTTTCCCTCAGTAATCAAGGCTTTGCTCTTGGATTTGACCTTCTTGTCAGCAAAGTCCTTCCTTGATTTTTCATCCTTAGATCTATCATTAGATCTAGGCTTCTTGCACTCATTGGCAAAGTGCCCTAACCCATCGCAATTATAGCATCGAATCTTCTTTAAGTCGAAGGTGACTTTTTGACCTTCACGCTTAGGGTTAGGCTTCCTTGATGACTTCCTTCCTTTTCTGCTAGCCCTAAATTTCTTAAACTGTTTAACCATGAATGCCATGAATTCCTCCATGTCATCATCGGTATCCAGTTCATCCTCATTATCAGTCGAGCTAGCATTAGAGGATTCATCATCAAGCTTCTCTTGAGACTTGTTTGTCTCAACCATTAACGCAGCTCCTTTCTCTCTTCCATGCATGCGCTGTCTTTGCTCTACTTCAAGTTCATACGTCTTTAAGTTTCCGTAGAGCCTATCCAATGTGAGGGTTTCCATATCATGAGCCTCCCTAACTGCAGTAGTCTTTGGATCCCAGCTAGGAGGGAGGGCTCTCATGAACTTGGTATTGATATCTTCATTATCATATTTCTTACCAAGTATGGTCAAGTCATTAAGCAAAGAATTGAACCTGTCATAGATTGACGTGATTGGTTCATTAGGCTTTGCTTGAAAGAACTCATATTGTTGAGTCAACAGTGATCGCCTGTTCTTTCTGACTTGATCAGTCCCCTCACATAGGACCTTGATGGTGTCCCAAACTTGTTTAGATGTTGTGCAATTGATGATGCTATTGAACATATGTTTGTCTATTCCATTATAAAGTATGTTCATAACTTTAGCATCTTTCAACACTTGTAACTTGTCCTCATTAGTATAATCACTTTCTGGTGCAAGTACAAAGTGTTCTCCGACAATAGATCCTTCAACAGTTTTTGCAGGAATAAATTTCCTGGGTAGATAAGGACCCTTCTCAATCCTATCTATGTAATCTGGATCTGTTGCTCTCAAGTGCATATACATCTTTTGTTTCCACATTGGATATTCATCCCTTTTTAGAATAGGGATCCTGGTTCCACCATCACGTCCTCCATTATACGCAATCATGTTAGAGCTGCTTGCTTCTTCGTTGTTGGCCATCTCAGAATCTTGTTAATTGAGTATTTTCAATTAAAGGCTCTGATACCAATTGTTTTCCCAGTGAGATGACCTAGAACTTGTAGAAGGGGGGTTGAATACAAGTTCTTACAACTTTTTCCGAATTCCTGTTCTTTAAGAAATTAACTTTCTGCGGAATATAAAGAACAAGATCAAAACTTTATAAACAATTGTTTTTATTGATTTAACAATTGATTACAAGTTTTCTAACAATCAAAACAAGCTTTTGATCGTCAGCTTCTATTCTGTATATTTTGATATAATACAACTCTTTCAATTCTCTATGCTATACAGACACACTCTTTTTTTTCCGAATTACAATTCTGTAATTTATAATTACAGCTTCTAAAACTAAGTTTACAAAAAACCTAGCTTCCTAATTCAAATCAAATACAATCTTTCCAATTGAAAGATTTCTAACAAGTTTCCTTGTCAGCTACGTCTTCAATAAAGTCTACGTGTTCATGGAAGACTTTCCTTCTTTGATTTGAACTCTAACTCCATCAGCGATTAAGTCCTCGACTAATCTCCGATAGCTTCTTTAATTAGTCTCTGATTACTTCGAGTAATCTCCGATGCTTTACATCAAGTAATCTCTGATACTTTACTTCGTGTAATCTCCGATGCTTTGGCTTTAGTCTCTGGTGACGTCAGCTTTTAATCTCCGAAGTATTGTGTTATTCTCTGATGACGTCAGCTTTAATCTCTGACTCTTTAATTACAATCTCCGATGACGTAAGCTTTAATCTCCGATGACCAATCCTTCAATCTCCTATGAACAAATCTTTAATCTCCGATGAAGGATTTCTTCAATCTCTGATGGGCAAATTCCAATCTCTGATGAACAAAACTTTAATCTCTGATGGACTTTTCCCTTAATCTCCGACAAGCCAAATTTAATCTTCGAAAGACTAATTAACTTAAAACAACTTGTTGAACAGACTCAACAAGTATTCCAGCAGTACATACAAGTAAAATGAATCTATCTCTTTATTAAAATGACTAAATTACAAACAAGAGATACTACTGCTAGCTACAAAACTAAAGTGTTACAAACCAACACTTTTCTATACATTTGTATTCCTAAGTATTCTAAAGACAATCATCATCAAATGTTAATAAAACCTAACACTACATTAGTCCCCGACATCGTTTTTGATTAGTCTCTGACTCAATAAAAAATGAACTATCGGAGACTAATCGGGTCTAGTCTCTTATGAGTGACCTTATCAGAGATTAGGGCAATCTCCGATCGAGGGTAATATGGTAGTTATCCTACCCACGATTGAAAAATGGTTCACTATCTTTAGAATTGCAAACGTTTGTAATACTTTGCTAAAAGTAAAATCAAACACATTTGCAATCACAATCTCTCAAAGCTTTGAAATTATTTTCTCTCTGCAAATTCTCTACAATCTAACCCAATTTCAAGTTTCTTTAAAGTTCACAGATCTCTTCAAATGGCCACTAAAACAGTCTGTTTCCAGTTTGGAGATTTCGATTTCATAAAGACTAACCATGCAGGGGTGGCTAATAAGCATGAATTTGGAGCCCAGTATCACCCCTTCGTGGATTTTATTCAAAACTCCACTCTAACATATGCCATTTATGAAGCTCCCGTCCAAGCCACTGAAGTTCTCACGGCTGTCTGGTCCACTGCTGCCATCCAGGATGAGAACAGTGACTCTCCTGTTGTAAGTTTCAAGTATGCAAACTCTGTTTATAATATAGATCATACCGTAGTTAATAATTCTTTACACTTGCCAATCTATGAAAACTTTGACTCCCCTACCTCTGATGAAGAACTTCTTTCTATGTTTAAAAACTTACATTATTCTGCTGAAATTAGTTCTGTTGAGTCTATTACACGACCCCATCTAAGGCAAGAGTGGTCACTGTTCTTTGATATAATCACTAAAGCATTTACGTCTAAATGCAGTGGCTATGATGCTATCACCACACTCACACAACAAATTGCTTTTAGTGTGTTGTATGATAGACATCTAAACATTGGGCTTTTAATTCTGCAAAATCTTTTGGTAAAACTGAAATCTGGTAATAAAAATAAAATTTATTATGCTAGGTTTTTAATGATGATTGCTTATTATCTAATTCCTAACCTTAATATTATTGGATTGCAAGTTGTACCAACTGTTTTGTAGAGTAAAAGAATTTTTACTGATGTGAAGCATAAATCTGCCAAGGTAAAGGTACCCCTATTTTTCTCTCCTATCATGAGAGCTATTCTCATTGACAAGCTTCCAAATCTTTATTCTTTGCAATTCTTTGAGAATTTTGAAAGCCAAAACCCCATTAATCCTCCAACCACTTCACAACAACAATCCATAGCCCCCTCCACAGTTTCCCAAAAGACTGTGGTTGTAAAAACAAAGACAGCCAAGAAGCTCCCAATAAAAAGAAAAATAACCGAGGGAGTAAGTGAGGATGAGGGAGAACCAGAAACTGAAGTTACACTTCAGAGAAAGAAGAGATTAATAACCTTTAGCCAAAAGCAATCTATTGCTTCCCAACAAGCAATGGAGGTTATAAGGAAAAACAGTGAACTGTCACTATCCTCCCAAAAGGATGTTGCCACTGAAAAAAGTTTCCAACCAGGAACACACTGTACAGAGTCTGCACAACCTCTTGTTCACCAACAAGAGGAAATCCAAAGAGAGAACATACAAGAAAAGAGTGACACAAGGAGTGCACACACAGAGTCATCACTTGATGTTCCTCAATTTTCAATGTCTGAGAAACAACTAACACTCCATACTATACATTCTTCTCCTTTTTCCCCCATACCTTTTGATATTACTCATTTAAATTCTCTTGATTTTTCCCAAGAGGAGCCAATACTCGAGACAAGCTCTCAAACACATTCCATGGATAGATCCCTAGCCCAAGATATACAAAGGGAACCTCCTATCAATGCAGTCACAAGTACTTCTCAAACCCCCACTTCTGTAGGACAGAGTGCAGCTATCCATATGAGTGCGGATGTGAGAATAAATAGTGAGAGTCAGGCTCCTGACCTGGAAAAAGGAGGGGATATACACAAACTTGAGAGTCAAGCTTTAGAAAGCTTGGAAAAAGGAGAGCAAGAGAAGCTGGGTGCCCAACCCCAGGCAAAAGGAGAGGGTGTGAGAAAGGATGAGATCCTTGAACAAAATAAACGAGAGAAATTTTCAGCAGGTGCATTTTTACAACCTGTTGAAACCAGCTCACAAGAAGCTCAAGTTTCTTCTTCTCCCTCCATAAATATCCAAACAGAAGAAACTAGGAACAGTTCAGGCATAGGGGATGCAGCTTTAAATATTATTTCTGAGATGTCCAATGCTGATTTTGAAATGTTATATAGTCTCCAACAAAGACAAGACTACATTTCTGCATTGAAGACACGACTTGCAGATGAACCTATGCACGAAGAAGCTCCAGAGATAAATGTTGATGAGTGGTTGGATGCCACCTATTCCAACACACTGGAGGAAACAGCCACTCATTTAAGGTAGGATTATGTGACCAACATAGGGTCAACTGCCTCTGCACCTTCAGTCAAAGATATTCTTGAAGAAGTAACCAAGGTGGATAAGAAACACACAAAGTTTCACCACTACTTGGTTACTAGAATAAATGGTGCAGTGAAGAGAATGGAGGAAAGGATGGAGTTGGAGACAGAAAAAATGAGAAGGTGCTATGAAGGACACTTGCCAAGGAGGACTATCACTGCAATTGATACTCTTATCAAAGACAAGTCCAAAATTGACAGTCGACTTCAAGCCCTTGAAGCAAATATTCAACTCCTGATCTAAAAACAAGACCTAATGGAATAGCTACTGATGCAGGCAATTCCAACTCTGGCCACCTCCTCTCAACCCAAAGATGTTGATGTCAAAAAGGGGGAGAATGGTCCATCCAATGTTCCTGTACAAAAACAAAAGTCTGGTCCTGTCCTTGATGCAGAATTTCAAGCAATGTTGGACAAGATCCTAAAGAAACATTCGGATCTTGAAGCAGCAACAAAAGCAACAACAACACAACAACAACACAACTTCCAATAAAAACAACAACATTAGCAGCAGCAACAACAGCAACAGCAGCAACAGCAACAACAACATCTCCTTCTTCCACTGTATAAGCCGCAAAACAAAAGGACAAAGACAAAGGTGTCATGGTTGAAGATCCAAAGAAGCAAACCACTACTCAACCAGGACAACCTAAGCTAATGGGGGATGCCATAAAGACAGCTCACTTCCCCACTCCAGTTGAACTGATAGTGGATGGGAAAGTGGAGTTGGTCTATCCTTAAGAACAGAAACTGATAGAATCTGATGCAATACTAGCTCAGAAACTTTAAGAGGAGGAGGATATGGCAGCAGCTAGGGAGGAGGAGGAGGCAAAGAAGAAGAAAATCTTTACAAGGAGATCAAGTGCACAGAAAGCAGCCATAACCAAGAAGAAAAACAAAGAGATGGAAGAGGCTGAGAAGAAATCAAGAAGGAAACCTTTGGTCTAGGAATCTGCAAGGAAACCTGTGATCAAGGCAACTATTAAGAAGCCTACCTCTCAAGACCCTCCAAGGTCAATTGAGATTGCTTTGGTGGCTGTGAGTGGACCAACAAAGCCACAAACAGTTTCATCAAAGAAGTCTTACAAGGTTGAAATGGCTAGTACAGAAGAAATCATCAAAGCCCTGAAGAAAACCACAAAGAAGATTGATCTGATTAAGGGTAAAAATAACAAAGATTGTCTTCATGTCTTTTTGAAAGATGGAGAGTCTTTGAAATTTGAGAAGCCAGCCTTGGAGGGACAAACTAAAGAAAATCTGGAGTGGTTGCTGACTGTTGTGCTTGAGACTTCTGATCTCAACATGGATCTTCGAAGCCAGATTCAAAAGGTAATGAAGCTGAAGCATAAGGTGGATACAGGTCAGAAGCTAATCCTAAAGCTCTAGGATTATGGTATGAGACTTTCCATGGAGAGAAAGTTTTCTTTAACTACAACAGAGACATTAATAGTGTCAGTGAGAGACACATCGAAGGCTTTATCAGTCTACTCAAGGATGCTAAAGAAGAAGTTGAATTGATACTGAAAAAGCTATTGATAAATAGACTGGAGTTGCTGAGGAGAAATTGAAAAGAAAGGCTGGAATTGCTGAAGAAAAAATAAAAGGTAAACTGCTGTGTTGGAAGGTATGTTTGTTGAAATAAGCTGTAATTTTTCTTTTTGAAGCCAGACTTATAGGACTTAAACCTGAGTCTTGGTGGAAGCTGAACAACAGATCAAAGATCTTAGTTCGGAATACATTTGTAGTTAGCAATTCTTTATTCTTTTTCTAAGTAATTGTAATGTTGAGTTTTGACATCATCATCAACCTTGAAATTATGCTTATCATTCTGATATTCGTAATTAGGGGGAGATTATTAGGTTTTAGAACATTTGATGATGATTGTTTTTAGATTACTTAGAGTACAAACGTATAGAAAGTGTTAATTAGTAACACTGAAGTTTTGTAGCCAGTAGTTCTCTCTTTGTTTGTAAAGAGATATAGTTATTTCTTATTTGTAAGTAACTGCTGGAATGGAGTATCAAAGCTTCAGCAAGTCGAAATGTGTATTTGGTCCGTTAGAGTTTACAAAAAGGCTTGTCACAGACTAGGAAAATTTGTCAAAGACTAAGGATTTTTTTATTTATTAGAGACTAGTTTTGTTTGTCGGAGACTAAGGCTTACGTCATCAGAGACTAAGTCTAAAGGAGTCAGAGACTAAAGCTTACGTCATCAGAGACTAAAGTTAAAAGCACCAGAGACTAATTGATGACGTCACCAGAGACTAATGATGAATCATCAGGGACTAATCGTGATTTAATTCCTGAGAGATACAGAGTTTGAATTAAAAAGGAATGTCTTCCACATAGTTCAAGATATTATTGAAGACGTAGTTGGTAAGGAAACTAACCAGAAATCTCTTCCTAATCAAAAAGGAAAGATTGTACTTGATTCGAATAAGGAAGCTGAATCAATATTGATTGAGAATAGGAAAACTGAAAAATAAGTTGGGAAAGAAGCTGTAATTAGGTTTATAGAAAAAATTGTAATTTTTGAAGCTATATAGGTTTTTCATAGTTTGTATCTTTTCCTATACATAATAGAAAAGAAGCTGATGATCATATTTATTATGATTGTTAAAATTTGTAATCAGTTGTGAAATCAATAAAGCAATTGTTTATAAATTGATTTGAGTTCTTGTTCTTTATATTCCGCAAGAAAATTTAATTTCTTAAAGAACAAGTAATTCGAAAAGTATTCAAAGAACTTGTATTCAACCCCCCCCCCCCCCCTTCTACAAGTTCTCGGCATCTCACTGGGAAAACACTTTTGTTGGCCCGTACTTCTTCAGTTCCTTCACATAATATTTGAATGGTTTCCCATATCTCCTTGGAACTTTGGCAGTTGATAACACTGTTGAACATATCATTGTCCAACCTATTGTAGAGGATGTTCATAATTTTTCTGTCTTTTAGGACTTCCTCTTTTTCTTCTTTGGAGAGCTCATTTGGCTTTTTAGGTACAAATGTTTCTGGGCTTGGAATGCCATCAACAATACCTTGTGGCACAACTTTTGTAGGAATAACAGATCCATCCTTGAGGATGTCAGCATATTGAGAATTAGTTGATTCCAAATGCAAAAACATTCTCTTCTTCCACAAGAAATACTCTTCCTTCTTAAGGATTGGAATTTTGACATTTCCATCCTTTTGTCCCATCTTTTGATCTATTGATTGGTGTTTTAATCAATAGGCTCTGATACTAATTGTTTGTCCCACAAGATGGTTTGTAGAAGGGAGGGGGGGGGGGGAGTTGAATACAAACCACAAAATTCTTTCGAACTTTGTGAGTTTAGTGAATATACTGTATTAAAAATTGCGGAATTGAAAGAATACAATATATCACAAGTGTTTCTGAACTTTTATAAATCAATGAAAGATTACAAAAGCTCACTGGTGTGAATTACCAGCTTCCAACAACTCTGTTGATAATAACAACTTCACTCTAGAATATAAATTCTAGCTTCTCTCAAGTTATGAAAACTTGTTTCTCTTTCTCTGTAAGTTTATTACAGCTGCAATATGATCTGAGATAAGATATATTCTTATTGTTATCTCGATGTGTTTATCTCGGTTGTTCCATGTCTCTATTTATAGACATAGCTTCCTTGTTCTCCAAACGTTTTCAGCGAGTTGCCTCCAAAAATATCTCTGATATTTTTTGGTAATTGCAGCTCTATCACATAACTTCTTCTTTTGCATGACCTTTCTTGCACGCAAACTTGTTATGTAACATCTCTGGTGTATCAGCACACCAGCTCCCTTATTTTCCTCTTGGAGTTCCCATGATAAGTTATCTCTGTAGTGAATAACTTATCTCTATGAGCTTCCTGATTTTTGATTGGACCAGCTTCCATATTTTTCTCCTTCAAGTTTCTATAAGTTGTCTCTGCAGTTTTCACTCCAGCAACTATATATACGCATGCTAGTGTATAAGTATGACTTTTCTCCATATTAGTGTTCACACCTGCAGTGTATAACTTATCTCCTTGGAGCTTCTTTGGTAGCCAATTTGTCCTTATTGGACCACCGTCTATATTTTAATTCCACCGCCTTTAAACTTGAGTTAGTGAATTTGTGAACTTAGTCATATTTCATCTCGTATGTCATGTTTAGTCTCTGATTATTTTATCCCCTAATAGACAATCTATTTATTAGTGGATATTTATCCCTTGACGACGAGAAAACTATCCCCTGATGCTGAGACACTCATCCACTGATGCCGAGAAACTCGTCCCCTAATGTCGAGAAACTCATCCACTGATGTCGAGAAACTCGTCCCCTGATGCCGAGAGATTTATCTCTGACGCCCGAGCACTTTGGTGCTTCACATTTTATCCATTGATGCCCGAGCACTTTGGCACTAGTGTAAATTACCTGACGACTTTGGCAATGAGTTATTTTGAGTTTCGTGATGTTGTTGATTTGCCCGACGACTTTGGCGATTGTCATTTTGAGTTTGGCGACGGTCAAATCTTCTCAAGGTTATTTTGGAGTGTCTTTGCCTTAGTCTCTGGTAGCTTCAACATTAGTTTTCGATGAACAAAGACTTAGTCTATGAAAGACTTAGTCTCTAATGAACAAAAACTTAGTCTCTGATGAACAAAAACTTAGTCTCCGATGAACAAAAACTTAGTCTCCGATGAACAAAAACTTAGTCTCCGATGAACAAAAACTTAGTCTCCGATGAACAAAAACTTAGTCTCCGATGAACAAAAAACTTAGTCTTTGATGACCAAAACCTTAGTCTCTAATGAAAACTTAGTCTCCGATGACCAAAAACTTAGTCTTTGATGAACGAAAACTTAGTCTCTGATGAACGAAAAACTTAGTGTCTGATGACCAAAAACTTAGTCTCTGATGAACGAAAACTTAGTCTCCGATAGGCTAATTTTGCTTGACCAACTTTGACTTTTGTTGAACTCTCCAAATGCATTCCTTGTAGTCTCTTATGGTCTCCTGCAGTCTCTAATGATAGTATTTGATAGAACATTACTGCAAGTACTTGTACAATTACAATAACAATTCTAAGTTTATACATCATCATCAAATGCTATAATTCCTAATAGGGTTGAATACAATTGCTAACTTTTCTTGGAATTAAAATGTTTAATACAGTTTAAAACTTAAGAGAAATTAAAATAAGTTTCTCATAGTGCACTACTGCAGATATTGTTCGGGTTTACGCTTCCCTGATCGCCTTGGTCATTCGCATTGCGGTTGATGTTGGCGTTTTTGGCTCGGTTGGTTCGGGGTCTTCATACTGGAGGCATTTTCTATAAGTTAGAAAAAAAATTAATCAATGTTAATTACCTTTTTCTTTCTTCCCTTTTTTCCTTTGTAAGAGAATTTAATGCAATTCATATGAAAAAAATCTTTCACATAATATAACAATTTAAAACATCAATAAATAAACGTGCGTAACTCATAAGAGATTTAAGGACGAATTTGTCATATATATAATATTAAGAGGGTAAAACATTAGAAGTTTACTATCTACTTCAATAGTGGTAGAGCCATGATTGATAACTGTGGGAGCCATGCCAAAATATACTTATGGCTACCATAATTATCATAAGAAGAGAAAATTGGCTCTGAAGTCTAAGTACAAAAATATGTGGCCTAGATTCATGATTACTAATGTTACTAAATGTATCTAATATAGGGCCTTGAGGTTGAGTTCCTCCATCATCCTGCACGCATAGTGGCACGCATCCTCGACCCTCTCCACAAGGTCGTGCATCAAACGATCTTGGTCTGCTGCAGTGGGGGTGTAGTTATGGCGACCCCGGAGAACCCCCGAGCCGGGCCTCGGGCACTGTCAACAATTTGGGTGGCAGCCCCCAAGATCCCCAGGCTAGAACCCCCGGGCCCCCTCCAAAAACAAAATAAGACACAACACAACTGAGACAGACACATCATAGCCAAGCATTTACATTAACTGAATGAGCCATACAACCCAAAACATCATAACAAAATCTTAAGGTTTACATCCTCTTACAAAACCTCAAAGCTTGGAAATAAACAAGCTACAGCAGAAACTAACTTTAGATGGCCCATCTGGCCTTACAGCCTAAACACTTCTATGATGTCTTTCCGTTAGACTCTTCCTCTAAAAGCCATCCATATGAGAGAAATCAAGAAGCTCTCCCTATGCCATTTTCTCTTTTCCTTTATTAGGCCACTCGACCTTCAAGACATAACTTGTAAAACATTTCATAACATTCCATATAAGCAATTACACTCAGCAAGCATATAATCATAAGCAAGAAGAACAGATAATTCAAAAGCTTTAATATTCATTGAGGTTGGGCGAAGCAATGCCAACACCTCCTGATAAATCAATAAACATGTATCATTCAGGGTTCCCGAGTGATATCAAGGGGTAACCCTCTTTAAAAATAAATCTTGATTTGCCCTCTCTTCATCAGATAATGCATCACCTGACCAGACTGATCATTATCTGACTTCCTTTAACAATCACATTTCATCCCAGCTAGTCAGCCTGGTCGTTTGATTCCATCCTTTAACATACGTAGTCACTTGCAGAAACCAATTAATCTGTGTGGGTCTGATTACCGATGCCTCGGTCTTTCATTCCCTATCATCATTGGCCAGAATACTAGGCGAAAGCATTCAACAGCCCCTTAACTTCCCATATGGATATAGCTTCTTGAAAACATTTTCTCATTTTGAATAGCTTTGGCGTGCTAACAATTAAAAGTAGCAACTGCCAACAATATTGGCGTGCTCAACAAATAAAAGCAGTGACGGCCAATAGCGTAACTATATATCCATACGGGAGTTACTCGAGTGTGCATACAAGTTCATGACTTGCAACACCCTTACATCATTTTCATCATCTTTTGGTGTGCCAGGGACTTTAAATAATTGGCAAACACCCACTAACACATAGCTCAATAATCAACATCTTTTCACGTACATTGAATCAATGATTGTATGTTATTTAATCATCAAAGAGATCATCATCTTGTATAGGCATTAACATCAATCATTTATGTAAATCGAAATAATGATTCTATATAATCAGTAAGAAAGAAAGTGGAATGAGTATATACTTGCCTTGGTCCTTAGCTAAATTCACTATAATGGTTGAAAAAGGATTCTGTAAAACATCATTGTGGGTATAACATGAGAAATCCATACTTTGAAAGGATAACTATGCAAAATGGAGGACGACCATCAGGGCATATTTTACTCGTCAGGGGATACATGCTTGTCAGGGGATAACTCATCCATCAGGGGATAAATTTACCCATCATGGGATGACTTACCCGTCAGGGGATAACTTATTCATCAGGGGATAAATTTACCCATCAGGGAATAGTCATCAGGGGATGACTTACCCGTTAAGGGATAACTTATTCATCGCCAAACTCGTCGGGTGCCAACTTGTTTAGCGCCATACTCACTTGTTCAGCACCAAACCAGTCGGAGACAAAACATAGATGCTCATCAGAGACTAACATCATTAGTCATCAGAGACTAACTTCATTAGTCATTAGAGACTAACTTTGTCTCATCAGAGACTATTGATGTCATCTTAACCCATCGGAGACTAAGGGTGACGTCTTTGGAGACTAACGTTAACTTACCAGAGACTGATGACAACATCTTAACCCATCGGGGACTAAGGCTGACGCCATCGGAGATTAACGTTAACTTATCAGAGACTGATATTATCTCGTCAGAGACTAACATTATCTCATCAGAGACTGATCATAGAACTTGTCTCTGATAAAAGGAAGTCTTTCATGATCAAGACCGTTATCTAGCGAAAAACAACTCAATCTAAGATACATAATCATCTTTTTATAACTCAAAACACCATGCTCTTTAAACACTTTATTCTTTCCAAAAGACTTAGCACATACAGTGAATACTTTTGGATACTACGTAACAACGAAAAGCAGAGGAGAACATAATATTCTTACCTGACGAAAGAAATCAAAGCCTGTTGGAAAGTAATCATCCAGAAGAAAGAACTTGAAATTATATGGAGATGGTAGGTTTAAAGAAGAACTTTAGGAGAGAAAATCTTTAGAAAAGAGATTAAAATTTTACCTCTGAATGAGGTATTTATAGTAAGCTGAGATTAAGCCTTGAGATAAAATCATTGGTTAATCTAGACGGCTACTCATCATGATTCTTTAACAACTGTTCATGCACATAAGCTAGTCACTTAAGCAGCTTACTAATCTAATTAATGTATGTACACATGACGTAATCATTCTTACGTACGCCATTCTAATCAACAAGAGACTAACTAGATTAGATGCTTATACTCCTTTAAGCAATAACAAATGTTACCAAACATATAAACATAATTTGTTTGTCCTTATAATCAACATTCCATCAAAATATAACACTTTAATGGGTTCAAAAATATTTAAACATTCAAAAACATCATATATTAACTATACATGTTAATAAGAAAACAAATATGAGCAAATAAATTATTTATAGATAAAATATTTTTTTTCCAGGTTGTCACAGTAGTAGCCTGAAAAAATTGCTCACCGAGAGCAGTATCTCGATCAGTGTCTCTGTGAGGTTGAGTGATAGGTCCTAGTATGAAACCCTCCAAATGTCCAAGAGTTGACTGGTCCTTTGGTGCGAAATGAAGTGACACATCATTCTGTTGTTGCGTGTCACCATCTCTGCTTGTACCAGGTGAACCCTGCACTGCTGGAGGTAGAGGCAGAATCTGTCTAGGAATGACATGAGCATGGGCACCTTTGGAGGTAGTGCGGCGGGTGGGACGACTGATAGTGCATCTGATAGGACCACTGGTGGCAATGGTAGTATGGTAGGTGGTGGAGTTGGCTGCTCTACCGGTGGTGAAGCAAGAGCAATAGGTACAGTATGTACCGAGACGGAATGAGATCCTGTCTGGGATGGAGATCGTCGCGGAGAACCCAACTAGTAGCGAGGAAGAGAACGACTCCTCATACGAACTGAGGAATCTGACCTCTCAGATGGGCCAATAGGCTCATCGGCATCCTCTAGCTCAATGGGGTCCTGGTCATCCTCTGGATCTATGGGATCCTTGGCATCTTCTAAATCCTCGTAAGAGATTTGAGGAATCTGGAAGTGTAACACCTGTGTTGCCCTGGTTACCCTCTTGTGAGGGGTCACACACCATCGGACGGCAGGGGGCGGTGGTGATTCGCGAATGACATCAGGGTATAGATGCCTTCAGCAGGTTGAAGGGCCAGCAACATCGTGTGGTGCAGATACATTAGCAAGAGTCTGCTCGGGGGATGCCTCCCTCAGGGCCTCAACATCGTTTGTGGCGGGGGCAGTGGGAATATTTGTATGCCCTGGGTAGTCGAAAGGGGTGAACTCAAAAACCCGCTCCTCGTTAGAGCTAATGACCATGGGGGCCTTGCCCCTATCATCTCGTCTCAAAGTCATCTATAAGTAGACATAACCTACGTCAGTACGAAAACAAGATTCAAAATAACAAAGAGTTTGACATGAATACTAATGCAATGCATGACTTGCAATATGTTTTACTTAGGTGCTTAACTGAAAAGTTTATATCCCCTAAAATTTTCTAGCTTCAGGAAACGGGGAGAGTCTACCTGATGCTCATCGTTCATCTATTGGTCCTCGCGTTCTATTTTTTCCTATCCTTATGTCTGATGGTTCCTTCATTCTCTCTTAAGACTCTAAATATCGCATTCTACCCTTCAGTAGAGACCATGGTCTCATAATTGGAGCTTGGTCTCTAATACAAACTGTGACGACCCCAAAAATCCCATACCGGACTTCGGCAACTGTTAATAATTAACAAAAGAAAAGTACTATCATCCAAGCATACATATCATTAAATAAGGGAAATAATTAGAAATCTCTATTACATTATCCCAAAAATAAATGTCTAACAACGAAAGTCTATAAGGGGCCCACACATGCCTTACAATCTAAACATTTCAATAATTTCTCGACATATCTAGGAAAAACATTTGATAATAGCAAAGAGAGAGATTTACGCTCGCAAGTATATAATTAAGTATTGAGTGAGCCTTGAAAGATAGATAATTTATTGTGTGTTTATGAGGTTGGACAGAAACAATGTCAACACCTCTTAATAATTTAGAGAAAAATAGCTTCTAGGGTCCTCGAGCGATAGTGAAAGATTTGACCCTTTACATAAAAAAATATAGAATAATTTCACATGCACCTTGTAACCATGTCCGTTTGGCGCACATGCCCTTAGGTACTTTATATCAAACAGTATATCAGCTAGTCAGCTTGACCACCATCTGACTTCATCATAATGACATATGTAATCGATGTAGAAATCTTTTATCTGCGAGGGTTCTGTTATCGATACTACGATTTCCGTCCCCTATGGATCCTAGGCCTGGGATGCCAGGCAGATGCATCCCACTAGCCTTAAGTTACCCACACAGATATACTTTACAAGTTTGGGGCAAACAATAAGTTTTCTACATCCGTATAGGATTTACTTTGGTGTGTTATCGAATTTGAACAACTAACAATCGCCCAAAGAGTACTTGATTCTAGTACAACATTTTTCACGCACATCGGATCAAGGGATCATACGTTACTTAAGCTTTGAATAAAATAAAGCATGAATATTGACATAATAATATTTTGGATACATTATGTATATGGAAAGAATAATCATACGTATAAATTAAAAGAAAGTAGAGTGAGTATATACTTGTCTTGAGTCCTTAGTAAAACTTAGAGCTAATAACTTGCGTAGAAAACAATTCTATAAAACATGTACATTAAAAACATGAGTAATCTCAACGTAATTACACGTGAGGATGCAAATGCTAAGTACTTGAAAAATTCTCAAGTCTGTGATTGACTAATTGAGTCATCATTCGTTGAATTGGAATTCGGTTGGGACCGAATTGGAATTCGGTTGGGACCGAATTGGATTCTAAAATATTTTTGGACTAATAAGACGTCGTTCGTGGACTCTCGATAATTTAAATTTAATTGTTGGAGGCCTTAAATTAATTAATTAATCAATTTTAGTTTAAATAACTTTATTAATCATTTATCATTCATCAAAATTTGTTCCTTAATTATTATTTAATTGTTTTAATTAAACAATAATTATTTCTTAATTAAATCTTGGTCATAAAAGATTTATAGGTCTCTTATCATTTATTAAACATTTGTTCTTAAATTAATATTTAATTTCTTTAATTAAATAATAATTATTTATCAATTAAGTAATTTATTTCTTAATTTCTTTTGAATTAAATAATTTATTGATCATTTAATAATCATTTAGAATTTATTCATTAATTATTTTAATTAAATAATAATTGGTCTTGATTTATAAATTTAATACATCAAGAATTACTCCTCAATTAATCATAGGTTAAATGATTTATTTAATATAATTTTAGAGTTTATTCCTTAATTATTATTTAATTGTTTTAATAAAATGATAATCATTTATGAATTAATGATTCGTCACTTAATTGCGGTAATTAAGATAATCTATCATCATTAAATAAATTTATTTCTATAATCATAAAAATTTCAATCATGTAAAAAGTTTATTTACATGTTAAAATAATCACGGACCAGGCCACAGACTGGGTCAAGTTCGACTCGACCTGAGGTCATCGTCTTCAACAGTTAGGGTTTCTCAACTGGGAGCTGCCGCCGGTGTGACGACCGCAAAATCCCTTACGGGATCAGGGCTTCGTCAAAAGAAGGAAAAGATAACCACACATCCATTCATAGTATAAATACTGGAAAAAGGCAATATTAAAGAGTTATTACAACCCAAAAATAATATAATTTCAGCGGTAGCTATTTCATCATTATAAATTACAAGTCAAAGATCATTACAACTTCTAATATCTTCCTTCCTTCCTCAGCGTTTTTATAAAGAGTAAATAACTTAGTAGTCGATCATCTTTGTTTTCCCCTTGTCAGAGGGTTCAACCTTTGTATTGTGTCCTACAAGACATTTAAGTTCAACACGAGTGAGCGATTTACGCCCACAAGTATATAAACAATTTAGAGAAATATATCTGAAATATTTAAAGAAGTTCAATTCTATTTGTCAGGCTTAGTGAAACAATGCTAATGCCTCAAAAATCTTGAAAGAAACTTTAGGATCACTGATGATAAACAACATGTAATCCTCCTTGAAGAAAATAGGTATTCACCTACATACAGTCTTTACAAAAATATCCATCGGGGGCTAAAACCGTTGGATCTGCTAACCATACAGTACACCGCTGGCCCTACTGTGACTGCATGATCCCTCCTTGTGTGAACGTACGTAGTCACGTAAAATTTCCTATGGGTTAGGTGAAGAACAAATCAGCACCTTTCCTTTTCTTTAGCCAACCATGTGGCATAACCCATTTAAGGGACATATCATTCTCATTCATTTGCATAGATAAAAGATTGAATAATATTTGACAAATCAAAGCTCCTTTATATCCATGCACTTTTATTCATATCATGCTAGCGGAAATTAAAGCATAGCATGTCGATTCACAAGGAATTTTAACATAAAAGTCATAACCTCCTACGCATGTCGAATCAATTGATCATGCGCTTAACTGAAATAAGCATAAGAGTGAGAATATACTTGCCTCGGTCTCTTGCACACAAAAAATTTCAATTTACTTGAGAGTGAAAGATTCTGTAAAATATACATATCCCAAAATAAATTTAGTACTTTTGTTAAAATATGAGAGAAAGTGTATATGTGATGTCTTTAAACTTTTAATGTTTCCCAAACTGCTATAAGAACTGTTTAGAGTAAATAAATAATTTAAAACTTCATAAAATAATCTCAAGAAAAATAATGCGTTTATAGTTTTAAAGACAAACTGCGTATCAGGGGATGCTGACCATCAGTGGGTAAACTATCCGTTAGGGGATATCTCGCCTGTCATGGGATGGTTTCCCCACCATCAGGGTAACATTCTCTCGTCAGGGAAAAGTCATCAGGGGATGACTTCTCGACTGTTAGGGTATCGTTTACCCGTCAGGGAATGATCTCCCAGCCATCATCGATCATCAGGGTATGGCTTGGTCATCACAAAACTCGTCAGGGACTAACATATTTTGCTCGTCAGGGACTACTGATGACATCATCAGGGACTAGTCTTAGCCTGTCGGAGACTAAGACTGACATCATCAGTGACAAATCTCAAACTTCCTTCATTAGAGATTAACAACACCCTTCCTTCATAGGAGACTAACACATCTCATCAGAGACTACCACCAACACTGTCGGAGACTAACTTATATCGTCAGAGACTAACTTTAGAAGCTATCTCAGGTACAATGGTGTCTTCCCCACTTCTCCAAGGGTGCTGATCTCAACCATAACCACACTAAGGTCAAATCTCATCATCCTCTCAGTGATTCATAATGTTTCCTAGGGTCCCAAGCCCTCCTAGATATAGTTTAGGGTTCAAAACTCAGGTTGAATAAAATACTCAGGCCTGGTGTCGTAACTACTGACAAAAGGAATGTTTGGTAGTTAAAGGTTTATCAACCAAGGGGTTGTCAACAATATTACACCCATCTTGGATAGCTTTTCGAAATAAATGACATTAACTCCGGGTGTTAAAAATATGCCTCAAATCATACTTTTGGAAATAAATGAACAAGGTATTAAACGTGGTATATATGACAGAACAAAAGTGTAAGAAATAGAGCAGGACTTTAATGAAATGCTCTTACCTCCTTGGTTGTAAGAAAGAGTTAAAAGCTCTAGTTGTTCTTCCAAAAGACAGTTGTCTTGAGAGTAAGCTTGGATTTGGTGGTATACTGTATAGAAATTTATGAAGGTGGGACTAGGGTTATAACAATGTGATATATATATATATATATATATATATATATATCACTTGTTGAGCAACAAGGACCGTCAAATTTATTTGATATCAGCCGTTGGTTGTGAAAGGAAAAGAAATGACTGGTGAGAAAAAGGGTGGTTGCAACAGCTGCTAGTGTCCATCGGTTGTTTATCATAGCCCACTCTAAGGTACTGATGGAGGTGATGTACATTAAATGCTACTGTCTCCCAACAGTTAGGTTTAAAAAACAGGTACTGTAGCTAAACCCGTTCACACTCGGTGAGCCTTTCCCGCGTGAATACACACTTACACAAGACAATCTTAAATATAATAATCTTTTAAATACTTGAGCTTCAAAATACATTTAAAATCTTTGGGACATCACATTGCCATTGAATTTTCATAAGAAAATATGATTTCATCATTTATACCCAATAAGAAATTAAACCTTTATGCAGAAAATAAAATAAATAAATCTCATAACAAAATTCAATGACATTTTTGGGTTCTCACATCCTCCTCCCCTTAAAGAAGTTTCATCCTCGAAACTTAGCTAACAAACAAATGGGGGTACTTGTCAACCATAGCGCTTTCAAGCTCCCAAGTAGCTTCCTCTACATTATGATTCCTCCATAACACTTTTACGGAAGGAATTTCTTTATTCCTAAGAATTTTAACCTGATGATCTAATATTTGGATAGGGACCTCGTCATTCCTTAAATCCGGTTGCAGATCTATCGGTTGATAGTCTATTATTCCTCTGTGGTTGTCTTTATAAGGATGTAACACTGATATATGAAATACTTCATGTACATGGCCCAAAGCCGGTGACAGTGCCAATTGATAGGCCACTTCACCAACCTTCCTCAATACCTCAAATGGTCCCACATAGCGGGGACTTAACTTTCCTTTCTTGCCAAAACGCATTACGCCTTTCTAGGGTGACACTTTCAATAATGCATAACTCCCAATTTCTAGGGTTTGGTTCTTCCTGTGTTGATCATCATATTTCTTTTGTCAGTCTTGAGCCGTCTTCATTCTTGTTCTGATCACCTTGATCACTTCCTCAGTCTGATGAACTATCTTTGGTCCAATTAGCCTTTGTTCTCCCACTTCATTCCAGTAAAGTGGAGTTCTGCACTTTCGACCATACAATGCTTCGAATGGTGCCATGCCGATGCTGGCATGATAGTTATTATTTTAAGCGAATTCAATCAGTGGTAGATGGTTGTGCCAATGCCCTTTGAAATCGAGAATGCAAGCTCGTAACATATCTTCTAGTGTCTGAATCGTGCGTTCAGATTGACCATCTGCCTAGGGGTGATAGGCTGTACTCATGTCTAGCCTTGTTCCCAGATATTCTTGGAAGCTCTTCCAAAACCTTGAGGTAAACCTTGGATCTCGATCAGAAACGATTGAAACTGGCACTCCATGCCGACTCACGATTTCCTTAACATATAACCTCACCATTTGATCCATCTTGTATATGTACTTAATAGCCAAAAAGTGTGCTGATTTGGTCAATCTATCGACTATGACCCAAATGACATTCATCCCTCCAAGCGTGGTTGGTAAACCAACTACGAAGTCCATCATGATAAATTCCCACTTCCACTTAGGGATTTCTAATGGTTGTAGCAGTCTGCTTGGTTTTTGATGTTCTGCTTTAATCCTTTGGCACGTTAAGCATCTGCTTACCCACTCAACTATCTCCCTCTTCATGTTGGGCCACCAAAAGTTTTGTTTCAAATCCTGGTACATCTTCGTGCCTCTTGGATGAATGGAAAATTTTGAGTTATGGGCTTCGTGGAGAAGCTCTTGTCTCAATTCAATTTTTGTAGGAATCCACATTCGACTTTCATATCATAAAAGTCCGTCGTTGTGCATGAGATATTTGCCTTTCTCTGCCTTAATTAATTTGTCCCTTTCTTCATAATGCTCTTCTCGTGCGACTTTAATGAGGTCGTGCAATTGAGGCTGAGCTCGAATCTCTTCTTCTATTTCCATCCTCTGGGCAGTGGTAAGTGTATACAGCTATAGGCGTTCAAATTCTTTTATGACATCTTCCTGGATGGTCATCACATTCAGTCTTTCACGACGACTGAGCGCATCTGCAACTACATTTGCCTTCCCAGGGTGGTAGTTGATGGAGCAGTCATAGTCCTGAATCAACTCCAACTAACGCCTTTGTCGCATGTTGAGTTCTTTTTGCGTAAATATATACTTCAAACTTTTGTGGTCAGTATATATTTCTCACTTCTCACTGTAAAGGTAGTGCCTCCAAATCTTCAACGCAAAAACGATCGCTGCCAATTCTATGTCATGCGTAGGGTATCATTTTTCGCAATCCTTCAGCTACCTTGAGGCATAAGCAATTACCTTGCTATGCTGCATCAAAACTGCTCCAAGTCCTTGTTTTGACGCATCGCTATCAATAACAAATTCTCCCTTGTCATTAGGTAGCGTCAGAGTAGGGGCTGTAGTTAACCTCGTCTTCAATTCCTGGAAACTCTTCTCACAATCAGAAGTCCAACCGAATTTCACAGTCTTCCTTGTCAAGTTCGTCAAAGGTACGGCTAATTTTGAGAAGTCTTTAACAAACCTCCTGTAGTAGCCTGCCAATCCTAAGAAACTCTTTACTTCCGTTGGGTTTGTTAGCTGAGGCCACCTTGTGATTGCTTCTATTTTACTAGGGTCCACTGCGACACCAGTTTCGTTGATTACATGACTAAGAAACTTCACTTCCTTTAGCTAGAATTCACACTTAGAAAATTTGGCAAATAATTGCTCTCTTCTTAGAATTTCCAGCATTGTCCTTAGGTGTTCCTCATGCTCTTTCGCCGTCTTCGAATATATAAGAATGTCATCAATGAAAATGATGATAAACTCATCCAAGAATAGTTTGAAAATGCAATTCATCAAGTCCATGAAAGCTGCTGGCGCGTTCGTCAATCCAAATGACATCACTAAGAATTCGTAGTGGCCGTAACGAGTTCGGAATGTCGTGTTCGGTATGTCTTCCTCTTTGATCTTGGTGGTACCCTGAGCAAAGATCAATTTTCAAGAAGTGCCTCCCTCCTTTGAGCTGGTCAAAAAGATCATCTATCGTCGGCAAGGGGTACCTATTCTTGATTGTGACCTTGTTCAGTTCTCGATAATCAATGCAGAGTCTCATCGACCCATCTTTCTTTCGAATGAATAACACTGGTACTCCCCATGATGAAACACTTGGTTTGATCAATACTCGTTCTAAGAGTTCCTGCAACTGCTTCATTAGTTCCTTTAATTCAGATGGTGCCATGCGGTAAGGGGCCTTGGAGATTGGCACGGTACCGGGGATCAAGTTGATTTCAAAGTCAATTTCTCTGTCCAGGGGTAATCCAGGCAACTCTTCTGGAAATACATCTACAAACTCCTTAACAACAGGAACATCCTCAACCTTAATTTCATCCTTGTCGGTAACGTGCACATAAGCCAAGAAGGTTTCGCAACCCTTGTGAACCATCTTCTTTGCTTGGATCATGGTCAAGAATGACGATGATTTCACGATCTTGGTTCCATGGAACCAAACCTTCGCCTTTTGGGGAGAGTGTAGGACTACTTGCTTCTTTTTACAATCAATGTTGGCCTGATATTTAAATAACCAGTCCATTCCTAATATTATGTCAAATTCTCCCAAAGGAAAAGGAATAAGATCAACAAGAAATTCATGTTGGTCTATCTTCAAACTGTAGTTAGGGTAGACATGAAAATGTTTACTACTTTGCGATTGGTAATGACTACCTCTAAGGGATTAGGTAGACGTTTCGGCAGGACTAGCATGCTACTAGCTAATCGTTCAGAAATAAAACTGCGAGTAGCACCCGAATCAAACAACGCATGTGCAGGTATGGAGTTCACTAGTAGTGTACCTGTCACAACATCGTCAGAAGCCACAACATCTTGCACCGTCATATTGTAAGTCCTTGCTTGTGGTCGCACAGGCACAGTGTTGGCGCCGGTCAGCATTGGTCTACCACTTTTCTTTTAAGGGCAATTAGGAAAAATGTGCCATTCCATTCCACATGTATAACATGTCCTTAGTGCAGCGAGCGGTCTATTATTTTGCTGAGGTTGCTGTTGTTGTGGTCTCCCTTGTAGTGGGACCGCGACAGGATTCAATGTTGGGCAGTTTGAGGAGAAATGTCCTGGTTGGCGACACTTGAAGCAAACATCCTTCCCCCTCAAACATGGAGTTGAGCCATGGTTCTTCCCGCAATTTGAACATACAGTAGTTCTCCTTGCCATGCCATCCGATGGTTGCTCTTTCCACTGTTGATCAAACAACTATTATTTTTGCTTCCTTCTTCCTTCTTCACAATCACACCACCACGGTTCTGGTGGTTTCCTTTATCGTTCCCTTTTCTCATGTCTCCCTTCTTGTTTTACCGATTGTACTCATGTACTATCTTATTGCTCCATTCTGCGATTCTTGCTTTTTCCACAACTGCATCAAAAGTCTCTAGTTGGAAAATTGCTACCTGCCTCAGGATCCAAGGGTTCAACCCTTGCTCAAATCTTTGAGCTTTCCTTCCTTCATCGCTTACCTGATGAGGAGCATACCTCATCAGTTCATTAAACCTTGCCTCATATTTGTCCACCGTCATGGACCCTTGCTTCAAGTTCAGAAATTTTAACTCCATTGCATTGGAGATACTAAGGGGGTAAAATTTTTCCCTGAACTTCTGGGTGAATAGTTCCCAGGTTATCACTGTATTGGTGTTCCTTGTAACTTCCATTTTTGTCAGTTCCATTCTCTTGGCACCTTTCCACCAATGGTTAGCTTCCTCTTTCAGCATGAAAGCCGCATACTTAGTCTTACAATCTTCTGGCACATCTACTAAGTCGAAGGCTTTCTTGA
Organism: Centella asiatica; assembly: GCA_014636745.2. Lineage (NCBI taxonomy): Eukaryota > Viridiplantae > Streptophyta > Magnoliopsida > Apiales > Apiaceae > Centella > Centella asiatica. Next base: position 52,646,727 of record CM025786.1, on the reverse strand, counting down.
TCTCTTCCAACCAATATTGTGCTATAGTGGGTCCTCCTTTCCCATCAAAGGTCGGCGGGTTGATGCCAGTAAACTCTCGGATGCATGATCCACGGGCAGTAGGCCTTGGCGGTTGTGGTGGTGGGGGAGCTGGTTGGTTCGCGGCCATGGCCTCGTGAATAATCTAAAAAAATTGAGCTAGTGGGTTGTCATTCGCATTCCCTGTAGCATTGTTGTTGGCGAAATTATTGTCATTAACAGGGGGTGGTGGTAGAACATGTGGGGGATTGCAGTTCATCCCAACCACCTCCTCCGAGCTGTCGTCCTCTACGATAACTTTGTCAGCATTATCAGCTTGGTTTTCTCTTTCTAAACGTGCCAAATTTTCAGACCTTAACAAGTCGTTATGGAGATTTCTTCTCCCGGGTCTTCCTGGTCTCCTTCCTCTGGCCATAATCTAGTATAGTATATGTAAAGAGTTAAACATCCTCCACGAAACATTCCATTCATTATGTGGCTCAAGAATTTATAACTCGATAAAATGAAGAGCATTAAGCAACACATAAGCATTTAGATACGTCAAAATATTTATCATTCATGTACATAGGAGGCTGTTATAGACATCGTCCTTAAACATTCTTAAGCCCGACACAAGTCAAAATACATTATCTGGGCAAATCCATCTGTAATGGTCACAACTACCCAACAGAGTTCAAAACAAGCACAAAATAACCTCCGCCTAAATTTTCATATTAGCTTCTATAACTAATTCTCCTCGTCTTTCGTGTCCAATGATCCTTCACGTTCCGCCTCCCTTTCCCAATGTCGAGACTGTATATGTGTCTCCTCGATGCGGCGCGTGCAGTGGTTGCTCATTTGCCCTAAACACATCACCGTGGGATTAGTTGCTGCTGCTGCTACCATTTGTGCATGCATTTCTAATGCCAGCCGATGGTACAGGCTCTAAGTCAACCAAAAAGAAGATTGCCATGCTGATGCTGCCGTGTGAAACCTAGTAATAGTGGCAACCTGTCGTCGAACTGTCATGGTGTGAGCTGCTAGGCGATGGTGAACTTCTGCATCGTACTCACATACTATTCTGTCGTGGGATAGTACTGACATCCAAGGTAAGGGCGAGGCAAGTCTAGGAGTATCCTGTCCTGTTGTAGGGTCATCCTACGCCATACCATGGTTACGGCTGAAACGATGACGTCGTACACTCTTCTGTGCTGCGTGGCAAATGCGCGACCCCCGACGAATGGTAGAGGGTCCGACTTCTTGTGTTGGTGTTGGGGCAAGGCTAGGGCCCTCTTGCATTGGAGATGGTTGGTGCCTGTCTGGTAATGTAGGAGTGAACAACGGAGACTCTACACTAGGTTCCTCTTCCTCGTCGGATGAGACGTCGAAAACTGGGCTATCTACCCTACGAAAAGTGCGGGGGATCTAAAGCGATCTCTAGCCATCTACATGAGACAATCCACGTCAATAATTCTAAGCTTCTCAATAAAACAAAACGCAGCGATAAGTCAAAAAGGTGGTGCCTTCATTTGCTTTTATCATTACTAAGCAGTCTTAATCTTAACTTAACTCTAATAAAACCTTAAACTTGGACTCATTAACATGCCTTAGTACTTCCATTCTAGCGTCAACTTCCCAAATTCCTCTTACTTGAGGAATTCTAGGACATACCGCAGTATTCCCTACTCCTGGATGCAGCTTACGGGCAGTGTTTCCTTACGAATCACTTCTGGCTGTGACTGGGCTCTGATACCAACTGTGACGACCCCAAAATCCCTTACTGGATCAGGGCTTCGTTAAAAGAAGGAAAAGATAACCACACATCCATTCATAGTATAAATACTGGAAAAAGGCAATATTAAAGAGTTATTACAACCCAAAAATAATATAATTTCAGCGGAAGCTATTTCATCTTTATAAATTACAAGTCAAAGATCATTACAACTTCTAATATCTTCCTTCCTTCCTCAGCGCTATTATAAAGAGTAAATGACTTAGTAGTCGATCATCTTTGCTTTCCCCTTGTCAGAGGGTTCAACCTTTGTATTGTGTCCTGCAAGACATTTAAGTTCGACAGGAGTGAGCGATTTACGCCCAACAAGTGTATAAACAATTTAGAGAAATTGTGACGACCCCAGAATCCCTCACTGGATCAGGGCTTCGTCAAAAAAAGGAAAAGATAATCACACATCCATTCATATAATAATTACTGAAAGAAACGATATTAAAGAGTTATTACAACCCAGAATATTACATATACAACGGAAGCTATTCTATCTGTATACTATAATACAAAACATCACTTTTGGATCCTCTTCTTTCCTTCCTTTCTTATCGGCATTACAAAGGGTTTGCCCAACTTAGTAACCGATCATCTTTGCCTTTCCCTTGTCTGAGGGCTCAACCTTAATATTCTGCCCTGCAAGACATCAAAATTCAACAAGAATGAGCGGTTCACGCCCAGCAAGTATATAAACCATTTGGGAAAGCAAATCTGGGATGTTTCAAAGAATTCGATTATGTTATGAGGCTTGGTGAATCAATATTAATGCCTCAGAAATCTTTAAGGAATCTTTAGGATTACTGATGATAAACAATTGTGTAATCCTTCTTAAAACGAACCATAACTTCCTTGAAGTAAAAATATCCATCAGGGGCTAAAACTGCTGGATCTGCTAACCATACGGTATACAGCTGGCCTAACTGTGCCCGCATGATCCCTCCTTGTGTGAATGTACATAGTCACATAAAATTCCTCTAGGTCAGGTGAAGAACATATCAACACCTTTCCTTTCCTCTAACCATCCATGTGGCATAACCATTTAAGGAACATAGCATTCTCATTTATTGCACAGATATAATATTGAAAAATAGCTGAAAGAGCAAAGCTTCTTTATATCCATGCACTTTTATTCATATCATGCTAGCGAAAATTAAAGCATAGCATTCTGTTTCACAAGGAAATTTAAATATAAATGTCATAATTTTGTACGCATGTCGAATCAATTGATCATGCGCTTAACTGGAATAAGCATAAGAGTAAAAATATACTTGCATCAACAAGAATCAAGCATAAGAATGAAAATATACTTACTTCAACTTGAAATAATATAAGAGTGTAAATATACTTGCCTCAGTCCTTTGCACAAAATTCAAATCAATTTACTTGTGAGAGAAAGAGTCTGTAAGTTATGCAAGTAATATTTTAATACCTTAATAAGAATTTATGAAAGAAAAATATGTATGTGATGTCCTTAGACTTATCTGTTTTAAAGAATAACATCATAAAATAATTTTAAGAAAATAATGTTTTATAGTCTTGATAACAGACTATGCATCGGGAAATAATTTTCTCATTATCAAACTCGTCAGGGACTGATATCCTTAGCCATCAGAGACTAGGAATTTCCTCTATCGGAGACTATGAAATCTCCTTCATCAGAGACTATGGATGACGTCATCAAGGACTGAACTTAGCTCATCGGAGACTAAGGAATGACGTCACCAGAGACTAACAACTCTTCTGGGACTGATGACGTCATCAGGGACTAAATAGCTTACCAGAGATTGATGACGTCATCAGGGACTAAACTTTAGCCTGTCGGAGACTAAAGCTGACATCATCCGAGAGTAAATAACCCGTCGTAGACTAATGACGTCATCGGGGACTAAACTTTAGCCTGTCGGAGACTAAAGCTGACGTCATCCGAGAGTAAATAACCCATCGGAGACTAATGACGTCATCGGGGACTAAACTTTAGCCTGTCGGAGACTAAAGCTGACGTCATCCGAGAGTAAATAACCCGTCGAAGACTAATGACGTCATCGGGGACTAAACTTTAGCCTGTCAGAGACTAAAGCTGACGTCATCCGAGAGTAAATAACCCGTTGGAGACTAATGACGTCATCGGGGACTAAGCTTTAGCTTGTCGGGGACTAAAGATGACGTCATCATCAGAGATTAACAGAATATCTCATCAGAGACTACGAATATCTCGTCAGAGACTAACAATATCTCATTAGAGATTAAAAAACATCTCATTAGAGATTAACAACATCTCATTAGAGATTAACAACATCTCATTAGAGATTAATATTGGAGCTTGCTTCTGCTACGATGGAAGACCTATCATGCTCAAACTCAGCCTATAATGTCTTATGAAGATGCAAAAGAATAAGAACTTAGCATAAATCTTTGATGCTATGCACGAAAGAAATTGAGTAGGGTTCCAGGCTCTTACCTCTTCGTTCTTAAGGGTGAAATCAAAGCTGGTCTGAAAATAATTTTTCAAAAGAAGAACTTGGAAATTTATGGAGATGATAAGTTTAAATGAAACTCTGAAAAGAGAAATTTTGGTAAAGGAATTAAAATTTCATCTCGAATGAGGTATTTATAGAGTTCAAGAGCAGAAAGCTAAGGTTAAGCTTTAGGATAAAATGATTGGTTAATTTGGACGGTAAAATGACTGTTCATCATGACTTTTTGACAGCAAACAGCTGCTGTCCTACATGCATGAAAACTTAGCCACCTAAACAGTTCCTAATCAAACACGTAATCACCAATCTTACGTAACCCTCTCCTCTTCCTCCATGCTGTTCATTACAATCTTATATGGGATTTGCTAATCCCCTTTTTGATACCTTTTTAAGGAACTTAACCTCATCATCATGGATATCACATCATCATAAAAAAAAATTTCATTGTAGATATGAATTTATTATTCATATTTAAAAAGACTAACCTCCATGCAAAAATATAATAACAAAAAATAAAATTATTTCTTCTCATAAAATACATTTAAAATTTTCGGGTTCTCACAGAAATAAATCTGAAATATTTAAAGAAGTTCAATTCTGTTTGTGAGGCTCAGTGAAACAATGCTAATGCTAGGATCACTGATGATAAACAACATGTAATCCTCCTTGAAGAAAATAGGTATTCACCTGCATAAAGTCTTTACAAAAATATCCATCGGGGGCTAAACCCATTGGATCTGCTAACCATACAGTACACCATTGGCCCTACTGTGACCGTATGATCCCTCCTTGTGTGAACGTACGTAGTCATGTAAAATTTCCTATTAGTTAGGTGAAGAACAAATTAGCACCTTACCTTTCCTCTAACCAACCATGTGGCATAACCCATTTAAGGGACATATCATTCTCATTCATTTGCACAGATATAAGATTGAATAATATTTGACAAATCAAAGCTTCTTTATATCCATTCACTTTTATTCATATCATGCAAGCGGAAATTAAAGCATAGCATGTCGATTCACAAGGAATTTTAACATAAAAGTCATAACCTCCTACGCATGTCGAATCAATTGATCATGCGCTTAACTGAAATAAGCATAAGAGTAAGAATATACTTGCCTCGGTTTCTTGCACACAAACAATTTCAATTTACTTGAGAGTGAAAGATTCTATAAAATATACATATCCCAAAATAAATTTAGTACTTTTGTTAAAATATGAGAGAAAGTGTATATGAGATGTCCTTAAACTTTTAATGTTTCCAAATCTACTATAAGAACTGTTTAGGGTAAATAAATAATTTAAAACTTCATAAAATAATCTCAGGAAAAATAATGTGTTTATAGTTTTAAAGACAAACTGCGTATCAGGGGATGCTGACCATCAGTGGGTAAACTATCCGTTAGGGGATATCTCGCATGTCATGGGATGGTTTCCCCACCATCAGGGTAACATTCTCTCGTTAGGGAAAAGTCATTAGGAAGATTGGAGATTTAGAAGATTTAGAAGATTGGAGGTCCATTCCTCTTTTTTAATAGCACAATCAAGAAGATTTTTAGTCCTCGAGAGTTCTTTTTCAAGACTCTCAAGTCTGGAGAGTTCTGATTCTAAAAAAGTGTTTCTAGCAGTCAAATGCTCATTTATTTTCTGCACTCTTTCAGTTTCAGCTACTACACTCCTAAGGGTGTCATAAAGATCCTTTATCTCACAACCATTTCCTTAACAGTTTTAACACAATCATTTTTAGACATGTTACAGGAAATTTCAAGAATTACTTGTGAGCTGCTACTATAAGTGGATGAGGCCATCAGGGCTAGGTTGACATATTCTTCAACATCTTCTTCATTTGAGTCAGCCCAGTCCTTTCCCTCTGCAATATATGTTTTTCCCTTCTTGTTGGCATTCAGAAGGTCAAAGTATTTCTTCTTGTAGTCCACTTCAGCTTCTTTGACTCTGGATTCACCTTCCTTTGAGGTCTTGCGACACTCATTTGCAAAATGCCCCATTTCATTGCATTTGTAGCACTTTATTCTTGATTTGTCAATAAAGTTTTTAGTGCTACTAGGCTTCCTTGCTGAAAATCTTTTGGATCCAGAAGGTTTTTGGAATTTCAGCTTGGAAAACCATTTTGCAAGAAAAGCCATGGTTTCATCCAGCTCCTCTAACTCTTCAGGAGTATATACATCCTACTCTGAGTCAGCTTCATTGTCCCCTTCCATCTCAGCATCCCCTGACTGCTGCTTCATTAAGACACTTGGTCTTGCTTCTTGTTTGTCCTTCTTGGCAGCCATCAGGGCTACAGATTTAAGCTTCCTGGCATCCCCTAACATTTCAGATCTTTGTTGAACTTCAAGTTCATATGTCGTTAGGGTGCCATAAAGCCTATCCAAGTCTAGGAGATTCATGTCCTTGGATTCCCTGATGGCTGTCGTCTTAGGATCCCATGATATGGGAAGGGCTCTCATGAACTTTCTGTTCACATCTTTATTAGCATAGGCCTTCCCATATATTCTCAGGTCATTTACCAACCTGTTGAATCTGTCAAACATTTCAATGAGTGTTTCACCATTTTTCATTGTGAACCACTCATACTGTTGTGTCAACAGCTGCAGTTTGTTCTCCCTCACTTCCTCAGTTCCATCACAAAGTACTTGAATGGTATCCCATATAGATTTAGACGTTGTTAGATTCATAGCTTAAACCATTATATAGGATGCCTGTGATTTTCAAATCCTTCTTTACTTTTTCTCTTTCCTCTAGTCTCACTTCATCAGTCGTCTCTGGAACTAATTTTTTTGGAACACTAACTCCATTGACAACTTCTTGAGGAATGAGCTTCTTTGGAACCTCCAGAATCTGCAAATATTCATCATCGATTGCTCTTAGATCAACTATCATTCTTTGCTTCCAGAAGAAGTATTTTCCCCTTTCCAACATGGGGACTTTACTATTTCCTACTTTGTTGGCCATTGTTAATGATTGTTTTTAGCAAGTGTAATATGCTAAGAGGTTCTGATACCAATTGTTGGAACAATATAAACTCAAGTGTTTGTAGAGGGAGAGGGGGGGGGGGGAATACAAACACTACAAACTTTTTGCTCTTTTTAAACTTTAGTTGGCACTAGCTGGAAATAGCTACAATGAACAGAAAAACAATAAAAGATGAACACGCAAATTCAAGTTAAAATAGTTGTATTAAAACTTGAGGTTTTTCTGGAAATCTAATTAATCACAATTGTGATTAAACAGCTACAAAGTCTATAATAAAATTACAGCTTCTAATTCACACTCATTAGCTTCTCACTTTCTTTGAAATATTTCTCTCAAGATATATTACAAAGCTGCTCTAGTGATTTTTGTGCTTCAGTGTTTTTTGATCTGTTGGATTGATATTTGTGAAATGAGAACTCCTTTGCATATATAGAAGATCAGTGGTTGAAACCACGTGCGAAGACGTGCTACTCTTATCAGCTTTTGCCGCATATATGTCACATCATTGTCCTTTAGAAACTATGTGTCAAACTGCTACTACTTTTGTTGATTCTTTTTTTCCCCCTGATATGCGTGTATTTAATGTTTGAGAGTTGTCATTGGACCAAACAAACTTCAAGAAATATCTTTCCAGTTAATATCTCTTGCTTCTGTAACAAGCTTCGTTGATTTGAGTGCAAGTCCTAATGACGGGAGTATGCAGTCATAACCATCCGCTGATGAGAAGCCCTGATGAACTTGATCAGTGCTTCTGGATCCCGTGATCACAAGTCTTGATAAAGATTGGATCAAGGCTTCAACCTTCACTTGAGTTTCACTCAGTGCTTCTTGATCCCCTGATGTTATGACTTACAACATACACTAATGGCTTCCACTGATACAATGTTGAGCATTTCCCCTGACAGGTTACCCTGATGGGTTAGCCTGACACTGTCATACCCTGATGCCTTACCCTGATAGGTGACATGTTTTGTTCATTCCCTGACGCGTTTCTATTGATGAGTTTTGGCCAGCCACTGCCATACACTGATGCGTTCCCCTGACAGATTGATCTACCTTTGTCATCCTTTGATAGATTCCCTTGACTGGTTCCCCTGATGAGTCTTTAATCATTGAAGCTTTGTTTGGAATATCTGATGTACGGAATACTTTGACTATTTTTGAGTAACAACAGACATTCCTCTTCACTTGTCAAGTCCTTTAGATTTTCCAATTTACGACTTGTCTTGTGAAGTGTTGATCATCCCCTGATGAATAAGTCTATCATCAGTGGATGCAAAACTAGTGCTCATATTAAGGTTTATAAAATACCTTAAGTATTTACAGATGCACAATTTATTCTACAAACATCATCATCATTATTTAAATCTAACAATTTTTTTGTCTGGGAACTAAATTACAAACTTTGTTCCTACTAAATTGGTTTATCTCTTCTTGCATAACAAGGATCCAATCAGCATCAACAAGTGCATCCTCAATTTTCTTTGGTTCAATTTGAGATAGGAAACTTAGAAAGCTATTTTCATTTTGAGCAGATCTTCTAGTCTTTATTGAACTTGTGGGATTTCCAATTATCAAATCTTCTGAGTGAGACTTGGTCCACTTCATTCTTCATGGTAGATCTATTCGAGTGTCTTGCTGCCTTAGTTCTTCCAAGTTGGGTTCATCATCTTTTACTTCAGCAGGGGTGCTCTCAATTGGAATATTGCCTTCTGAAGGTTCTTCAGCAGGATCTTCCTTAGTTTCTGTAGTTGGTTGACGTTCATTGTGTTCCTGCTCAACTATAAGGAGTGAACCACTTGGTTCCTCATGGTTAGATTCATCAAATACCACATGAATAGATTCTTCAACTGTTAAAATTCTTTTATTGAAAATACAAAAAGCCTTGCTATGAGTGGAATACCCTAAGAAAATACATTCATCAGATTTTGCTTGAAATTCAGTTAAGTATTCCTTACCATTGTTGGGGACATAGCAAGGACATCCAAAGATATGAAAATTGTCGATATTGGGCTTTCTTCCTTTCCATAGCTCATATGGAGTCTTGCTTAGAGTTGGATGTATGAGAGAAAGATTTTGTGTATAGCAAGCAGTATTTACTGCTTCTGCCCAGAAATACTCAAGAAGTTTAGCATCAGCAAGCAATGTTCTTCCTGCTTCTTCCAAGGTTCTGTTCTTCCTTTCAACCATTCCATTTTGCTGTGGAGTTCTTGGTGTTGAGAAGTTGTGAGATATTCCTTGCTTATCACAGAATTCAGTAAAGCCTCCAAAGTCAAATTCTTTTCCATGCTCACTCCTTACTGACTTGATTCTGAGTTCCGTCTCATTTTGTACTTGTCTGCTGAACTTCGCAAACTCTGCTAGTGCATCATTCTTGTGAGTAAGAAATAATGCCCATGTATATCTTGTGAAATCATCCACAATAGTGAATCCATATTTCATTCCACCAAGACTAGTTGATATAGGGCCAAACAAATGAAGATGTAATAGTTAGAGAGGCATAGAGTTTGATTTTTTAGGTTTGCTTAAGAAAGATTGTTTTGTTTGTTTACCAAATTGGCAAGCTCTACATGGAATTTCTTTTTCAAAGGAGAATTTAGGTAAACCTTTTACAAGTTCTTTAGTAGCAAGTTTTGAAATCATTTTGAAATTTAAGTGTGAAAGTCTTTTATGCCATAACCAACTAGCATCTGCTGAAGCTTTAGCAAGAAAGCAAGTTGTTTCAGCAAGACTTAGCTTAGCCAAATCTACTACATAAACATTAGCATTTCTTGAGCCAGAAAGCTTCAGAGAATTTGTTTGAAGATCTCTTACTTTACATTGATTGTGTAAGAAGGTGACCTTATGCCTTTTGTCACACAACTGACTTATACTAAGCAAGTTGTGCTTGAGACCTTCCACATAAGCAACCTTGTTGAAGCAAGCTATTCAATTTCCTGCTGAACCATATCCCTTAGTTTTTCCAGAATTGTTATCTCCAAAAATTACTTGAGGTCCTTCTTTCTCCTTAAAATTGGTGAGCAAGGTTTTATCTCCTGTCATATGTCTTGAACATCCACTTAATAGTTGTGAACTTATTTATTGGGAATTAACTGTAGGAATTACCTTACCTTGGGAAATAGCAGCTGGTTCATTGTTAGTTTTGAGCTGAGCTTCAAGTTCCTTCTGCTTCTTCTTCTCCTTGGCAACTTTTCTTTTCTGTGAACACGAAGTCATGATTACACAAGGCATGGATGATGCTACTACGGTATACTACTTAGTACTTATACTGGGAAAAATGGACTATTGGAATTCTTTGAAACTGATCGAAAAGGTTTCATTAATTGGATACCGATGATTTACATGAACATGAATTTTTGGACTTTTGGAGTTTCAGTTAATTAACAATTAAAGAACTAAAAGGGCATGCGAACTTGGACAACCATTCAATGTCTCGGAAGTACTGTAATATTCAACTCTCCTTCATCAGTTATCTGACTTATTCACACTAGAATATCAGCACACACATCAACGCCATGCGTGTGTAATATTTTTCTTTTTAATAACTTTTTTGGAAATTAAGGAATTAAATTTTCTTTTCTTTCATCCAATTGTTATGACATCATGAGAAGAAGGAAAGGAGAGGAACATAAGAGAGAAGGCCCATGAGGAAATTGTAGAATTTATTGAACACATTAATGGACAACTATTCATGTGTAGTACTTAGTAAGTGTTTTAGCAATTTTCTTATGCACAAGGTTTTTGGTTTTTTTGTTTTTTTTAGTGTGACACAAATTTACGAACAGTTATTCTAAAATCTAAATTCTAATAACATACAAGATGTAAAAATTAATTTAATTTATTTTCAGATCAATATTGGGAAATTCAAAAGTCTATCAACTTATCTTTTTGATACCAAGAAAATAAGTATTAAATGCCCATAAATACCCAGACTTGGGTCTGTTTAGATTAATACCCTTGAGGACCCATACTTATCTCATTTTTGGTCTTTGAGAACCAGCAGTGTAGTAACGATTTGTAAGACAAAGAGAATCAATGTGACCAATCATATGACAACAATAACATCTCAAATGCAACATGTTGTGATGTGTGTGTTTCGTACCTCTTCTTTTTAGTTGAGGTTGTTTCCAGTGTTTGCTCCTAACCCAACCTTTGCTAAATTCCAAATTCCTTGTTGTGTTATAACAATGAGCAGGGAGAACATGGTTCTTGCTAAACTTTCCACCTTTGGTCCATTTAGCACCATGTTCTTGCTTACGGTCAGCAGGGAAAGCAATGTATCATTTCTATTACCCTTGGTTTTAGCAGGAGGTTCACACTCTGCTGAATGAATGGAGATTTCACTACTGATAGATTCAACTTCACTTTCTCCACTTTCATCAGCAGGAACTTCGCAAGTTCCGGATCCAATTCCTCCTTGATCTAGCAAGCTTCTTTGGCTTTTTAGCAAAGCACAAGCATTAGAGGATGATTTGTTCAACATGGAGATTGTTTTTGTTAATTTCTTAACTTGGGAGGTTAACTTAGACTCCCTCTCTTAAGAGTCTCTGAGATGTTGTCTAAGCAGGGTCCTTTCATCATCAGCAGCAACTAACTCCAAATTCTCAGCTCGCACTTATTCAAGTGTAAGCAGGATTTCAGAGTTCTTGCTCCTTAGTTGAACAAACTTTGCTGAAGCAGTTCTCAGCAATCTTCTATATCGATGCCACTGAGATGCAACATCCTTAAGCAAGGAGCGCAACTCAGCTTTAATAATGTCAATAGAATCAAAATCAAATACCTAAGCGAGATCTACTTCCTTGCTGGGTTCCAATTCTTTAGCCATTAAGTAGAGGTTGGAAATTTTTGGTCCTAAATCTTCTGATTCACTTTCACTGTCACTCCAAGATTTTTTAGCAAGGAGTCCCTTCTCTTTCTTGGAAGAGTTATTCTTTTGTTGGTACTTCTTATAGTACTCTTTTCCCTTGCACTTATCATTAGCAGGGTATTTCTTTTCCTCTCTTGCTGTGCTTCGGCAATCAGCAGCATAGTGTCCTGGTTTCTTGCAGTTGAAGTAGAGATCTTTTGAAGAGTCTCTCTTGCTGCTATTTTTATTTCTTCTGAAGTTTCCTCGATCCTTCCTCAAGAATCTTCTGAACTTGCTTGATAGCATGGCCTTGTCTTCATCACTATCTTCAAATTCTGAGTCTGAGTCTGCTATATGTTTAGGCTCAGAAGTCTTTAAAGCCACTCCTCTGTCTCCTTTTAGGTTCAGTCATAGCATCTCTTTGAGCTAGTTCCATTTCATAGTTGAGCAGGTTTCCACAAAGTTGTTGAAGATCAGTAGCGTGTAAGTTTCTTAATTCCTTTACTGCGGTGATTTTAGGATCCCACTGTCTTGGTAAAGATCTCATAAACTTAAGATTGATATCTTTGGTGTCATAGGTTTTCCCTGTAGATTGTTGAGCAGGACAGTGACTCTTTCATACATAGTAGTAAGGTTTTCTCCTCGTTGCATACTGAACATTTCATATTGCTGTATAAGCAAGGTTTGCTTATTTTCTTTGACTTCTATTGTTCCTTCATTTAGAACCAGTCGAGCATCTCATACTTCTTTAGCAGAGGTGCAATTAGACACACTTTTGAACATTTCTTCCTTAAGAGCCATGAAGAGAATGTTCATTGCCTTCTTGTTTCTTTTCTTCATCCTACTTGTTGAATCCTACTTGAGAATTTTGAAATAGATCCGTTGGGAGTTGTACTAGCTTGACAATGACTTGTACTTTTCCAGTTGTTCCTTGCTCAGTTCAAAAAGATAGCCGTTATTTTGTCTTCTACTACTTTTTGAAAATAAGCACTCTAGGAGTTGACTTAAGCAGAACAAAAGGTAGTCTTTTTCTAACACTATTGCTTGGATCAAGGAAAGGAATCTTGCTATATCAGTCCTTACTTATTTCCATTCTAAGTAGGATTATCCTTGGGATATTCTATATATCTTCAGCATCCTTCTTGATCGATTAGCAGAGTCTTCACTTGTGATCAAAATCCTTGCTTAACTAGCAGAATATATCCACCTAACAAGTTGGATATTTTTCTAAGTCCTTTTACATTTCTTAAGCAAGGACTATATTACATCATCAATTCTTATGTTAAACAAATGTAATTCTTTAAGCAGTAGTAATATAAGTAGGGGTGCATCAACACAATGAACCCGGATAGAGGTGTATCTAGATACAATGAACTTGGACAGATGTGTGTCTAGATACAATGAACTTAGATAGAGGTGGCTAACCACCTCTTGCAAGCAGTTATTAACATTTAATACTCTGCAGTGGCTGTTACAATTGACTAAGTCAATTACTAGTATTAATTCTCAACTACAATTTTAAATAAGTCAATCATATTCACTTATTTAAAATCTAATATCTGAATTAAAATCTAATATGAAACCCTATAGATTATTATTACATTGACAATAATTTTATAATCATATTATAAAATTATAAACAGTGGGAGGAATTTAGTAATATAGTAATAATGGGCAACATGGACACCTTTTTATTGGGCAACGCCCCCGTGTCCATACCCCACGTAACCATGACAACGCCTTCCCTCATCCTCATTGCCTAGGCAGCCCGGTGTCTTAGGGTCATGACCAGCTTAAGCCTATCAAGCAGCCATTGCTCCTCCAAGTGTGGGATATGCTCTAACGGATATTGATGCGACAATGCACACTTTTTCTCTTCATCAACCTAATGATAATTGGTATATGGATACCGGAGCCACTTCCCACATGACTGCAAATCAATGTACACTCTCGTCTTATTTTAATTTGAGCAATAATCGTCACATTGTTGTTGGTAATGGTCACTTATTCCAAATTTGTGGTTATGGAAGCATTACTCTTTCCCCACCCAATCCACCTTTAAACTTAACTGATGTTTTACATGCACCCAAACTTTTTAAAAACCTTGTATTTGTCCAAAAATTTAATTCTAACAATTTGGTTTCTGTTGAGATTGATCCATTTGGGTTTGTGAAGGATTTATGGACGAGGGACATCTAATAAGGTGTGAGAGCACGGGAGATCTCTACCTAATCATCACCAACAATCAGACCATTTCTTCATCAGCTTTTCCTTTAGCTTTTACTACTTTGTCTTCTAATTTATGGCATAGTCGCCTTGGTCATCCAGGTGTTGCTGTGCTTAGTGCTCTTCATAGCAAATATTTCATTGAATGTAATAAGGCCTGTGAAACTTTTTGTCATTATTGTCCCTTAGGGAAACACATTAAATTGTTGTTTAATAATTCATCATCGTTTACTACTTTGTTGTTTGAATTAGTTCATATTAATTTTTGGACATCACCAATTTTAAGCTTTTTAGGACATCGTTACTATGTGTTAGGTCCCAAAGGGGTAAAAATACTAGAAGGGGGGAAGGGGGGGGGGGGTTGAATAGTGTTTTTCAAAATTTAAGTCTTGCTTATAAACTTTACAGATTTAAGACACTTCTTACTTAATGAAAAGATTTCTTATATTTTGAAAAGAGTTAGCATCGGAATTTATAGCAAAGAACCCCTTAGGTTTTACACCAATGGCTTAAAGCAATAATGTCAGTAAATCTTTGCTAAATGAGTTTAGTAGAGACTAAGCAAAGCAGGGACAAAAAGAATAAGCAATGTAAAAGATAAACAATAAAGAAAAGTAAGCAGGAGAATTTTTATAGTGGTTTAGTCAAAGCCTACTCCATTCTTCTTCTCTTTACTTGAGAAGGCACTCACTAAAATGTTCACACAGAACAATAAGCAGCAGAACACTTAGTCCAGAATTACAATGGGTCACTTAGACCAAGTCACACAGACTAATAGTAGAAGTTGTTTCTTGCTTGCTACCTCTAAGCAGTAAGCTCCTTGTTGAGTAGATTAGATAGCACTTGTTCAAGCTTTGAATTGTGTCTTGCTGAGTTCTTTTAGTGTCAGATTGTCAGAGCACTTCTTGGTTGTTCGGTTCTCATAAAAGAAATATATGACTCCTATTTATACTACTCCAAAAATCTATCCGTTGAGAATTTTGAAATAGATCCGTTGGGAGTTGTACTGCCTTGACAGTGACTTGTACTTTTTAGTTGTTTCTTGCTTAGTTCAAAAAGACAGCCGTTATTTTTTCTTCTAGTGCTTTTTGAAAAAGCTCTCTAGGAGTTGACTAAGCAAGACAAAAGATAGTCTTTTTCTAACACTCTTGCTTGGATCAAGGTAAGGTATCTTGCTATATTATTCCTTGCTTATTTCCATTCTAAGCAGGACTGTCCTTACTTTTCTCTATATCTTCAGCATCCTTCTTGATCGATAAGCAGAGTCTTCACTTGTGATCAAAATCCTTGCTTAACTAGTAGAATATATCCACCTAACAAGTTGGATATTTTTTCTAAGTCTTTTTACATCATATAAGCAAGGACTATATTACATCATCAATTCTTATATTAAATAAAAGTAAATCTTTAAGCGGTAGTAATATAAGCAGGGTTGCATCAACAATCTCCCCCTGATTGATGATGTCAAAACGAGTTATTTTGATCACCATAGCAAGCAACAAAAATTCATTTCATTTCATTAAAAAGATATTAAGTACATGAGTAAATGTAAATAAAACAAAATGAAATACAATGAAAAAGTTTAACTAAAACTATTCTTGCTTCCCTTCACTGTTGGTAGATCCTTCTGATCCTTGAAGTTCTTCTTCTCCAAAGCTCAACAGCTTTAGTCTCCTCCTTTCTTCAGCCTGCTCCTTTTCTCTTTTTAGAGCCTCCTTTTCTTGCTTCCTCCTCTCCATCCTTTCCTTCCTGCGGTTATACTCCCTTTCATTCTGCTAGTCTCTGAGTCTTTTCATCTCCAACTCATACTGCTTGATTTTTGATTCAGATTCCTTGATGCTTGCAAGCAGTTTAAGACTTTTAGCAGGCCCTGACTTCTTTGTCATCACATCTGCTTCTTCAAGGGACTTTTGCAGTCTCATATAAGGAGAAAGATTAAGAATTTGTACTGCAGACTCAGGAATATGTTTGGGAACTCTTCTTCTAGTAACAACAGTAGGAGTTACAACAGGGGCATGGATAGGAGCAGGAGACAGAGTAGCTTGATCTTGTTGCTCTGCTGCATCATGATCTCTCTCCCCCTTTTTGATATCATCAGCCATCAGAGGGAGAAAGTCAATCAGTTTGTTGAGAGTCAACAAGATCTGATCTTGTTTACATTCCATCTTATTAATTCGGTCTTCAAGCTCTGAGGAAGCAGGAGGTGCCTTGGAGCTCTGTGCAGACTCAGCAGGCTGGGTGTTGAGACTTGCTAAAACTTTATCCATTTTGGAATCAAGTTTAGCAAGCTTCTTCTTTGTTGACTTGGAGGAATGTTGATTTCTTAGACGTAGCAAGAGGAGGCTTAGAAGGATAAGAGTCTTTAAGTCTTACTGGAACAGTAGAATTAAAGCGAATGTAGACTTGATGACATGCACGTGAGAAGTCTTCAGTGGAGGGATGAATAGGAGGAGTATAGTAGTCAGCAACAGGGATATTTGAAGTAGGGATTGAAGGAAATTTGTGTTGGCGCAGATCAATGCAAAATCTTTTGGTGAAACTGGCTGCTGTGTATTCTGAGGAGGGAGTTGAAGTGATCATGTTCCAAGCAGCTCACCATGGATTTTCAATTAGTACAAGAAAATTTGGCACCCTTCTGAAGGAATCTGAGATGGTGCGCATCCCCATCCCACACCAGTAGGTATGAAGCATGGGCAAGAAGAGTAAGAAGTCAACAGGGAGCATGTAAGAAAAAAAATCACCATTCAGGTCGAGCCATAGAAGTCTGCTCCTTGCTAAGGCTTCAGAAGGGATTATTTCTTCTTGGAGTTTTCTTTGGATAGATGACATCCCATAGATGCTGCTCACGTTATCAGCATGAATGTCCTTCCCCCTCTGACTGGCCAATTGTTCGAGGAAATGTTCATAGAGAACAATTCCCTTTTCTGCCCTTATATAGTAGGAGGTATGTCTGACTGGTGCATCAAATCCCAACTTCTTTAGACGTTTCAGCAGGACATGCCTGAAATGCCTTACTATAAAGTTTAGATCATATTGGAGGAGGCAGCAGTCATTTTGAAGTTCAACATTATTGTCCTTTGTGAGATCCCGTTTGACCATTCGAATGGCAACAGCAGCAGCCTTGGCCATTCTTTCTTCTGCAAATTCATCAACTAATGTCTGCTCCCCCTCAACAACATTCCCATCAACAAGGAGTACGTTGATCTCCTCTTCTTCTTCCTTTCCTTCATCAGCAGTCTCCCCCTAACCAGGCGATTGGGTCCTTCCAATAAATGTTCAGCAAGATAGGTGTCTGGATTCAGACCTGCTTGCTCTGCGTCTTGTATCAGCAATGCCTTGATTAGTTCTACAGATTGTTGCTCCATACGCCTTTGTGCGGGTATCTCATCGGAGCTGTCAGAGTCACTGCTGCTTGACTCTTTAATTTTCTTTCCTTTACCTTTCCCTTTCTCAGCAATGTGTTTTCTTTTTGAAGGGGCCACATTGTCTCGAATGGCAAAGCCAGGCAAAACCAATCTCCGAGCAGCAAGAGGTTTGGTGATAGGAGCAGGAGTCTCTGTTGTCTGATCATTGTGAAATTCTTCCTAAGTGATGGACTCTGGTTTGATCAGATTAGCAAGACGTATGTCTGTATGCTGTAGTTCGCCTGTGATTTCAATATCAGCAGCATCATCCTTAATTTCTGGGCCTGTGACACTATTAGGTGTGTCAGCAAGCTCCAGAACTTCAGTGTAGCTGACTAATTTGGTGGTAGCAACATCATTGCTTGCTGATGGCAGTTCATCAGTAGAAGTGGGTCGATCAGCAGCAATGATGGCCCCAGTGACAGCATCAATTTCTTAGAAGAGTTCGTCAGATGAACTTTTCTGGGTATCAGCAGGAATTATTGATGATGAGGCAATAGGATGATACTCGTCTATTTCCTTAAATAGCTCATCCTCTGCTGATATAGTGGAAATGGGAACAGTAAAGGGAATACCTTGTTGGTCGAGTTCTTGCTCATCATCAGATGGAGGTTCAACATCCGAACCTCCTTCAGCAATAGCCTGAGCAACAGCGTCTTCATCATACAATTCCATGTAGAAATTGTATACTGCTCTCTCTTCAGAATTAAGCGTTGCTGGATCAAACTCTGCATCAGCAGCAACTGCCTTGGTCTTCTTTTTCGGCCGTTGTAGTTGAGCAACAGCTTTTCTCTTCCTGCTGGGTTGGACAGTAGGAACTGTGGTAGCAGCAGATGTTCGTTCAGCAGGAACACTGGCATATTCTGCTGCCTTCTTCGTCCTCCTCTCTGCTGTAGCCCTTGCTAGTGCAGAATGGTTTCTTTCATAATTTAGGAAGATGGAGAGGGTGATTATCTTGCTATTTGGCAGCTTCTTCGATCTGGTCCTTGCTGGGAACTTGTCTCTAAGGATACCCTTGAGCAGCAGGGATAGTGTTCGTCCGTGTCGGATTTTGATTTTCTTCTTGCTGGAGAAGAATTCCTTGAGAAGATCAAATAAAATAAGGGCCCAATTAATTTCCTGCTCAGACTTCAGCAAGGACACCAGTGAAATGACCCTTGCTGATGCCTCGCCTTGAGAGGTGAACTTACACAGCAAGGTCTTATGGAGGATATCCATAAGGAAGTCCCATTTCTTTGGGAAATCTTTCCTTTTCTTGCTGGGATGATTTCAGACATACCCTAGGTCTTTAAGTACAGCAGGGACTAGGGTAGAAAGGGGCAGCAAGCCTTGACTTGTCATATGCAGAGTATCCCAAATGGTTGCTGCTGTAATAAGTACTTGTTGTCCATTTACTCTACCACTAATGCTGCTGTCCCGGGCTTGTGCACTCTGGCAGAATTCCCTTAGAATTTCTTCATAGATGGGGCAATCAACAGAGACCACATATCTAATGCCACTATTCCTCAGCAACAATATTACTTCACGGATGTCAGCATCTTACTGATCATCAACAAAGGAATCTAGGTCTATGATAGACTCAGATTCAATCTTGTTAAGTCAGTTTTCCATTCTTGCTGTGTTTACGTCGGAGAAAGTGGTGGTTTTAGGATTTAATGGCGATGATTACGGCAGAAGTTTTAGAGAGTGAGAGAGAGTATGTTTTAGAGAGAAGTCAGAGCTGTTTGAAGGTGAAAACAAATGAGAAAGGCTAAATGGTTTATATAAGGGGTGAAAAGAAATTGAAGAGGTTTAGGACAGTTATTGGGATGAGTAGTGGAAAAGTTAGTGGGAGAAAAATTCATGGGTAGTGGTGAGAATTAATTACCAAAAAGACAGCAGCCGTAAATAGATAATAGGGCAAAGTGGCATACAATGTGGAGAGAGAAATAAATGGCTGATATAATGATGGGCTATTTTTACGGCGGTAAAACTGGAAGAGACCAAAGAAAAATTGACAAGTCATGAGATGACAGTAGGATGATTGTATGTCTTTGCTGGTGACATATATCCTGCTTATGTAGATAGCAGGATCCGTTGTCCTTGCTGAACTCTGTTGCCACTGAGGGTTAGATGAGCAGGGAGATTTAACTTGTAAGCAACAAGAACATCATTTGCTTATGGTATAAGCAAGGTCGTTGACTTAGTTTCTGAAACAACACTTTAGTCAAGGAGGCTCCCCTTTTTGTGAACTTTGTAGCAGGGTCGACATTGATTAAGACAACAACATTGATGAATGCTGCTCAATGTCAGCAAGCAATCTTTATCAGCAAACTGTTAACCAACAACATCTTGATAGATCTCAGCATGAAGGATGAGTTAACACAGCAGGACTAAAGAGACTGCTTAGCTATCAGTAGGATCTTTTTCTTCACCTGAGCAAGAAGTTTATCATATTGCTAAGAACGTAAGTCCTTGCTTAAGCAAACACGATGTGAGTACAACAGAAACTTACTAAATTTTACTCTAAATTTAGCATGCCTAATTCACTTATTAATTTGTTAAAACGATTTTCATCCAAGGGTTTTGTAAAAACGTCTACTAATTGATTTTCAGTTGAAATATAGTCTATCTCTATCGTTCCTTGCTGTACATCATCTCTAATGAAATGATGCCTTATATCTATATGTTTAGTCCTAGAGTGTAAAATACGATTATAAGCAATGGCTACAACACTAGTATTATCATAGAATATAGGGATAGACTTGAAATCAAACCCATAATCAGCAAGTTGATTCTTCATCCACATAATTTATGCAACACAACTTCCTGCTGATATGTACTCAGCTTCAGCAGTGGATGTTGATACAGAGTTTTGCTTCTTGTTGAACCATGAGACAAAGTCTTCCTCCTAGAAATTGGCATGTACTGTTTTCCCAGTGAGATAGCCGAGAACTTGTAGAAGGGGGGTTGAATACAAGTTCTTTGAATTCTTTTCGATTGCATGTTCTTCAAGAAATTAAATAATACTTGCGGAAATAAAGAACACAATCAAACTTATAAACAATTGTTTTTTATTGCTTTAACAATTGATTACAACTTCTAACAATCACAACTTGATCATCAGCTTCTATTCTGTATTGTAAAGATACAAACTATGAATTCTATACAGCTTTTGTTACAACTCTGTAAAACCTAATTACAGCTTCCTAAACTGAATCGTAATTAATTCAGTTACCAATTCTGAATAAAATTCAGCTTTCTTATTCGAATCAAATACAATCTTTCCTTTTTGATTAGGAATAAATTTCTGGCTTGTTTCCTTACCAGCTATGTCTTCAATAAATATCTCAATCCACGTTGAAGACATTCCTTATTCAATTCAAACTTTATCTTTTTTCAGGGAATGATCCATGACTAGTCCCTGACAACTTCAACCTTAGTCCCCGATCACTTTAGTCTTTGATCAGGTTGTGTAGTCTTCGACAGAGTTATTAGTCTCTGATGCTTTAGGCTTAGTCGTTGATGACGTCAGCTTAATCTCTGATACACTAAGCTTAGTCTTTGATGACGTAAGCTTAGTCTCTAATGCTTTATTCTTAATCCCTGATGACATAAGCCGTAGTCTCCGATAGACAAAACTTAGTCTCTTGTAGGCAAAATCCTTAATCTCTTGACAAGTTTGCCTTAGTCTCCGATAAGCCTATTTTGTAATTTCCGACGGATCAAATACACACTTTGAGTTGTTGAAGCTTTGATACACTTTCCAGCAGTTACTTACAATTAAAGAATGAATTTATCTCTTTATAAAGAATAAATGAATTACAACCAAAGGGATAACTACTGGCTACAAAATCTCAATGCTACTAATTAGCACTTTCTGTACATTTGTAATTTAAGTAATCTAAAGACAATCATCATCAAATGTTATAAAACCTAACAATCTCCCCCTATTTATGAATATCAATATGATGAGCATAAATCAAGGTTGATGATGATGTCAAAACTCAAAATTACAGAATTTACTTAGAATAAAGAATTACAAGAATTTTCTAACTACAAATGTACCTGAACAATTTGTTCAGCTCCACCAAGACTCAGGTTTGAATCCTATAAGTCTGGCTTCAATAAAAAAAAATACAACCAACTCAACATACAACATACCTCCAACCTTCAGCAACTTTAACTTTTATTAGTTTTCAGCACATCTAACCTCTTCTCCAATAGTTTTATGAAGATTATCTCTATTTCTTCTTCTGCATCCTTGAGAAGACTGATAAAACCTTCAAGATGTCTCTCATTTACACTGTTTATATCCCTGTTGTAGTTGAAGAATACTTGCTTCCCATGGAAATTCTCATACCATAGTCCAAAAGGCTTTGGATCAACTCTTGGTACTTTGTCCAATTTGTGTATCACCTTTATTACCTTATGAATTTGGCTTCGAAATTCCCTGTTGAGATCAGAAGTTTCAGGCACCATAGATAACAACCACTCCAAGTCTTCTTTTCTTTGCTCCTCCAAGGCTGGCCTTTCAAACTTCAAAGATTCTCCATCGTTTAAAAAGATATGGAGCAATTCTTTGTTATTTGTGTCCTTGATCAAATTGATGTACTTGTTACTCCTTTTCAAGGCTTTAATGATGTCCTCTGTACTAGCCATTTCAACCTTGTAATGTTTCCTTGTTGGAACTGTTCGTGGCTTTGTTGGTCCACTTACAGCCACTAAGGCAATTTCGGTTCTCCTTGGAGGTTCTTGAGATGCACGCTTCTTGATAGATTCTTTAGTCACAGGTTTATTTGCAAATTCCTGAACTAAAGATCTTTTCCTTGATTTCTTCTCTGCCTCTTCTATCTCATTATTCCTTTTCTTGGTAATGACTATTTTATGTGCACTTGTCCTTCTTGCAGAGCTTTTTCTTTTCTTTGCCTCCTCCTCCTCCTTTTCCTTTGCTGCAGCCATTTCTTCCTCCTTTTGAAGTTTCTGTGCAAGTAGTGCATCAGAATCTATTAGTCATTGATCTCAAGGACTAACTAACTCAACTTTCCCTCCCACTTCAAGTTCAACAGGAGTGGGAAAGTGAGCAGTCTTCATGGCATCCCCCATTAGCTTAGGCTATCCTGGTTGAGTAGGAATTTGCTTATGTGTTTCTTCAACCATGACCCCCTTGCCTTTGTCTATTGAGGTACTTGGGGCTTGTGCAATTGGTTTTGTAGAAGGAGGAACTTGTTTTGTTGTTGCTGCTGCTTTTGTTGGTGCTTTAGCTGTTGGTGTTGTTGTTGATGGTGGTTTTGTTGTTGTTTTTGTAGCTGCCTCAAGATCAGAATGTTTTTTCAAAATTCTGTCCATCATTACCTGCAACTCAGCATCAATAACTGGAATAGATTTTGGTTTTGGTTTGGGTATAGGTTGTTTGAAATGACCACTCTCCCACTTTTTGACATCAGTATCTTTGGGTTGAGAGGAGGTGGCCAGATGTGGAATTGCCTGTAGAAGTAGATCTTTGAGAGCGTCAAGACCAAGCTCTAGCTTGTCTTGTTTCTGCAGGAGACTCTGGACATTTGATTCCAATGCCTGAAGTCTTTTATTAGTGGAAGATTGCTCCTTGAGCTTGAATTCAATTGAATTGAGAGTCCTCATTGGTAAATAGCCTTCATAGAACCTTCTTATTTTGTCTGTCTCAAGGTCCATCTTCTGCTCTAGCTTGGTGAATGCTTCATTAAGGCCAATGACCAAAAAGTGATGAAATTTTGTGTGCTTTTTGTCCACTTTGGTCACTTCCTCAAGCATTTCACTGTTGGTTGGTTCAGCTGCACCAGATCCAATGTTGGTGATGTAATCTTGTCTAAGCTGGGCAGCTGCTTCTGTAAAAGAGTTTGTGAAGCTTGCATCAAGCCAAACATCCACATTCTCCTCTTCTGGTTCTTCAGGGACAAGTTCATTTGCAAGCCCTATCTTCAATGCAGAAATGTGATCTTGAGTTTGTTGTAATCCATAAAGAATCTCAAAATCTGCATTGGACATTTCAGAAATAATGTTTAAGACTGTATCCCCTTTCCTGGAGCTTCCCCCAATATCCTCTGTTGGAATTGTAGTTGATGGTGCAGAGGAAACTTGGGCTTCTGGTGTGGTGGAGGGCTCAACAAGTTTTAAGAAATCACCTACTGAGAATTTCTCTATTTTCTTTTCTCCAAGGATGTCATCCTTGCTCACACCCTCTCCTTTTGCCTGGGGTTGGGCACCCAGCTTCTTGTTCTCACCTTTTTCCAAGCTTTCTAAAGCTTGACTCTCTTTATTTTGTTCCTCACATATTTCCAGGTCAGGAGCCTGACTCTTACTAAATATTCTCTCAGACTCACTCTTTTGGATAGGGGCACTCTGTCCTAAAGAAAGAGGGGTTTGAGAAGTAGTGGAGTCACCAAGGAGAGGGGGTTCGCTTTGTATGTCTGTGGCTAGGGATCTCTCCAAGGAAGATGTTTGAGAACTAACTGCACTTGTACTTTGAACAAGTGGTTCTTGTGGGTTAGTCTCTGATGGTTGGACTATGATAGTCCCTGGTGGAGTAGTAGTCCCTGGTAGTTGACTAGTCTCTGACTAGTCCATCTCGATTATTGGCTCCTCTTGGAAAATGTCAAGAGAATTTGAACTAGGAAGTTCCAAAGAATCAAGAATAGGAGAAAAAGGAGAAGAATGTACAGTAGGGAGTGTGGGCTGTTCCTCAGAAATAGAAATTTGAGGAACATCAATTGGAGACTCTGTGTGTGCATTCCTTGTGTCACTCTGTTTCTTTGATCTTGTCTCTCTCTATGGTTCCTCTTGTTGATGTACAAGAGGTTGTGCAGACTCTGTACATGTTGTTCCTGGTTGGGAACTTTCTTCAATGTCGACATCCTTTTGAGAGGACATTAACAGTTCACTGTTTTTCCTTATAACCTCCATTGCCTTTTGGGAAGCAATGGATTCTTTTTGTCTAAGGGTTAGAACTCTCTTCTTTTTCTAAGGTGCCACCTCAGCTTCCTTTGCTCCCTCAACCTCACTTACTCCCTCAATTATTTTTCTTTTCACAGGGAGCTTTTTAGCTGTTTTGGATTTTGCAACCACAGTCTTTTGGGAAACTGTGGAGGGGGATATAGATTGTTGTGGTGAAGTGGTTGGAGGATCGATAGGGATTTGTTGTTCAGTATCCTCAAAGAATGACAAAGAATAAAGGTTTGGAAGCCTGTCAATGAGAGTAGATCTCATGACAGGAGGGAAGAATAAAGGAACCTTTACCTTTGCAGATTTGTGCTTCACATCTGTAAAGATTCTTTTACTCTGCAAAACAGTTGGAACAACTTGCATACTAGTAGTGTTAAGGTTAGGCATGAGATAATGTGAAATCATCATCAAAAACCTAGCATAATAAATTTTGTTTCTACTACCAGTTTTAAGTTTTGCCATCAAATTTTGTAGAATTAAAAGCCCTATATTAATATGCCTACCATATAAAACATTAAAAGCTATTTGTTGTGTAAGTGTGGTGATGGCATCATAGCCACTACATTTGGAGGAAAAAGTTTTTGTTATAATGTCAAAAAATAATGACCACTCCTGCCTGAGATGGGGTCTAGTAATGGACCCAACATAACCGATTTTAGAAGAATAATGTAAGTTTTTAAACATTGCCAAAAGTTCTTCATCAGAGGCAGGAGAGTCAAAGTTTTCAAAAATAGGTTAACGTAAGGCATTATTAACAACTATATGATCAATATTATATACGTTATTATCATACCTGAAACTTACCATAGGAGAGTTGTCATTCTCGTCCTGGACAGTAGCAGTGGACCACATGGCCGATATGACTTCGACTGCTTGTGTGGGAGCTTAATATATTGCATAGGAAAGTGGAGAGTGTTGGAGAAAATCCACAAAAGGGTGGTAATATGCTTCGAATTCATGCTTGTCGACCATCCCTACATGGTTAGTCTTGATGAAATCGAAGTCCCCAAACTTGAAGCATACTGTTTTGGTCGCCATTGAAGAGATCTGTGTAAACTTTTGAAGAAATTATTTGAAAAAGGTTAAATCGCAGAGTGTTTGGAGAGAGAAATTTAAATTCAGAGCTTGAGAGTTTGTGATTGCAAAGATGTTTGAAAATACTTTTATCAAATTGCTCGAAACGTTTGCAATTCTGAGTGGATTATGGGTAACTACCAATTTACCCTCCATCGGAGATTGCCCTAGTCTCTGCCATGTCCACTCATAAGAGACTAAGCCCGATTAGTCTCCGATAGTGTTATTTTGTTTATTCGGGGACTAAACAAAAACCATTATCAGGGACTAAGATAGTCTCTGATAGTTCAGTTTTGATTGAGTCGGGGACTAATCAAAAACAACTATCAGGGACTAAGCTAGTCTCCGATAGGTCATTTTTAATTGAGTCGGGGACTAATCAAAAACAACTATCGGGAACTAAGTTAGTCTCTTATAGTTAATTTTTAACTAGTCAGGGACTAAATTAGTCTCTTAATCATGATTGCTCAGATTTTCCAACAATCAATCTTTTGATTATTATCTACAAAAATTTCTGTTAATTCATAACAGCTGCATTCTAGAAATTTAATCCTAGCTTCTTTAACATTCTGTCCATTAAGAACAGCTCCATTTTCCAGAAATTAAATTCTAGCTTCTTACAACTAAACAACTTGTTCTTTCAAATTTTAATCAAGTTTTAGAGGCATAATTCAACATTCCTAATTCATAGACTAATCTAGTAAATGTAGATTCATCTAAAGGCTTTGTGAATATGTCTGCAAGTTGTTTGTCAGTTGTAACCCAGTGCAATTCAATATTTCCTTCGCTTACATTTTCTCTTATGAAGTGATATCTAATATCTATGTGTTTTGTTCTTGAATGTTGCACTGGATTTTCTGTTATAGTTATGGCACTTGTATTATCACAATAAATAGGAATTTTTGATAACGACATACCATAGTCCTAGGAGTTGATTTTTGATCCATAAGATCTGAGCACAACAACTCCCAGCTGCAATATATTCAACTTATGCTGTTGAAGTAGAAACTGAATTTTGTTTCTTGCTAAACCAAGAAACAACTCTGCCTCCAAGAAGTTAGCAGCTTCCACTTGTGCTTTTTCTATCAAGCTTGCTACCTACATAATCAGCATCTGAATAACCAATTAGTTTAAAATCAGATTCTTTGGGATACCATAACCCAAGGTTTGGGGTACCCTTTAGATATCTGAGTATTCTTTTGACAGCAATCAAATGTGATTCTCTAGGATCAGCTTGAAATCTAGCACATAAACATGTAGCAAACATTATATCAGGTCTACTTGTAGTTAGATATAAAAGAGAGCCTATCATGCCTCTAAAACTAGTAATATCAACTTTCTTTCATTTTAAATCCTTATCTAACTTAGTGGCAGTAGGCATGGGTGTTTTTGCAGATGCACAATCAACCAAATCATATTTTCTCAATAAGTCTTTGATGTACTTGGACTGACTGATAAAAATTCCATCAGTTGATTGTTTTATTTTCAATCCTAAGAAAAATGTTAATTCTCCTATCATACTCATTTCATATCTAGACTGCATTAGTTTTGAAAAATTTTCACAGATTTTTTCATTTGTAGAACCAAATATAATATCATCTACATATATTTGCACAAGTTTAATGTCAAAGCCTTGAATTCTATAAAATAAACTTTTATCTATGATACCTCTAACAAATTTGTTTTCAAGTAAAAATTGAGATAGAGTATCATACCAGGCTCTTGGTGCTTGTTTTAAGCCATAGAGTGCTTTATCTAACCTGTATACATGATTTGGAAACTTGGAATCCACAAACCCTGGTGGTTGTTGAACATAGACTTCCTCTTCCAATTTTCCATTTAGGAAAGCACTCTTGACATCCATCTGGTACACCTTGAAGTTTTTGTAGGCTGCATATGCCAAGAAAATCCTAATTGCTTCAAGTCTTACTACTGGTGCAAAAGATTCATCATAGTCTATTCCTTCTTCTTGAGAATATCCTTTTGCAACCAGTCTTGCTTTATTCCTTGTGATTGTACCAGTTTCATCTAATTTATTTCTGAAGACCCTTTTGACTCCTATAATTGATCTATTCCTTGGTTTGGGTATCAATCTCCAGACTTTGTTTCTTGTGAATTGGTTTAATTCTTCTTGCATGGCAATTATCCAGTTAGGATCTTGAAGTGCTTCCTCAATTTTCTTTGGTTCAATCTTTGAGAGAAAACTGAGATATAAACATTCATTTTGAGTTGCACTTCTAGTCTTGACTCCATCCTCTATACTTCCAATGATCAAATCTATTGTATGATCTCTTAACCATGGTCTTGCACATGGTAGATTTGATCTTGAAGATGAGGCTTCATTTTCTAGATTGATGTTGTCCAATCTAGCTTCATGGTCAGAGACTGCTCCCCCTAAACCATTGACTTCTTCATTATTAGCTCCCCCTGAGCTGTTTATTTCAACAGTCCCTGGTGTCAAGATAGTCTCCGATTGTGCATCAGTGACACTAGTCCCTAGTGAACCATTAGTCTCCGATGGTATACTAATGTCACCAGTCTCTTGTGTTTATTTGATTCTAATTCTCTAGTCTTTGATAGAGCATTAATCATTGGTACTTCATGCACAACTGTTAACTCCCCCTCAATTATGTAGGGATCATTACTATCTTGGGTTTTTTCACTAGTCTCTGATGGATATTCCCATGCATCCAATTCATTCTCAAAACTGAGAGGTTCATGCAATCCTTGTCCAATCATTCCTGGAATCTTTCTATCATCAAATACAACTTGTATAGATTTCACAATGACCTTTGTTTTTAGATTATATACTCTGTATACCTTGCTTGACAGAGAATAGCCTAAGAAGATTGCTTCATCAGACTTGTTATCAAACTTTCCTATTGTCTCTAATGAATCTCTCAGTACAAAGCACTTACAACCAAACATATGTAAAAACATGAGAGTTGGTTTTCTCCCAGTCATTAGTTCATAAGGTGTTTTATTGTATGCTTTGTTTATCAAGGATCTGTTCTGTGTAAAGCAAACAGTGCTTATAGCTTCTTCCCAAAAATATGTAGGAAGCTTTAACTCTTGTAACATGGTCCTTGCTGCTTCAATAAGGTTCTTGTTTCTCTTATCAACAACTCCATTTTGTTGAGGGATTTCTTGGAGCTGAGAATTGGTGTGTTATACCTTTTTCAGTGCAAAATTCAATAACTTGGGTATTTTTGAATTCTGTTCCTCTATCACTCCTTATTACCCTTACTGTCTTTTCTGACTCAGTCTCTATTTTCTTGACATAATCAATAATTAACTGAGCAGCTACATCTTTTGTATGAAGGTATTTTACCCAAGTATACCTCGTGTGATCATCCACAATAACCAAAGCATATCTATTTCTTAAGATCGACATCACATTCACTTGACCAAATAAATCCATGTGTAACAATTGTAAAGGGTCAGTGATTGATGTTGCTGGTTTACTCTTGAATGATACACTTCTTTGTTTCCCTTTCTGGCATGAATCACACAATCCATCTTGTGTAAACTCCAATTGTGGAATGCCAGCTACTAATCCTTTTCTCACCAGCTTGTTGATGTTCTTGAAATTCAAATGGGAGAGCTTCTTATGCCAATGCCAACTTTCATCAGTTGAGGCTTTGCTGTAGAGACATGTGATTTGATCAGAGGAAGAGATAAGGTTTGCAATATACAAATTTCCTTTTCTTTTCCCTGTCAATATCACATTATCAGATTCTTTGTCACACACCAAGGATTGATCTTCTTTGAAGGTGACATTGAATCCCTTATCACATAGTTGACTCACACTCAGAAGATTGTGCTTTAAGCCACAACTAGTGATACTTCGGTGAAGATGACATCTCCATGTTCAACACTGCCATAACCCTTAGTATGGCCTTTGCTGTCATCTCTAAAAGTGACTTTTGGGCCACTTTTCTCTTCATACTGTTTTAGCAGGGACTTGTCTCTGGTCATGTGCCTTGAACAACCACTGTCCAAGTACCATGTTTTCTTCTTTTTGCCCAGCACAGTAAAGAGTAACTAGTTAGAAATTTTTGGGACTCAGACTTTCTTGGGTCCTTTCTCACTAGTTGTAGAATCAAGACTTGACTCAGATTGAGTTGATTGTCTTTTAGCATTTTTGACTTTAATTGGACAATCACTAGTCTTGCTACCTTTTTGTGAGAGACTGTCAAGCTTAGAGTTTTCATAGTTAATGCAAAGATGATTTGACCTTTTTACAGGTGATTTATCTTTTCTTATCTTTGAAGGTGCAGTCTCTATTATAGGAATTTTATTTTTACTCCTACAGTGCATAACTACGTGATTTGGATTACCACATATATGACATGTCTTTCTAGGAGCATCAGACATTCTAGCATAATTTGTGTATTTATTAATGCCTATCTTTCCATTCCTATTTCTCTTACTACTACTAGACTCCACTAATGTTTCAGCTTTTTTCATAGGAATATTTTCCATTTTTTGTTTAATTTAGTCTTTGTCATGAACACAATATTTAATCTTTTATTCTCACTCTTATCAATAGTGTTCACTGTCTTTTGATCAACCTTTGATTTTGCAGTGACTTGTTGGTATTGAGTGTTAATAAATTTGGGTTCATTAACAGGAGAAACAAAATTAATTCTTTTCAAAACATTTGGCTTACTAGTAGTGGAGTTAGCACCTTCAATGGTCTCAATTAAATCTGAATTGTTTCCTTGGCACTCATCATAACCTAGTCCAGACTTTTGACCAATCATTTGACATCCTACCAAGTCTGTCAACTTTTTAGAGGAACTGTTCCACTGTTTTATCTTAGCCTGTGCTTTTTCAAGTTGTTCGACTAAGTAAAATTCCCTCTTTTTCAAAGCATTGATCATATGATGAGCTTTGTCTAGATCAGACTTAATAGTGTCAAATTGTACCAGTCTCTCTTCAAGAAATTTATTTCTTTTCAAGAGATGGTCATGTGATTCTTTAACACTAGTATGCTCAATAGTTAATGATCTAAAACTAACATGCAAGTCAGACATATCTTTTTGTATGCTTTCAATACTGGATGTATCAAGTAAATTAAGAACATTAAAATTCTGAGTTGCATCACATACCTTTGTAGAATCACTTGACTCATCAGTTTGAGCCATTAAGGCAAAGTTGACAATTTCCTCCTCAGAATCACTATCAATCCAATCCTTGCCCTCAGTAATCAAGGCTTTGCTTTTTGATTTAAACTTCTTGTCAGCAAAGTCATTCCCCGTTTTCCTTGATTTTTCATCCTTAGATCTATCAGTAGATCTTCCTGCACTCATTGGCAAAGTGCCCTACCCCATCACAGTTGTAACACCTGATTTTCTTTTTGTTATAGGTCACAGTTTGACCTTCTCTTCTAGGGGTAAACTTTCTTGATGATCTTTTACCTTTTCTACCAGCTCTGAATTTCTTAAACTGTGTCACTATGAATGCCATTAATTCCTCCATGTCATCATCAGTGCTCAATTCATCTTCCTCATCAGTCGAGCTAGCATTGGAAGTTTCATCATCAAGCTTCTCTTGAGACTTGCTTGTCTCAACCATTAGTGCAGCTCCTTTGTCCCTGCCATGCATTCTTTGTCTTTGCTCCACTTCAAGTTCATACGTCTTTAAGTTTCCATAGAGCCTATCAAGTGTGAGTATGTCGAGGTCATGAGCTTCCCTTACTGCAGTTGTCTTTGGATCATAGCTTGGTGGGAGTGCTCTCATGAACTTGGTATTGACATGTTCATTGTCATAAGACTTTCCAAGTATTTTCAAGTCATTGAGCAAAGAGTTAAACCTATCATAAATTGACATGATTGGTTCACCAGGCTTTGCTTGAAAGAATTCATATTGTTGAGTGATAGGGTGTCAACCCACCAAAAATAAGTAATCTTATTCTTTTACACTTGAGCAGTATAATGGTGAATAAGGTCATTCTCCACAGGGATTATTGTCGTTAATTACTTGCTTGGAAAAATGGTTTTTGAATTTTATTTGAGAAAAATATTTAAATAACAATTAAATTGAGATTTGTAAATAATAACAATTGCAGAATAATAAAAATATGATAAAATCTAGTGGAGACAAGTCTAGCCAAGGTACTTTTCAATCTAGCCAATTAATTCGATCATCGACACAAAAGATAAATTTATTCATTCCAAATAGACAGAGTTTTATAAGTAAGGGCCAACGCTCTACTTAACCAGTCTTTTCTTAATTTATCAGTAACCCCCAGGACCCCTGCTAGAATTACTTCTCTAGATCAAACAGACAATTCTCAGGACCCCTGCTAGAATTAAATCTAATGACTGCTTTATGCATGAAAAAGACCCCTATCCTAGTTAATAAAATTGGACACCCGTAGATTATTTAATTCCACCAATTTTACCCAAAGATTCA
>CM025786.1:52529305-52604552 GCA_014636745.2 Centella asiatica | reverse complement strand
AATAAAAATAACTAAAACAAAAGTCTCACGATTTAATCGTGGCTAGATATCCAAGTACCTCAACTAGAATGGATTAGTTGTTCATAATACTAGAAAACATCATGCTAGAATAATAAAATGGCTAAAAACCTGCTGTAAAACGTAGGAGCCAAGAGAGGGAGGCGGCTGCTGCTCTTCTGTCAAAGAAAAGATGGATGAATTGTGGCTGCAGCCCTATTCTCTAAATAATATATGTTGTTTTCTTTACAAAGAATCCTATTCTAGTTCTAATTTACTTCCTAAAAGTCCTTCTCCAATATGGTAACTGATCTGCTCTCTTTTCCCATGCGTATCTTTCCTTGCTCACGTGTTATGAGTCATCAATGTGGGTCCCGTACGTTTGAGAGTAAAAAAACTGCTTCTTAATTTTCTGCAATTCCCGTAATTGATACGACATGTCACATGTTGTATTGCCACTTCTGTTCCTTGCCAATTTCTTGCTTGATTCTTCATGCTCTTTTCAGTCCATTTTTCCTTGTTTTCATCATCTCCATCTGTATCAACTATTCTCACAAAAGTAACTTGAAAACACCTCATTAGTAAATAAAACACACACAAAATGAATACAAATGTACTGTAAGTCTATACATAAATTGCACACTATCATTGAGTCAACAATGATCTTTTATTCTTTCAAACTTGGTCAGTTCCTTCACACAGGACTTTGATGGTGTCCCAAATCTGCTTAGATGTTGTGCAGTTGATAATGCTTGTGAACATATTTTTGTCAATACCATTGTAAAGTATGTTCATAACCTTAGCATCCTTTAACACTTGTAACTTGTCTTCGTTTGTATAGTCACTTTCAGAAGCAAGTTTAAAGTGTTCAGCAACAACAGATCCTTCAACAGTTTTAGCAAGAACAAATTTCCTCGGTAGATAAGGACCCTTTTCAATCCTTGCAATATAGTCAGGATCTGTTTCTCTCAAGTGCATGTACATCTTTTGTTTCCACATAGGATACTCTTCTCGTTTTAGAATTGGAAACTTTGTTCCACCATCACGACTTCCGGCATAAGCCATTATGCCAGAGCTGCTTCATTCGTCGTTGGCCATCTCAGAATAGTGTTAATTGATTAATTTCAATTAAAGGCTCTAATACCAATTGTTTTCCCAGTGAGATAGCCGAGAACTTGTAGAAGGGGGGTTGAATATAAGTTCTTTGAATTCTTTTCGATTGCATGTTTTTCAAGAAATTAAATATTACTTGCGGAAATAAAGAACACAATCAAACTTATAAACAATTGTTTTTTATTGCTTTAACAATTGATTACAACTTTTAACAATCACAACTTGATCGCCAGCTTCTATTCTGTATTGTAAAGATACAAACTATGAATTCTATACAGCTTCTGTTACAACTCTGTAAAACCTAATTACAGTTTCCTAAACTGAATCATAATTAATTCAGTTACCAATTCTGAATAAAATTCAGCTTTCTTATTCGAATCAAATACAATCTTTCCATTTTGATTAGGAATAGATTTCTGGCTCGTTTCCTTACCAGCTACGTCTTCAATAAATATCTCAATCCACGTTGAAGACATTCCTTATTCAATTCAAACTCTATCTTTTTTCAGGGAATGATCTACGACTAGTCCCTGACAGCTCCAACATTAGTCTCCGATCACTTTAGTCTTTGATTAGGTTATGTAGTCTCCTAAAGAGTTATTAGTCTCCAATGCTTTAGGCTTAGTCTTTGATGACGTCAGCTTAGTCTCCGATGTATTAAGCCTAGTCGTTGATGACGTCAGCTTAATCTCTGATACACTAAGCTTAGTCTTTGATGACGTAAGCTTAGTCTCTGATGCTTTATTCTTAATTCCCGATGACTTAAGTCGTAGTCTCTGATAGACAAAACTTAGTCTCTTGTAGGCAAAATCCTTAGTCTCTTGACAAGTTCGCCTTAGTCTCCGATAAGCCTATTTTGTAATCTCCGATGGATCAAATACACACTTTGACTTGTTGAAGGTTTGATACACTTTCCAGCAGTTACTTACAATTAAAGAATGAATCTATCTCTTTATAAAGAATAAATGAATTACAACCAAAGAGATAACTACGGGCTACAAAATCTCAATGCAACTAATTAGCACTTTCTGTACATTTGTAATCTAATTAATCTAAAGACAATCATCATCAAATGTTATAAAACCTAACATGTATCACTAGTGCTTTTACGATCAATTTTACACCCAGCAAAGTCAGCATCTGAGTATTCAGCAAGGTTGAAGTTAGAATCTTTTGGATACCATATTCCTAAGTTATGAGTTTCTCTAAGATATTTGAAAATTCTCTTAGCATAAGCTAAATGTGATTCCTTGGTGTTAGATTGAAAATGTGCACAAATACATGTAGCAAACATAATGTTAGGTCTACCTACAATTAAATAAAGCAAGTATCCAATCATACCTCGATAACTTGTTATATCTACGGATTTACCTTGCTCATCTTTGTCTAACTTTGTTGCTGATGACATGGGAGTTTTCATAGGACTTGCTGTCTCCAGTCCGAATTTCTTAAGAAGGTCTTTGGTATACTTGGATTGATTTATGAAAATTCTATCATTGTTTTGCTTAATTTGAAGTCTGTTAGAGTTAAATAATGATGATGATGTTTATGAAATAATTTGTGCAACTGTAAATACTTGAGGTATATTATAAACCTTAAGATCAGCACAAGTTTTGCATCCACTGATGATAATCTTATTCATCAGGGGATGGTCAATCACTTCACAAGACAAGTCGGAAAATGGAACATCTGAAGGACTTGACAAAGTGAAGAAGAATGTCTGATGCTACTTAATAATAGTCAAAGTATTCCGCACATAAGATATTGTAAACAAAGTTTTGTTGATTAAGAACCGATCAGGGGAACCCATTAGGGGAACCGATCAGGGGGAACCCATCAGGGGAAACTGATCAGGGGGAACTTGTCAGGGGATGACGAAGGCAGTCCAACCCGTCAGGGTGAGATTTCAGGGTATGACAGTGTCAGGCTAACCCATCAGGGTAACCCGTCAGGGGGAATGCTCAACACTGCATCAGTGGAAGCCATCAGTGTGTGTGTAGTCAGTCATAACCATCAGGATCAAGAAGCACTGGGTGAAACTCAAGTGAAGGTCAAAGCCCTGATCCAGTCAATAAGCATCAGGGGATCCAGAAGCACTGATCAAGTCCATCAGGGCTGGTTGTCAGTGGATGATTATGACAGCATGCACCCGTCATTAGAACTTACACGCAAATCAACATAACTTTGTTAAAGGAGCAAGAAATATCAACTGGAGAGATATTTCTTGAGGTTTGTTTTGATCCAATGAGAACTCTTACGCATTAAATGCACACAGATCAGTAGCAGTCTGACACATGGGACATCGATGTGACATACTTGCGGCTAAGTTGAGAAAAGCAGCACGTCTCAAGCACGTGATTTCAACCACTGATATTTACATATGAAAAGGAGTCCTCGCTACATATAGAACAATAAAATAGATCAAAAAACAAGAATGAAGCACACAAATCACTAGAGAGAAACTTTGAAATAGATCTCGAGAGAAATATTTCAAAGAAAGTTTAGAAGCTAGTGAGTGTGAAATAGAAGCTATAATTTCATTACAGAATTTGTAGCTGTTTAATCACATTCATGATTATACAGATTTTCAGAAAAACATCAAGTTTTAATACAACTATTTTAACTTGACTATGTGTGTTCATATTTTATTGTTTTTTTGTTCTTAGTAGTTGTTTCCAATTAGTGTCAACTAAAGTTTAAAAAGAGCAAAAAGATTGTAGTGTTTGCATTCATCCCCCCCCCCCTTCTACAAACACTTGAAGCTTCTATTGCTCTAACAGTTGGTATCAGAGCTCTTCTTTGCTGAGGATTCCTGGAGGTCCTGGGCCTGACACTCTTCTTCTTCTTTGCTTCCTCCTGTTCCTTTGCCATTTCCCTCTCTTCTTTTTCTTGAAGTTGCTGTGCATAGAGTGCATCAGCTTCCACCAGCTTTTTATCCTGAAGGTAGACTAGCTCCACTTTCCCATCAATTACAGCTTCAATAGGTGTTGGAAAGTGGACTGTTTTCATGGCATCTCCAAGTAGCTTAGGCCCTGATTGAGTGTTGGATTTCTTCTTTAGTTCCAAGAAAGAAATTCAACTCTCCCATTATACTCATCTCAAATTTACTCTGCATAAGCTTAACAAATCTTGCACAAAGTTTTTCATCAGCAGAACCAAATATTATATCATCTACATAAATTTGTACTAGCAGTGTTTTATCTTTATGCTTCTTAATAAATAAAGTGGTGTCAACTTTACCTCTACTGAAACCTTCATTAACTAAAAAGGAAGATAAAGTGTCATACCATGCCCGTGGTGCTTGCTTAAGACCACGCTTTGTCAAGTCTATATACATGGTTAGGATGTGAATGATCAGCAAAGCCGAGAGGTTGCTTAACGTATACTTCCTCCTAAAGTTGTCCATTCAGAAATGCACTTTTGACATCCATTTGAAACACCTTAAAGTCTTGATAATCAACATAAGCAAGAAAGATTCTTATGTCTTCGAGCCTTGCTACTGGAGCAAAGGTTTCATCATAATCAATCCCTTCCTCCTATGAGTAGCCCTTAGCCACAAGTTTTGCTTTATTCCTTGTGATAATTCCATCTTCATCCATCTTATTTCAGAACACCCACTTGGTGCCTATCACTGTATGATTTCTTTGCCTAGGAACTAAATTCCACACTTTGTTCCTACTGAAATGATTTAGCTCTTCTTACATAGTAAGGATCCAATCAGCATCAGCAAGAGCATCCTCAATTTTCTTTGGTTCTATTTGAGATAGGAAACTTAGAAAACTACTTTCATTTTGAGCAGATCTTCTAGTCTTTATTGAACTTGTGGGATTGCCAATTATCAAATCTTCTGAGTGAGATTTGGTCCACTTCATTCTCCTTGGTAGATCTGTTCAAATGTCTTGATGCCTTAGTTCCTCCAAGTTGGGTTCATCATCTTTTGCTATAGCAGGGGTGCTTTCTATTTGAATGTTGCCTTCTGAAGGTTCCTCAGCAGGATCTTCCTTAGTTTCTGCAGTCTGTTGACCTTCATCATGTTCTTGCTCAACTATAAGAGGGAGTGAACCACTTGGTTCCTTATGGTTAGATTCATCAAATATAACATGAATAGATTTTTCAACTGTTAGAATTCTTTTATTGAAAATTCGAAAATCCTTGCTATGAGTGGAATATCCTAAGAAAATACCTTCATCAGATTTTGCTTGAAATTTAGTTAAGTACTCCTTACCATTATTGTGGACATAGCAAGGACATCCAAAGATGTGAAAATAGCTGATGTTAGGTTTTCTTCCTTTCCAAAGTTCATATGGAGTCTTGCTTAAAGTAGGATGTATGAGAGAACGATTTTGAGTATAGCAAGCAGTATTCACTGCTTCTGCCCAGAAATACTCAGGGAGTCTAGCATTAACAAGCAATGTTCTTTCTGTTTCTTCCAAAGTTCTATTTTTCCTTTCAACCATTCCATTTTTCTGTGGAGTTCTTGGTGCTGAGAAGTTGTGAGTTATTCCTTGCTTATCACAGAATTCAGTAAAGCCTCCAAAGTTGAATTCCTTCCCATGATCACTCCTTACTGACTTAATTCTGAGTTCCTTCTCATTTTGCACTTTTGTTTGCTAAACTTCTCAAACTCTGCTAGTGCATCATTCTTGTGAGAAGGAAATAATGCTCATGTATATCTTGTGAAATCATCCACAATAGTGAATGCTTATTTCATTCCACCAAGACTAGTTGATATAGGGCAAAACAAATCAAGATGTAGTAGTTGAAGAGGCATAGAGTTTGATTTTTCAGGTTTGCTTAAGAAAGATTGTTTTGTTTGCTTACCAAATTGGTAAGCTCTACATGGTTTTTCTTTTTCAAAAGAGAATTTAGGTAAACCTTTTAGTAGTTCTTAAGCAGCAAGTTTTGAAATAGTTTTGAAATTTAAGTGTGAAAGTCTCTTATGCCATAACCAACTAGCATCTGCTGATGCTTTAGCAAGAAAACAAGATGTTTCAGCAGGACTTAGCTTAGCCAAATCTACTACATAAACATTACCACTTCTTGAGCCACAAAACTTCAGAGAATTTGTTTGAAGATCTCTTACTTGACATTGATTGTCTAAGAAGGTGACCTTATGCCCTTTGTCACACAACTGACTTATACTAAGCAAGTTGTGCTTGAGTCCTTCCACATAAGCAACCTTGTTGAAGCAGACTATTCCATTTCCTGTTGAACCATATCCCTTGGTTTTTCCAAAACTATTATCCCCAAAAATTACTTGAGGACCGTCTTTCTCTTTAAAATTGGTGAGAAAGGCTTTGTCTCCAGTCATGTGTCTTGAACATCCACTGTCCAAGTACCAAATTTGTTCCTTGCTCACATCCTACAATTCATAAGCAGACTCACTTTGGTACCCAACAAGACTTGAGTCCATTTAGGTTAGTACCCTTGAGAACCCATACTTGTCTCATTTTTGGTCTTAGAGACCTAACAGTACAGTAGGGATCCGCAAGACAAAGAGAATCAATGTGACCAAACCTATGGCAGCAATAACAACTTAAATGCATCATGTTATGTTGTGTGTGTTGCTTACCTCTTCTCTTTAGTTGAAGTTGTTTCCAGTGTTTGCTCCTAACCCAACCTTTGCTAAATTCCAAATTTCTTGCTGTGTTGTAATGATGAGCAGGGAGAATATGGTTCTTGCTAAATTTTCCACCCTTGGTCCATTTAGCACCATGTTCTTGCTTATGGTTACGGTCAGCAGGGAATTTGTGCTTTAGCAAGGTAACATTTCTGTTACCCTTGTTTTTAGCAGGAGGTTCACACTCTGCTGAATGAATGGAGATTACTCTGCTGATAGATTCAGCTTCACTTTCTCCATTTTCTTCAGCAAGAACTTCGCAAGTTCCGGATCCAGTTCCTCCTCGATCTATCACGCTTCTTTGGCTTTTCAGCAAAGCACAAGCATTAGAGGATGACTTGTTCCATGTGGAGATTATTGCTATTAATTCCTTAACTTGGGAGGTTAATTTAGACTCCCTCTCATGAGAGTCTCTGAGATGTTGTCTAAGCAGGGTCCTTTCATCATCAACAGCAACTAACTCCAAATTCTCAGCTCGCACTTCTTCAAGTGTAAGCAGGATTTCAGAGGTCTTGCTCCTTAGTTAATCAGACTCTACTGAAGCAGTCTCAGCAATCTTCTATATCAATGCCACTGAGATGCAACCTCCTTAAGAAAGGAGCACAACTCAGCTTCAGTAATGTCAGTAGAGTCAAAATCAAATACCTCAGTGAGACCTACTTCCTTGCTGGGTTCCAATTCTTTAGCCATTAAAGCAGAGATTGACAATTTTTGGTCCTGAATCTTCTGATTCACTCTCACTGGAACTCCAAGATTTTTCAGCAAGGAGTCCCTTATCTTTCTTGGAGGTACTATTCTTTTGCTGATATTTCTTGTAGTACTCTTGTCCCTTGCTCTTATCATTACCAGGGTATTTCTTCTCCTCCCTTGCTGTGCTTCGGCAATTAGCAGCATAGTGTCCTGGTTTCCTGCAGTTGTAGCAGAGATCTTTTGAAGAGTCTCTCCTGTTGCTACTTCCATTCCTTCTGAAGTTTCCTCTATCTTTCCTCAAAAATCTTATGAACTTCCTTGTTAGGAATTATAACATTCGATGATGATGTATAACACTTAGAATTGTTAAAATTTTGTAAATGTACAAGTACCTGCAGTAATGTACTATGAGAATTTACTATCAAGAAACTGCAGGAAAGCATTAGAAACGACAATGAATACACTTGGAGAGTTCAACAAATGTCAAAGTTGATCGAGCAAAATTAACCCATCGGAGACTAAGCTTTTGTCTATCGGAGACTAAGAGCCTGTCGGAGACTAAGTTTTTGAACTATCGGAGACTAAGTTTTTGAAGTGTCGGAGACTAAGTTTTTGAACTGTCAGAGACTAAGCTTTTGACTGTCGGAGACTAAGTTTTTGAACTGTCAGAAACTAAGTTTTTGAACCATCGGAGACTAAGTTTCTATCTATCAGAGACTAAATTTTGGTCTATCAGAGACTAATGTTGAAGCAACCAGAGACTAAAGCAAAGACACTCCAATGCATTAAAGTAGCCTTGAAAAGATTTGACCGTCGCCAAACCCAAAATGACTATCGCCAAAGTCGTCAGGAAAATCAACAATAGCACCAAACTCAAAAAGACTTTCGCCAGAGTCATCGAGAATTCTCCATCGCTGAAGTCAAGTAAAGCCCAAAATTACTCATCACCAAAGTCGTCGGGTAATTTACACTAGCGCCAAAGTACTTGGACATTAAGGGATAAGTATCCACTGATGAACAAAATTGTTCGTCAGGGGATAAACATCCACTGATGAACAAAATTGTCCATCAGGGGATAAAATATCCACTGATGAACAAACACAGGCCGTCAGGGGATGGATGATCAGAGACTAAAGTTGACATAAGGGATGACATATGGCTGATAAAATTAAGGCGGTGGAAATAAGACAAGGATGGTTGTCTAATAAGGAGAGATTGGCTACCAAGGAAGCTTCAAGGAAATAAGTTATACACACACACACATCAAGTTGCAAGTATGAAACCTACAAAGCTGCAAGCATAAAACCTACAAAACAGCAAGTTGAAATACTGCAGATACAACTTATAACAACTTGAAGCAAGAAGTTCATTGAAGCTGGACTAATTATGTCCAGAGAAGCCCACAAAGATAAGATATATGTTGCTGATATCTTATCTTGGGAACTCTAAGAAGAAAAATGGAAGCTGGTACAGTGAATATACACCAGAAAAGTCACATAAACAGGTTGGCATCTAAGGGAGGCTGAATAATGAAGAAAGTTGTGTGACAGAGCTGCAAGTACCAATAAACTACAGAGATATTTTTGGTAAACAACTCTGAATAGAAGCTTGGAGTATATGGAAGCTGTGTCTATAAATAGACATAGGGCAGCTGAGGTAAAGATGTGCATCTGATATCTGAGAATTTTGAAGATTAACAACAAGAATATATCTTATCTCAGATCACATATCTCTCAGAACAACACTTCCATATATATAGAGAGTTAGCAACTGTAATTAGTTTTACAGAAAAAAGAAGCAAGTTATTACAACTTGAGAAGCTGTTTTTGTAAACAGAAGAAATTGTAAAGATTCAATTTAATTGACAATATCATTCTTTATTGTTAATTACAATTTATATCTTGCAATTTTGCTTTACTGTTTCTATTGTTTTATCATTTCAGTAAAGTTTTATAACTATTCTTGGAAATTAAATTGTTCATAACAGTTTAGTTTTGAAGAAAAGTTTGTAATTGTATTCAACCCCCCCTTCTACAATTACTCACATGGGACAAACATTCCTTGCTAGCATGGCCATGTCTTCGTCGTTGTCTCCAGATTCTGAGTCTGAGTCTGCTACTTGCTTAGGCTCAGCAGCCTTCAACACCACTCCTCTGTCTTTCCTTCTGGGTTCAATAGTAGCATCTCTTTGAGCTAATTCCATTTCATAGGTGAGCAGGTTTCCATATAGTTGTTGAAGATCAGTAGCATGTAAGTTCCTCAATTCCTTTACTATAGTGGTTTTAGGATCCCACTGTCTTGGTAAAGATCTCATAAATTTGAGATTGATGTCCTAGGTGTCATAGGTTTTCCCTAGAGCACGTAGATTGTTGAGCAAGACAGTGAATCTTTCATACATAATAGTAAGGTTTTCTCCTTGCTGCATATTGAACATTTCATATTGCTGGATAAGCAAGGATTGCTTATTTTCTCTGACTTCTGTTGTTCCTTCATTTAGAACCAGCAGTGCATCCCATACTTCTTTAGCAGAGGTGCAGTTTGACATACTTTCGAACATTTCTTCCTCAAGAGCTATAAAGAGAATGTTCATTGCCTTCTTATTGAATCCTATTAATTTCTTTTCTTCATCCGTCCATTCCTTTCTCTACTTATGAATAAGCTTGTTGGGATTAATAAGGTTTATCTTCTCTGGTATGTAAGGCCCAACTTTTATTGCTTCAAACAATTCTTCATCAATTGCATCCATGTACACCTATATTCTCAATTTCCAATTAGCAAATCTATCTCTGGTGCACATAAGGGGTTTGCCACCGAAATCGATCACTTCTTAAAGCTATTTAAAATTTAGGATCCTCTCAAGCTGTAAGGCTTAGCAAGGAGTGTTAAGCTCTGATACCATTTGTTAGGTTCCAAAGAAAGAAAAATACTAGAAGGGCGGGGGGGGGGGGGGGGGGGGGGTTGAATAATGTTTTTCAAAATTTAAGTCTTGCTTATAAACTTTAAAAACTTTCTTATATTTTGAAAAGAGTTAGCATTAGAATTTATGGAAAAGAACCCCTTAGTTTTTAGACCAATGGCTTAAAGTAACAATGTCAGTAACTCTTTGCTAAATGAGTTTAGCAGAGACTAAACAAAACAGGGATAAAAATAATAAGTAATGTAAAAGATAAGCAGTAAAGAAAAGTAAGCAAGAGAATTTTTATAGTGGTTTGGTCAAACCCTACTCTACTCTTCTTCTCTTTACTTGAGAAGGCACTCACTAAAATGTTCACACAGAACAATAAGCAGCAGGACACTTAGTCCAGAATTACAATGGGTCACTTAGACCAAGTCACATAGACTAATAGCAGAAGTTGTTTCTTGTTTGCTATCTCTAAGCAGTAAGCTCCTTGTTGAGCAGATTAGATAGCACTTGTTCAAGCTTTGAATTGTGTCTTGCTGAGTTCTTTTAGTGTCAGATTATTAGAGCAATTCTTGGTTGTTCGGTTCTCATAAATGAAATTTATGACTCCTATTTATACTACTCCAAAAATCTATCCTATGAGAATTTTGAAATAGATCCATTGGGAGTTGTAATGCCTTGACAGTGACTTGTACTTTTCAGCTGTTCCTTGCTTAGTT
The DNA here is from genome assembly GCA_014636745.2 of Centella asiatica. Classification (NCBI taxonomy): domain Eukaryota; kingdom Viridiplantae; phylum Streptophyta; class Magnoliopsida; order Apiales; family Apiaceae; genus Centella; species Centella asiatica. Next base: position 52,593,511 of record CM025786.1, on the reverse strand, counting down.
CAAAAAGACAGCCGTAATTTTTTCTTCTAGTGCTTTTTGAAAAAACTCTCTAGGAGTTGACTAAATAGGACAAAAGATATTCTTTTTCTAACACTCTTGCTTGGATCAAGGTAAGGTATCTTGCTATATTATTCCTTGCTTATTTCCATTCTAAGCAGGACTGTCCTTACTTTTCTCTATATCTTCAGCATCCTTCTTGATCGATAAGCAGAGTCTTCACCTGTAATCAAAATCGTTGCTTAACTATTAGAATATATCCACCTAACAAGTTTGATATTTTTTCTATGTCTTTTTACATCATATAAGTAAGGACTATATTACATCATCAATTCTTATATTAAATAAAAGTAAATCTTTAAGCAGTAGTAATATAAGCAGGGGTACATCAACACTATGTATTATTCCTTGATGATTACAGTAAATTTTTGTGGACTTTTCCTATCTCCAAAAAGTCTCAAGTTTACTCCATTTTTCATTCCTTCAACACCTTAATCAAGAGACAATTCGAAAGAGACATTAAAAATTTCCAATGTGATAACGGTAAAGAATTTGTCAATGGTCCATTCCAAAAGTTTTGTGAACTAAATGGGATGCAATTCTAATTTTCATGCCCACACACCTCTCCATAAAATGGCCAAGCTGAATGACACATAAAAACAAACAATAACATGGTTCATACATTACTTGCACATTCTTCCATGCCGCCTTCATTTTGGCAACAGGCCCTTCAAATGGCAACATATCTCATTAACATTCTCCCCACCAAAGTGTTGCATTACAACTCTCCCACATAAATACTCTATCAAAAATATCCCACTTTCACTCATCTTTGAGTAGTTGGTTCTTTGCTATCCACTTTTTCTTCCTACTACAATCAATAAATTGCAAGCCAAGTTTACCCCGTGTGTGTTTCTCAGTTATCCTCCTAATCATAGAGGGTACAAGTGCTATGATTTGTGTCAAGTAGAAAAATCATTATTTCTTGGCCTGTAATTTTTGATGAAACTTAATTCCCATTTTCAAAAATTAACTCCCCAACAACATTTGTATATGATCTCTTTGATGATGACATTTCTCCCTTTCTAACAAATTATATGCATTCTGTTGGACAAAAAATCCAAATGCACAAACTCCTCTCCACTTCCATCCCCTACTGCCTAGAACTCTACTACTCTACAAAGACCACATACTCAGAGATAGTCCAGGCTCATAAATCCCATGAACCAGTGCATGGCCACACGATGCCAGCATGGTATATTCAAACCCAACCGCAAATACCAAAATTTGAGTGCATCGACTACTATCACCATTTCACCTATACCCCAATACTCAATTAGTGCTCTTAATGACTCGAATTGGAAACGTGCGATGCTGGATGAATATAATGCTCTTATTAAAAATAAGACGTGGGATTTGGTACCTCATCCTCCTGATGTGAATATTATTCAATCTATGTGGATCTTTCGTCATAAAAGAAAATCTAATGGTTCTTTTGAGCGGCATAAAGCTCGTTTTGTCGGTGATGGCAGGTCTCAGCAAAAATGAGTGGATTATGATGAAACATTCAGCCTGGTAGTGAAGCCGGCTACTATTCGGACTGTTTTGAGAAACGCCTTGTCTAAATCTTGGCTTATTCATCAATTGGACGTCTAGAATGAATTTTTGCATGGTAATCTCAATGAAACAGTATATATGCATCAGCCGATGGGGTTTAAACATCCCAATCATCCTGATTATGTTTGCCTGTTGAAGAAATCCCTTTATGGTTTTAAGCAAGCCCCTCGTGCTTGGTATCAACGATTTGCAGATTATATAGCCACAATTGGTTTCTCTCACAGCAAGTCTGAAAACTCATTGTTTATCTATAGTAAAGGCACTGCAATTGCATATATTCTAGTTTATGTTGACGACATTATACTCATAACTTCTTCTGATGCTTTGCGAAAGTCCATTATGTCTCTTCTAGGTACCAAGTTTGCTATAAAGGATCTTGGTCCTCTTAGTTATTTTTTGGGGATTGTTGTTACTCGTAACGCCAATGGTTTATTTTGTTCACAAAGGAAATATGCCAAAGAGATCATCGACAAAGCTGGCATGTCAAATTGTAAGACATGCCCAACGCCAGTGGATACGAAGCCCAAACTTGGCGCCTTTAATGACACTCCATATGAGGATCTGACACATTATAGACGACTTGTAGATGCATTGCAATATCTAACCTTTACCAGGCCCAACATTTCATATGTAGTACAACAAGTCTGTCTTCACATGCATGATCTGAAAGAAGAGCATATGAATGCTATCAAGCGCATTCTACGCTATATCTGAGGCACTGTTGATTTTGGTCTGCATCATTATAAATCATCAGTTAGTAAACTCATTTCTCATAGAGATGCAGATTGGGGTGGTTGTCCGGATACTAGAAGATCCACCTCTGGCTATTGTGTTTTTCTTGGTGACAACCTGATTTCATGGTCGTCTAAATGACAACCCACTTTGTCTCGTTCTAGTGCCGAGGCCGAGTACAGAGGGGTGGCTAATGTTGTCTCCGAGTTTTGCTAGATTCGTAACCTTCTCTTACAACTTCGTTGTTTGATCCAGAAGGCTACATTGGTGTATTGTGACAATGTGAGCACGGTATTTCTCTTAGGAAACCCAGTACAACATCAATGCACAAAACACATTGAGATGGACATAAACCTCATTCGTGAGAAATTTGCATGAGGCAAAGTTCGTGTTCTACATGTACTATCCCGTTATCAGATCACTCACATTTTCACTAAAGGCCTTCCACGCATACTATTCGATGATTTTTGAAACAGTCTAAGCATTTGAGGACCTCCTGCTTTGATTGCGGGGGTATGATAGGATATGTATAAATTAGTAATCAATTCAAATCACTTCCTGAATTATAGCCTTGCTTTGATTGCGGGGGTATGAATATGTATAAATTAGTAATCAATTCAAATCACTTCCTGAATTATAGCCTAGGATTACGTTTGTCATACTGTATTTAACTTACTATTGTAAATCAATGCAAATCAAGAAATACATTCCTTCAGATTGTATTCTTGAAATATTTTTATGATATAACATTATTGGTTTTGGGGTCATCATATGCTACCTTGAATTCATTTTTTCATGAAATTCTTGATTTCAATGGAGCTTTGAATGAATCAAATGATTATGTTATGAGAGAAATGTCTACGAAAATGAGATCAAAGTTTAATAAGTATTGGGGTGACATTGAAAAAATGAACACGTTGTTGTACGTTGTGGTTTGTCTAGATCCAAGACACAAGTTGACTTTCATCGAATTTAAATTTAATGCAATATATGGTGAAAGTTCAGAAAAGGCAAATAAAATTACTAGTTCCGTGCGTGATGCCCTCCAAGAGTTATTTAAATTTTATATTGTCAATCATACATCTCAAACACAATCTACCCAAAATTTCCCAAAGGGCACAATCTGCCCAAAGTGTTAACTCTTCTAGTAATGTCTCTAATGAAACAAGCTCTAGTGATATGGCCGCTCAAGAAAGCACAACAAAGACGAGGAGACAAAATTTTAGCATGCATCTTTCCAATACTCAAGGAGGGATTAACATGGAGTTGGAAAAATATTTAAAAGAACCCATTGATGATGATTCAAGTGAAGAATGTTTTGATATTTTTGGTTGGTAAAAAAATAATTTGCATGGATTTTCCATTCTCTCAATTGGCTAGGGATGTGTTGGTGATTCCTATATCCACCGTTGCTTTGGAGTCGGCTTTTAGCAACAGAGGTCGTATGCTCGATTCTTTTAGGAGTTCTTTGTCTCCTAAGACCGTCCAAGCTCTTGTTTGTGAACAAGATTAGCTTAGTTCAACTAAGCAATCAATGAATGTTGAAGAAAATTTGGATGCACCTGAGAAAATTGAAAAATGTACCATTTAATTTTATGTATAAACTTTTGAATAGTTATTGATTGTTTCATTATTTGGACTAAGTTTTTTCTAATTTTGATTCCAATTGGCATCTTAAAGAACTTGGCGATATTGTTGGACTTGATAAGTGAATTTTCTGTTGTCATCTGTATATTGTTTTGCACTATCTAACGTTTCTAAGGTAATATTTTATTACTTATTTCGTCCCAAAATAAATGGCCCAAGTACATTAAGCTTTTGTCTCAAATAAAATAGCGGAAGTACAATAAATAGATGGTAAGAGACTCTTTTAACCTTGGACATGGACCCACCAACTAAGCTTGCTTCCGGCTTGCAAAGTACTTCTGGTACATGTATACAATTTCAACTCACATGAGCAAAGATTCATTCCGGTTTGTGCATGAGAGATTTTGAAATATCCATTGAATTTGTGGCGGAACGAATATTTGATTTTTATTGTGGAAAATGCTTGAAAATTGACTCATATCAATTTTAGTTAATTTTTTACCAACCCATCCATGCTTCTTTGTTGCAACATCAACCAGATTTCCAAAAGCTAAACAATCTTTACCTTGTCGCCATATTCGATCCACTGTCTACAAAATACTTGAAAATAATATTGAAGTTGTTTCGGAGAAATCTTGCTTGATTTTTTCATATTTACTATGCTTCAATAGATACTCAAATATTTGTTGTCTTTGTTTATCTGTTAAAGTTTTCCTATTTCCATTATCCTCTTCATCTATTGTTGAGTTTAAGCATGCTATATTGTGTAGTGAAAATGAAAAACAAGGAAGAAGAAGATCTAAAGGTCATCACTATCACCATTTTTCCATTGTCAAGAAGTCTAACATTCTTTCTCTTTGTAAACAAGTAGTAATAATATTTCTAGTTACGAATATATTTTAGCTCCAAAAATTTCAAATTAAAGTGAATCAAGTTTTTAGTTTGTTAAAAATTTGTATTGCCGCCAATATTAATTTAAAGTTTTAGATTTCAATCTCTCCAGATTACCGGCTATGGATCTGATTCTAATTTGTTGTCAATTTGATTTTGGATAATATCATTGTAAAAACCTAGTAAAACGACAATCACCAACTAAAAATTTCATTGTAACTTGTCACCAATTTACTTTTGGATGTAATTATGGTAAACGCCCACCGAAGGACATTACAGTAATTTTATTTGTATAAATTGTTTGCCTTAAAATGTGTGCAAAATATAATTCACCCATTTATTTTAGGACAAAGGGAGTATTTGTTTAGCAATTTATTTTCTAATTTTTATTTATGAAACTCCTTTGGATCTATATTCTGAATTTTTTTAATTGTTTTTATTGGTTGTTAGAAGTATAATCTGAAGATGTATTAGTTTCGCAATCGCAGGTATCGAAGGATCAAAGCTAAGTGTAAAAATGTTTATAAAGCATGAGAAGAGCTACTGATGTTGGAACTTAGAACTGAAGATTTTAGACCTTGAATGTTTATTTTCTGTTTTTCATTAAAAAAACAGAAAATAGAGCTTATTTGATTTGTGGATTGTTGATGTAATTTGAATATTTGAACTTGTAAGGTTGTTGGTTTGGATGATATCTTTCTCAACTTTGAAACTTTGAAGTTGGAAATTTGGTGTGCTAAAATGTTTGTTGTTCACTCTCTTTGCAGCTTACCGGCTTACTGTTATTAGATGAAATTGTTTGCTTACAAGTCATTTCATGCCTTTGAGTTTATTACTGAAATAATATGTATAGTTATGCCTCATTTGTGTCCTGGAGGAAATATTGTGCAACGTCATTTTTTTCTCAACAAGGACAATGCCGATACCGTACCGGCACTGTACCGATTAAAATGGTACGGTATTCCGTCTTGATCGGTATCGGAACCGGTACCAATTATCTTTATATTCTTGCATTGGGGATGAGAAATGACAGTACTGAATGATACGAAAATTCACCGATTAACAGACCTACGTTTCAATTTTTAGCATTATATCAAGCTCAATTTCTTTTTCTATCCAACTGGATAGTATTTTATAACTAGTTATTAAGTCGTAGAATATGAGGCTCAAAAACTTTTTTTAAAAAAGCCCAAAAAAGAAAAAAAAAATCACTTCATTCCGTAATTAGATATTTCACTTTTGAAATTAATTAAATTATTTTCAAACTACAATGCTACTTATTTTGACTATTATTTCAATGATTTTATAAAGCATTAAATTTATAATTGTCAATTTTATTTTTGATACTCCGCTTTGATGTCCCCATACTAATTCTTTTTGTTTGAAAAGTAACGAATGCAACCTTTTGAAAATCTTTTAAACAAATTTATAGCACAATTATTTTATAATTTATCCGTGAAGCCAAAAAAAGGCTCTCCTCTCTCGATTCTTAATTATTACAAACCAAAAAATACATTTCTTTTCCCTTCTCATTTCCTTGCATCCAACTCTTGTGCACAAGGGCTTTGCTCAGAAATCCATTTTCTGTAATCGGTTCTGCATCTTGAGAAGACATGACATCCACAATGTTGCGCAGACTGACCTCCAAGCTTCTCAAAACATCACACTCTGCTTCCATCTCCTCGACCTCCTCTTATTTCACTATCCCAAACACCCAATACCCCAATCTCTCTTCCTCACAAAGCCCTTCAAACCCCAATTTCAATTCCTTCAAAAACACCCCATTTATTCTCCAGTCAGTACCTTTCGAAAACCCCATTTCCTTCAATCGTTCTTTCATCAGATTTTATACAAACTTGCCCACAAATTTCGTTGCTCTACCACACCCAGTAGCCATAAACCCTAAAACCCTCAATTGCCCAAACTTCAATTTGTTCCCATATGGAAAACCCAAGTTTTATTCGAGCTCTAATTCATCATCTGATAGTGGAAAACCACCTCAGAACACAGATCAGTACCCTAGTGAAACCCCTGAATTCAAACATCAAGAAATCACTGGTCCAACTGTGGAGCGAGATCTCTCTGCTCTTGCCAATGAAACCCGACAAGTGCTTGAAACAATGATGAAGACAATCTATAGTTTAAGCAAGGGTTTAGCTATTCTGGGTTTGGTTAATCTTGGTTTGGGAGCTTGGATTTCATACATTACTCGAGCTTCACCAATTTTGGAGGTGTCAATTCAGAGTTTCTTGGCATTTGGACTTCCGTTTTCGTTAGCTTTCATGTTGAGGCAGTCTTTGAAATCGATGAATTTCTTTAGGAAGATGGAGGAGCAAGGTAGGTTGCAGATTTTGACCCTAAGTCTTCAGATTGCTAAGAATTTGAATGTGTTTTTTGTGAGGGTGCGTGGTGTTTCATATATGTGTATTGCAGGCGCATCAATAGGATTGGTGTTTGTTTCACTATGTAGGTGATTAAGGCCACAGTCTTGGTAGATTAGCAAGTATGTATACCATTATCATTATTAAGAATGAAATTGGAAATTGGAAATTGGCATACTTCAGAAAGAATGTGGATTTGCAAGATGATACAAGTTTACCTTTTGAATACATTAAAGTTGACATGAAATTGGTAATATTATATTTTTGAAATTGGTAATAAACATGTCTTTCAGCTGCTCTCAGTAGCCTGTTTGGATGGCAATTTTAACATTCCCTACGTCTTTAACTTTTAATGCAAATTATGGTTTGAATGCAGAGGAGATGGTGTTCAGTTAGTCATGATATTTGTAGCATAACTTCCTTTGAACCATAAAGATGATTTCTTTAGATGTATACTCTACTATCCAACTATCTTTTTGGCTCTTGGTGATTCCATTTGCATTTTCATATTAACCGAAGCGCGACCACTTATGCATTTGCATTTTCATTTCTCTTTAATCCGTTTTTCATTAGTAAGACTCTTTACCAATACATTGACATATGAAAGTCGTCAAGTTTGGAGAAGATCACATCAAAAATATTAGTCATGAACTTTGCAGCAAAGCTTGCTTCCCAGTAGGCTGTGAACCATGTTCTTATATACATCTTCTAATATTTGTTTAAGTTGTGATCTTGTGGGGTCACATCTGACAATTTCAGATCAATTTTCTTTCTAAGCTACTTTTTGTAAGTTGGCCTGGAAATTTTACATTTTGATAATTTATATACTCCTTGCGTCAAATTGACCTTCAAAATTATAATCTTCAGAGTAGACCTAAACCTTAATGAAGAAATTGTTTTACCTTGTCACTTGTAGCTTTATTTTTATGTGCATGTTGAAATTATCATTCTAAAACTGGCACTTGATCTGAGCCAAAATTTTTGGGAATTGAACTATTCCTCTCAATGCTCGGGAAACTCCACATTCTGCGTAACCTTTTGGCTTGATGCTTTGGGTTTAAGCATGTGTAAATCGTAATTTTGTGGGGTTCTTTGGTGTAAGAAATATCTACACCCCTTTTTCACTCTTCTTGTTCATAGCGAGTTTTTCCCGTCTCTCTGTGATTTTCTTTTAGTTTTTGGTTTCCACGTGTGTGGGCGTCCCTCTCTAGTCTGTACCTCTTTAGAAATGTGCTTCATTCTCAGGCACTCAGTTACTTTGAACGAACAAGATTAAATAATAACAAGCAAGCTTCTGAGTCCAGTTTCCAAGGTAAACTTTTAAACATCGACTCTCCTCCCCTATCAAGAGTCATCCATTGCTATCCTCTTAGAAATCCAATCGTCTTGCTTCTCATCATCTCTCTTCTTGCTTGCCGGAGTCGCCGATGTCCTTGGTCCCTGTTTTTGAGTTCCTTAATTTTGCTGGAGATTTTGGCGTAAGTTCTGTATATTGGCCGGAAATGCTCGCCAATAGACTGTTAGACGAAATTGAATGGTTAAAAAAAAGAGAAAAGAAGGCAGTTGCGGCCTTTCGACTCGCTACCTTTTCCCTGTCAATTGTGATCTCTTTGTCGTCAATTGCTCTCTCAATTAACAACTGAGCCGCTCTCCTCCCTTGCTGCTGAAGATGCATAGCTCTCTTTCAAAGATAATCAATTTCCAACTCATTGCTAGTCCCTTCTTCCCTCACTTCGCTGCCAAGTCCGCGCATTCTCTTGTCGTCTCGGTAATCCTCTTGAACTAAATGATTAGCTTTGTTACATACAGACATTCAAGGTGAATATCATTCTGGAGTTTGACACTAACAGATATATGATATATAATAGCATTAAACCATCAAAAGTTTGATCAAATGGGTGAAATTATAAATTACTACCTAGAATTACGTTTACATGAAGCATAAATCTTGAAAAAATTGCCTAATTCTAATTCTGGGGACATCACAACCAGCTCTCTGGGCTACTCTCGAAAGAATCTTGATTCTTTGGTGGTCATTCTCTTTTCCAACGGTGGCAAGATGAGACTGCTGCTATGTGATGCAGAGAGTCCTCAATTGCGCACAAGCTTAAAGGCCGCAATAGATACATGTTGTGGCCACCGTTGTATAAAGAAGAACGGTCAGGATTAAACCAGTATTCACTTCCATTTTTTGTCTTTCCCGACCTCTACTTTCAGCCCCCATCTCAGGGCGATATAATGATATCCTCTCAATCCCAGAATCGTCATCCTTTGTCCATCTGCACCAGCTCTATGACTATTAATGTTACACAGTATGATCGTGTTACACCGACTGTAACATCCATTGCTATAGCTGATCCTATCTCTTGTCCATCATCTTCTGCCATTGCCTCACGCTCGCTTTCGCCTTTATCTAAAGCAACTTCATCAAACTAATCAACATGTTTGTGGAGCATCATTTTAAGATGCTTGAATGTTCTTGGTATTCTTCTTGCGATCACCACTAGATGCAGGAGGCTTCTTTCAGACTCATTGGAGCTCTAAACTTTGAAGGAATTGGATGACTAATCATGCGGTTTTCAATTTAAAGATAATACGTAGGATATTTGGATGTTCGATCTGGTCCCAGTGACAAATTATAAAGCCTTCATACTTTTCTTTTCATTTTTCTTTTTTTGTGGGCATGATTTTTGAGAGATTACATTTTTTACTGTTTTTGAGAGATCACTTACATTGTACTGTTTGGTATAATTTTTTGAGAGATTACATTTTTTGGGCATGATCTGTTTCATGTTTTCCAACACAGTAACAGCCCACACTAACATTACATCATGCAAATACTACAAACTCATTTTGCCTTCGCACATTCTGCTGCAATATAAGACTCGTTCATCATTATAGTTCAATGCATGGGAATTTCAAGACAAGACTTAAATCCACAGACATGAAATGGTGATTTATTCTTATTTCAAATCCAGCTTTCAATCTGAATATTCACCACGAACTACAAACGAGACAAAAGAAGAGAAGACAAAAGGGGTATCTATTATTAATCTATACCATTTTTCTTTATCCAAACAGCAGTTGGAGCTTGTGCGCATTAGTGAGATATTATGCTTTGTGCACTTTTATTCTTAAAACTTATTTCATACTCCATTTTTAACAACACATGTCATCAGGGGATCCAAAAAGCATTGATCAAGTTCATCAGGGCTTGTCGTCAATGGATGGTTATGACAGCATGCACCCGTCATCAGGACTTACACTCAAATGAACGAAGCTTGTTATAGAAGCAAGAGATATTAACTAGAAAGATATTTCTTAAAGTTTGTTATGGTCCAATGAGAACTCTCAAACATTAAATGCACGCAGATCAGGGGAAGAAAAAGAAACAACAAAAGTAGTAGCAGTCTGACACATCGTTTGCAAAGGACAACGATGTGACATATATGCGGCTAAGTTGAAAAGAGCATCACGCCTTCACACGTGGTTTCAACCACTGATCTTCTATATATGCAACGGAGTTCTCATTACACAAAAACAGATCAATCCAACAAATCAAAAAAAAAAAAAAAAGCACACAAATCACTAGAGAAGCTTTGTAATATATCTTGAGAGAAAAATTTCAAAGAAAGATTAGAAGCTAGTGAGTGTGAATTTGAAGCTGTAATTTTATTACAGATTTCGTAGCTGTTTAATCACATTTGTGATTATACAGATTTCCAGAAAACCTCAAGTTTTAATACAATTATTTTAACTTGAATCTGTGTGTTCATATTTTATAGTTTTTATGTTCATAGTAGCTGTTTCCAATCAGTGTCAACTAAAGTTTAAAAAAGAGCTAAAAGTTTGTAGTGTTTGCATTCATCCCCTCCCCCCATCCCTTCTACAAACACTTGAGCTTATTGTTCCAACAGAATACAATACTTATTTATCCTTTTTGTTCATTGTTTACAAAATGTTTGAAAAGTTAAGAGAATTGTATTCAACCCCCCATCTACAATACTCATCCAGGAAAAAACAGAGGGGGCTTGGGTGAATTAGTAGGTGGTAGTAGGGTGACGGAGGTTTCCATTGAGTGGCTCTCTAAAGAACATTCATCCATCCTCAAAGCCAATAAAATATTTGTATTCTTGGTTTTGTTGTTACCTACTGAATAGGAGGGAAGCGTCTTATTAATATTTTCCTTTTGATGTTTGAGAAAGAATTGTTGTATTATCCACTAATGAGTTGAAAGCTACTATTTTGTGTTTTAGCTACATAATTGACTTCTTTGATGATTAGACTATCAAAGAGTTTGAAACCTATGAAATTATTAGATCTCCATTACTTCTAAAGAAATATCAAGGAAAGAAGAAGAGAGAATAAGAGTATAGAATTGAGTGTTGGCTGCTTCTCTTGAATAGAGAAAAGAAAAGCATCAATTTAAGACTCTTGTGTGTGCATTTAGTGACATATTGATCACTAACCAACTCTTACTTCTTCTTCTTCCTTTGAAAGATATTTATATATATGTTCTTTTTAGACTAAAATACATGTGTCCTTGGAAGTGGACTATTTTAAATATATACATCATTTTGAGATATTGCACCTAGAGATGCGCTTTTTCCTTTTAGACTCAGTATCCTTTTAGGAAGATACAAAAAAGACTCCAAGGGTTCCCATTGTTCTCTTTTTCTTCCTTATTTCACCCTCAACATGCTCACCCTCCCCTCTCAACTGTTGTTGGTTGTGGTTGTTTTTTTTTTACAACCTTTATCTACTGAGAGATAGAGGAGATGATTTTGTAATAGATTTACATTTAGAGTATTTTGCTACTTGGGTAGAAGGAGTTGGATCTGTACTACTCTCCTTCATAGTAGCAGAACTAGAAGAAATAAAAAGAGAAAATTTTGCTTTTGCAAGGAATTTATTAGTGATGTATGAAATTGAAAGTAGTATAACTTTGTAATAATGAATTGTAAATGTTTTTCTCTCACGCACAATGCATGTTAGGTAATTTGAGAAAGGAATTTAATTTTATGAGTAAAACTAACTACATATGTGCCACAACGAGATTTGTTAGCGTTTTTGTTAAAATGTTCAAAAACCCGCTAACATAGAAATTAAAATTTTATCCACTGATGATGCTGAGTCATCAGTCGATAATATTTTAACTTCTTCTACCAATAGGTAATTATCCAATAATGGGTAAGTCATCAGGGGATAAAATTTACTACTACTACTTTTTAGTCATCAGTCAATAATTATCCTCTGAAGAGTAAAATTATCATCTGATGCTTCATTTGTTCATTAGTCAATAATTATCCTCCGAGGAGTAAAATTATCTACTTATGCAACATTTGTTCATAAGTCAATAATTATTCGCTGAAGAGTAAATTAACTGTAGATGCCTCATCAGACTAAAATTATCTGCTGATTAGTTATACTATCAGCGATTAATGATATATGTTTCCTTTATGAGCGGATAATTATCCACTGATGGGTATCAGGTGATAATTATCTACTTCTATTTTTTATCAGCTAGTAATTATCCACTGATCAGTTATACTGTCAGAGGCTAAGTATCTACTACTGCAATTTATCAGCTGATAATTATCCACTAATCAATTTTCTGTCAGAGGCTAATTATCTATTGCTGCATTTTATGAGCTGATAATTATCCACTGATCAGTTATATTGTTAGAGGCTAATTATCTACTGCTACATTTTAACTTGCATGATGTTTTCAAGATTTTATTCACTAAAGTTGAGCATATCTAACTCACAAACCTTGAAAAGGTAGCTTCATCCAATGGTTTGGTGAATATGTTTGTAAGTTGCTCCTGATTTTGGGTTGCAGTGCTTGTTTTAACACCTTCAGTTCAGTGCTTCCAAATGCTTCTTCTCAGAAAAATAATTTCAGCTACTTCTGAAACTCCCTCTAAATCAGTGACTTCTGTGTTTTCTGCATTTTTAGCATTCACTGATGGAGGTTTCTTGAGTTTTAGCTTCATTTGTTTATTGTCCTCTATGGTGTATAGTACTCTTACCTTTTTGAAAAGCTCCGACTAAATTAGTGAATATTTATAGATTAGAGTTTGAAATATCCTTTGATTCATTATCCACTAACAATGGATTATTTGTTGATGCAATGTCCTCTGGTGAAGCATTATCCTCTGATAAGGCTTCCTCAGCAGATATTGAATTATCCACTGGCAAGGTAGCTTCATGGGGTTCAACTTCATCATTTGAAGAGTCTAGAAGATCCAGTTCATCTTCATTCTCAATCCTTAGGGTTTCATGATTTCCTTGATCTTGCATCACAATTATCTTTTGATCATCAAATGCAACATGAATAGATTTCATTAAAATGTGCAGCCTAAGGTGTAGATTCTATATGATTTGCTTGTTAATGAATAACCTAGGAAAATTGTTTCATCAATTTTAGGTTCAAATTCTCCTAAAATATCACTTTGATTCCTCAGCACAAAACATTTGCTACCAAATATATGAAGAAATTTAACTATTGGTTTGTTGTCTGTCATCAGCTCATATAGAGTTTTCTTGTGAGTTTTGTTGATCAAGATCCTATTCTGAGTGAAAAATGCAGTTGATATTGCTTCAGCCTAAAAGTAGGTAGGCAGTTTGGCTTCTTCAAGCATTGTTCTGGCAACTTCAATTTGAGTTCTGTCTTTCCTCTGAACTATTCCATTATATTGAGGGTTTTCTTAGAGATAAATAATGATGATGATGTCTAGAGAATAAGTTGTGCATCTGAAAAATACTTTAGGTATTCAATAAATCTAAGTATCTACACATGTTTTGCATCCACTGATGATCAATTTGGTCATTAGGGGATGAATTGCTCAACACTATACAAGTCATCAGTGAAAACTTATAAAGGACTTGATAGTGAAGAGGAATGTCTGTTGTTACTCAAAGTCACTTAATTTATTTCGCACATCAGACATTCCAGATAAGAACAACAAAGCTTCAGGGATTAAAGACCATCAGGGGAACCCATGATGACGTAGGCAGGACAACCCGTCAGGGGAACGCATCAAGGTATGGCAGTGGCAAGCCAAACTCATCAGGAGAAACGCGTCAGGGCATGACAGTGACATGCTAACCCGTCAGGGGAAATTATCAGGGTATGACAGTGTCAAGCTAACCCGTCAGACCAATACAACCTATCAAATTTGTAAAGGCTCTAACAAAGTTAGAAAAAAGGAATGTTTTCCCAATGAGTGAAGCTTCCACAAGAGGTGGGAGAGGAAAGAAACCTATTCTTGCCAAAACACTCAAACCCCGAGTCAAGAAAGAACTAGACTATGCATCAGTGGATACACAATCATCAAGGGATAAGAGTGCATCAGGCCATCGTAGCCCATCAAGGGATAAAGGCTTGTTAGGGGAAAATAAAAAGAATAGGAATAGTAAGTTAGGTGTTAACAAGGCTAGTAATTACACCTCTATTCATGAAGCCCCTAGAAAAATATGTTGGATTTGTGGTAGCAATAATCATTTATCCTTTTAGTGTAAAGAAAAACCACAACTTCTTACTGGCACAATATTATATGCTGATGATTTACCAACTGCTCAAGCATGCACCCCTAAGGGTAAAGATAAGAAAATGGTTGTTAAATCAGACATGTATAGTGCAACTCCTAAAAAGGAGAAAGTCTTTAATTTGCCAAAACCAACAGTCAAAAATAAAGAAAGAGTTGTTTTACCATTAACTGTGACTAAACCTAGAGGACCCAAAGCCACTTGGGTACCAAAAACAAATTAAATGTTCTTTGTGTGCAGGGAAAAAAGCAGACAAATTTGGTTTCTAGATAGCGGCTGCTCAAGACATATGGCAGGAAACAAAACCCTGCTTATAGAGTTCCAAGAAAAGGTTGGTCTAGTGATATCTTTTGATGACAACAGTAAAGGACTAACTCTTGGTTATGGCAAAGCAACAAATGGGGATGTCTCATTCGAAAATGTAGCACTAGTTGATGGGCTTAAGCACAACTTGTTAAGCATAAGTCAACTATGTGACAACGGATACATCATTTCTTTCAAAGGGGATCAGTGTTTGATCTCAAATGAAGATGATGGGAAACTGGTTTTGTCAGGAATAAGAAAAGGAGATCTCTATATTGCTGATTTCAACTCAGTAAGTGGAGAATCATGCTTCTACAGCATGACAACACCTGATGAAAGAAGATTGTGGCATAAGAAACTCTCTCACCTGAACTACAAAGCTATCAATGATTTGGTGAAGACAGAGTTGGTAACTGGACTTCCTCAAATGAAATTTATTCAAGAAGGATTATGTTCAGCTTGTTAACAAAGGAAGCAAATGAAATCGTCCTTTATCAGCAAGGAAGCCTCAATGATCAAGGATCCAATTCAATTGCTTCATATGGATCTCTTTGGCCCCGCCAACATAATGTCAGTGTCAAAGAAAAGATGTGCAATGGTTATTGTGGATGACTACACCAAATACACTTGGGTTAAGTTTCAAAATTCTAAAATAAAAGTTCCTCAAAAAATCATTGACCATATAAAGAAAGTGGAAACTGAGTCAGGGTCAGTGGTTAGAATGTTGAAGACAGATAATGGAACTGAATTCAAGAATGCAGCTATTGATGGATTTTGTGTGGAGAAAGGCATCAATCATACATTTTCTGCTCCAAGGACTCCTCAACAGAATGGTGTAGTGGAAAGGAAGAACAGAACCCTGATAGAAGCTGGTAGGACAATGCTAGCAGAGGCAAGGATTCCTACTTATTTTTGGGCTGAAGCAATTTCCACTGCTTGCTTCACTCAAAATAGATCTTTAATCAACAAGGCTCACAACAGAACTCCATATGCTAATAACAGGGAGAAGGCCAAGCATCAAGTTCTTACATATTTTTGGATGCAAATGCTTTGTTTTAAGGAACTTAGGTGAGAAATTAGGAAAATTTGATTCAAATGCTGATGAAGCAATTTTCCTAGGTTACTCCCTGAAATCTAAAGCCTTCAAGGTTTACAACAAGAGACTCCAGGTAGTGATGGAGTCTATAAATATAGCTTTTGATGATCAAGAAA
This sequence comes from Centella asiatica, assembly GCA_014636745.2. Lineage (NCBI taxonomy): Eukaryota > Viridiplantae > Streptophyta > Magnoliopsida > Apiales > Apiaceae > Centella > Centella asiatica. Next base: position 52,577,240 of record CM025786.1, on the reverse strand, counting down.
ATTTTGAACTTGAAGACCCATGTTTTCATGAAAAACTCAGATTTGAAAATGAAGATGATTTTGATTATCAATAGTATGAAACTGATGAGTGCAAATAGATGGAAAATATAACCATCCCTGATGTCAAGCCAATCACAATAGAAGCCCCTTCAACAGATAGAGTTAATTTCCTGGACAATAGGTCAGGGAATACTCCTTTAGGGGATCATCCATAAGGGCATGCACCATCAGGGGATAACTTTCACCCTGATTTAAGCACAAACTCAAGGGGGAATTTTCTCAGAAGCTGGGAGCATAAACTTAGGGGGAGGAGATGATAATCAAACAAGTCTCTGATGGAATTTACATCCATTAGACAAAGTATGCCAAAGAACTTCTCAAGAAATTTGACATGGAGGACTCAAAGTTAGCAAAAACACCAATGGCCACTGCAACCAAGATTGACCCTGATAAGAATGGAAAGAAAGTTATGCTGGGTTTCGACAAATAAAATGTAGCGGAATATAAAAAAAATGATTTAAAATAAAATAAAACCCTAACCCGAGGATCCATGCAAAACAATTTAATACAGATGGTTTAAGATTTTACCGATTAAGCCTGTCAGATCCGAAGCTTTGATGAGGATGTTGAACGTCTCTGAATCTTTAACGCAATCCAACTGGACGGAGCCTCTACGGTATCCACACAAACACCCCACGAATCGTCTCACGATCCGAACCAAGGAGAATTGCAATACTAGCTGTTGAATCTGTTTCTCTCTCCTTCTCTCTCTTAACTCTAGTCTCTCTCCGATGAGCGGCTAGGGTTTTAGAAAACGTATATATCTGAGAGAACAACTGATATATCTTATATATAGCTATGTCTAGTGTAATTTCAAACCCTAATCTGATTAGGAAAATAAAATTCGAATTTTATATTTATTATATATTTTAATCAAGTCTTACTTAATTAATATATATGTCAAATTAATATATATTCATATTTTCTTCCAAGGTACTCTAATATATTTATACAGATTACATACATATAATTTAAAGCCATGATTTAAATAAAATCAATATTATTAATATATTAAAATCACCGACATTTAAAATATATCTCCTTAATGAATGTTCTTAGTGTGCGACCCTGTAGGTCATTATTACGTTGACAATAATTTTAAATCATATTATAAAATTATAAACAGTGAGTGGCATCTAGTAATACATCACTGTTACCCAAGTAATAATAAAGTCGTTGATTCGACACAACCTTTTCGTGACCAATGTTTCAATGTAATTTAATCCTTTTAACCTTGATATCTAAGATTAAATTCAAGGCATGGATGTGTCATCCTCTTCACAATTTAATCTCAGTTTTCTTGATCAATGAGTAGACTATATGAAACAAATCTCTATTTGAGCACGACCATGCATTTCATAATCTCACTCAATCAAGAGGCCTATACATATCACCCCTAATTTATAGGAGGGTTAAATTCCATCTACATCATTCCTATTTCTCACATAACTCATGATGTATCCAACAATCACCTTTATCATCCACCCGGTTAAATGTGACTTTTGGCAATGTCAAAACACATAACTCCTTATGTAGAAATGTCATGACTTCAGGTCAAAGGACCATTACATCATTTTCACTATGAGAATTACTTATGACACATAGCATAATGCTCCATGTAGAATTCTCATAGTGGGTCTGTCCAGTACACTATTCTCTAACATGGTACCTATGCATCTTAATATATCTCATATATATTTATGACCAATGAGATGTGGTCATCAGTCAATCCACATACTAGTCTCAATGTATTATTGTTGTCCCATTAACAATAATACTCAACTAGGGACAGTTAAGAATAATGATATGTATATATAACATACTTATATGATCTCATATTCAAGTCACATACTTGAATCCATATAATTAATATTATTTTTCTAAGGACATTTATTATGTTAACATTTATATAACGCAGTAACTAAAAACATAATAAAAGAAATTATCATTTAACCAAAACATAACATAAATATAGTGTCACAATCATTACATAATTGGCCAGTAATGCATATACTCTAACAATCTCCCACTTGCACTAGAGCCAATCACTCATGTATCTAATACCCATAGAACTAGTGTGACCATCATGCTTCTGCTGTGACAAAGCCTTGGTCAGTGGGTCTGCAACATTTTCTTCTGTCAGTACTTTGCATATATATACATCACCTCTCTCAATGATTTCTCGAATGAGATGAAATTGCCTAAGTATATGCTTGGATCGTTGGTGAGATCTAGGTTCCTTTGCCTGTGCAATGGCACCATTGTTATCGCAGTAGAGGTCTACTGGATCAACAATAGAAGGAACAACACCAAGTTCAGTAATGAACTTCTTTATCCATAAAGCCTCTTTGGCTGCATTAGAAGCAGCAATATACTCAGCCTCTGTTGTAGAATCAGCAACTGTCTCTTGCTTTGAACTCTTCCAGCTCACAGCTCCACCATTAAGGCAAAACACATAACCTGACTGTGATTTATAGTCATCGTTGTCAGTTTGGAAACTAGCATCAGTGTAACCCTTTACTGCCAATTCCTCTTCACCTCCATATACCAAAAATGAATCCTTAGTCCTTTTGAGGTACTTTAGGATATTCTTAACTACTATCTAGTGACCTTCACCTGGATTTGACTAGTATCCGCTCGTCATGCTCAAAGCATATGAAATATCAGGACGCGTACATAACATTGCACACATGATAGATCCAATTGCTGAAGCATAAGGTATCTTACTCATGTGATCATTATCATTTTGTGATTTAGGACATTGAGCTTTAGAGAGCGTTACTCCATTTGACATGGGAATGTAACCTCTCTTAGCCTCTTGCATGCTGAACCGTTTCAACACTTTATCAATGTATGTACTTTGACTTAGGCCAAGCATCTTTCTCGAACTATCTCGATAGATCTTGATACCTAGAATATAGGTTGCTTCACCCAAGTCTTTTATGGAGAAACATTTTCCCAACCATGTCTTGACTACTTGCAAGGAAGGAACGTCATTCCCAATAAGTAATATGTCATCGACATACAGTACTAGGAATACAATGTGGCTCCCACTAACCCTTTTGTAAACACAAGGTTCATCTTCATTCTTGATAAAACCAAACTCTTTGACTGCTTCATCAAAACGAAGATTCCAGCTCTGAGATGCTTGCTTTAATCGATAAATGGATCTTCGCAGCTTACATACCTTTCTAGCATCCTTTGGAGTGACAAAACCCTCAGGTTATGTCATATACACATCCTCAAGTAGATTTCCATTAAGGAAAGTTGTTTTGACATTCATCTGCCAGATTTCATAATCATGAAAGGCTGCAATAGCAAGTAAGATCCTGATGGATTTAACCATGGTTACTGGAGAAAAAGTCTCATTGTAGTCAACACCTTGAACTTGTTTGAAACTTTTTGCTACCAGTCGACTTTTATAGGTTTGTACATTACCATCCATGTTAGTTTTCTTCTTGAAAACCCACTTGCACCCAATTGGTTTTACCCCTTCTGGTGGGTCAACCAAAGTCCATACTTGGTTGGCATACATGGAGTCCATCTCAGATTTTAGGGCTTCAAGCCATTTCTCACACCGAGGTCTATTCATAGCTTCTTGGTAGGAAGCAGGCTCATCATCATCTATGAGAATCACATCGCCACTTTGAGTAACAAGATATCCATAATATCTCTCAGGCTCATGGCGTGTCCTACCAGATCTACGAAGGGCTTGTGTTACTTGAGCAAGTTCAGTTTCCACAACAACTTGTGGTTCCTGCTCATGTTTCAACTCAGGTTCATTAATATTTTGTGGTTCTCGAATTTCTTTGAGTTCTACATTCCTCCCACTATTTTCTTTAGAGAAAAATTCACTTTCTAGGAAAACTCCAGTACGAGCGACAAACACTTTGTTCTCCGAAGGTTTGTAGAAATAATACCCCTTTGTTTCTTTAGGGTATCCTACAAAAATACACTTATCTAATTTAGGTCTGAGCTTGTTAGAAGCTAGACGTTTTACATACACTTCACATCCCCAAATCTTCATAAAAGACATACTAGGATGTTTCCCAGTCCACATCTCATATGGTGTCTTTTGAACCGTCATTGTAGGAACACAGTTAAGTGTAAAGGTAGCAGTTTCTAGGGCATAACCCCAGAAGCTTATCGGAAGATCTGCATGATTCATCATGGATCGTACCATGTCTAACAAGGTTCGATTCCTCCTTTCAAACACATCATTCCATTGTGGCGTTCCGGGTGGAGTGAGTTGTGATATTATATCACACTCTTTAAGAAGATTATCAAATTCCTGGCTTAAGTATTCACCACCTCGATCTGATCGAATGGCTTTTATACTTTTGCCAAATTGGTTTTGTACTTCATTGTTGAATTCTTTGAACTTTTCAAAAGATTCGGATCTGTGTTTCATAAGATACACATATCCATATCTACTGAAATCATCAGTAAATGTAATAAAGTAGCAAAACCTAGATCTAGCTAGCGAACTCATGGGTCCACATACATCAGTATGTATGAGGCCCAATACATCGCTGGCCTGTTCACTATGTCCAGTGAAAGGTGTTTTAGTCATTTTGCCTAACAAACAAGACTCGCATACATCATATGATTCAAAATCAAATGAGTCCAAATACCCATCTTTATGGAGTTTGGATATGCGTTTCTCACTGATATGGCCCAAACGACAATGCCAAAGATAAGTCGGATTAGAATCTTTCAATTTTAGCCGTTTAGTATTTATATTATAGAGGGGCATATGTAAATCAAGAACATAAAGACCATTAAATAATTGTGCTACTCCATAACACATTTCATTTAAATAGAAGGAACAACTGTTGTTCTTTATTATAAACGAAAAACCCTTCTTGTCCAAACAAGAAATAAAGATAATATTCCTGCTTATAGCAGGCACATAATAACAGTCTTCAAGTTCTAATACTAGCCCAGTGGGCAAAGATAAATGGTAAGTTCTTACAGCTAATGCAGTAACTCTTGCTCCATTCCCAACGAATAGGTCCACCTCACTTTTAGCCAACGATCTACTCCTTCACAGTTCCTGCACATTAACACAAATGTAAGAACCACATCCAGTATCAAATACCCAAGATGTAGAAGTAGATAAATTGACTTCTATAACATATATACCTGAATCGGAAGTCCCACTTCCTTTCTTCTTCTTTAGATCTTCTAGGTAAGCATGACAATTCCTTTTCCAGTGTCCAGGCTTTCCACAGAAGTGGCAATTACCTTCTTTAGTTATCCCACCTTTAGGCTTCAAAGCCTTATTGGATTTGGATTTGGATTTGGCAACAAATTTAGATCCCATCTTTTTCTTCTTGCCCTTTCCATATCCATTGGCATTCCCCTTTTGCACCATCAACATGGGAGCGGATCCTGCCTTCTTCATGTTGTTTTCAGCAGTTCTCAACATGCTCAACAACTCAGTAAGTGGTTTCTCAATCTCGTTCATGAGGTAATTCATAACAAATTGAGAATAACTGTTGTTCAGAGGTTGCAAGAGAAGATCAGTTTGAGCCTCCTGAGTAATTGGAAAGCCCAACCTATCTAGGTACTCAATATACCCTATCATCTTCAGAACATGTGGACCGATTGGATCACGTTCACCCTGCTTGCAATGATACAATGCCTTGCTCGTATCATACCTCTCCTGCCGAGCATGCCCCTCGAACAACTTCTTAAGATGTTTAATCATGTCATAAGCATCCATTAACTCATGTTGCTTCTGAAGCTCAAGGTTCATGGTTGCTAACATAAGGCAGCCCACATCCAGAGCATCATCCTAATGCTTCTTGTAAACATTTTGCTCTGCACGTGGTGCAGTGGTAGCTGGTGCAGCAGGAATTGGTCCATCCAGGACATAGAGCTTGCGCTCCTGTTTGAGGACAATCCTCAAATTCCTATGTCAGTCTAGGAAATTAATCTCATTCAATTTTTCCTTCTCAAGGACTGATCGCAATGAAAGGCTACTATTATTGTTGTTGTTTGTCATTGATATCTACAATTCATAAATGTAGGAATAATAAGTAAATTTGCAAAAATTTTAATATTATGTATTTGGTAATGATACATTCAAAATATACCTCCCACTATTTTATTCAAATTAATAGCCCTCACCATTAATTCCAAAATTATTTCTTTTAAATATTTCTAGTGAGCCAAGATCTATATTTCATTATGCCCTAAGTTAGCTTTGGCTAATCTCTCAAACATAATTATTTAGGTAGACAACACTTTGTCAATTATATCATATATAACTCTTGGATAGCTTATCGAACAACATTTGTTCAAGCCCAAGTTATGAACTTATACAAACTCTGTGACGACCCCATAATCCCATACCGGACTAGGGCATCATCATAAGAAGGTAAAGATAACCATTCATCCATTCATAAATAAATACTGAATAAAAACAGCATTTGAGAGTAATTACAACCCAAGAATTAAGTAATTACAGCGGAAGCTATAACATCATTTCTTAATAACAAAACAAATTTCATTAATTCTTCAAACGTCTTCCTTCTTTCCTTCCTTCATCCCTCTCGTTCCTTCATCAGTTCTACCAAAAGGATAAACACTCAGTAGCTTATCATCTTTGCTTTCCCCTTGTTAGAGGGTTCAGCTTTAGCTTTCTGTCCTGCAAATCATTAACATTCAACATGGGTGAGCGTTTTACGCCCAACAAGTATATACACATTGAGGAAAAAATATGAATAATTCAACGAATTTCATCTGGAATCAAAGGAGAGAAATTCAAATTCTGTTTGTGAGGCTTGGTGAAGCAATACCAAGACCTCGGAAACCTTCAAAAATCTTTGAGGATTCACTGATGATATACAACTTGTGATCCTCCCTTGGAGAAAGTCAGGTATACACCTGATCATAACTTTTCAAATATCCAACGGGGGCTACACCCGTGGATCTGCTAACCATACAGTACACAGCTGGCCAGGCTGGACCGCATGATCCCTCTGAGTGACTACGTAGTCAAATAACATTTCCTCTTGGTCAGGTGAAGAACACATCAGCACCTTTCCTTTCCTCTTGCCAGCCATGTGGCATAACCCCCATAAGGGGCATCATTCACATTCTCATTGCACAAATATAAGATTGGGAACATAGCTGAAATTCAAAGCTCATTTATATCCATGCATCATTATTCATATCATGCTAGCAGAATCAAAAGCATAGCATGTTCATTCATTAGAACAATTACAGTATAAATCCAACCTTCTACGCATATCGGAACAAATGATAATGCGTTAAACTGAAATAAGCATGTGATTGTGAATATACTTGCCTCAGTCCTTTGCTTACGACCAAATTTAATTTACTCGTGAGTGGAAAGTTCTGTAAGAATATACATATCACAAAAATGAATTTATTATCTGGGTTAAAATATGAGGGAAAAATGCACATGTGATGTCCTTAACTTTTAACGTCTCAATCTGATATAAAACTATTGAGGTTAAGAAATCAATTCAAACATCTTAAAATAATTTAAGAAAATAGCATGTTATAGTTTTTAAAACAAACTGCGCATCAAGGAATTACTACGCTTTAATTCATCGGAGATTAATATCTCATCGGGGATTAATAACCCATCGGGGATTAATAACCCATCGGGGATTAACTCATCGGGGATTATCAACCCATCGGGGATTAACTCATCGGGGATTATCAACCCATCGGAGATTAACTCATCGGGGATTATCAACCCATCGGGGATTAACTCATCGGGGATTAACTCAAACCCGTCAGAGACTAAGTTAAGGTCTGTCTCAGATACAGGGTCGTCTTCCTCACTCCTCCATGTGTGGTGCCCTCAACCATATCCACACTTAGGTTAAAACTCATCATTCTCTCAGTGATACATAACATTTCTTTTGGTCTGCATGCCATCCTAAACACGGTTTAGGGTAAAGAAAATCAGGTTAAGGAATACTTAAGCATGGGGTTGCGACTACTGTCAACAGAATGTTTGGTAGTTAAAGGTTTGTCCATCAGGTGGTTGTCAACAACACTACACCCACCTAGACAACTTGAAATAAATGACGTTTACTCCGATCGTTAGAATATGCATTAAGTCATACTTTTGAAAATAAATGAACATGGTATTAAAGGTGGTAGGTAGAGCAGATATGCAAGAAATTTAGCAAGACTTAAATAAGATGCTCTTACCTCCTTACTGTAGGAAGAAAATAAATGCTCCGGTTTATCCTTCAAGAGGAACTGCTGTCTCGAAAATTAAATTTAAGTTTGATGGAAGTTTAGAAAGGTAGAATCAAGGTTACAACAGCATGATGTGTATATATATCACTTGGTTGAACAACAAGAACCGTAGGATCAACTTGATCTCAGTTGTTGGTTATGAAAAGAAAGGAAATGACTGAAGAAGGAGAGAGTGACTGAAATGGCTGCTGTGTCCTTCGGTCATCTTTCATAGCTGACTCTAGGGTAATGGTAGGGATGATGAGCATTTAATGCTGCTGTTCCCTCCCCCCATCAGTGGAGTATTTTAAAAAAAACGGGTACTGTAGCTACCCGAAGCATTCATGCCAAAACACTCCTTTAAAGGTAGAACAACTTATAATCCTCATAAGCTTTACAAAATCATTTAGAAAATAAATCTTTTGGACATCACATTGCAGATAAATTTTTCATAATAATTTCAGTATTCACAACTTATAAGAAAATAATTTTCATGAAAAAAAAATAAGCAAAATAATTAAATTTCATAACGAAATTTATTTACAAATCCGGGTCTTCACAAACTCTATGCCTCTAAGCCCACAATCCTATTATGATATCCTAGTTAAGTCAAGCCCAATTTTAACAGTTTGGATATCACAATTACCCTATCGCACCTTACCAAGATAAACAGGGTACTTTGCTTTGGCAAACCTACACTCATCGATCAAGGCATTGATGAGTGTTAATCATTGGAAGACATCTGTTTTAGACTTAATGATTTTATGAGGGATTTTATTAATTAATTTAGATCTCACCAATTATAACTTTTAAGCATGCACATTTATTCATTATATCATAAATAAGCATAAATAAAGTGCAAAATTAAATGTGACATAGTTATGGCCCAATCTTATGCCAATATTTTCAAGCTAATGAAAAGATTGAAGGTCAATCTAATGTGGTAAATGATCTTCAAACTTGGTAGCTCCCTTGAAAATCCTTTTGCATGCCTCATTTTCCTCATCTCCATCTTCTGCTGGTCATCTTGATAGATTACATAATAATGAAAGCTATACTAAAACTATTCTATGTTGTACATTACATTATAGAAAGAAACCTCGAGTTACATTCGAGGGGAGTAAGATGAGAAGAGAATATTACATCCAGAAATAAGAGAGAAGGCACGACATGCAAGCCGTATTTCAAAACCAAAACCACTAACCAATGGGTCGTAAGGCCATAACTGTGCACCATGCATATCACAATAAGCACATAATAACATGATTTAAACAATTAAAAATATATATATATTACTAATTAATTTTTTTTAAAACCATTAAACCATATTGGGGACATGACAATCGTGCGCGATAGCGGGGGTCAAGGGGGCACCCCCCCCCCCCCCCCCTTTGCCGGGGTCTTCGGGGTCGGGAGGCCCCTAGTGGAGTCCAAGGGGCATCGCCCCTGGCGGTGGTGAAATTTTTACGAGTCGCAATCTATATTGTGCAATTTTCTCTATACGAAATTCTGAAACAATTCTAGAAATTGGAACATATCCTATATGTCCAGAATCGTATCAACCCTACCATGATCCCTTAATAATAATACATCCAAAACATATCACATACGTTCTGTTTTGATTAATAATATTAATCAAAACTTCATAATTTTAATTTAATCGAAACAGAAAGTGTATCATTATTCCGACATCCCATAAGCATGCATCAAATATAATCAGAATTTGTAATTCCAGAATAACCATATATGCAGAATATCATATATTCAATATCAAAATTGGTCTAACATTATATATCAATATATCGAATAAAATCAAACACATAAATCCATATTAATGTTTCACAAATAGCGCTGATACCACTGTTGGGTTTCGACAAATAAAACGTAGCGGAATATAAAAAAAATGATTTAAAATAAAATGAAACCCTAACCCGAGGATCCATGCGAAACAATTTAATACAGATGGTTTAAGATTTTACCGATTAAGCCTGTCAGATCCGAAGCTTTGATGAGGATGTTGAACGTCTCTGAATCTTTAACGCAATCCAACTGGACGGAGCCTCTACGGTATCCACACAAACACCCCACGAATCGTCTCACGATCCGAACAAAGGAGAATTGCAATACTAGCTGCTGAATCTGTTTCTCTCTCCTTCTCTCTCTTAACTCTAGTCTCTCTCTGATGAGCGGCTAGGGTTTTAGAAAACGTATATATCTGAGAGAACAATTGATATATCTTATATATAGCTGTGTCTAGTGTAATTTCAAACCCTAATCTGATTAGGAAAATAAAATTCGAATTTTATATTTATTATATATTTTAATCAAGTCTTACTTAATTAATATATATGTCAAATTAATATATATTCATATTTTCTTCCAAGGTACTCTAATATATTTATACAGATTACATACATATAATTTAAAGCCATGATTTAAATAAAATCAATATTATTAATATATTAAAATCACCGACATTTAAATTATATCTCCTTAATGAATGTTCTTAGTGTGCGACCCTGTAGGTTATTATTACGTTGACAATAATTTTAAATCATATTATAAAATTATAAACAATGAGTGGCATCTAGTAATACATCACTGTTACCCAAGTAATAATAAAGTCGTTGATTCGACACAACCTTTTCGTGACCAATGTTTCAATGTAATTTAATCCTTTTAACCTTGATATCTAAGATTAAATTCAAGGCATGGATGTGTCATCCTCTTCACAATTTAATCTCAGTTTTCTTGATCAATGAGTAGACTATATGAAACAAATCTCTATTTGAGCACGACCATGCATTTCATAATCTCACTCAATCAAGAGGCCTATACATATCACCCCTAATTTATAGGAGGGTTAAATTCCATCTACATTATTCCTATTTCTCACATAACTCATGATGTATCCAACAATCACCTTTATCGTCCACCCAGTTAAAAGTGACTTTTGGCAATGTCAAAACACATAACTCCGTATGTAGAAATGTCATGACTTCAGGTCGAGGACTATTACATCATTTTCACTATGAGAATTACTTATGACACATAGCATAATGCTCCATGTAGAATTCTCATAGTGTGTTTGTCCAATACACTGTTCTCTAACATGGTACCTATACATCTTAATATATCTCGTATATATTTATGACCAATGAGATGTGGCCATCAGTTAATCCACATACTAGTCTCAATGTATTATTGTTGTCCCACTAACAATAATACTCAACTAGGGACATTTAAGAATAATGATATGTATATATAACATACTTATATGATCTCATATTCAAGTCACATACTTGAATCCATATAATTAATATTATTTTTCTAAGGACATTTATTATGTTAACATTTATATAACGCAATAAATAAAAACATAATAAATGAAATTATCATTTAACCAAAACATAACATAAATATAGTGTCACAATCATTACATAATTGGCCACTAGGGCATACACTCCAACAAGTTGATCTAAAGAATTACAGGGGAATGATTGGATCATTGCTGTATCTAGCAGCAAGTAGGCCTGACATAATTTTTGCAGCATGTCTTTGTGCAAGATATCAAGCTGATCCAAGGGAGCCTCATCTCATTGCAGTGAAAAGAATCTTGAGATATATCAAGGGCACTACAGAGTTGGGACTTTGGTATCCAAAGGAGTCTGGATTTGAATTACTGGGATATTCTGATGCTGACTTTGGAGGATACAAAATTGACAGAAAAAGTACAACTGGTAGCTGTTAGTTTCTAGGAGGAAGGCTTGTATCTTGGTTCAGCAAAATGCAACACTCAATTTCAACATCAACTGCTGAACCTGAATATATTGCAACTGGAAGTTGCTGTGCACAAATCCTATAGAAAAAAAATCAGTTAATGGACTATGGACTAAATTTCAATAAAATTCCAATAAGGTGTGATAACACTAGTGCCATTGCCATTGCTGAAAATCCTGTGCAACACTCCAGAACCAAACATATAGAAATCAGATATCACTTTATCAAGGAACATGTCATGAATGGAACCATTGAACTACAATTTGTACCAACAAACAAGCAGCTGGCAGACATATTCACCACTTTGATGAAGCCACCTTTTCCAACCTTGTGGGAGAGCTAGGTATGGTGAATTATACAAAATTAAATTCAATATTCTTACTAAAGATTTGTCAGAAAAATTGTTGGAACAACTCAAACTCTTAAGGATCCAAGTTCTAGTTCTCCTAACTCATCTCATGAATTCCTGATAAAATTAAATGATATATGACTATGTATGTTAAAAATGTAATTATGTACATATATTTGTTTGTTTTTCTTTTGTTTGTTTGTTTTTGTCTGATGCATCAGGGTCAGGGTATTCGACTCGCGCATTAGGGTCAGGGTATTCGACTCGTGCATCAAGGTCAGGGTATTCGACTCGCACATCAGGGTCAGGGTATTCAACTCACACATTAGGGTCAGGGTATCCGACTCGCACATCATGGTCAGGTTATGCATATACAATGATCATCAGGGTCAGGTAAAAGGCTTTTGACTGTGTTGATGCACCGCTACTTATATTACTACTGCTTAGAGAATTACATTTAATTAATATAAGAATTGATGATGTAATATAGTCCTTACTTATATGATGTAAAAGGACTTAGAAAAAATATCCAACTTGTTAGGTGGATATATTCTGCTAGTTAAGTAAGGATTTTGATCCCAAGTGAAGACTCTGCTCATCGATCAAGAAGGATGCTGAAGATATAGAGAAGAAGTTCAAGGACAATCCCGCTTAGAATGAAAATAAGCAAGGAATGATATAGCAAGATACCTTACCTTGATCCAAGCAAGAGTATCAGAAAAAGACTATCTTTTGTCCTGCTTAGTCAACTCCTAGAGAACTTTTTCAAAAAGCACTAGAAGACAAAATAACGGCTAACTTTTTGAACTAAGCAAGGAACAACTGGAAAAGTACAAGTCACTGTCAAGGCAGTACAACTCCCAACGAATCTATTTCAAAATAGAGCGTATCAACAAAATAGAGCGTAAGCAAGATCAAATCTTACTGACCCTCAACAAGCTGATGGACTTTCTCCCCTTAATGGCTGAAGATATCAAAAAGGGGGAGAGAGATCATGATGCAACACAACAACAACAAGATCAAACTACTCTGACTCTTGCTCCTACTATCCCTGCTCCTGTTGTGACCCCTACTGTTGTGGCGAGAAGAAGAGTCCCTAAACACATCCCTAGCTTTGCTATACAAATTCTCAATCCTTCTCCCTATATGAGACTGCAGAAGGCTCTTGAAGAAGTGGATGTGATGACCAAGAAGTCAGGCCCTGCGAAAAGTCTCAAACTGCTTGCAAGCATTAAAGACTCTGAATCCAAAATCAAGCAGTATGAGCTGGAAATGAAAAGACTAAGGGACCAGCAGAATGAAAGGGAGTACAATCGCAAGAAGGAAAGGATGGAGAGGAAGAAGCAAGAAAAGGAAGCTATAAGAAGAGAGAGGGAGGAGGCCGAGGAAAGAAGAAGACTGGACCTGCTGAAGTTCGGAGAAGAAAATCAGCAAGGATCTGAGGAATCTGCTGATAGTGAAAGTTAGAAAGGATTTTGTTTAATTGTCTTTATTTTATTCATCATTCATGTACTTAAAACATTTTTGTTATGAAATGAAATGGATATCTTGTTGCTTGTTGTGGTGATCAAAATAACTCGTTTTGACATCATCAATTAGGGGGAGATTGTTGATACACCCCTACTTATATTACTACTGCTTATAGAATTACATTTACGTAATATAAGAATTGATGATGTAATATAGTCCTTATATGATGTAAAACGACTTAGAAAAAATATCCTACTTGTTAGGTGGATATATTCTGCTAGTTAAGTAAGGATTTTGATCACTAGTGAAGACTCTGCTCATCGATCAAGAAGGATGCTAAAGATATAGAGAAAAAGTTCAAGGACAGTCCTGCTTAGAATGGAAATAAGCAAGGAATGATACAACAAGATACCTTACCTTGATCCAAGCAAGAGTGTCAGAAAAAGACTATCTTTTGTCTTGCTTAGTCAACTCCTAGAGAGCTTTTTCAAAAAGCACTAGAAAACAAAATAACGGATATCTTTTTGAACTAAGCAAGGAACAGCTGGAAAAATACAAGTCACTGTTAAGGCAGTACAACTCCCAACAGATCTATTTCAAAATTCTCAACGGATAGATTTTTGAAGTAGTATAAATAGGTGTCATAAATTTCATTTATGATAATTGAACAACCAAGAATTGCTTTGACAATCTGACACTAAAAGAATTTAGCAAGACACAATTCAAGACTTGAACAAGTGTTATCTAATCTGCTCAACAAGGAGTTTACTACTTAGAGATAGCAAGCAAGAAACAACATCTGATATTAGTCTATGTGACTACTTGGTCTAAGTGACCTACTGTAATTTTGGACTTCCTGCTGCTTATTATTCTGTGTGAACATTTTAGTGAGTGCCTTCTCAAGTAAAGAGAAAAAAAGTGGAGTAGGCTTTGACCGAACCACTATAAAAATTCTCCTGCTTATTTTTCTTTCCTTCTTATCTTTTATACTGCTCATTTCCTTTATCCTTGCTTTGCTCAGTCTCTGCTAAAGTCATTTAGCAAAGACTTACTAACATTGCTCCCTTAAGCCATTGGTCTAAAAACTAAGGGGTTCTTTGCTATAAATTCTGCTGCTAATTCTTTTCAAAATATAAGAAAGCTTTTCATTAAGTAAGAAGTGTCTTAAATCTGTAAAGTTTAGAAGCAAGACTTAAATTTTGAAAAACACTATTCAACCCCACTTCTAGTATTTTTCCCTTTGGGACCTAACAGACTGCGTCAAGGGATTGTGTCGAATTTGTGATAATAATTCATCAGAGAATTCTTTTGTCCCTGATGACATGTCACCACAGAATTGATACGACACCTTAATAGCGTGTTTTCAAGAAAGATTTTTAAACGTCAAAAGGCGGGTATTTATATTCTCTCTCTCCCTCTCTTTCCAAAACACCTTAAAACATTTAATTTGACTCTGATATTTTCTTGAGCTTTTCTAGTTTTCTCTCTCTCTCTCATATTCACAGAAACCCTAGAACTTCAAATCACCAACAATATCAATGGCATCCAGTAATGTCCAACAACTTCCAAGGAATCTGGTGGCTCTACCCACAAATTATGTGGGTTTCTCTGACATTGATGAGGTAAATGATTGCTTCAAGCCAATGATTAACTATTTACTCAACTCTGAGTATAGTCGAGCAATATTTACCAATGAAGAAATGTCCAGTGAAGCCATCTCTCAACTGTGGACAAGTGCAAAGTTCATGTACTCCACAACGAAGCCTGAAATGGTAAAGGGAATCTCGTTCAAAATTTCTTCCTAAGATCTTATGGAAGTACCATCTGATACTGATCTACTTGATTTCTTGAGGGAACTGGGCTACAACGCTACTCCCAGTTCAGTGTTAAAGTTTAAGGACCTCAAGCGGGTCAATGTGAAGCGAGAGATTTCTTATCACTTTGACACCGTCACAAAGGTGTTTTCAGGTAAGTCTTCTAACTTTGAGGTAATAACCTCATTAACTTTAAAGATAGCTTATGCAATGATTAAAAATGTACATATAAATATAGGAAAATTAATTTTTGACAACCTTGTAAATAAAATGGGTAGTTTTAATTCTAGGAAATCAGAAATTTATTATGCTAGATTTTTATATATGATCATTAAGGACCAAATTACTAACCTTTCTTTTGAGGAGGACGTTTCTGTACATACAAACAAACTAAGAAGTTGTTTGTAGAAATAATGAAGAAATTGTATACTGCAGAGCCATTTGCACTTTCGTTGCATATGGATCAGGTATCACGAACTCTCTGTTTTACTTCTTAACCTATCAATTCTTCTCCTTTAACTACTATGGCAGATATCACAACCACTTCTCTGCCTACCCAAGTAGTACAATCAATTTCAACACAACCACTCTCAATAGCCCAACCCTTTGTCTCCCAAAAGACTATGGGTACCTAAAGAAAAACCTTTGAAATAACCGCAACAATTGAGGGGGAGTAAGGAGAGAGAGTGATTGCCTATAAGAGATTGAAGAAGAAGAAGAAGGTGGCAACGAGTGTAACCCAACAGCCAGACCAGGCAGTATCCTCTCAAAAGGATACTGCTTTTGATAGAGAATTAAACACATTTCTAACTAATTCCTCTTTAAAGGAATTAATTATTGAAAATAGTCCCCAACCAGGGATACAGTTGTGTGAGGTACATACATTGACCACAACCCCTGATAAAACTAACGTTAGGGTCTCTGAGACCTCGCAGTGAGTGCACACACAACAACTCTTGATGAATCACCTCCTCATTCAGTGTTGTAGCCAACACTCCCTGACACAGTGATTGAGAGTCAACACACTCAAATGGTTGACTCATTTTTAATTGATACAATCACTGATGATCAGCCAGGGAACATAAATTCCTCTATATATACTACTAAAATAAGTCTTTATGTTCCCCCATCTGTATATACATCTTCTATAGAAACATATACCTCTCCAATTGTACATACACAAGCCACATTCATTCCTTCACCTATCACTACTGTAGAACCAGTAACTGTACATAATTTTCCTGAACTGGACATAGTAGTTGATCTCACAGCCCATAAGAGCCCTTTTAGGACAATTTTGAGTGAGGATGTGAGAATACATAATGAAGAGAGGCAAAGTTAATCCCCTGTGAGGACTTTGGCAAAAGGAGAGGATGAGAGTACCGCCTTAGAAGGCAAAGAAAAAGGAGAGTCTTCGAGAGACGCCTTAGAAGGCACAGAAAAAGGAGAGATGGAGGGAGATAAGGATGAGATCCTTGTAAATAAAGAAAAGAGAGAAAATCTTGATACTGAAATTGTACATATTGAACATGATTCCAGTTCCAATGAAAGTGATGAAGATGACACTCCAGCAAATGATTTTTCCCAGTTCATTGGAGTTGATTTATACTTTCAGCAAAATCAATTGGCAGAAACTGTACAGTTACTAAAACAAGAGCTTTTAAGAACCACAGATCCAATTTTGACAAAAATGCTCAAATCTCAAATTATGATTGGGCAATCTGTGGATGTAGAAAATAAACAGCTCTATACACACTTTACAAATAAAATAAACAATGTACAACAAGTTGTTGACTCTCTTGTTACCAGCCAGACCCTGCTAAGACTGAAGAAACAATCTCGTCAAAAAGCTTGCTGAATTCTCCACCAAACTGGCCAGCATGGAGACTCTACAAATATTAACGGCTGACACTCTTCACAAGATTCTTCAAGCCACATCCTAACTCTCAACTTCCACTAATGATGCTATCAAAAAGGGGGAGAAATCTTCAGGGCCATCGTCAGGGATGTTGCAGAAAAGCCCTCAACTGCTCAACCATCAAGGGATGTGACTGCTCCTACTCCAAAACCCAAGGATAAGGGCAAAGGCATCCTGATTGAGGAACCAAAGAAGAAATCAAATACTCAATCAGGGCCTAAGCTACTTGGAGATGCCATGAAGATAGCCCACTTTCCAACACCTATTGAAGCTGTAATTGATGGGAAAGTGGAGCTTGTCTTTCCTCAAGACAAGAAGCTTGTGGAAGCTGATGCACTATATGCACAACAACTTCAAGAAGAGGAAGAGAGGGAAATGGCAAAGGAGAATGAAGAAGAAGAAAAGAAGAGAAAGAGTGTCAGGCCAAGATCCTCCAGGAAACCTCAGCCAAAGAAATCTCAACCTCCCAAGGGTGCATCAGGGGATCAAGACAAAGAAAAACCTAAATCTCCTGATGTCACCAAACTAGAGACATCTGCAGCCAAGGATCAAGCACCTTCTCCTATAACTATAACGTATGGACCACCCACACTAGCTGAATCCCTAAGAGAGGAAAGGCGCAAGAATCTGACATTGGTGTTCTCAATAAAAAGCATAAATGTCAAGGTCAACAACAAAAGGGAAAAGCTAATCACGGTTCAACAAAAAAGTGGATCGCAGTTCACAGTCACTATGGATTGGTTTAGAAGAATGGATACTAAACAGTTGGGATTGATCCTGAATCTAATTTCAAAAACATCAGGGCTAAACAGAGACTTAAGGTGGATGATTAAGAGGTTGAGGAAAGCCATCAATGATGAGAAAAGCATGCCCACAGCCTTGGAGAGGCCTTTAAAGCTATTCTATAGATCCACTGATGGGCAGGAGAAAAGTATAAGAATTCAAAAAATTGATGGGCTTGACCCGGAGGAAGAGATGTATGTTCTAAGCCAAATTGCTTATCACAAGAATGAACATGTCATCAAGTTCAGAATCCTGCTGATACAGAGAGTGTTAAAGGAGATTGAAGAAACCAGAGCTGTTGATGGGAATACAACAGCAGTAAGGAATGTGCTGCCAGTAAAAGGATTCAAAGAATATCCTAAGATGATCACAAACCCCATAGGTGTGGAATTCAAAGATGCAAAGGGGGAGATCATCATCTTTCATTGGTCACAACTTGCTGCTGCTAATGTGTCAGAAATTAAATTAGTCCTTGAAGCTTTGGAATCAAGTAACAATGTCAACATTGTCAACTTCAGAAGACTTCTTCAAAGGGAGCTGGAACAACTGTTAGCAGGAGGAGAAGACAATAGGCTCAGGACCCAGATCAAAGGAGACAAGGCCTTGGAAGTGATTCACACCTTATTGAATCAAATCATCCGTTGCCCTTTGTTTCAGCTCAAAAGAACAAGGGGATCCTGATGTCTAAGAGTGTATATTTCTGTAATAGTTATAGGAAATATCTGTACAATTATTCTTTCTATTCATACAAATACAATAGATTAGATAAATACGCTTTTATTAAACTCATGTTTGTATAAGTATAGTTTTTGGTTTTGACATCATCATCAGTGCATCATGTAAATTTATGGTTATCAAATTGATAATCATAAATAGGGGGAGATTGTTAGAGATAAATAATGATGATCATGTTTAGAGAATAAGTTATGCATCTGAAAATACTGTAGGTATTCAATAAACCTAAGTATCTGCACATGTTTTGCATCCACTGATGATCAATTTGGTCATCAGGGGATGAATTGCTCAACACTATACAAGTCATCAGTGAAAACTTATAAAGGACTTGATAGTGAAGAGGAATAATTGTTGTTACTCAAAGTCACTTAAGTTATTTCGCATATCAGACATTCCAGATAAGAACAACAAAGCTTCAGGGATTAAAGACCGTCAGGGGAATCCGTCAGGGGAACCCATCAGGGGATGACGTAGGCAGGACAACCCGTCAGGGGAACGCGTCAGGGTATGGCAGTGGCAAGCCAAACTCATCAGGGGGAACGCGTCAAGGAATAACAGTGACATGCTAGCCTATTAGGGGAAATCATCAGGGTATGACAGTGTCAAGCTAACCCGTCAGGGGGAATGCTCAAACACTGTATCAGTGGAAGCCATCAGAGTATGTCTTAAGTCTTAACGTCAGGGGATCAAGAAGCACTTGGATAAATCAAGTGAAGTTTAAAGCACTGATCGAGTTCTTAAATAGGACTTGTCATTAGGGGATCCAGAAGCACTGATAAAGTTCATATCAAGGCTTGTCGTCAGTGGATAGTTACGACTGCATACACTAGTCATCAGTTCTTAGACGCATATCAACGAAGCTTGTTGAAGAAACAAGAGATATAATCTGAAAAGATATTTTTTGAAGTTTGGTGGTCCAATCACAACTCTCGATCATTAAATGCATGCAGATCAGGGGATGAAAAAGAAGCAACAAAAGTAGCAGCAGTCTGACACATAGTTCCTAAAGGATATTGATGTGACACATATGAGGCTAAGTTGAAAAGAGCAGTACGTCTTAGCACGTGGGTTCATCCACTGATCTGATACACAAGCAAAAGAGTTCTCATATAAAAGACACAATCCAATGGATCATTGAATAACATTTTTGAAGCACACAAACACTAGAGAGAAGCTTTGTAATATATCCTGAGAGAAATATTCCAAAGAAAGTGAGAAGCTAGTGAGTGTGAAGTTGAACCTATAATCATTTACAGAAGTTATAGTTGATTAATCACATTTGTGATTAACCAAATTTCTAGAAAAACCCCAAGTTTTAATATAAATATTTTAACTTTAATGTGCGTGTACTTATCTTTATTTCCTTAAGTTTTTCTGACATTCCAGCTTGTGCAAAAAGATTTAGAAAGAACGAAAAGTTTGTAGAGTTTGTAATTCATCCCCCGCTCTCCAAACACTTAAGCAAATTTAGTTCTAACAGGTTTCTTGGAGAAGAATATGTGTGAGATATTCTTTTGTTCACACAGAAACTTTCAACCTTGGAGTTTTTAAATTATGTTCCATTATCACTCTTTAGGACTCTTACAGACAACCTAGATTTTGTTTCTACTCTCTTGATGTGATCAATCACTAACTGACTGTTTCATCTTTGGCATGCTAGAATTTAACTCATGTGTATATGGTGAAATCATCAACTATCATCGGAGCATACCTTTTCTTTGAGATAAACATAATGTTTACAGGTCCAAGTAAATTCATATGAATTAATTGCATTGGACTTGTAATCTATGATATCTCTTTGTTCCTGAAGGAAGTCTTCTTTTGTTTCCCTTTCTAAGAGGCTCCATACAAACCATCTTAAGTGTATTCCAATTGTGGAAGTCCTATCACTAATCCTTTCTTCACCAAGGTTTTGATTGTCTTGAAGTTCAGGTGAGAAATCTTCTTGTGTCATAGCCAACTTTTATCCATCGATGCTTTACTGTAAAAGCATGTAGATTGATCTTTACTTGATGAATCAAAGTCAACTATATAGTGATTAGCTTTCTTAACTCCAATTAGAGCTATTTTTCAATCTTTGTTGTTACTTATCAAGCATTGTTCATCCTTAAAAGTAACATTCTAACCTCTGTCACACAGTTGACTGATACTTAGCAAGTTGTTCTTAAGACTATCAACTAGTGCTACACTTTCTAAGATGACATTTCCAATTGTGACTCTGTCATATACCAAGGTATATCCTATGCTATCATCTCCAAAGGAAACTCTTGAGTCAACTTTCTCCTCATAATGTGTCAGTAGGATCTTATCTCCAGTCATGTGTCTTTGAACAACCACTATCCAAGAACTAAACTTGTTTGTTCATACCCTACACAAAGTAAACCACTAAGTTAATTTTGTAACCCAAACCTGCTTAGGTCCATTGATATTTTAAAAGTTTAATTTAGCAGCAGTTAAAGGTTTTTTAGTTTTAGCCTTCTTTTACACCCATTGAATAGAGGAAATTACTTTCTTCTTTGCTTTGGGTGCTTCAGATTTTGCCCTTAACTTCTTAGGAGGTTTCACATAAATGTTTTTAACCTCTTTAACATGTGATTAGTTCTTAACAGTTAACTTCTTTTTTTTATCAGAGGATAAATATCTAGCATGCATGTTCCTAGGGACAATCTTACATTTATAAGCAAGGTGGTTAGGATTTCCACACTTCCAACTAATCTGTTGGAGTAATTGTGTGTTGAACAATCTGATGCAGCTTTGGATAAAATGGTAAATCTTGCATTAAAGGATGTAACTTTAGATTTATTTTCTGTTGATGCATATGCGAGACATTGGTGGGGAAGTACTTGTAAATCTGCAGTCATTTTGCTTACAAATGTGGAATTAAAGCAACTTTGTGCATTAGCCGAGACCTGGTTGAGAACTGGCATTAGGGGATGCCAAGGAATGGATCAGGGGATGCTGAGAAATTGGCGTCAAGGGATGTAAACCTGGCATCAGGGGATACGCGCTAGGGGATGATGTCATCGGAGGATAACCAAGAGTTTGTGTGACGTCATCAGGGGTTCGAGTAATTCATCAGCGGATAATTATCTGTTGTTGTCTATTTAGGCCATCAGAGGATAATTATCCTCCAACAGTTAGTTTGACCCATTAACGGATAATTGTCCATTGACGGCCAATTATCCACTTACAATTACAGATATTTTGTTTTTATATATGTATTTTATTATTTTTCGTGTTTGTTTCGTATTAATAATAGGTTTGTTTTCTTTCCTTGTTAAATTAGATTTCTTTCCAATGTACTATTCTTTCCAAGTAGGACTAGGGTTTCTTCAGCTTATAAATAGTTGCTTATAATGTACATTGAAAAAGACAGACGAGATTAATACAATTGCATGAGTTTTCAACTTACAATTATCTTGAGAGTTGGTGGTTAATTCTTTTAGACTTTCACAACTGATTTGTTTTAGCTTGCGGGTAATTTATTTCTTTAAGCAAACTAATCAAATCGATCCTTTAGCGTTGGTTCTCTATGATTAAATTGTTACAGAATCATCCTAAAGTTATTTTCCTTAACCTGTGTTTAATCTCCTTAGATCGAATACGTCATCTTGGTATCAGAGCTTTTGGTGGAGGAGTTATTTTTGTATTAATTTACAAGCTACAAAATCAATAGATGGAGAGGAAGAGCAGATCATCCCACGGGGACTGACCATGGAGCAAGCCCAAAACTTGCACCATGAAAGGCAAATGAATGACTTAACGGATAGATTGAACGAGATCCTAGCAAGGTTAGATCAAAGAAATCCTTCTACTAGCCCAAATAGGAGCACCAAACCCATTTTTACTTCTGACTCAGAAGAAGAAGAAGTGGCTAGACCCATGAACCATAGGACAAGAGAAAATAATGACGATGACAAAGGCCTGCGGTTAGATATTCCAGAGTTTTATGGCAATATGAAGCTAGAAAAGTTTCTTGAATGGTTACAACGAATCAAATGAGTCTTTGACTATAAAGACTACGATGACCGTAAAAGTTTCAAAGTGATAGTATTAAAACTCACAGTTATGCCAACTTGTGGTATGAAAATTTGAGGGCTAGAAGGAGAAGAGAGGGTAAGGCACAATTGGAATCGTGGGTGGCACTCAGGACTAGAATGAAGAAATGTTTCCTTCCTATGGATTACATACATGATGTTTTCTTGAAACTTCAGGGTTTCAAACAAGGAGCGTTATCAATGGAAGGGTACACGGTGGAATTCAAAAAATTAACAATGATGTGTGATCTTGATGAATGGGCAAAACACAAAATTGCTCGATTCCTAAATGGCTTGAACAATAATATTGCCAAGAGGGTTGAACTTCAACCTTATTGGTCCTTCGAGGAGGTTTGCAAGGTAGCCATGCGTGCAAAAAAACACACTAACGCTAAGGGAAGCAATTATAACCAGCCTGTGAATAAGGCGTTTGAAAGGGGCAGAACAAAAAGGAGAAATGAGACAGCCTATGACCAAGTTCACTCCTAACTTTGATAAATTCAAGAAGGACAATGAGAAGGCCTCTACACCTTTAGCAACAGAAGAGAAAAGAATTTGTTTCAAGTGTAAAGGTTACGGACACATGCAACGTGACTGTCCTAGTAATATGGTCATGACTCTCCATAACATCGAAGAAATTGAGGCATCCTATGCCTTGAAGGAGAAAGAAACACTTGAAGAAGAGGAGCAAGCTAGTTGTAGGGAATATGAAGCTGATTTTGAGGCTGAAACGGAAAAGGAACCTAAAACTCATGGTTCACAATTGATTGTATGAAGGTTGTTGCAAGCAAAGCCAGTTCCTTAGAAGCTGATCAAAGGGACAAAATATTTATGACAAAGGTGTTAGTGAAGGATAAGCTTTGCAATATGATCATTGACACAAGGAGTTGCACTAAAGTGGTCTCCACCATGTTAATTGATAAACTTAGTTAGCCTACGACAACACACCCTAAACCATACAAGCTACATTGGCTAAGTGATGGAGAAGAGATCAAAGTAACCAAACAAGCAGTGATCTCTTTCAAAATTGGGAAGTTCAAGGATCAAGTGTTGTGTGATGTTTGTGCGATGGATGCGTGTCGTATCCTATTGGGAAGACCGTGAAAATACGATAGGTTTGTCAAGTTTGACGGGAGAACAAACGTGTACATTGCCAAAGTAGGAAACAAAAGGACAGCACCGAAACCTTTATCGTCTTTTAGCATATGCAAAGAAGGGTTGTTTGTAAACAAGAAACAATTAGAACATGAGCTAGAGAAAGAAGGTCAGGGTTATCTTTTGATTGTTATGGGATTCCAAGCTGAACAGACACCCGTGAAGCCATTTGAAGAGTTGGAGGAGTTACTAACAAAATTCAGGGACGTATTTCCTGAAGATTTACCACCGGGATTACCTCCTATTCGAGGGATTGAACACCAGATTGACTTAATCCCAGGGTCGCCACTACCTAACACGACAACCTATAGATGTAACCCTCAAGAAACTAAAGAAATACAAAGGCAAATTGAAGAGATGATGGAGAGGGGTTATGTACGAGAAAGTATGAGTCCTTGTGTAGTACCAACCTTGGTGGTACCAAAGAAAGATGGAACTTGGCAAATATGCATCGACAGTAGAGCAGTAAACAACATCACCATCAAGTATATGTTTCCAATTCCAAGATTGGATAACTTACTAGATGAGTTACATGTCTTTATGATAATTTTCAAGATTGATCTTCATAGCAGATACCATCAGATCAGGATGAGAGAAGGTGGTGAATGGAAGACAACATTCAAGACAAAGGTAAGTTTGTACGAATAGCTGGTTATGCCTTTCGGTCTCAATAATGCACCAAGTACCTTCATGAGATTGATGAATGAGGTATTGAAATCTTTCTTGGGCAAGTTTGTTGTTGTTTATCTGGATTACATACTAATCTACAACAAGAACATGGAAGAACATTTTGTACACTTGAGGTCGGTGTTCGAAATCTTGAGGAACTAGAAGTTATATGTCAAGTTAGAGAAGTGTTACTTCTTGGTGCCAAGCATGACTTTCCTAGTCTACATAGTTTCAAGGGATGGAGTTTCAATGGATCCATCAAAGGTAGAAGCTATAAATCTTGGCCAGTTCCTACCACAGTCATAGAGGCGTGTTCTTTTCATGGACTTAATTCTTTCTATAGAAGATTTGTGAAGAACTTCAGTAGTGTTATGGCACCAATTATTGAATGTATCAAGAAAGGAAAATTTGAGTGGACTAAAGCTACTCAACGAGCTTTTGAATATGTAAAGAAGTTGCTTTGTGATACACCTGTCCTAGCTCTACCCGATTTCTTGAGTCCCTTCGAGGTAGAATGTGATACTAGTGGAGTGGGAATAGGAGCTGTGTTAGTGTAGAAGAACAGACCTATTGCTTACTTTAGTGAAAAGTTGAATGGAGCTAAGCTTAACTATTCTACGTATGATAAGGAGTTCTACACAATAGTGAGAGCACTTAACCACTGGAGTCACTACTTGTGGCCTAACCATTTTATACTGCACTCGGATCATGAAGCTCTGAAGTATATTCATGGACAACAGATGCTTAATCCTCATCATGCCAAGTGGGTTGAGTTTTTGCAATCTTTCAATTTCTCTTCTAAGCACAAGCAGGGAAAGAACAATGTGGTGGCTGATGCATTGTCACGAAAATACACTTTACTGGGCATGTTAAGTTCAAAACTACTTGGTTTTAAATTAATCAAGGAGTACTATAAGTTGGATCTGGATTTCCAACCAATAATTGATGCGTGTTCTCAAGGAACCACAGGTAACTATGTGTTGCAAGATGGATTTTTATTTAAAGGGAATTGTTTGTGTGTTCCATCTTGTTCAGTTCGAGAATCGTTAATAAGGGAGGCTCACGGAGGGGGATTAGCTGGACATTTCAGCATTACCAAGACTTTGGTTATATTATAAGAACATTTCTATTGGCCAAGGATGCAGGGTGATGTAACAGGCATTGTTGCTCGATGTACTACGTGTCAGATTACAAAGAGCACATTTCATCAAGGACTATACACTCCATTTCCTATTCCAAATTCTCCATGGGAAGATGTGTCCATGGATTTCATTGTGGGATTACCTCGTACTCAAAGGGGTAATGATTCAATAATGGTTGTGCTGGATATGTTTTCTAAAATGGCATATTTTATGGCTTGTCATAAGACTGATGATTCGTCTCGGGTGACTGATTTGTACTTGAAGGAAGTGCTTCGACTGCATGGTGTTCCAAGAACCATTGTCAGTGACTGGGACACAATTTATGAGCTATTTCTGGAAGACACTGTGGAAGTTGTTGGGCACTAAGTTGTGTTTTAATACTTCTCATCATCCTCAAACAGATGGATAAACTGAAGTGACCAACAGGACGTTGGGAGTTTAGTTGAGAGGATTAGTAAACAAGACTACAAAGGATTGGGATGTTAAACTCTCACATGCCAAGTTTGCATACAATCGATCTCCTACTAATGTCACGAAGCACTCTCCTTTTAAGGTAGTATATGGTCAAAATCCAAGGATTCCTATGGATTTAATTCCTTTACCAAAAGGTGAGTACGTTCATATGGATGCTAAAGTAAAGGCCCAAGCTATGTTGAAGTTACATGCACAAGTGCAAGCTAGGATTAAGAAGGTTAATGCGCGGTACAAGGTCCTCATCAATAAACATCGCAAGCAACATGATTTCCAAGTGGGTGATCTTATTTGGTTGCATTTGAGAAAAGAAAGGTTCCCTAATTTGCGTAAGCATAACTTAATGCCTCGGTTGGACAGTCCTTTCAAGATTGTTGAAAAGATCAATAACAATACCTTCAAGTTGGAGTTGCCAGGAAATTTTAGAGTAAGTGCAACATTCAACATCGGTGATTTGACTCCTTACATACATGACGATGATGTGGCTCAATTGAGGACAATTGTTTCTGAAGAAGAGGAGGATGATCCGTTGGAGTCGTCGAGTGTTGAACAATCTGATGCAGCTTTGGATAAAATGGTAAATCTCACATTAAAGGATGTAACTTTAGATTTATTTTCTATTGATGCATATGCGGGACATTGGTTGGGAAATACTTACAAATCTGCATTCACTATGCTTACAAATGTGAAGTTAAGCAACTTTGTGCCTTAGCCAAGACCTAGTCGAGCACTGGCATCAGGGGGTGTCGAGGAATGGATCAGGGGATGCCAAGAAATTGGCGTTAAGGGATGTAAGCCTGGCATCAGGGGATACACGCCAGGGGATGACATCATCGGAGGATAACTAGGAGTTGGTGTGACGTCATCAGGGGTTTGAGTAATTCATTAGTGGATAATTATCCGTTGATGTCTGTTTAGGCCATCAGGAGATAATTATCCTCTGACAGCTAATTTGACCCGTCAGGGGATAATTATCCACTGACGGCCAATTATCCATTGATAGTTATGAATATTTTGTTTTTATGTATTTTACTATTTTTCGTGTTTGTTTCGTGTTTGTTTCCTATTAATAATAGGTTTGTTTTCTTTCCTTCTTAAATTAGATTTCTTTCCAATGTAATATTCTTTCCAAGTAGGATTAGGGCTTGTTCAGCTTATAAATAGTTGCTTATAATGTACATTGAAAAAAACAGACTAGATTAATACAATTACGTTAGTTTTCAACTTACAATTATCTTGAGAATTGATGGTTAATTCCTTTAGACTTTCACAACTGATTTATTTTAGCTTGTGGGTGATTTATTTCATTAAGCAAACTAATCAAATTGATCCTTTAGCGTTGGTTCTAAGTGATTAAATTCTTTACAAAATTATTTTTAAAGTTATTTTTCACAACATGTGTTTGATATTCCTACTTCAAATATATCACCAACACTGTTTCTTAAGTGCATTTATGGTAGGAGTATAGTTGGTAAACTTATTTATTCCCTCCTTACAATTTCTATTATTTTTCAGCTTTTTATCCTCTAATAATTAAGTTAACTTTGGATTAAAGTTGTTGGCTCTGAAGTCATTCAATTTCTTTTCGAGAACGCTCACTCTATGTTCTAGCACAGTCTCCTCAGTATTTTCCTTAGTAGCTCTTGACTTAAAATTTTTTATCTTCTTAAGAGTAGGGGTAGTAGCTACTAGAGTACTCTTTCTTGTGCTAGCTTCGTTGGTTCCAGTAATTGTTAACTCCTTAATCACCGACTACATTTGTTGGACCTTATTATAGCCTAGTTGCTTAGTTTGAGTAGTGCTATATTTCTTAATGGTTTTCCTCACTTTCTTTAAGGAATTGGTCCACTCTTTTATGATGTCTTGTTCTTCTTTCAACTTTACCCTTAACCATTCTTCTATCTCTCAGGCAAGAACAAGATCATGCTTAGTCTTTATGCACTCCTCTCTAATATCTTCTAGCTTAATCAACCCAATCTCCAATAAGGAATTCCTAGAAACTAATAGATCTTTTGCTTTTTATTTTCTCTTATTTTCTCTTACTAAAGACCTTAGGGTTGCATACAGGTCCCTAATTTTAGTTGACATTTTTTATGTTTTCTTTACAATCTGTACGGGACATTTTAGAAATGTCTTGTTTTAACTTAGTGCCCTGAGGGAAGCTGCTGGATCCATATATTGTCTCATCAGATGATATTGTCATAAGTGCAAGATTGATGAATTCCTCATCATCTGATTGGTCAGGAGCTACTGAGGAATCGTTATGACCTAATCAGGGGAAGTCGATAGGGGAAGGCATTAGGGGATGACCTCATCAAGGAAACCTGGCAGGGGAACCCATAAGGGGAATCACTCTAATGTCCAGACTTTGGCGACAACATATATCCCGATGAGTTTGACGATGGCTAAAAATGATTTTGGCGATTGCATATCTTCCGATGAGTTTGGCGATGGCTACAAGTCACTTTGGCAATAGCATATCTAACGACGACTTTGGCGATGACCTTGATTACCCGACGAGTTTTGTGATAACTTGGATCGACTGACGAGTTTGGCGATGACTTGGATTGCCCGACATGTTTGGCGACTACAAAGGTTCAACTCATCAAGGGAAACCCATCAGTGGATACAAGGTCATAACATCAATGGATAATGAAGCACTGATCAAGTCTCCATCAAGGCTTGACTTTGATGGATAATGAAGCACTGATCAAGCTTCCATCAGGAGTTAACATCAGTAGATAATGAAGCACTGATCAAGCCTCCATCAGAGGTTGACATCAATGGATAATGAAGCACTGATCAAGTTACCATCAGTAGATCCAGAAGCACTGATCAAGTTTGTATCAGGGCTTGGCATCAATGGATCGTTATGACCTAATCCACACATCATCAGGACTTACATGCAAATCATTGATACTTGGCATGGAAGCAAGGGGTATAACTGGAAAGATATTCCTTGATGTTTGGTTATCTAATAACAACTCTCGAGCATTAAATACTTACAGATTAGGGGATGAAAAAGAAGCAACTAAAGATAACAACAGTCTGACACACCACTCCTAAAGGACCTTGATGTGACATACAATGGCTATGTTGGAAAAGCAGCATGTCCAGCACATGGGTTGCCCAACTGATTTGCTATACATAAAGAAAGAGTTGTTACACGAAAAACCAAGAAAGCAAGCCACAACACTCAGACACTAGAAAGAAGTTTTGTAATAGATCTTGTGAGAAATATTCAAAGAAAAACGTAGCTAGTGAGTGAGAAAAGAGAAGCTGTAATTTATTACAGAATTGTAGCTGTTAATCACAATTGTGATTCAATAGATTTCCAGAAAAACACCAAATTTTAATACAAATATTTTAACTTGAACGCTTGTGTATTCATTTAAATTTTAGTAGAGTTTTTCTAATTATGCAGCTATTCCAGTCTGTGCAACATAAGTTTTAAAAGAGCAAAAAGTTTGTAGTGTTTGTATTCAACCCCCCCCCCCCCCCCCACCTACAAACACTTGAGCTTATTTAGTTTTTACAAGGTCAAAGTACTTCTTCTTGTAATCCACCTCAGCTGCCTTCCCCTTGGACTCACTTGCAATGATGTTATTCTTTTTGCACTCATTAGCAAAGTGGCCTAATATATTGCATTTGTAGCACTTGATTCTATATTTGTCAATCAAGTTGCTTGTGCTACCATTTTTCCTTACTTAAAATTTCTTTGTTCCTTTAGGTTTTTGGAATTTCAGCTTGGAAAACCATCTTGCTAAGAAGGCCATTGTTTCATTCATATCTTCTAACTCTTTAAGAGTGGACTCAGTCCCCTTGGAGCTAGCTTCATCATCTTCACTCTCTTCATCACTTTTCTCAACATCCCCTGATTGTTGTTTCATCAAGACACTATGCCTTGCTTCCTTTTTGTTCTTCTTATTAGCCATCAAGGCTACAGATCTTAACTTTTTGGTATCCCCTAACTGAAAGTAATATGCCCTCAAGCCAATCACGTTAGACGTGATGGAGCATTTATTTTGTAATCTTATTCATTTATTAATAAAAGAATTATTTATTCAAAGGCGTTTATTTATATGTTTAAGTTGTTAAATATATTAACCCATAGTTTAGAGTTATATTTTAGGATCATGATGAGATCATGCTAATGAGATCTAAAATATGTTAACTCGAAACTAAAAATATTCCTAATCGTAGGATCACTAATAAGGATGTTAGTGAATCCAGAAAGATTAGTACATACTGTGCTTGCTCTTAACAAAAGGATGATTGATCTCATAATCATTTGTGTGGCGACATTAAAGCAAGTATGTAGGTGCTTATTAGAGAATAAGTTCACTGAACGTGACTCTCTTAAATGAACACCTAATGGAGTTTTACCTACTTGTCAATAGGAGTTCATCTAGTGATAGTTGTACAAGTGATCCTTAGACTTGAGATCGTTGTGGTTATCTTGTGTACACTAAATTATACTTTGTCATATATCTTAACTCAAGCAGTGTATGTTCGGGTATAATAAAGTGTACATGGAGATAAGTGAATGATCAACAAAGGATCTACCGCTTCCAGTAAAGGGAGATAATGTCCTATGCGATTCCATTAGTGACAACTCGGGAATCTCTGGCCAGAGTGAAATGATAATTAGAATGTGTTTCTAATTGACATTATATTGAGTTGTGAATCTATAAATCGGAATGCATATGATTAAATAAAATAAGACTTGACAGTAATTTCATGTCTTATATTTAATCGGGACATTGTGTGGTAGAATGATTGAATTGTACGGTAACTATTTGCTGAATAGGTTCTTTGTGATTAAACGTTGATTTCATATTATCCGGATAGTCATGATATGCTGAGAGGTATCACTCATGATGTAGAATAAGTATAATTAATATAATTAATTATATTTAATGAATTAAAGTGTTTAATTCGTATAAATAAAATTAGAATAGTTCTAATTTAATTTATTTCTACAACCGGCTTAATATTGAACCTAAAGGGTCACACCATAAAAGGGAAATAATAAATTATGAAGATATTGGGAAATAATAATAATTAAGTAATTTAATTTATACCATGGTGGAATAAATTAAATGGCTTAATATTTATAATTTAGTATTTTAGAAATACTAATTATAAATAAATAAGAATTATTCTTATATTATTATTATTTAATAAATAATCTAATTCCTAAGTAGTCTAGGAATTATATTATAAAGTGGTGTTATTATTTAATAATAAAGAATCCAATTTCTAAATGGTTTAGGAATTAGATAATGGAGTTTTATTATTATTTAATAAATAACCAATTCCTAAATGGTTTAGGAATCAGTTTAGGGGTTGTCTATATAAGGAGACTTATAATAGATTAAACCCCAACAGAAATAATAATTGGTAGCCTCCATAATATTTGTCACCAAAATATTGTGAGAAAAATCCAATAATCTTCATAATCAAAATTCTCTGGTGGATCACCTTTAGAGTACTACACACTTGAGTAGTAAACGTTGGATCCAGTGGAACAATCAAGAACGTGGAATAAATTGCAAGACGGATCAAGGTGATCGATTGGAGTGTGAAGGATAAGATTGCGGTGTTAATTCGTGCGTAAAGATTCTACATCAACGTCGTCGAATTTACAACGGTATGATTTTAATCCTTCCTCAATTAATAATATTGTATAAGGTGATTCCTGGGATTGCAGAAAAATTTTAAATTGCTATTTTTTATGCTTCCGCTTCGTTGTCTATAATTTTCTGCACAAACACTAACATCTTAGACCTTTGTTGAACTTCAAGTTCATATTTCTTGAGGTTACCATAAAGCCTATCCATGGTAAGAACATTTATGTCCTTCGATTCCTTGATGGCAGTAATCTTCGGGTCCCATGTCATAGGAAGAGCTCTCATGAACTTACCATTGACATCCTTGTTTGCATATGTTTTACCATACATCTTCAAGTTATTGATAAGCCTATTGAATCTATCAAATATATCTGCGAGTGATTCACCAGATTGCATGGTGAACCACTCATATTGTTGAGTCAACAGCTGCAGCTTGTTCTCCCTAACATCTTCAAAGCCATCACAAAGGATTTGAATGGAATTCGATATAGATTTAACAGTTTTGAGGGTCATGACACTGTTAAACATGTCATTATCCAACCCTAGGTAGAGGATACCAATTACCTTCATATTATTCTTCACTTTCTCTCTTTCCTCAGGAGTCATTTCATCAGTAGTCTTTGGGACTAGATGTTCAGGAAGAGTAACTCCATTCACCACTTCTTGAGGAATGAGCTTTTTTGACACATGAGGGTCATGTTCAAGGATAGATAGATATTCATCATCAATAGCTCTCAGATGTACCAACATCTTCAGTCTCTAGAAGAAATATTTTCATATTTCAAGCATGGGCACCTTACTATTACCATTTGTGTTTGACATTATTAAAGGACCTTCAAGCAAGTATAATCTACAAGTAGACTTTGATACCAATTCTTAGAACTAAATAAGCTCAAATGTTTGTAGAAGGGGGGTTGAATACAAACACCACAAACTTTTCACTCTTTAAAACTTGACAACCAAAAATTGGAACAACACAGTTATCCCTTGATGAGGATGAACACTGAAAAATAGTACTCAGATTAAAATGAACATACAAGCATTCAAGTTAAAATAGTTGTATTATAAGTTGGGGTTGTTTTGGGAATCTGTATAATCAACATGTTAGAACAAAGGAAAAGTGTTTGTAGAGGGAGATTGAATACAAACACCTCAACTTTTTTCATTCTTTAAAAACTTAACAAGCACAAACTGAAAAAGCTACTATATCTAGAAAAAACAACAAAGATATTTAATATGAATACACAAAGATTCAACACTAGACCTAACTATTATTCTCTAATAAACAAGTAATCCATCGCAAGTAGAAAAATCCAGCTTCAAAAACTTATTTGCTAATGTTTATACTACACATCAGCAACTACTATACAATTGAAAAAACTAATAATTCTAAGTATATACATCATCATCAAATGCTATAAACCTAACATGATAGGTCTTGATGAAATTCAACAATAGAGAAAGAATTCTATAAATCATCAAAACTAATTTTTAACAGAGACACACTAGACATCATGTTTAAAGCTTTAGACAAAACATACTCAGACAAGTAAATGGACTGACCCTGAATGCTTGAATTCATAAGAGAGATCTTCCCACCATCATCATGTTTTACTTTTAGATTGAGATAGAACTCTGTAATCAGAGTAGGGAAGATGTTGTGATCATTATAGTACACAAGAGACTACTATTCCATTTCTTTAAATAAGGAAATCAATGCATTTGTTGTTCAAAGTTGACATGCTTGTTACTCTTTGAATATTATCTAAATGACTGGAATTTGCTTGAGGCCTCACTTGGCATTCTCTTAACCTTCTTTCTTTCGGAAGAAAGAATGTTAGAATCATCATCATCACTGCCCTCTATGGGTGGTTTTAGGGTTGGACTGTTTAGAGCACAAGATGATGGATTGTCTAGTAGGAGTAAAACAACTAGTAATTATAAAGAAGCTAAGTTTGTTGTGTTTGGTGTGGTTAGGGTTGGGATGTCACACCCGACCCCTCAAAACTCCCAAAACTTCATCGTGCGAGCTAGAAGAACTCAGCCTAGTCCACACAGTTTCAACCTACATGATGTCAGCATGAATAGGGGTTAGCAAAAGCTAAGTAGGGAACAACATGATGCAAGACATGATGAGAATTGGATGAGTGTAATATGAATGTGGTGCAGAGATAACACTATATAAATAATGCAACAACAATACGTGGATAGCAACAATAAAACATATAAGGTAGTTACCATTTTAATCCACATAATACGCACACAGGGGATGGTAACCATACCTTGTCAATTATCCGAGTTACATCTCTAGATTTGCCGTAGAAGAGGTTCCCAACTTATCATGTAGCAACTCGTTCACAATGTACCGTCTGGACATTAAGTTGGCAAAGCTCAAGGAGACATAGTTAGACAGAACCCAAGGGATAATAGTTCCATCTCCTATCGATTCCTTTTGCTAGCTTTTCGGACACCTATATCTGATATATCTCATTAATACACTTAGAATATGGTATCCGCGACTCTTTTTCCTTCACAAAATATGATTGCATAAGCGGTAGGATTCCACCATTAAGAAGTGATCCCACGTGCACTTATGCACCATATATAACATATATGCATGAAATGGTTATATTCGATAAGGTTGCTTATAAACACCTCTAGCAATATAGCGATGCCACATACAACATTTAACACATGTAGATGCAAGATAGTATTTTCATAGTACCACTAGATGCATCAATAAATATGTATGTGTGAAAGGCATTTAATCAAACACATGGTGTGAACAAAAGGGCAACATATAGCCTTTATGAAGCTAGTTATGTAAACACTCTATCGTGTGACCCTAAGTTCCACAAGAGTCTTAAGATATCAATTATGCCAACCATAAACCAATAGAACCTCTAAAAGTACTCATATAGATCAAAACCATGAAATTGGCCCTTTTAGCCTAAAACATCCTTCGAGCTTTGTCAACGAAGTTTCAACCATATATTCTTCTAGATAATGATCCTATGAACTCATATACATGAAGAACACTAACTATATAACAAGTTACCCCTACTTGAAGAAGCTCAAAACTTGATGGAATCAAAAACAAATATCACAAACTTGTAGAGAATGAGAAGCTAAAAAATTTGTATTTGGCATCACCGAGTTTGTCAGTTTGAAAATTTATGAAAGTAAGGTGGATATATGTTTGATGGCCGAAATCTCTCTAATTTTGGTGCTCTGCTCGTACAAGTGAGGAAGAAGAGAAGAAAAAGAAGTGGTATTTGTATAACTATAGGTCCTACATACTTAATAAAATAGAAATCAAAGTTAGTTACTAGCACCACCACTGATGAAATTATACCATTGAGGTACAAGAATTATTGACCGAAGAATAATATCCACTGAAGAAGAAAAATCAGCAGAGACTAATTATCTACCGATGAAAGAAATAGCAGGACGGGATAATTATCCACCGATGAAGGAAATAGCAAGAGGGGATAATTATCCATCGATGAAGGAAATAACAGCAAGGGAATAATTATCTACCGATGAATGATATCATAGCAAGGGATAATAATCTGTCGATGAAGGAAATAGCAGTAGGGAATAATTATCCATCTATAAAGGAAATAACAATAGGGGATAATTATATGCCGATAAAAGAAATAGCAACATGATAATTATTCCACTGATGAAGGAAATAACATCAACGGATAATTATCTGCTAATGAAGGAAATAACAGGAGGGGATAATTATTTGTCGATGAAGGAAATAACAGCAAAGAATAATTATCTACCGATGAAGGAAATAACAGCAGGGGATCATGCTTTACAAAGAATATATAATTCACATTACATGATACTAACACATGTACTTACCACACAACAACACATAAACTTTCAAGTTTTATGTTATGCATGTGTGTAATGTGAATACATACATGACGGATGGACATGCCACTAGTCCTTCAATATGGTCTTACATTTTATGTGCTAGGAATCTTAACAAAAAGTTATAATGTTAAAATGATGAAAATACATGATGTACTTCCTATGCAAACAGTTCATGTTATGCTTATGTGTTGGAACAATATAAGTTCAAGTGTTTGTAGAAGGGGGGGATGAATGCAAACACTACAAACTTTTTGCTCTTTTTAAACTTTAGTTGGCACTGATTGGAAATAGCTACTATGAACAGAAAAACTATAAAATGTGAACGCACAGATTCAAGTTAAAATAATTGTATCAAAACTTAAGGTTTTTCTGGAAATCTATATAGTCACAAATGTGATTAAACAACTACAAGATCTGTAATAAAATTACACCTTCAAATATGTCACATCGTTGTCCTTTGGAAACTATGTGTCAGACTGCTGCTACTTTTGTTGCTTTTTTTTCTTCCCCTGATCTGGGTGCATTTAATGTTTGAGAGTTCTCATTGGACCATAACAAACTTCAAGAAATATCTTTCCAGTTAATATCTCTTGCTTCTATAACAAGCTTCGTTGATTTGAGTGTAAGTCCTGATGACAGGTGCATGATGTCATAACCATCCACTGACTACAAGCCCTGATGAACTTGATCAGTGCTTCTTGGATCCCCTGATGACAAGTCTTTGTTAATGATTGAATCAAGGCTTCAATCTTCACGTGAGTTTTACTCAGTGCTTCTTTGATCCACTAATGTTATAACCTATGACATACACTGATGGCTTCCACTGATGCAGTGTTGAGCTTTCCCCCTGACGGGTTAGCCTAATACTGTCATACCCTAACGCGTTCCCCTGATGGGTTGGTCTGCTTCAGTCATTCCCTGACAGGTTCCTTTGACGGTTTCCTTTGACAGGTTCTCCCTGATGAGTTTGCCCTGACTGGTTCCCCTGACAATTCTTAATCAACGAAACTTTGTTTGGAATATCTGATGTGCGGAATACTTCAGTCTTTTTAGAGTAACATCAAACATTCCTCTTCACTTTGTCAAGTCCTTTAGATGTTCCATTTTACGACTTGTCTTGTGAAGTGTTTGATCATCCCCTGATGAATAAGTTTATCATCAGTGGATGCAAAACTTGTGCTGATATTAAGGTTTATAATGTACCTTAAGTATTTACAGATGCAGAATTTATTCTCTAAACATCATCATCATTAATTAACTCTAACAATCTCCCCATATTTATGTTTATCATTTTGATAACCATAAATTCCCAGAAGCACTGATGATGATGTCAAAACCAATACTATATAAAAAAATTGTGTATGAACTAACTAAAAGAATTTTTGTACAAATATTTTCTATATCTATTACAACAAAGATGTACATTTTTAGACATCAGAACCCCTTTTCATTTTGGCTAAGACAAAGGGGAATGGATGACTTGTTTCAATCGGTTGAGTGTCACTTCTAAGGTCTTGTCTCCTTTGCTCTGGATTTTGGTCAAGAATCCTGAGTCTGTTGTCTTCCCCTCCTACAAGCAGCTGATCCAACTCCTTCTGAAGAAGCTTTCTGAAGTTGACAATGTTTTCATTCTTGATTGATTCC
The DNA here is from genome assembly GCA_014636745.2 of Centella asiatica. Classification (NCBI taxonomy): domain Eukaryota; kingdom Viridiplantae; phylum Streptophyta; class Magnoliopsida; order Apiales; family Apiaceae; genus Centella; species Centella asiatica. The sequence goes on along the minus strand of CM025786.1, from coordinate 52,539,463 downwards.
AAAGCTTCAAGGACATATTTGATCTTTTGAATGTTGGCTGCAGCAAGTTGTGACCAGTGGAAGGTAATGATCTCCCCCTTCTTGTTTTTGAACTCAACACCCATGGGGCTTGTGATCATTTTTGGATATTCTTTGAATCCTTTCACTGGTGGAACATCCCTTACTGTAGCATTCCCATCATCAGCTCTAGTTTCTTCAATCTCTTTGAGCACTCTTTGAATCAGCAGGATTCTGAACTTGATGACATGTTCATTTTTGTGATAAGCAATTTGGCTTAGAACATACATTGCTTCCTCCAGATCGAGGCCATCAACATCTTTGATTTTAATACTCTTTTCCTGCCCATCAGTAGATCTGTAGAACAACCTTAATGGTCTTTCCAAAGTTGTGTGCAGGCTCCTTTCATCGTTGATGGCTCTCCTCAGCTTGTCGATCATCCCCCTCAAGTCTCTGTTGGCCGCTGAAGTTTTGGGAATTAAGTTCAGCATAAATCCCAGTTGTTCAGCATCCATTCTCCTGAACCAGTCCATTGTAACTGTGAATTGAGATGCACTCTTTAGCTGTACCGACATTAGTTGATCCCTTTTATTGTTGAACCTGACATTTATGCTTATAATTGAGAACATAGATGTCAGATTTTTGTGCCTTTCTTCTTTGAGGGATTCAGCTAGAGTGGGTGGGCCATATGTTGTGGTTATAGGAGAATGAGCTTGATCCTTGGCTTCAGATGACTTTGGTTTGGTGGCATTAGGGTCTTTAATTTTGTCTTGGATTTTATCCCCTGATACACCCTTGGGATTTTGAGATCTTTTTTACTGAGGTTTCCTGGAGGTCCTGGGCCTGACACTCTTTTTCTCCTTTGCTTCCTCTTGTTCCTTTGCCATTTTCCTCTCTTCTTCTTCTTGAAGTTGCAGTGCATAGAGTGCATCAGCTTCTACGAGCTTTTTGTCCTGAGGGTAGACCAACTCCACTTTCCCGTCAATCACAACTTCAACAGTAGTTGAAAAGTGGGTTGTCTTCATGGCATCTCCAAGTAGCTTAGGCCCTGATTGAGTGTTGGATTTCTTCTTTGGTTCCTTAATCAGGATGCCTTTGCCTTTGTCCTTTGGTTTAGGAGCAGGAATAGGAGCAGTCACATCCCCTGATGGGTGACTTGATGATTTCTCAACAACATCCCCTGACGGTTGCCCAGAAGATTTCTCCCCCTTTTTGATAGCATCATCAGTGGAAGTTGAGAGTCGGGATGTGACTTGGAGAACTTGCTTTAGAATGTCAGCCATGGATTGTTGTAGAGTTTCCATGCTCGATATCTGAGAGGTGAGATCAGCAAGTTTCTTGTCAACACTGTCGGCTTGTTTCTTCATCCGGAGTAGAGTCTGACTGGTTACAAGTGAGTCAACAACTTGCTATACATTGTTGATTTTATTTGTAAAGTCTGTGTATAATTTCTTGTTCTCGATATCTACAGACTGACCAATCATGATCTGTGATTTTAACACTTTGATCAAGATTGGGTCAGTGGTCCTGGCGAGCTCTTGCTTTAACAACTGTACAGTGTCCACCATTTGATTCTGCTGAAAGTACAAATCAACTCCGATGAACTGGGAAAAATCATCTTGTGGAGCATCATCTTCATCACTTTCAGAGCTTGAAGTAGTATATACAGTTTCTGTATTTTCTCTCTATTTTTTATTTACAAGGATCTCATCCTTATCTCTCCCATTCTCTCCTTTTTCTTTGCCTTCTAAGGCATCACTCGTATCGTCTCCCTTTTCTTGGCCTACTAAGGCAGTACTCTCTTCCTCTCCTTTTGCCAAAGTCCTCTCAAGGGTATGACTTTGACTCTCTTCACTAAGAATTCTCTCAGCTTCACTCAAAATTGTCCTAGAGGGGTTCCTATGGGCTTGGAGATCAGCGACTGTGGCCAGTTCAAGTAAATTATATACAGGTTCTGGTTCCACAGTAGTGATAGGAGAAGGAGTAGAAGTAATATTTGTATGTATACTTGGAGAAGTGTATGTTTCTATAGAAGAAGTATTTACAATTAGGGGAACATAAAGACTTATTGTTGTGGTATGTACATTGGAATTTATGTCCCCTGTCTGATTATCAGTGATTGTTTCAAGGAAAAATGAGTCAACCATTTGAGAGTGGTGACTTTCAATCACTGTGTCAGGGAGTGTTGGCTCCTCCATGAATTGAGAAAGTGGAGAATTTGATATTATGACACTCAATGTTTGTGTCATAATATCTGAAGAAATTTAAGAAACAGAGAAAGAAGGAAGTGGTGTAGATGGGAGTGTTGGTTGAATCACTGAATGAGGAGGTGATTCATCAAAAGATGTTGTAGAAGAATGCTTATGACTCGTATTGATCTTATTAAGAAGCTTTTGAACTACAACATCTTGAGTAGTGTGTGCACTCACTGTGTCAGTTTTCTGCAAGTGGTTCTCAGAGACCCTGATGTTAATTTCATTAGAGTCCATGGTCAGTGTTTGTGCCTCACTCAACTGTGTCCCTGGTTGGGGACTATTTTCAATAACTAATTCCTTTTGGGAGGAACTAGTTAGAAATATGTTTAATTCTTTATCAAAAGCAGTATCCTTTTGAGAGGATACTGCCTGGTCAGACTGTTGGTAACACTCGTGGCTCCCTTCTTCTTCTTACGCCTGTAGCCAATCACTCTCTTTCCTGGCTCCCCCTAAGTTGATGTGTTTACTTCACTAGGTTTTCTTTTAATCCCAATAGTCTTTTGGGAGACTATGGGTTGGGCAATAGAAAGTGGTTGGGTAGAAATGGGTTGTTCTACTTGGGTAGGTAGAGAAGTGGTTGTATTCTCTGCCATAGTAGATAAAGGTGAAGAATTTACAGGTTGGGAAGTGGAGGGTGAAGAATTTACTACCTGTATCATATGCAGTGGAAGTGCAAATGGTTCGGCTGTATAGGACTTCTTTATTATTTCTGCAAACAATTTCTTTGTTTGCTTGTATATTTGTACAGGTATATCATTCTCAAAAGAAAAATTAGTAATTTAATCTTTAATAATCATATAGAAAAATCTAGCATAATAAACTTCAGATTTCCTATTATTAATACTACCTAATTTATTTACAAGATCATCAAAAATTATTTTACCTATATTTATATTTACATTTTTAATTATTGCATATGTTATCTTTAATGTTAAGGAGGTGATGACCTCAAAGTTAGAACACTTACCTGAAAACACCTTGGTGATAGTGTCGAAGAGGTAAGAGATCTCCCGCTTCACGTTCACCCTCTTGAGTTCCTTGAACTTTAACACTGCATTAGGAGCAGCATTATAGCCCAGTTCCCTCAAAAAGTCGAGCAGTTCAACATCACCAGGTACTTCCACCAGATCTTGAGTAGGTAGCCCCAAAGCAGAATTAATTCTAGAAGGGGTTATTTTCCCTTTCTCAAAAAAAATCTTGAATGAGATTCCCTTCACCACATTAGGCCTTGTAGTGGAGTACGTCTGCAAACAATTTCTTCATTTGCTTGTAATTATACAACGTAGTGGTCTAGTAATAGGAAAAAAAGAAAACAAATCTTAAATTAAATTGCGTCGGTGCTTTAAAAGATATGACGCAAAAGATAGGAAAAAAAGATATTTGCGTCGGTTGGAAAAAAAAGACACGACGTAAATAGTGTAATACGAAAAATGCAAATAGTTTAATAGGAAAAATGAAAAAAAAATTAAAATACTCTGCATCAGTCGTAGAAAAGGCCTGACGCAAAAAGTCGGTGCTTTAGAAAACCTGACGCAAATAGTCTAATAATTGCGTCTACCTTTTTGCGTTGGTTGAAGAAAAGACCTGACGCAAATAGTCTAATAGGAAAAAAAATAAAACAATATTTAAATTGAAAGTAAAGGTTATTTGCGTCGGTCGGAGGGAAGGCCCGACGCAAATAATCCCTGCATGAAAAAAATAAAAAATAAAAATTTATGTATATACAATTGTGTCGGTGTTTTAGAAGACCTGATACAAATAGTCTTAAAATTGCGTCGGTCTTTCAAAAGGCCCGACGCAAATAGTGTAACATTTGCGTCGGTGGTTTAAAGGACCCGACGCAAAAAAGTTATATGTTTAATTACAAGTATGCCACCGTCCCTACAAATACATATTACCGCCTTTTCATTTCCATTGCGTGGCATACTCTGAAAAAAGCTCCTGCAACTCATTTTGAAAACCCTAATCTCCCGATCAATAGATTAATTCTTTGTAAACTCTTTCATTCCGTTGATTAAACTTCCTTAGAAAAAAAGGTCATTACCTTCCATTCCGTTCATTTGCTGGTATATTTTGGTGTTAACATTTAAATGTTTTCAATATTATTTAGTGATTAAGTTATTAAGAGATACATGCATGTCCATTGCCTTTTACTTTATGCTATTCAGTTGCTATACATTGTTCGCACTTTTAACATCTTTGTCAGTGTATCTCAACAACCATTGTCACCACCAGGACAGAACAGAACATTTGTTCTTCTTTTTTTTTTTTTTTTTTTTTTTTTTGTATATTTTTGGTTCTACTAATCCGAAAGCTTTTTCCACGAGTAAAAATTAGAAGGTGTACAAATAGCTCAAAAATCGCAAATGAAAGAAAAGTTGGACTAGAGGGGATTTCCATTGTCTGAACTTGAAAACCCTGCCTCAAACCTTATCTACTGAGGTCTAGTGCAACCAGGTCAAGGCTGCATTAGTGACGATAATGGGATTGGACAATACACAATAAATATTTATTTATTGCTAAGAAGATTAACAAAGATTCTAAATAGTATGAATTCTTAAAGCAATGCATTGCACAATACCATAATACGTTATATAAGTTAAACATAAATCTATCAAACTCATTTAACATTCTTCTCAAAAGATATACCAATAGATGATAATGAGTACAGAGTGATGCATATAATCTAAAATAGCTTGATGCTTTGTCCTTTACTTAAGTGTTATTTTGTTATTTTTTGTGACATTAACCAAGCTATAGCGTCAATTTGATAATATTAACAATATCATAAACATATCAATTACATTGGTCCATTAAACTATCAGAAACATTCTAAATCTATTCGAGTCAACAAGAATTTGTAATTAAAACTATAAGACCCTCAAAGAAACCGGCGACATACCTTAACCATGAAACCTGAAAATTTTCTTTAGGGGTTTTGAAGCATTATGTAAAAAATTGTGACCTCTGTTTCTGTTGCTATTGTTCTTAATTTTTGTTTCTTCAGTAATGTAAAGTGAGTTTCTATGCTTATGTTTGTCGTGTTTTTGACATTGTTTGTTTTATTTTGTGTAATGCAACAGCTATATATCATGGACCAACGCAGTTCGAGTGAGAGACCCACTAAAAAAACTAGAGGTCCAACATCATGCAAAAAATTGAAAGAAAAGTCTGCGAATAAGCAATTCGAGAAAGTTATTGAGTTTGATGATCAATATGGTTATCCAATTGGAAAATATGTTGCTAAATTCAAGTCGTATATAGAAGCAATAGTTAGAGTGCAAGTGGATATTAATATTCGTAGTTGGGATCTAGTAAGTGATGGATTAAAGGATACGATATGGGAAGACATTAAGGTATGTACGAATTGAAAAGAAGATTGTTTTAACATATATTGTCGTTCAAGTTTATATACAAGTTTCTTATATGCATTATTTTACTATTTCAGACTGAGTGGAATATAAAGGATGATGTGAGAAAAAAGGACACATTAAAATCTGCTGGAAAAATTTGGAGGGATTTCAAGTCTAGATTAGTCTGCCGGTACATGCGTGTAGACAAGGACCCCTACGAGTCATATGACTTCATCAGTAAAGAGCAATGGGATAAATTCAAGAATGATCATACAAGTGAAGAATTTCAGGTATATTAGTTGTATAAATTATATTGTATATTACTGATTTTTGTGATATGATTGTTTCATTTACTACAACATTATGTTTTCATTTTATAACAGAGTAAAAGTGACAAGCCAAGGGAGAACCAGAAATTTAATGAGTATCCACATTATCTTGGAAGAATTGGATATGCATCTAAAAAAACTAACTAGATGGTTGATGACCCTATTGATTCTTTACCTTCTTCCGAATCCATTAATTCATCGATTATATCAAATGATAGAACTGATCGTAGTTACGATTGGATTCGGGCGAGGGTTAGTAAGAGGGATGAAGGTGATGGTTATTACTTTCCGAAAGAGGAGACTAGGGATGTGATCAACAAAATGGTAAGAGTATTTAGTACAGAAATTTATATTTACATATATGCTTAAAATATTAATCATTAAATTGATTTTGGTACAGGTGGAATGGAAAGAAAAAGCCTCTCAAGGTTCATGGATTCCTCATGGGCATGATGACATAATGTTGCGTGCACTTGGAAAGAAGGAGCATGGCGGGCGTGTCAGAGGGGTTAGAGGAACAATTCGCGTAGGAGATGTATTTGGGACTGATAGAGGCAAGTCTCGTAGCGGTGTAATATCGATGGATGAGTTGGCTACAATTACTCAAGAAATAGAAACTAAAGTGACAAATAGAGTGAGAGAGGAGTACCAAGTACAAATGACTCAAATGAATATGAAGTACGAAGAAGTCATTGGTACATTGAATGCGAAGATTACGGGCATTTTGAATCATATTAGTCAGATGGGTATGCCTATTTCAGCTGACTCTTTTGGGGTGAAAATGAATACTCAAACAAATGAAGTTATTCAAAGTAGTTGCCACTCGGTGGATCCTATCTTAGAAATAAAGGTATACTTATTTTTACTCATTTTTCTGTCTTTAAATCATAAGTTATCATATAAGTGCCCTATATGATCCTAACTGAATTATTTTTATATGTCATTAACATAGAAGCCGACTCCATGCTGTCTATGTGTGATCCTTTCTAAGACCGACAGAGTGGTTGTGGCTAGAAGGACTGTTTTTCCACCGAATTCTGCGGGTGATGTTGTTCATGGTCAGCAAATGGAGTTACACAATGTGAGAGTATCCATTGATGATGTTTTTGCAGAATTTCAACTCACTCCCCTTCCCGTGCCTACTAGTGAACATAAAAGAGTAGGTGACGCTGCTAGTAGCTTTGTTCAGTGGCCTAAACAACTTGTAATGTTGGGGCATGTAACAAATTTCAAATTAACATTATTAATTATAAATGATTGTTGTCAATTCATTTAATTGATGTAAATGTTATTGTTTAACTTTATACCTAATTAGGATCCCATCTTATTAGAGAATGGTAAAGCATCTCGGTCCCCACCTGGCAAAAAAAATCAAGTTCATAGCAAAGGGTCGTCAACATTAGATCTCAAATTGAGTGAAAAATGTCAATGTTTACATAGTCTTATTATGGCAATGCCTTCTGTGGATGACTTGATTTCAATTCCTTTAGATTATGACATTTGCGTCGATGCTCCGAGGGAAGTAGAACAATCTATTTATGTCTCGAGTGAGGATGTACAACAATTTTGTAGAATGGAATGGTTGAATGTAAGTGTGTTACAAATTTTCATGAGGTGAGACTATAATTTTCATACATTCTCATTTATCTTTTATTTTGATACAAGTTTATTTATAAACTTACTAACGTTTAATTTGTGTCTTACATTTAAGGTACGTGAAGGAGATGTGTAAGGGATCTATTGTAGAATCCTTTGGATTCATGTGTCCGGGTCAACTAGCAAATGCAATAAATGATCCAGATGGCACAACTCGATACATTACAAATATTTTGCTAGGTTGTCAGTCGAACAAATTCATCTTAGTGCCGTACTTCGAAAAGTAAGAACATAATTTAACATTGTTATATGTAGATTCCTTTGCTAGAATGTTCATTTGATATAATTTAACATTGTTATTTAATTTCTAAAAATGTAGGGAGCATTGGATGTTACTTCTCATATCTTATGATCAAAATGCAATATATGTGTTCCACTCATTGAAGAGGGAAATGAATATGCAAATCAAGGCATTAATGACAGTGTAAGTAAATTATATATTAATTCCTAACTTATTAATATAATTTAACCATGTAAAACCCTTTTAACATATTTATTTACTCATATATTATATATATCTAATTTTGTAGGGCATTTAAAATATATCTTGCTCAAGGTGGCAAGAAGAAAAAAAATAAGTTGCATTGGTATACGGATGAGGTTAAGGTATAAATTAGTTGCTAAATTATCCAATAAAACTTGACTTTGCTGGTTTGTATAATATAATTTTAGCAAATTTTTAATCAACTTGACTATTTATATAGTGTCCTCAACAAGAAGGAGGTATCAAGTGCGACTACTATGTGATGCGGTACATATATGACATTGCCAAGTTACATCACCAGGCTCCCTTTACAAAATAGACCGAGGTATATTGTTTTTAATTATATGCATGCAATTAACAATTTCAGTCTAATAACAAATTTACCTTGTATAGTGGTTTTAATTATATGCTTAATTATATCTTTTTTATAATATTTTACAGGGTTTGAGTGGAAAAAAGTCATATTCTAAATTTGAAATTGATGAAATTCTAGACTTGTGGGTAGAATTTTTTATGAATGGTTGTATATGACCTTTGAACAAGTTTGAAATGTAATTTTACGAAATATAGTAGAATACAACAAATATATGACCTTTGAACAGGTTTGTAATGTAATTTTAGGAATGGATATCACGTTGTGATTGAACAGGTTGTAAATTTTGATTTGTATATATTTCTCTTTTGCAAATGAAATAGTTCAATTTTGTATTTTTGCCTTGTTGTGGCATTAGAAATAGTTTTTTAATGTAAAGGTAGGATATGGTATATTTTAAAATGATTTTTTTTAAATAACCATTATCATTTGTGTCGGTTGTCTTAAAGGTACGACGCAAATGATATCATTTGCGTCGATTAATATAAAGGTGTGACGCAAATGACCTTTATCATTTGCGTCGGTTAATATAAAGGTGCGACGCAAATGACCTTTATTATTTGCGTCGGTTAATATAAAGGTGCGACGCAAATGATAGTTTTTTGCGTCATCTGTTTAACCAACGCAAAATAGTCATGTTTTTACGTCTCTTCCATATGCGTCTCCTATTAACCGACGCAAAATAAGTATTTTAACCGATGCAAATGATCAGTTTTGTACTAGTGTATTGTGAATAGTGAACTGAGTAGAATGCCTCCGTGCTTTCATTTAATACAAGTTATAACTTAACACAAATCACATCAATAGCAGTCACATAATCTTCTTTAACTCTTATTTTTAACTATGAACAATAATTGCAATAAATGCTTAACTGCTACATTACATTTTGAAAAAACATATATGGCCTTTTTCCACAAACCGAGACACTGAAGTATGTTTCTCAATCATCATACCAACTACATTAGGCATATATCACATATGACAACACATTTGCATTTAATCACTTAGAAAGCAAATTCTTGGCTTCTCATCAGTAAAATGACTTCCATATTTCATATACTCATCACATATTGCTCAAGGCATTTTAGAACAATCACATTAACTCATCACATATACTTTGGTCTACACTTGCCAGGGTCATGCATTTATGATTGAAATGAAAGTTCTTGGCTTTTTATTCCTAAATACACAGACGATACACAAATGGAATTATCATCAGAAATATTGTCTAAGTATATGAGAACACAAGTAGCAATTCAAAGTCCATTGGGACACATAAATAATAAATTATAGACTTTGTTCCAAACTCTCAAATAGTTTTTGTGGAAGTAAACATTCATTAGAATAATTAAGAGATAGACAAGAGAACGTACCAAGGATGTAACGACCTGGAAAATTTGTTTATCTATAAATAATTTATCTATTCATATTTTATTTTTTTTCCTCTATATATATTAACGTGTATAGTTAATATATGATGTTTTTGAATATCTAAATATTTTCGGACCCATTAAAAGGGTTATTGTTGTTTGATTGTTGGTTGCAAGGATAAGCAATGATGTTTATGTTTGGTGACATCCGTAATTGTTTGAAGAAGCTTTGCGTCCAGACTGGTTAAATCTCATGAAGGACTTAAGAGCCTAAGTATGATGACATCATTGTGTTATGTTATTTTGATTAATAAGCTGCTTATGTGTCATCAAGTGGATTA
>CM025786.1:52489243-52508283 GCA_014636745.2 Centella asiatica | reverse complement strand
AAACGCCTTTGAATAAATAATTCTTTTATTAATAAATGAATAAGATTGCAAGATAAATGCTCCATCACGTCTAACGTGATTGGCTTGAGGGCATATTACTTTCAGAGGGATGGACTCGAATTAAGAATAATTAAAAAACATACTAGAAATGGAGCATGGAGCGTACCAGATGACCTGAGCTGTGAAATCCCAAATTTGAAATTAGGGTTTAGTATGTACCTTCACGAGTTCATCAATACCATTTCTTATCTGATTTATTGGTTAGGTATCGTGACCTAAGTGTTCTTCATTTGATTTTTCAAATAAAGTTCTTCTGGGCTTCAAACGCTTCTAAGTTTGCCATGGATTTCAGAGTTCTTCATTTGCTTTATCGTTGTTTTTCCCTTTCCTTTTAGTTCTCTCTGATTATAGTCGTTGTTTCACATCTCTCCATGAACCCTGCGAGTACTGATCATTGCTAGATTTCTGTAATCGACATTGCCCTTACACTGACTTGAGTATGTTGTCAGTTATTCATGCTTTGAAAACCATAGATTCAAGATTGATTGTTGACGAGGAAGTGAGGATGATGACTGATTCGGAAGAAGAAAAGTTTGCCTAATGTGGCAAAAACAATGATACCTCTTCACTTTACCAAATGCAGCAAGAATTTAAAATGGCTTAAAACATATTTTATTTATTAAAATTTTTTATTTACAGTATATGTGTATATATGTGGATAATTTTTTTAAAAAAATTTATAAGTAATTTTCATGAATAACCTAGTTAATTACTTTGGTATCTCCATCATCCCTAGGTCATGACGCAATTTATTAAATCTGTGTCTACTGAGTGGTTTTGTGAAAATATCTGCAAGATTGTGCTCAATGTCAATATGTTTCATATTTATAGGACCCTTATTTACGTTATCATGTAAGAAGTGATGACACACATCTGTGTTTTGACCAAGAGTGCAAGAAGGGGTTTTTACTTAAGTCAATCCCATTCGTATTATCACATAGAATGGAGATACTGTCAAATTTTATGTTGTAATCATTTAAAGTTTGTCTCATCCATAAAATTTGAGCACAACAACGTGCCGCTGCAATATATTTAGCTTTTGTGCTTGATATTGAGACCAAGTTTTGTTTCTTGGAAAGCCAAAAGAATAAACAACCACCTAAGAACTAACAAGTACAACTTGTGCTTCTTCTATCAATTTGATGATCTATATAGTCCCAAGTCAAAAAAGCACACAAACTCGAAAGGTTGACCTTTTGGATACTATAACCCTAAATCACATTTTCCTTTTAGATATCTAAAATTTATTTGCAGCAATTAGATGTGATTCTTTGGGGTTCGATTGAATGCAAGCACAACATAATATCGGGTCAGCTAGATGTAATGTACAATAGACTTCCAATTATACCGGATATTTCTTGGTATCTATTGGAGCTCCATTTTCATCCGCATTTAGCTTTTTTCTTATTAACATAGGTGTACATAGTGTTTTTACATTTTCAAAACCAAATTTCTTAAGCATTTCTTTGCAATATTTTGTTTGAGAAATATGAATTCCTTCATCACATTGTTTGATTTGTAAACCTAGGAAGAAATTTAATTCTTCCTTCATGCTCATTTCAAATTCTTTTCTCATACTATCAAAAAATCCATTACATAAAGAAATGTCAATCGATCCAAAAATGATATCATCAATATAAATTTGCACAACTAATATATGATCATTCTTAGTTTTGCTAGACAAGATTTTATCGACGGCTCCTATTTTAAAATCGTTATCAAGAAAGAATTTACTTGATCTTTCATACAATGCACGATGAGCTTGTTTTAAACCATAAAGAGCTTTGTGAAGTTTGTGAACGTAGTCAACATTTTCAAAATCTTCAAACCCCAAAGGTTGTTTTACATATACCTCCTCTTCAATAAAGCAATTTAGAAAAAAGCGGATTTCACATCCATTTAAAAATTTTATAACCTTTAAAACATGCAAATGAAAGAAGAATTCGAATAGATTCTAATCTGGCAACAAGTGCATAAGTTTCATCCAAATCAATACCTTCGTGTTGACAATACACTGGAGCTACTAAACGAGCTTTATTTCTTACCATCGTTCCATGCTCATCTAGTTTATTTCTAAAAATCCATTTTGTGCCAATGATGGAAACATTTTATGGTGTAGGTATTAACTCCCAAACCTTATTTCTTTCAAATTGCTCAAGTTCTTCTTGCATGGCTATAATCCAATTTTCATCTTTTAAAGCATCATTAGTATTTTTAAGTTCAATTTGAGATAAAAATGCACAATGCCCAACAATAATTCAAATTTGAGAACATGTGTGAACACCTAAGTTTGATTCCCCAATTATATTATCAATTGGATGATTTTTAATGATATGAAACTCTTGGTAAATTACCTAATTTAGGATCTTAGGATTTTTTTGTTATTACATTCACATGTGATGTCACACCAACAATTATTGTACATTATGTCATCTTCTCCTTGTAACAACATCAACTTGTAATACAATTTTATATAATATGCTTTTCCTCATTGTACTTTTGCTTTATATTTTGATAGTTTTGATGGTGGTAAGGTGGGCATAACACACTCCATTGGTGTTGATGGTGGTGATGTGAGAAACTGAAAAATTCTAAATGTATTTTACAATAAGAAATAATTTTATTTTGTGTTATTATATTTTTTTTGCATAAAGTTAGCCTTTTTAAATAGGAATGATAAATTCCTATCTACAATGAAAATTTTTATGATGATGTGATATCCATGATGATGAGGTTAAGTTCCTTAAAAAGGTATCAAAAAAGGGATTAGCAAATCCCATATAAGATTATATTGAACAACATGGAGGAAGAGGAGAGGGTTACGAAAGATTGGTGATTACGTGTTTGATTAGGAACTGTTTAGGTGGCTAAGTCTTCATGCATGTAGGACAGCAGTTGTATGCTGTCAAGACGTCATGATGAACAGTCATTTTACCGTCCAAATTAACCAATCGTTTTATTCCAATGTGTAACCTTAGTTTACTGCTCTTGAACTCTATAAATACCTCATTTGAGATGAAATTTTAATTCCTTTATCAAAATTTCTCTTCTAAAGAGTTTCGTTTAAACCTCCATAAATTTCCAAGTTCTTCTTTTGGAAATTATTGTCAGACCAGCTTTGATTTCACCCTTAAGAACGAAGAGGTAAGAACCTGGTACCCTACTTAGTTTCTTTCGTGCATAACATCAAAGATTTATGCTAAGTTTATATTTTTCTACATTCTCATGAGACCTCCTAGGCTGAGTTTGTTCATGATAAGCCTTCCATGGTAGCAAAAACAAGCTCTAATTTTAGTCTCTGACGAGATAATTTTAGTCTCTGACGAGATAATTCTTAGTCTCTGATGAGATATTCTTAGTCTCTAATGAGATATTTTTAGTCTCTGACGAGATAATTTTATTCTCTGACGAGATAATTCTTAGTCTCCGATGAGTTAAGATGACGTCATCAGTCTCTGATGAATTATTTAGTCTCTGATGACGTCAGCCTTAATCTCCGACAGGCTAAGTTTAGTCCTCGATGACGTCATCCGTAGTCTCTGATGAAGGAATTCTTAGTCTCCGATAGAGGAATTTCCTAGTCTCTGATGAAGGAATTCTTAGTCTCCGATGAAGGAATTTCCTAGTCTCTGATGAAGGAATGCTTAGTCTCCGATGGAGGAATTTCCTAGTCTCTGATAGGCAAAATATGTTAGTCTCTAATGGCTACGGATATCAGTCCCTGACAAGTTTGATAATGAGAAAATTATTCCCCGATGCATAGTCTGTTATCAAGACTATAAACCATTATTTTCTTAAAATTATTTTATGATGTTATTCTTTAAAACAGTAAAGTCTAAGGACATCACATACATATTTCTTTCATAAATTCTTATTAAGGTATTAAAATATTACTTGCATAATTTACAGAATCTCTCTCTCACAAGTAAATTAATTTGAATTTTGTGCAAAGGACTGAGGCAAGTATATTCTTACTCTTATGCTTATTTCAGTTAAGCGCATGATCAATTGATTCGACATGCGTACAAAATTATGACATTTAAATTTAAATTTTCTTGTGAAACAGAATGCTATGCTTTAATTTCCGCTAGCATGATATGAATAAAAGTGCATGGATATAAGGAAGCTTTGCTCTTTCAGCTATTTTTTTTCAATATTATATCTGTGCAATAAATGAGAATGCTATGTTCCTTAAATGGTGATGCCACATGGATGGTTAGAGGAAAGGAAAGGTGCTGATTTGTTCTTCACCTGACCTAGAGGAATTTTATGTGACTACGTATGTTCACACAATGAGGGATCATACGGGCACAGTTAGGTCAGCTGTATACCGTATGGTTAGCAGATCCAGCGGTTTTAGCCCCCGATGGATATTTTTACTTCAAGGAAGTTATGCTTTCTTTTTAAGAAGGATTACACAATTGTTTATCATCAGTAATCCTAAAGATTCCTTAAAGATTTCTGAGGCATTAGTATTGATTCACCAAGCCTCTTAGCAGAATTGAATTCTTTGAAACATTCCAGATTTGTTTTCCCAAATTGTTCATATACTTGTTGGGCGTGAACCGCTCATTCTTATTGAATTTTAATGTTTTGTAGGGCAGAATATTAAGGTTGAGCTCTCTGATAAGGGAAAGGCAAAGATGATCGGTTATTGAGTTTAGCTAACCCTTTGTAGTGCCGACAAGGAAGGAAGAAAGGAAGATGATCTGAAAAGTGATGTTTTATATTATAGTATAGAGACAGAATAGCTTCCGTTGAAAATGTAATATTTTGGGTTGTAATAACTCTTTAATATCATTTCTTTCTGTAGTTATTATATGAATGGATGTGTGGTTATCTTTTCCTTCTTTTGACGAATCCCTGATCCAGTAAGGGATTTTGGGGTCGTCACAGGTGAGGCGACCACACCATTGTTCTCCTACCTAGACTATGTTTCTAGAATTGGGGGCCGCAAATATCTTTTTATTATTACATTCACACACAATTTCACACCGACAATTATTGTATATATAGTTATCTTCTCGTTGTTAAAACATCAACTTGTAATACACTTTTACATAATACACTTATCCTCATTCTTCTTTGCTTTATATTTTGATAGTGTTGATGGTGGTAAGGCGAGCATAACACACCCCATTGGTGTTGGTGGTGGTGAGGCGAGCATAACATGGTGCTCCTACCTAAACTAAGTTTTAAGAGTTGGGGCTCCATAGCGTATTGCCGATGCCAACCTCACATGCCTAGTTTAGAGATGCCAAATCAGTTTTCTCTCTCATCCAAATACCCATAATGGTAACCCACAACTTAACTCCAACTTTTTCTCTGCAATAGTGGCATTTGATGACCGATTCATCAATTGCCAACTCAGCACTCACTAACTTAACTTTTCTCTCTTTCCACACAATTTTCACATTAAACCAAATATTATATTAAATTTATAATTAACAATAATATTTTTAATAACAAATATATAAACATATATTTAATAATCAATTTCAAATATAAATAATTAAGTCGCATCAACTACATTTTTTGATTTTTTTCAAATGTTATTTTTTTGTTTTTTTGTTATAATTAAAAACATTAGTAATTTAAAATGTTCTTTTATCTAATTAAATTAGTTTGGTTATTTTAAAATCAAAATAAAATAAATATAATTATGCAATTATAATTATTGAGAACTGGAATTTATATAAATAATATAAAATTTAAATTCAGTCAATTAATAAATAACTTCAATATTTTGATTAAAATCACATTACAAAATGAGAAAAAAACAAATAGATGGGTACAACACGGTATATTTTTAATCTTCTTTCTCAGTACCAAATCGCTACCATATATTTTTTATCAAGTCATTTTTTAAGGTCGCGTGTTCAATTCTATTTTTTAAATGCTCTTTCTTTTGGATATAGTTAACGATATTGATGATTCTCTCAGTTGAGTATTGAAATTGTCAGTTGTTTGACATGTCACACATACTGGTACTACATAAGTTCACTTGATCAAACTCAAAATGATCAACATAATGCTCGTACGTATCGTGTTCATCCTCAATGATCATATTGTGCATTATTGTGCATGCTTGCGTAATGTGAGACAATTGTTGAGTACTCCATTGTAATGATGGAGTTCGTAGTATTGAAAACCGCAATTTTGAGCACTCCAAATGCATGTTCCACGACCTTCGAGCTGACACTTGACAATGTGCGAACAATTTGTCCTTCGTAGTTTGAGGAATGGTGATGGATTTGATGAAAGAATCCCACTACGGATATATACCATCAATAAGATAGTATCACATGTTATGATGACCATTAACTATAAAGTTCACTTGTGGGGCATTTCCATTCAACAGATTATCAAATAGAGAAGATCAGTAATGAACATTTAGATCATTGCATGAACCTAGTGTTGGGGTTTTGACAAATAAAACGTAGCAGAAAAACGATTTAAAACAAAAAAAAATAAAAAACGAAACCCTAACCTGAGGATCCATACGAAACAATTTAATACAGATGGTTTAAGATTTTACCGATTAAAATTGTAGAATCCAAAGCTTTGATGAGAGTGTTGAATGTCTCCGAATCTTTATGCAATCCAATTAGACGGCGTCTCTACGGTATCCACACGAACACCCCACAAACCGTCTCACGATATGAAGTAAGGAGAATTGCAGTGCTAGTTGTTCAATCTATTTCTCTCACTCTCTCTTAACTCTAGTCTCTCTCTTATGAGCGACTAGGGTTTTTCAGAAAGTATATATCGGAGAGAACAATTGATATATCCTATATATAGCTGTCTATAGAGTAATCCAAAACCCTAATCTAATTAGGAAAAAAAATCCAAATTTTAGATTTATTATATATTTTAATCAAGTCTCAATTAATTAATATATATATATACAAATAAATATATATTCGTATTACCTTCCAAGGGACTCTACTACAGATTACATATATAATTTAAAGTAATGATTTAATTAAAATCAATTTTATTGATATATTAAAATCACCGACATTTAAATTATATCTCCTTAACGAATATTCCTAATATGCGATCCTGTAGGTTATTATTACGTTGGCAATAATTTTAAATCATATTATAAAATTATAAATAGTGAGTGACATCTAGTAATACATCACTGTTACCCAAGTAATAATAAAGTCGTTGATTCAACGCAACCTTTTCGTGACCAATGTTTCAATATAATTTAATTCTTTTAACCTTGATATCTAAGATTAAATTCAAGTTTTGGATGTGACATCCTCTTCACAATTTAATCTCAATTTTCTTGATCAATGAGTAGACTACATGAAACAAATCTCTATTTGAGCATAGTCATGCATTTTATAGTCTCACTCAATCAAGAGACCTATAGATATCACTCCTAATTTATAGGAGGGTTAAATTTCATCTATATCATTCTCATTTCTCACATAATTCATGATGCATCCAACAATCACCTTTATCGTCCACCCAGTTAAGAGTTACTTTTAGCAATATCAAAACACATAACTCTTTGTGTAGAAATGTCATGACTTCAGGTCGAAGGACCATTACATCATTGTCACTATGAGAATTACTTTTGACACATAGCATAATGCTCCATATAGAATTCTCATGGTGAGTCTGTCCAGTACACTGTTCTCTAACACGTATTTATGCATCAACTTAATATATTTCGTATATATTTATGACTAATGAGATGTGGTTATTAATCAATCCAAATACTAGTCTCAATGTATTATTGTTATCCCACTAACAATAATACTCGACTAGATACATTTAAGAATAATGATATATAACATACTTATATGATCTCATATTCAAGTCACATACTTGAATCCATATAATTAGTATCATTTTTCTAAGGACATTTATTATGCTAACATTTATATAACACAATAAATGAAAGACAATATAAGAAATTATCATTTAACCAAAAAATAACATAAATATAGTATCACAATCATTACATAATTGGTTACCAACACCTAGAACACAAAAAAAACGCACGTCATATCCATCGATCTTGCGATGGAACAACCTCAACTACAATGGTTGTTGTCTTATTACGTCCTTAGTACATTCCTTTCTAAGCTGTCTGAGAATTTTATGTCATGTGTTGAATGATGTTTAATTGTTTGTTCACTTTGATTATTGGTGAGTATATTTTGGACTAGATGTATTGCCCATGGAATTATGCGATTAATTGCTTTTTGAATTTCTCTTCATGGATACTATTATCCCAGAATGCCATTATTGAGCTCATTTTGAACTTGAAAGTATATAAATATTTGGTATAAAGATGTATAGGTGTGAAAAAAATAGTTTTTTAGTTGTTCATTATATAGAGAATTGAATGCCTCTAAATGGTTCAATTGAACCTGTGACTTGACTTAAAATTATTGATGTGTAGTCTACTTTATTGGATGACTTGATGACTCCGTAAAATTTGAAATTGCATTGACAGTCTTGAAAGATTTCATTTGATACCTCCGTAAGGATTCCTCAACAACATAATAAAAGTTGCTACATAAACAACAAAATAAATATGACAGAGATAATCGTAATCACGGATGGGTGAAGTAATTCCCAACTTTGTATGTACGATTAAAATTATTGTAAGGACAATATGTTGTCCCGTCCCCTTTTTCTAGCAATGCTTTCTTCTTGCATTTGGCCTTCATTTCTAATTCAACCTTCTTGAGTAAATTTGGATATAGGTAGTCTTCCAATTTTCGCACAGGAAAAATGACTATTTAGTCACTAAGCTCTTGCCTTGTTTTTAATTTGATCACTCAACTAAAACACTTTTTAATTTAGTTACTGAATCAAAAACATATTTTCATTTTAGTTACTCAACAATAATTAATTTTTCAATCGAGTTGACTCATAACAGAATTTTTACAATTTCACCTGAATTACTAACTTATATCTCAATTCTAGTGACACGTGATATGTATGTGCTAACCTATATCTCAATTTTGAAATGCTATAATATGAATGCATAATATTTTGATGATTTAGGAGACTTTTGTTTGCGATCTTATATGACAATTTATCAATTTAAGTATTAATTATTTGTTGAATTATCTAAAAATTATATATTTATATCACATGATACTAGAAACGTGTGTCAAGTGATAATTTAAAATTTTAGTTGAAATCAATTCAATTGAAAATTATTGTTAATTGAATAACTGAAATGAAAAAAATTCAATTGAATAACTAAATTGAAAAGAAGGCATGAGTTCAGTAACTAAATAGTAATTTTTCCCATTTTCGCATAGGTGTCTTGGCAAATTGTTGAATAATTTTCTCTTTTCCATTTGCTCGAGAAGCTAGTGGAGGCTGTTGACTTGCCATTTTAAAAGCTCTAAGATTAATTAGAAGAGGAAGGTAGTGCAAACAATAATCAGATGATCCACTCATTATATACAATTTTTTTATGAAAATATTTATTGCATTGGATTCCAAATGACAACTCTCAACTATTTGATAGTTGTAACAATTTGAATTAGATGCCCTTCGCATGTCCGTAGGATTAGACTTGTCAATACATATCTTGAAAAAATAAATTAGATGCTTTTACATGTGTTATCAGTAACAATTGGAATTAGATACATTCACGTCTGTAGTATTAGACTTATCTGTGCATATCTTTGCAAATCGAGACATAAAAGTAATTGATTTTTCCATATCTTTGCATGCCATCAAAGTAATTGTTACTATCCGTATCTTTAGATTTCTTCAATGGCTACGTGATCTAATGCCATGAAGCAATTGATTCTATATATATTAGATATTAATATTAAAAATTTAAATGTATTTTTTTATAATAAATATACTTTTTTAATAAATATATTTTTACACTTCAACTAATAAATATATTTTTTTTATAATTTAATTTTAAATAAATTGTTTAAAATGTTCAAGTATAATATTTTATTTATTATCAATATTATATTTAAATTGGTTGTGATAAAAAATTGATACATTAGATGAGGTTTGAGTATTTCAATAAAGCAAATGCAGTTACATGTCTTAGTGTTCATGTGCAAAGTTCTGCTTTCAATGTTCAATAATGGTACAGAGCTTTTGCATTAATTGCATTAAAATAATATACAAGAAAACCATGTAGTGGAAACAACCGGACAATGTACAACAAAATCGAACAAACAAGTAAAAAACAAGAACAATGTGGACCAGGTTCAATCAAATCCAACATGCCAAATACCCTTGCCAACTAATGATACATATGCTTCTCCCAATCAGCTTGGTTGTTATCCACCCATTGGATGAAATCTCCAAGCATTGTTGTCGTTTTCATCTTTATTTCAACAGACCACTTCTAGTGCAGCGAGTGATAGCCAACAACAGCAACATGGTGCACAGCAGGGGGAGGTCCGGAGGCAACAGGGCAAGCTGGTATTACGCCGACACAGTGACAACAACTCCTAGGTCTGCATAATAATTCTAAGTCCTTGTATCGCTTGCATGATAGGAATGATGATTTTGATTGGATTATAGATACAAGTGTGACACACCATGTGACAGGAAATTTTGGCGACTTGACTAATGTTAAGAAAATTGCGAAGTGTCCGATTGGTTTTCTTAATGGTAAATCTGCTAAGGCTAATCAAGAAGGGACAAGACGAGGAAGTTAATTGGAATCGGTGAACAACGGGATGGACTCTATTTTTTTCATGGGGTATCTCAAGCGAAGGCTTTAGCAATCAATGGAGACAATTCAATGGAGCTGTGGCTCAAGCGACTAGGACATCCGTCGGAAGTAGTGAAGTTGGTGCCTAATGTGAGTGTTTCGAGTAGGAGTCATAACAAAGCTTGTGGTGTATGTTTCATGCAAAGTAACCTAGAACTAGTTTTCAAGTTAGTGAGAATAAAACAACTGACATTTTTGAGTTAATTCATTCTGATTTGTGGGGTTCTTATAGGACTCATTCCTCCTGTGGAGCATTTTATTTTTTGACTATAGTAGATGATTTTTCTAGAACCATATGGGTTTACTTCTTTTCAAATATAACAAAAGTCAGAGAAGAATTTTCTGAACTTTGTTGCAACGATAGATGGCCAATTTGAGAGGAAAATAAAAATTGTCTATAGTGATAATGGGACCAAATTTAATTGTCTTGTTGATTACTTTCATGAAAATAGCATTATTTTTGAGACCTCATGTGTTGGTACTCTTCAACAAAATGGGAGAATTAAATGAAAACATCGTCATATTTTAAATGTTGCTAGGGCATTGTTTTTTTAGGGAAATTTGCCAAAGTATTTTTGGGGGGATTGCGTGTTAGTTGCATGTCATTTAATTAATCGAACTCCGTCATGTTTGCTTGATAAGAAGACTCCTTATAAGGTGTTGTTTGGAAAGAAACCATCATAAGATTTAATTCGAGTGTTGGGTCTCTTTGTTATGCTAACTATCGATGGACTAAAGGCGATAAATTCAAAAGTAAAAGTACGAAGTGTATATTTGTTGGCTACCCATTTAGGAAGAAGGGGTGAATATTATATGATTTAGAGACAAAAGTGTTTTTCGTCTCTCATGATGTGAAATTTTTTGAGGACGAGTTTCCATTTGCTAGGCAACAACAATCTGTTGAAATTAGTGAAAATAATAACAATGTGGATGTGTATGACGATGATTTTAGGAGTTGGCACAACAACGGGCTGGAGGTGTAGGAGTTAGGTGAGGGAAGTGACTAAAGGTGGCGGTAATGCAGGGGGGTTGAGTGTGAGTGAGGTTGATGTTATGGAGGTGCATATGGAGGGTAACGGGATTGAGGGGTAGGTGGGAGAGCAACCACAGTATGACGACCCCAAAATCCCTCACTGGATCAGGGATTCGTCAAAAGAAGGAAAAGATAACCACACATCCATTCATAGTATAAATACTGGAAAAAAAGACAATATTAAAGAGTTATTACAACCCAAAATATTACATTATCAGCGAAAGCTATTCTATCTCTATATTTTAATACAAAACATCACTCTTCAAACATCTTCCCTCCTTCCTTCCTTATCGGCACTACAAAGGGCTAGCCAAACTCAGTAACTGATCATCTTTGCCTTCCCCTTGTCAGAGGGCTCAGCCTTTATATTTTGCCCTGCAAGACATTAAAATTCAACAAGAATGAACAATTTACGCCCAACAAGTATATAAACAATTTGGGAAAGCAAATCTGGAATGTTTCAAAGGATTCAATTCTTTTGAGAGGCTTGGTGGAACAATACTAATGCCTCAGAAATCTTTAAAGGATCTTTAGGATTACTGATGATAAACAATTGTGTAATCCTTCTTAAAACAAAGCATAACTTCTTTGAAGTAAAAATATCCATCGGGGGCTAAACCCATTGGATCTGCTAACCATACGGTATACAGCTGGCCTAAATGTGTCCGCATGATCCCTCCTTGTGTGAACGTATGTAGTCACATAAAATTCCTCTAGGTCAGGTGAAGAACAAATCAGCACCTTTCCTTTCCTCTAGCTATCCATGTGGCATAACCTATTTAAGGGACATATCATTCTCGTTTATTGCACAGATATAATATTGAAAAATAACTAATAGAGCAAAGCTTCTTTATATCGATGCACTTCCATTCATATCATGCTAGCAGAAATTAAAGCATAGCATTCTATTTCACAAAGAAATTTAAAAATAGAAGTCATAATTTTGTATGCATGTCGAATCAATTAATCATGCGCTTAACTGAAATAAGCATAAGAGTGAGAATATACTTGCCTCGGTCCTTTGCAACAAAGATTCAAATTCAACTTACTGGTGAGTGAAAGATTCTGTAAATTATGCAAGTAATATTTTAATACCTTAATAAGAATTTATGAAAGAAAATGTGTATGTGATGTCCTTAGACATTTAGTGTCTTAAATCTGGCATAATAACATCATGAAATAATTTTAAGAAAATAATGTTTTATAGTCTTGATGACAGATTGTGCATCGGGGAATAATTTTCTCATTATCAAACTCGTCAGGGACTGATATCCTTAGCTATCAGAGACTAACATATTTTGCCCATCAGAGACTACGGATGACGTCATCAGAGATTTAAACTTAGCCTATCGGAGACTAAGGATAACGTCATCAGAGACTAAACCTAGCCTGTCAGAGACTAAGGATGCGTCATCAAAGACTAAACTTTAGCCTGTCGGAGACTAATGATGACGTCATTAGAGAATAACGTTAACCTGTCGAAGACTAAGGATGATGTCATCAGAGACTAAACTTAGTCTGTCGGAGACTAAGGATGACGTCATCAGAGACTAACGTTAACTTACCAGAGACTGATTTAAACTTCCTTCATCAGAGACTAACAACATTTTCTTCATCGGAGACTAAGAAAATCCTTCATCAGAGAGTAACATCTATCTCATCAGAGACTAACATATTAGTCATCAGAGACTAACGAATATCTTATCAGAGACTAAAGTATCTTGTCAGAGACTAACTTTAACTCATCAGGGACTAGAATTATCTCGTCATAGACTAATATTAGAGCTTGTTTTTGCTACCATGGAAGGTTTATCATGAACAAACTCAGCCTAAGATGTCTCATGAAAATGCAAAAGAATATAAACTTAGCATAAATCTTTGATGCTATACACGAAAGAAACTAAGAAGAGTCCACGTTCTTACCTCTTCGTTCTTAAGGGTGAAATCAAAGCTTGTCTGAGAATAATTTTTCGAAAGAAGAACTTGGAAATTTATGGAGATGATAAGTTTAAATGAAACTCTTAAAAGAGAAATTTTGGTAAAGGAATTAAAATTTCATCTCGAATGAGGTATTTATAGAGTTCAAGAGCAGTAAGCTAAGGTTAAGCTTTAAGATAAGATTATTGGTTAATCTGGACGGTAAAACGACTGCTTATCATTACTCTTTAACAGCTAACAAGTCCTACATGCACAATGCCTTGATCGACTATTGCCACTTAAACAACTCTTTGATCAACACGTAGGTATAAATCTTACGTAATCCTCTCATCCTCTTCCAAGCTGATCAATATAATCTTATATGGGATTTGCTAGTCCCCTTTTTAATACCTTTTTAAGGAACTTAACCTCATAATCATGGATATCACATTATCATAAAATTTTCATTGTAGATATGAATTCATCATTCATATCTAAAAAGACTAACCTCCATGCAAAATAAAATAACACAAAATAAAATTATTTCTTATCGTAACATACATTTAAAAATTTTGGGTTCTCACACACAGACTACTGTAGGCATGGTAGAGGAACAACTTGCACATTTAGAATAACTAGAAGCGGAGGAGGTCACAGGAAGTGGTGTGACGCAAGATACAGCGGCTCCTATGGGCCTTTGGATGCAACCAAATTTTTTATCCAAGCTTCGTGATTTTGTGATCCATACCATACGGAAAAAGAGTCCCTCAAGAGTTCATTGACTTCACCACCTTCTTCAGGTACTCCGTATCCTATAACACATTTTGTTAATTGTGATAACTTCTCTGCGAAACATCAACAATTCCTTGCAACAATAAATGCAGGAAGAGAGCCTAAGAATCTCAAAAAGGCTATGAAGAGTGAAGGATGGAGGAAAGCAATCGCAGAAGAGATTCGAGCCCTTGAAGATCAAGGAACATGGGTACTTGAAAAATTATCCCCAGGAAAGAAAGCACTTGGAAGCAAATGGGTGTATACTGAGAAGTACGATACATACAGAAATCTCCAGAGATTGAAAATGAGATTTGTATGTTTTGGAAATCATCAAGTTGAAGGAATCGATTATAATGAGACATTTGCCCCAGTAGCTAAAATGGTGACAGTTTGAACATTTCTGGTGATTGAAGCAATTAAAAGATGGAGGTACATCAAATGGATATATACAGTGCTTTCCTACATGGTCATCTTGAGGACGAAGTGTATATGTTGTTACCTCTGGGATTTGATAGTAAAAAGTCCGACATGGTCTGCAGAATGAAAAAAATCACTATATGGGTTAAAACAGGCACCAAGGTGTTGGTTTGCGAAACTAGCAGTGACATTGAAGAGATATGGTTTTTCATAGTCATACTTGGATCATTCCCTATTTACGTTGATGAAAGGGAAGATTCAGATTAATGTGTTAATATATGTAGATGATATGATAATTGTAGGGAATGATAAAATTGAATTAACTGCTTTCAAGGCATATTTAGGGAGATGTTTTAGTATGAAGGACTTGGGTGCTTTGAAGTATTTCTTAGGGCTAGAGTTAGCCCGTAGTGCTGAAGGATTTTTTATATGTCGAAGACCATATGCCCTTGATATTATTTCTGAAGCAGGGTTGCTGGGAGCTAAACCTGTAGAGTTTCCTATAGAGCAGAATCACAAGTTGGCATTAGCCAAAGGAAAATTGATGGAAGATGCATAACAATACAAAAGACTTATTGGACGACTAATTTATCTGTCTGTTACAAGGCCAGATCTGGCTTATTCAGTTCATATCATGTCTCAGTTTATGCAGCAACCTAGAGAAGAACATTGGGAGGTGGCCCTACGTGTTGTACATTATTTGAAAAAGAATCCTTGTCAAGGGATTCTACAGAGGTCCGATAGTGACTTAAGTTTAGAGGAATGGTGTCATTCAAATTGGGCGAGTTGTCCTCTCACTCGGAGATCTTTGTCTGGTTGGTTGGTGTTACATGGTTATTCACCGATTCCGTGGAAAACTAAGAAATCATACAATATTAATATCTTCTGCAAAGGTTAAATATCGTTTGATGGCTGCGATTACGTGTAAGTTGAAATGGTTGAAACAACTTTTAGGTGAGTTAGGGGTAAGTCATGCAAAGGGAATGAGATTATTTTGTGATAGTTAACAGTCATCATACATTGTACAAAATCCTGTTTTTCACGAGTGCACGAAGCACATTGAAGTGAAACAACTTTTAGGTGAGTTAGGGGTAAGTCATGCAAAGGGAATGAGATTATTTTATGATAGTTAACGGTCATCATACATTGTACAAAATCCTGTTTTTCACGAGTGCACGAAGCACATTGAAGTGAATTGTCATTTTATCAAG
This sequence comes from Centella asiatica, assembly GCA_014636745.2. Taxonomy (NCBI): domain Eukaryota; kingdom Viridiplantae; phylum Streptophyta; class Magnoliopsida; order Apiales; family Apiaceae; genus Centella; species Centella asiatica. Next base: position 52,492,139 of record CM025786.1, on the reverse strand, counting down.
GATGTGTTTCAGGAGGGTATTATTTCTCCTTCATATGTTTCAACGAATGTGAAATTGGCAGATATTTTTATAACAGCGTTGGGAATGACACAGTTGGAATTTTTATTACGCAAGTTGGGTGTAACAGCCCCAAAATCCTACACGGAATTTGGGCACCATCAATTAAAGGAGAACAGTTAGTAATACATCCATACAACATTTATATACTAAGTATTATTAGTACATTTTTACAAAATTTAGAGTAAAAATCCTGGAACGGAAACTATTCTATTACAATAGTTGTAACGACTCTCCTTGGGTGTTCTTTTTAGGCTACTCCATTTGTTCCCTTCTCTTTCTGTCATGGTTCAGTGCCTTACTCATATCCTGAAATTACGAACTAAACAAAAATGAGCGATTTATGCTCAACAAGTATATAAACACAGAGGAAAAGGAAATAAAATCTTTAAAGAACTTAATCAATAGTATAATTCTGTTTGTGAGGTTTGGGTGAAGCAAAACCACCACCTCAGAGTTCTCATAAAACTTCTAAGGATCTCAGATGATAACACAATCATATGATCCTCCTTCAATAAAATGACCTTTTATCCATCAGGGGCTAAATCCGTTGGATCTACTAACTATACCGTAACTAGTGGGCTAGACTATACGACATGGTCCAGTAGTCAAGTTACATCTAGGTCAGGTGACCTGTAGTTACATCTAGGTCAGGTGACAGAAGACATCATCACCTTCTCTTTTCTCTTGCCAACCACGTGGCATGTTCCACATTTTAAGGAACATAAAAGTCTCATAGTCTCATGAACCATTTAAGGGACATAACATTTTCACTCATTTGCACAAATATAATATTGAAAAATAACTGATAAATCAAAGCTCAGTTATATCCATGCATTCTCCCTCATAGTATGCTAGCAGAAATTAAGGCATAACAATCTGATTTACAAGAAAATCTAAACATAAAGGTCATAACCTTGTACGCATGTTGAATCAATTGATCATGAACTTAATAGAAATAAGCATAAGAGTGAGAATATACTTGCCTTTGTTTTTAGCTGCTAATCTAATTCACTTGCTTGGTGAAATACCTTTGTAAAATATGTATGTTGACATAACATGGAAATCTATGATTTGAATATAAATGTGAGTATGTACATATGTGATGTCTGTGATGTCCGTGCATTTCTTATCTCTTTGATGTTTGATTTAATCATTTGATGTGTTGGAAATTGAGACTTTTTAATTTATATAAGATTTTCATATTGTTAAATATGACTGTTAAATATTCATATTATTCATCGGGGATAAATTTTGGTCCATCACAGGATAAATTTACCCATCAGGGGACAAATTTACCCATCAGGGAATGATTCACCCATCATGGGATAACTCACTTGTCAGGGGGATAAATTTCTCATCAGTGGATAATTTACTCGTCGGTGGATAAACTGGCCATCAGTGGATAAATTTTGTTCATCGCCAAACTTGTCGGTAATCTATTTGACTACCGCCAAACTTTCTTGGCTGTAGCCAAACTCATAAGCCATCGTCAAACTCACTTGGCTATCAGCAAACTCATCAGTGGATAAGTTGTTCAACGCCAAACTCATCAAGACAGCGCCAAACTTATCGATGGATAAGTTATTTAGCGCTAAACTCATCAAGTCAGTGTCAATCTCGTCGATGGATAATAACATCAGAGGATAAAATTAAAACGGTCAGAGACTAAAAATTTGTCCATCGGAGACTAACAAAATTTTTCATCAGTGACTAACAAAATTTGTTCATCAAATAGTAACAAAAATTATTTATCGGAGGCTAACAAAAAATTTTCATCGGAGACTAATTTTTTTATATACTGTCGGTGTGAGAACCCTAAAATAAAAATAGGATTATGATGAATGGATGATTTATTCATTCATATTTTGTATAAAAGATTTATTCCCAATTTGTATGAATAATTAATTCATATCTTGAAGGAGAATATTTTTATGTTAATATGATGTCCAAAATTTAATGTCAATTCCTTCAAGGGATATGAATATGAGAATCTCAAATCTCATACAAGATCAAGTTAATCAACATGTAAGGAGATGGAAGAGTTATGTGAATTTAAAGAAGAATGTCATTAGATGATTACGTGTATTAGTGTTTGATTAGTAAGCTATATATGTGTCAACAGCTGATTAAGATTAAGCTGCATGTGCGCCAGCAACTGTTTCGTATTATACCAACTAGTAAAGATGAGCAGCCATTGTACCGGCCAAGTTAGCCAATCACATTACCTCAAGACATAATTTTAGTCTACTGCTCTAATTGATTTACGAACACTATAAATACATCATTTGAGGTTAAATCCTAATCTCTCTCTTAAAGCTTCTCTTTAACCAACCATCCTCATAAATTTCAAGCTCACTTTCTTGAGAAACTGTCCTTTTCTAGAGCAGCCAAGCTTTTAAAGATGAAAAGGTAAGAGCTTTATACTAATTGTATACTATGTTCTGTTCAATTTTTCTCATACATAACATTTGAAAGTATTAGTCGTGCATTATGAGCTATCCAAGAAAAGAATAAAGCTTCAAAAGTTGTAGTAGTATTCTTTTGCATCTATGAGTGTGAGTGTGTGTGTATTATGTAAGAAATGGTACCCATAGCAGATAGGATAATGATGCACCCTAAGTTGGGTTTATCCTTTGCTAGGTATCAACCATGAGCATAGAAAAAATTTTCCATTGTAGCAGAGATAAGTCCTAACTTAGTCTCAGATAGCATAATGTTAGTCTCTGATGAGTAACAACATTAGTCTCCGATGAGTAACAACGATATTCTCCGATGAGTAACAACGATATTCTCCGATGAGTAACAACGATAGTCTCCGATGAGTAACAACGATAGT
>CM025786.1:52289130-52489233 GCA_014636745.2 Centella asiatica | reverse complement strand
ACAACGATAGTCTCCGATGAGTAACAACGATAGTCTCCGATGAGTAAATCATGTTAGGATCCGAGAGACAAAAATGTTAGTCTCCGAAGAGTTTGGCGCTGAATAATTATCCACCGATGAGTTTGGTGCTAACTTAAGGAATTTGGCACTGAGTTTAGCGCTGACTAAACAGTTGGCGATGAGTTTGGCGACAGCCAAGATAGTTTGGCAGTAGTCAAATGAATTACCGACGAGTTTGGCGATGAACAAAATTATCCCCTGATGGGTAAAGTTATCCCCTAATGGATAAGTCATCCCCTGATGACTATCCCCTGATGGGTGAATTATCCCCTGATGGGTAAGTCATCCCGTAATGACTATCCCCTGACGGGTAAGTCATCCCCTGATGGTCGAGGATCATCCCTTGATGACCAAGGACCGTCCCCTGATGGCCATCCCATGATCATGCACACCCCCTAATGACCATCCCCTGATCATGCACACCCCCTGATGGTCATTTCTCTGCTTCAGTAACTACTCACATATGCTCATTCTCCTATTTATTTTCAAGGCATAGATTTCTCATGTTATATCAACGATCATGTTTTACAGAACCTCTCATTCACCAGTATTTTGAATTTAGAAATTAGCTAAAGACCAAGGAAAGTATATACTCACTCCTTTTTTATTCAATATGTATTAACATTCATTCGATATACGTAAGTATCCAGTATTATGTTACGTCCTATTCAATTTCAATTTCTTTAAAGATAAGTAACATACAATCTTTTGATCCGATGTACATGAAAGATATTGTACTAGAATCAAACATTCTTTGGGCGAATGTTAGCTTTTCAAATTCACTAGCACGCCAAGGCAAATCCTATACGAATATATCAAGATTTAATTGTTCTCACCCCCTACTTGTAAAAGTATATTTGTATGGGTAACTAATGACTAAGGAATGATAGGGGACGAGAACCAAGACATCGGTGACTGAACCCTCACAGATAAAAATGTCTGCTTGACTATGTATGTCAATATGATGAAGTCAGACGGTGGTCAAGTTGGCCAACTGATGCACCATTTGATGAAGAGATGATGAAGTTAGACGGTGGTCAGGCTAGCCAGCTAATACACCATTTGATGAAGAGAGTCCTAAGGGCACATGCGCCAAACGGACATGGTTATAAGGCGCATGTGAATGATTCAAAATTTCTTTCAAATAAAGGGTCAAATCCTTCGTTATCACTTGGGGACCCTTAAAGTTACATGTTTATTAAATTATTAGGAGGTGCCAACATTGTTTCGCCCAACCTCATCAAACATTAAAGCCCTATGAATTATCTACTTTTAAGGACATACCCAACTTATGAATATATACTTGTTGAGCGTAAAACACTCATGTGGATTATTATGAAATGTTTTTTACAGATTATGAAGAGAAGACCAACCCGACTAATAAAGGCAAAGAAAGGGTGACATGATGAACGCTTTTTAATTGCTCTCCTATGGATGGATTTTAAAGGAAGGGTGAAGCGTAAAGATAGTATAGAAATATTTGGATTGTAAGGCCTATGGGCCCTCACGGACTTCCGCTGTAAAAACAATTATTTTGGTTATGTAATAGAGATTATATTTCTCTTATTCCATGATATGTATGCTTGGTTAATGATGATTTTTTGTTGTCAATTTCTGACGGTATCCAAAGTCCAGTGTGGGATTTTTAGGGTTGTCACAGTCGGAGACTAACTTTTAACCTACCAGAGACTAATTTCATATTGTCGGAGACTAAGTTAGAATTTGTCTCTATTATATAAGAAGACTTTTCATATATTTGTGGATGATGTTTATCAATGGATAAACATAACTGAGGCCATTCTCTCATCATCTTTTCTGCAATGTGTATAATTCCTTCTCACAATACACACACACACAGTTGTAAATGAATATTATTGTAGCCTACTGTAGCCTTTATAGTTGCAGAGTCGTGCTGCTCTTGAAGCCTTATTCTATTTTTAGAGAGGTTGAGGGAGAAAACGTGAGTATTCCTTATTGTTTTCTTATTCTTATGGACACTTTTAAACTCCAAGAACTCTAATTTCCTAAGACACAAGCATGGTGTTTTACCTACTAATATAAAAACTGTTTAAAAGTTAATATAGTTGGTATGTTTCAATATTTTCTATATTCTCCTCTTTTAGCATGCAAAACTAATAACTCTTGATGTTATGGGTATGTTTTTAAAATATGTTTTTTGAACAAAGTGTTTTACAATATGATATGAATGAATAAGGACAGAAATCAAAATAGAACAGAGCATACGATTGGTATAAATCTCTTACCTCTTTAAGCTTTTAAAGAAGGAATTAGAATACTTGTGCTGCTCTTGAAAACGACAACTACTCTTGAAAAGGAAGAATGATATTTATGTGGGTGTCGGGTAGAAATAATTTATTTTTTTTGAAAGTGAGGGTAGGATTACACCTTAGGTGATGTATTTATAGTGTTTGCAAATCAACTACAGCCATTGGATCATTTTAATGAAAAATTTTCAGTCGTTGGCTGGTTTGGCTAGAAATATGTCTTTGGGATGATGTGATTGGCTAGCTCGGCCGATATAGCGGCTACCAAAATATTAGTCAATCGCATTTAGTTGGACAGAAAACCTTCTCTTGTTGGTAACCTTGCACAACAAGTATTCTTTTTAAAGAAAAATATACGTATATGTATAGCTAGGTTAATAACCATGGTTAGATTGTGCAGTTAAATTGGTTCATCAGTGGATACATTGCATGCAACCAATTTTCTGAAATATTGAGGTTATATTATCTGCACACCATAGTCTCTAGGTCAGCAATTCACATTGCCATTTTTCTTCTGTAGGTGTGCTTCCTAAGGTCTCTCGTCTTCCTTGTTCACATTTGGTTAACATAATCATTTAAAAATTGAGATTAATATATTCATTTTACCTTTGGTGGACTACTCCTATACCAACTTATAATAGTTGATTATTTTGGACATCAAATTGACATAAAACTCATATATTAAATATTTATACATCATAGGAATTAATCATATTTACACTTTATTCCTATTTAAAATTATGGTTCCTCACATTGGGAGTTCGAGATTTGAACGCTCCCACTTGAGGGGGTTGTTGGAGATTGAAACTTGAGGGGGTTGTTAGAGATTGAATTGTGTATATTTAGGAAATATTGTACATTATGTAAGTTGTCTTATTCTAGGAGTCTAGCTAAGGTAGGAGCTTAATATTAGGAGAGTTACCTAATTTGTTATGAGTGTGATAGCTTGGTTCAGGCGGTTTTGCTATGTATATATATGTGTTGTGTTGGGAATAATAAGAGAAGAAGAATTGCAGTGATAATTTATCGATAAATATCATCAATAATATTTGTTATTATCTAAACCTATTCATTATTATCCTAATAGCTAATACATATATTTAATAATAGGAACACGGATCCTATATTTTGATGCTGAGGAAGTTTGAAGAATTGATATTGGCATATCTTTTTAGTGGTCAACTTTGATTACCAAGATAGTGATACGAGAACTTTCACCGTCAACCAGTTACGCTTAATTTCTTCCAAAATGGGAGATACAATTGTACGATATGAACTTCCAGAAGAATTTTAATAAACGTATATGTTCCAACTTACAATTGCAAGAAACTTCATGTCACTTTTAATAAACGTATATGCTACAAATTAAGAAAATGCTGTTCTTGTATATCTCTTCAAACAAGTTAGAAAGAAAAATGTCTCACCTGTTTAGAAAAGACAGAAGAGGGAATGTAAATTTAGCTCACATAATATACACAGAAACCAAAATTATGTTTCATCCCTCTGCTTCCCAGTTTCTCATGAGCCATATCATGATACTGACCACTTGTATGACAGTTTATACACATTCTCATGAAGAAAAATGAAGTGATTAAGAACACAAAACTCGGTACAAATCACTTCTTGGATACATAAGCATAATATTGAGCCATCGGAACAACAAAAGCGATCACTAGCAATCCACCAACAACAAGAGTAAATTGTCCGCGTTTCTCTTCTGTCTCCTCTTTGGTTTTGAAATTGGATTCTCGCTTGTTGTCTTTTACCGAAGGACCACCAGGATCTGGAAGGCCATCAATCGCTGCAACTAGTCGTTTGGCGCTGCTATAAACTGCTTCATTGTATTTCTCATCCACAGCCAAGACTGCATTTTGATAGTTCAAAATGAATAACTAGAGCCATATATACTCTTACGGTTTTATATTCTGAAGGAATCAATCAAGCTAGCCCTTGTGTTCAAAAATACAACATCAAATACAACTTTATGAAGTCAAATTGATCTGTTTTCAAATTTAAAATTTGTGTATATTAATCTTATTTTAGCCAACACACTCAAAAATCTTGTTAGATACGATAAATTAATATTAATTATAAGTTTTATTATCTTGAAATTTTACGTAATTCTCATGAAGTTTGAACCAAGAACATGTAAAACAGAATTTCAATAGTCAAATGTGATATTATATTTTGGAATGACCAAGGGAGTATTATTTTACATGTTTATAGAATGCTTTTCTTATTTGACTTCTAAACTGGTGAGAAGTACTGAAAATTATTTTTTGACACTATGAATGTTGACTGCTCTAAAGGCCCAAAAGAATTTTGCACATAACTTGCAATGGGAAGTTGATGATTGTCAATTTGTTCATTTGTTATTCGTATATATCCACCAAAATATCTTTAATATTTTCTTTTTCTTTTTTTGTTTTTGATGATATCAATTCCCTTTTAAGAAAATTGACATGATAAACTCATATATAATGTCATCCCTGAAACAAGAGTTCACTATATATGGAAAGTAGTGTTTTAAAGCACCTGCAGTCCTGCATAGTATATCGATGTAATTAAAATCAAAACAAAATTTGCAGAAGTCTCTCTTTAAACAAACTACCATACTAGATTAAAAATAAGGAAAGTGTTACATGTTCTAAATCCTGTTCAGTTTGGTTTGAAAGTTTCAGTCAAAGGTAAACTTGTGCTAAAACATGTCTTGAAATATTTCCTACATGAATTTTGATTTTAAGAGATTTGAAGAGTTCTCTTTGTGGACATGAAACTAATGGTCTCCTTGTTCATATTGGACTTAAATTTGTTGAATCCTATCCATACAAATATAGGTATAACATAAAATTGGTTGAGTTCATTTGAAGTTCTCCAATGAAGTACTACAACATAATTATTCTCTTCAAGAGCCAACTTCAGAATGTTTAGGATGAGTGCAACTGTGAGGATTTAGTCTCTTTTGTTATCTCTCTACACCTTTTTAGTCTCCATTTTGCTGATTCCCTCATGGTTAGATTTGCATTTAAACAACCAATAATTAAAGCATTACATATCGAATTCTAAAAAGTTTCTGACTTCAAGTTAATCGTTTACAAAGTTCTGTTTTGAAAGAAAAAGTGAGAGAAATGAGATAAAGTTGTTTCTAAATTTTGAAAGTTCCTCTGATTTTGAGATGATAATGTGATTTTTGGAATGAAGAAATGTCAACAGTAGTTATGTCATTCGACCTTGCTCAATGCTAATGGTTTCAAACGCAAGTATGGTAACCATAAAATGCAGACCTGAATAAGGGAAGTGTTTCAACTATTAAGGGACTGAGGGATCATATTCTTTCCAACGAAGGAAAAAACTTTGGATATATCTTCAGGGGACTTGGCATCTTACCGAATCTGCTAACACCTGGAATTTAAAGTGTGAGTGTACTTAAAAAGTTTTTGGTCCATTCTCTCACAAATTTTCTCGATTTAATTGTACCTATCAAACACTAGCACACTAGATTTAGTAGTTACAGATAAAACATAAATGAGCACAAAGTTGCAATATCATTTAGAAAATGTATAGTTACCAGGAAGGTTCTCTGATACGGTGGCATCAAGGATTTCATCACCAACAGCTTTGACGAATTCAGGGCCACCTGTGACTGCCCCTTCTTTTTGACTCGTAACCAGCACGACGATTCCCTTGTTGTTCCCTTGTTCAATACTGGGATACCAACGCTCCAATACTTGGTCAGCGTATTCGAATGCATCAGCTTTGCTCTACAAGATCATACATATACCATCGATCATCTGTGTAAACAAATGATACTTGAATTCTTGAAGTTCAAGTTACTTTTAGAAATTTTTGTAGCATTGCATCAACTAGTGGAAAAAAATTTAGAGAACTGTTATTTCCACATTCTTTTTCGTTATTTTCATACATAAGTATAATCTTTAATACACAAGGTACAAGTATTTGATGCAAAAAAAGATGGCAGAAATAATAATTCCCGAAAAGAATGCAATATTTTAAAACCAATGCAACTACTTGAAAGTAGTAAATATCCATTTTTAATAAGAAATAATCATTCTGTTTGGATGACAGACAAGCTTAGCTATTTAACTCTCTCTATTTCTGCAATATTTCTCTGCAACATTTAACTTTCTAATATGTCACATTATCTACACTAGCAACATTACTAAGAAGGGTCTCATTGAGTTCTACGAATTAGATAATTGACTACGTTATGAAAATAGAAGCAAAAAACATGAAATAATACAGAACTTACAGTAAGCTTGCGAACAGTGATGAAATTAATCCGGAAGTTTTTCCTCGATTCGAGGTCCGATAATAGTCTTTTCAAATCGGATTTTGTCACCCGACTGAGCACGCCTGCATCATCCACAACATACGATTCTTTTGGTGGACCATCATTTAGTATATCAAACTCAGAGGCCAATGCAGAACCAACAATTGGGCTGAAATTGAGTGCCAGAGAGATAGCTAGAGCAGCTAATCCATGGTGAATATTAGAAAACCAACTTGTGGTTGTTGAAAAAGACTGATCCAATGACTGAAATGGCTGATTTTTGAGGCAACAGCAAATGGGTTTTGTCAGATTTGGGGAGTTTGTTTTGTTGGGTTGGAAGGAAGGAGACAAAAAATTCTTTGGAGATGAAGAAGTTTTGGGGTTTAAAAGTGGAGTGAAAGAGTGAGGGGAGAGAATGGTTTCCATGAGAATGCGATAAATTAACAACAGATCAGAAATGCAGGGATATGACAGGGAAGAATTTTAAGCATGGAAAATTTTGTTATGATTTTTTATATTTTTTTTTTTGTTCTTCACTCTCTATCTATCTTTTTCTTTAATCCAGTTTGTTTATACTTTTGGGTGGTTTGGGTTTCTTTCTTTTGGATTGGTTGGCACTTGGCAGAAATTGAGTGTGGATAACGTTTACCAGCCATGAAAACAAAACAAGGGCATTCTTGTCAACTGCTAGATAGTAATATAACTATAAATATACAAGGAATTGATACCACTTAACAATAACATCCTTATTTATAAACGGTGAAACAAAGATCTTATTTGTAGTTTTTTTTAAGTAAATTTTAATTTCAGTCAGTTTACTTGAAAATATTTATTCCAACGTAAAATTTCTCCAATCAAAGCTGTGTAACAGAGTCGTTACCTAGCCAAAACAGTGAACCATATGCAAATAAGGAAATACATATATACATATATCCTTCTCTCCTCATTTGCTATTTTTGATATTACACAAACTTAAAAAGAAGTGTTGAATTTGATAAAATTGTATACATTGACTTTCAAAGTATGTGATGGAGAGTAGATTAGTTTGAAAGGAATAAATGTGGGTGTACAAATTTAAAATTAGAACAAAAAAAGAAATAGAGTGTTTGAAAGTAAATGATGCTACATAAAAACAAGTACACGGATATCAATGGATAATTTTGATGAAGTACAAGAACAAATTTTTTATAAAGTATATTGTTAAATATAAATAAGATATATAAAAAAAAGAAAATGATGTAAACGGACTCAAATAGACGGACTATATAAACGGCTAAAGTACAAACGGTACCCTTAACTTTGTATTGGAATTTTATTTTGTACCTATATATTTAAATTGTCTCAAAGTGCATAGAATTCTCTTTCGGTTGAACAATTCTTGAATATAATGTTACTTTAGGTTGCATTTTGCAAACTCAAAATTTTTTGGTGCGTATTTGACTAGTTCGTCTATAAGGGTGCAATTGGTTTAAAGAAATGAAAGTTTAGTGATTACAGAGGACATTTTAGATATTAGGGTGCAAAATAAAAAGTACTTTTAGGCGGAATTAATAGTTCAAAATTTATAGGGTGATTATAAGCACACATTGCTGTGGATATAAGCACACATTACATCTGCATCCGCATTTATAAATTGCGATACTAAATTTAAAAATCACAACAATGCGATTTTGTGCAGATACGGTGCGGTTCAGGTGCGGATGTGGTTACAAAATCACACTTAAAAAGATAAAAAAAAATATATTTATTAATCATATTCAATTCTTATTTAAAAAATTAAGATTACTAATAAGAAAGTTAGAATCATAATCCCCTTATTAATTTTACATCACGAACAAATACTCAACGGATATAATTATCTAAATAGACGTAATCTTATCATTTAAACTTAAAAAATTATAACTCAAAACTAAGCATTCATGATATAAATGGATACAAAGTCTCATCAATAACGTCTCCTAAATTTTATTTAACACAAATATCAAAATAAAATTGCATCTTGTAATTAAGAAAAACTAATAAATATAATGAATATCAAACTTGTATTACAAATAATAGAATCTCAAATCTCAAGTTTCCTCTCCAAACATGTAATTGAGCTAATTAACATTATTATTCTAAATATATATAAGTTTGTATTACATATAATTATATACTAAATATTTGTGAAAATATATAAAATATTATACATATAGAATATATATATATATATATATATATATATATATATATATGTGGTGCGGTGCGAATGCTAAGTATATCCACAATCACATGCACAATAATGACGATAATAAAAATAAAAACCGCACCACATCCACTTGCGCATGAGATGTCGCACCCGGAAAGTTTTTGAAAAATATGATGTAAAATTGTCTCATTCGATTATTTCTTTAAAATCCTTTGTTCTCACAAAAATTTCAAAAGTACAAGTTTTTATAAATGCGATGGAGTGATTTAGAAAGAGTTTTATTTTTCTCAAAAGGAGTCACCACCTAACAAATCTAAAACAATGTGTTAGGATACCTCAGCTAAAACAACAATAGAGATCATGAGAGGACAAAATATATTTAGATGATAGAGTATGGGATCGGATAATATGCAGGTGTATGAGAGATTGGACGTAAGGGTGCTTCCAAATAGAGATAGCTATAGAGGAAGCTATTCTTAAATGGAAATCACCCTATTCCCGGAATATAAACAAACCCTGACTAAAATAAATGATAGAGGATCAAATGGATGAGCTAATGAAACAGTTATGGATAAAACTTTGGTTGGATTTATATAGAACAGGAGGTTACAAAGATAATTTATTTGAAAGAAACAAAGCCTTTCTCTCTATCTAACTTCTAAAGAAAACACTCTAAAATTCTCTCCTCTCAAAAGGTACCACTGCTCCTTCCTTACTTTTTTCTCCAAGTTCAATTTTCCAATAGTCCTCTCTTTTCCCCCCCTTTTTGGGTCTCTATTTATAGGCCCAGCTCCCTCGTCCTCCAGGCTTTCTCTATAAGTTGTCTCCCAAAATATATTTGATATTTCTTCGATAATTGCAACTTTGTCACATAACTTTCCTTTTTTGGTTAGCCTTTCTTGCACGCCAAACTTGCTACGTGACCTCTATGATAGCTGGTCTCTTTCTATTGGACCCCCTACTTTATTTTTTATTTCATGGCTTCAGCTACGTTAATGGATTGTTGGAGTCAATCTTGTGTCATCCCACACATCATCTTTAATCTTTGATGATCATCTTGTCTCTGATGCATCTTAGGAGCTCTTGTGGAGTCTTAAACAACAATCTCTAATGGGGCATCCCTCAGTCTCTGGTGGGCTAAAACCTTATTCTCCGATAGGTTAATCCTTAGTCTCTAATAGGCTAAGTCTTAGTCTCCCATAGGCTAAGTCTTAGTCTCTGATAGTTCAATTATGCAGGTGAGTTGCAAAAGTTGTTTTTAGCTTTCATTTGCCGACACAGGATATCATCCCTTGAAGATACAATGCATTTTGAGTGGATAAAATCCTCTGATGATGTTTGAAATTTGTGGGATAACATTATCTATCACCACACCAATTCTATGATTTAATATCTGAAAGTTATAAATTAGTCTCCGACAAGATTAATTTATCCTGATGAGTAACTAGTCCTTTACCAGCTAAACAGTCACTACCGAGAAACATATCCCCTGATGCCAAGACAAGTATTATGGCGGCCCCGAAAATTCCTAGAGTAGGACCTTGGGCACGGTTAACAATTTGGGTGACAGCCCCCAAGGTCCCCAAGCTGGAACCCTGGGCTTCACCAGAAAACAACGACACAACAACACCAATGCGATAGAAACATTATAGCCAAACATTTACATTAATCATACGAGAATATATTCTCAAATACAACATGTTAAAATCTTAGAAGTTTACATTCCCTTACAAAACCTCAAAATTCAAAGAAAAACAAACTGCAGCGGAAACAAAAACTTTAGATGGCCCATCTGGCCTTACAATATAAACATTTCTATGATGGCCTCTTGTTTCACTTTCCTTCTATAGGCCATCCATAGGAGAAAGATCAAACATTTCACACTATGTCATTTTCTCTTTTCCTTTATTAGGCGACTCGGCCTTCTTGACATAGCCTGTAAAACATTTCATAACATTCCAGATGAGTGTTTAAGCTCATCAAATATATATTCATAAGCAAAAAGAACAAATAATTCAAAAGTTTTAATATTCATTGAGGTTGGGCGAAGCAATGCCAACACCTCCTGATAAATCAATAAACATGTAACATTCAGGGTTCCCGAGTAATATCAAGGCGTTAACCCTCTTTTAAATAAATCTTTGATTCACCTTCTCTTCACCAGATAATGCATCATCTGACCAGTATGATCACTATTTGACTTCCTTTAATAATCAAGTTTCATCCCAGCTGGTCAGCCTGGTCGTTTGACTTCATCATATGACATACGTAGTCAGTGCAGAAAACATTGGTCTGCGAGGATCTGATTACCGATGCCTCGGCCTCTCATTCCTTATCATCATTGGTCGGAATGCCAGGCGAAAGCACTCAACAACCAATTAATAGTGGCGACTACCAAAAACTTTGGTGTACTCAACCAATTAAGAGCGGTGACAACCAATAACTTTTATATATATATCCATATGGGACATGCTCGGGTGCGCATACAAGTTCATGGCCTGCAACACCCTTACATCATCTTTTGGTGTTCTAGCAAATTTTAAACAGCTAGTAACCACCCAATAATACATAGCTCAATCATCAACATCTTTTCACGTACATCGAATCAATGATCGTACGTTATTTAATTATAAAAAGAAATCATTATCTTGCATGGGCATTAACATCATTCATTTATGTAAATCGAAATATTGATTTTACGTAATTAGTAAGAAAGGAAGTGGAATGAGTATATACTTGCCTTGGTCCTTAGCTAAATCTAATTTTAACTTCTTGGTTTGCGAAAGATTCTGTAAGACATGGTTGTTGGTGTAATATAAGAAATTCATATCTTGAAAGATAAATATGGGAGTATGTAAAATAGGGGATGATCATCAGTGACTGAATTAACCATCAGGGGATTAATCATCCATCAGGGAGTAGTTAAACATCAGTGGGTAATTACTCCTCAGAGACTAACAAATATCTCATCAGAGACTGATGACATCATCTTAACCCATCGGAGACTAAGGCTGACATCATCGGAGACTAACATAAATTCATCAGAGACTGATGAAGTCATCTTAACCCATCGGAGACTAAGGCTGACATCATCAGAGACTAACATTAACTTATCAGAGACTAATGTTATCTCGTTAGAGACTAACATTAACTTATTAGAGACTAATGTTATCTCATCAGAGATTAACATTAACTCATCAGAGACTAACATTAATTCATTAGAGACTAATGTTATCTCGTCAGAGACTAACATTAACTCATCAGAGACTAATGTTATCTCGTCAGAGACTAACATTAGAGCTTGTCTCCGTTTCGATGGAAGGCCTTACACGAATAAACTCAACCTAGGATGCCTTATGAACATGAATATGCAAAAGGACGCAGCCTTTCTTTTAAAGCTTTATTCTTTCTTGGAAACTTAGCATACACGGTTAATATTTTTGAACGTAAGAAAATAAAGGAGAGTACAAGGTTCTTACTTCTTTGTCTTTAAGGAAGAAAATTGAAAGCTTGTTTGCTCTAGAAAGGATAGTTTCTTGAGAAAAAGAACTTGAAATTAATAAGGATAGTGGGTTGAAAGAGACGTTTTAAGAGAAAGGTTTTAGAAAAGAGATTGGAATTTTATCTCAGATGAGGTATTTATAGCAGACTGAGATTAAGCCTTGAGATAAAATGATTGGTTAGTCTGGTCGATAAAACGGCTGCTCATCATAACACTTTAACAGCTAACAACATATTAAGTAGCTGTTGTCGTTCATGCACATATGCTTCATCAACTAATGACACACAAGCTGCTTACTAAGCAAATCAATATACGTACTAATCTTGCTAACCAAGATACATACTAATCTTACGTAAGCCATTCAGGTTGTTTTGAATGAAACTTGCTAATCTTTACATTTGTATTCCTTTAAGCAATTTATGAACATCACCAATAAAATATATACATAAATTGCTTCCCCCCATATCATACATCTGATAATCATAACCCTTTGATGGTTCCAAAAATATTCAGACATCCAAAATCATAATATTAACCATACACGTTAATAGGAAAAAATGATTGAATAAATTAATTATAGACAAACTAATTTCCAAATCGTCACATTCTCCCTTCCTTAAGAATAAGTTTCGTCCTCGAAATTTCACTGGTGAAAAAGTTGAGGGTACTTTTGCATGGACAATCTTCTAGTTCCCATGTTGCTTCTTCTACATTGTGATTTCTCCATAAAACTTTTACAGATGCAATCTCTTTATTTCTTAAGATCTTTACTTAACGATCCAAAATTTTTATTGGAATTTCTTTATAATGCAAATTTGGTTATAGCTCAATGGGTTGGTAGTCAATAATGCCGGAGTGGTTCCCTTTATAAGGTCGCAACATTGAGACATGGAAAACATCATGAATTTGACCTAGAGTTGGGGGTAGTGCTAGTTGATAAGCTACTTCGCCAATGCGACGGAGTACTTCAAATGGTCCAATAAAACGGGGACTTAGTTTTCCTTTTTGTCCGAAACGTAAAATGCCTTTCCAAGCTGAGATCTTAAGTAATGCATAACCTCTTATTTCCAATGCTTGATCCTTTCGGCGTTGGTTTGCTTATTGCTTTTGCCGATCATGAGCTGTTCTTATTTTGGCTTGGATCGTTCGGATTGCATTTTTGGTTTGTTGAACCATTTCAGGTCCCTCTAATTTCTTTTCCCCAACTTCATTCTAATACAATGGTGTTCTGCACTTTCTACCATACAAAGCCTCAAATGGAGCCATTCCTATGCTTGCATGATAATTATTATTATAGACAAACTCGACAAGTGGTAAATGTTCATCCCATCATCCTCCAAAATCCAACGAACATGCTCTCAGTATATCTTCCAAGGTTTGGATTGTTCTTTCAGATTGTCCGTGCGTTTGTGGGTGGAAGGCAGTACTCATGTCCAATGTTATTCCTAGATAATCTTGAAAGCTTCACCAGAATCTAGACGTGAAACGTGGATCACGGTCTGATATAATTGAAATTGGCACTCCATGGTGACTAAGGATTTCCTTTATATATAATTTGACCAATTGATCCATTTTGTAGGTATCTTTAATAGGTAGGAAGTGTGCAAATTTAGTCAATCTGTCAACTATTACCCAGATTGTGTCTAGTCCCTTTTGAGTTATTGGCAGTCCAACCACAAAGTCCATTGTGATAAATTCCCATTTCCATTCTGGGATATCTAAAGATTGCAACAAACCACTAGGCTTCTAGTTTTCTGCTTTAACTTGTTGACAGGTGAGACATGTGTTTACCCGTCGAGCTATTTCCTTCTTCATGTTAGGCCACCAAAAATTTTGTTTCAAATGTTGATACATCTTTGTTCTACCCGGATGTATCAAGAATTTAGAGTTGTGGGCCTCCTGTAGTAGACTTTTTCTTAATTCTAATTTTGTCGGAATCCAGATTTTATTTTCAAATCTCATCAATCCATCATCATGGATTCCACATTTTCCATTCTTCCCCTCTAGCAACTTTTCCCTATCTTCCACATGTTCTTCTTGAGCTTCCTTGATAATAGTCAATAAGCTCGGTTTTACACTAATCTCTTGCTTTATCTCTTCCCTCTGTTGGGTTGTGATAACATTAAGTTGTAACCGCTCCAAATCCATTCTTACCTCTTCTTGGATTGTCATCAAATTTAACCTTTCACGTCTACTTAGAGCATCAACCACTACATTTACTTTACCAGGGTGATAATTGATTGAACAATCATAGTCTTTAATTAGTTCCAACCACTGTCTTTGCCTCATGTTCAATTCCTTTTGGGTGAAAATGTACTTTAAGCTCTTATGGTCAATGTAAATCCCATATTTTTCTCCATACAAATAATGCCTCCAAATCTTTAATGCGAAAACGATGACAACCAATTCTAAGTCATGCGTTGGGTATCATTTTTCGCAGTCCTTGAGGTGCCGAGATGCATAGGAAATAAGTTTGCCATGTTGCATTAACACAACTCCTAATCCATTCATTAAGGCATCACTGTAGATCACAAAATCCCCTTTATTTTTAGGTAAACTTAGTACTGGGGTAGTGGTTAGTCTTTTCTTCAATTCCTAAAAACTTCTTTCACAAGCTGGAGTCCAAATATACTTTTGTGTCTTCCTTGTTAAATTTGTTAATGGGACTACTATCTTAGAGAAATCTTGAACGAATTGACAGTAGTATCCTGCTAACCCTAGAAAACTTCGCACTTCGGTAGGTATCTTTGGTTGTGGCCAATTAATGATAGCTTCGACCTTTATGGGATCAACCAAAATTCCAGATTCATTGATTACATGTCCTAAAAATTTTACTTCCTTTAACCAAAATTCACACTTTGAAAGTTTGGCGTAGAGTTTCTCTTGTCTTAATGTTTCCAGTGCTATTCTTAAGTGTTCAGCATGTTCTTCTTTCATTTTGGAGTAAATGAGGATGTCATCGATAAACACAATGATGCACTTATCCAAGTATGGCTTAAAAACTCGATTCATCAGATCCATAAAGACAGTTGGGGCATTGGTGAGTCCAAATGGCATTACTATGAATTCATAATGACCATATCGCGTTCTAAAAGCTAACTTAGGGACATCTTCAGTCTTAATTTTTACTTGATGATATCCTGATCTCAAGTCAATTTTTGAGAAATACCTCGCCTCCTTGAGTTGATTGAACAAGTCGTCAATCCTAGGTAAAGGATATAGGTTCTTCATCGTTACCTTGTTTAATTCTCGATAATCGATGCATAACCTCAATGATCCATCTTTCTTCTTTACGAATAAAACAAGTGCACCCCAGGGTGAGACACTTGGCCTAATGAATCCTTGATCCAGCAACCCTTGTAGCTGTACCATAAGCTCTTTTAGTTCTGAAGGGGCCATCCTATAAGGAGCCTTGGAAATTGGAGCAGTTCCTGGTACTAGCTCGATTCCAAATTCAACTTGTCTATCTGGGGGTATACCTAATAATTCCTTAGGAAATACATCTCCAAATTCTTTTACTACAGGAATATCTAAAATCTTTAATCCTTTCTATCCTTGTGTCTACCTAAAAAGGAAAAAGTCTTTAATTTGCCAAAACCAAAAGTCACACATAATGAAAAAGTTGTTTTACCATTAACTGTGACTAAACCTCGAGGACCCAAAGCCACTTGGGTGCCAAAAACAAATTAAATGGTTCTTGTGTGCAGGGAAAAGTCAAAAACAGTCAAATCTAGTTTCTAGACAGTGGTTACTCAAGACACATGACAGGAAACAAAGCCATGCTCACAGAGTTCCAAGAAAAGGTTGGTCCAGTGATCTCTTTTGGTGATAACAGCAAAGGACTGACTCTTGGTTATGGCAAAGCAGCAAAAGAGGACGTCTCATTTGAAAATGTAGCACTAGTTGATGGGCTCAAACACAACTTATTGAGCATAAGTCAATTATGTGACAAGGTATATATCATTTCTTTCAAAGGGGATTAGTGCTTGATCTCAAATGAAGATGATGGGAAGCTGGTCTTATCAGGGATAAGGAAATGAGATCTCTACATTGCTGATTTCAATTCACTAAGTGGAGAATCATGCTTCTACAGCAAGGCAACCCCTGATGAGAGCAGACTGTGGCACAAGAAGCTCTCTCACCTGAACCACAAAGGTATCAATGATTTGGTGAAGAGGGAGTTGGTAATTGGACTACCTCAAGTGGAATTCATTCAAGAAGGATTATGTTCAGCTTGTTAACAAGGGAAGCAAAGGAAAACATCCTTTGTCAGCAAGGAAGCCACAATGATCAAGGATCCAATTCAGTTGCTTCATATGGATCTCTTTGGCCCCGTCAACATAATGTCAGTGTCAAAGAAAAGATTTGCAATGGTTATTGTGGATGACTACACCAGAGACACTTGGGTTAAGTTTCAAAATGCTAAATCAGAAGTTCCTCAACAAATCATTGACCATATGAAGAAAGTGGAAACTAAGTCAGGGTAAGTGGTTAGAATATTGAGGACGGATAATGGAATTGAATTCAAGAATGCAGCTATTGATAGATTCTGTGTGGAGAAAGGCATCAATCATACATTTTCTACTCCAAGGACTCCTCAACAGAATGGTGTAGTGGAAAGGAAAAATAGAACCCTAATAGAAGTTGCTAGAACAATGCTAGTAGAGGCAAGGATTCTTACTTATTTTTGGGTTGAGGCAATTTCCACTGCTTGCTTCACTCAAAATAGGTCCTTAATCAACAAGGCTCACAACAAGACACCATACGAGCTAATGATAGGGAGAAAACCGAACATCAAGTTCCTACATGTTTTTGGATGCAATTGCTTCGTTTTAAGGAACTTTGGTGAGAACTTAGGAAAATTTGATCCAAAGGCTGATGAAACAATTTTCCTAGGTTACTCCCTGACATCCAAGGTCTTCAGGGTTTACAACAAGAGACTCCAGGTAGTGATGGAGTCTATAAATGTAGCTGATGATCAGGAAATTTCTAGACTTGAAGAACCTGGTTTTCATGATGAACTCAGATTTGAAAATGAAGATGATTCTGATTATCAAGAGTATGAAGCTGATGAGTGCAGACAAATGGAGGATTTAACCATCCCTGATGTCAATCCAAACACAATAGAATCCTCTTCAACAGATAGAATTAATCACCTGGACAACAGGTCAGGGAATACTCCATCAAGGGATCATCCATCAGGGCATGCACCATCAGGGGATAATTTTAACCCTGATTTAAGCAATAATTCAAGGGGAGTTTTTTCATAAACTGGGAGCATAAACTTTGGGGGAGGAGAGGATAATCAAGCAAGCTCATCAAGATACATCTCTAATCCCAAATGGTCTAGGATTCACACAACAGATTTTAATTATTGGTGATCCAAACAAAAAAGTGCAAACCAAAAAAGCAACATCTAATGAATGCCTATATGCTTGTTTTCTTTCACAATTAGAGCCAAAGAAATTTGAAGAAGCCATTCAAGATGTAGATTGGATAATGGCTATGCAAGAAGAGCTGAATCAATTTGAAAGAAATCAAGTATGGAAACTAGTACCTAAACCCATAGACAGAATTATAATAGGTACCAAATGGGTATCAAAAACAAGTGGATGAAGCTGGCATAGTTATAAGAAACAAAGCAAGACTGGTTGCAAAGGGTTATCTTCAAGAGGAAGGGATTGACTTTGATGAAATGTTTGCACCAGTAGCCAGACTTTAGGCTATAAGAATCTTCTTAGCCTATGCAGCACATTCAAACTTTAAAGTTTATCAAATGGATGTGAAAAATGCTTTTCTCAATAGGAAATTGGAACACGAGGTGTATGTCCAACAACCTCTAGGGTTTGAAAATTCAAAATTCCCAAATCATGTCTACAAATTAGAGAAAGTACTTTATGGACTGAAACAAGCTCCTAGAGCTTGATAAGACACACTGTCTAAGTTTCTGGTGGAAAACAAGTTCAGAAAAGGTATTATTGACAAGACATTGTTCTTTAGACAACACCAAGGCCATCTGATCCTGGTTCAAATATATGTTGATGATATTATCGTTGGATCCACTGACACTAGATTGTGTGAGAAGTTCTCCAAGATCATACAAAGCAAGTATGAAATGAGTTTGATGGGTGAATTGTCTTATTTCTTGGGACTACAAATCAAACAGGTCATTGATGGGATTTATATCCATTAGACAAAGTATGCCAAAGAACTTCTCAAGAAATTTGACATGGAGGACTCAAAAGTAGCAAAGACACCAATGGCCACAGCAACCAATATTAACCTTGATAAGAATGGAAAGAAAGTTGATTTAAAGACTTATAGGGGAATGATTGGATCATTGTTGTATCTAACAACAAGTAGGCCTGACATTATGTTTGCAACATGTCTTTGTGCAAGATATTAAGCTGATCCAAGGGAGTCTCATCTCATTGCAGTGAAAAGAATCTTGAGATATATCAAGGGCACTACAGAGTTGGGACTTTGGTATCCAAAGGAGTCTAGATTTGAATTACTAGGATATTCTAATGCTAACTTTGGAGGATGCAGAATTGACAGAAAAAGTACAACAGGAGCTGTCAGTTTCTTGGAGGAAGGCTTGTATCTTGGTTCAACAAAAAGCAGCACTCAATTTCAACATCAAATGTTGAAGCTGAATATATTGCAGCTGGAAGTTGTTGTGCACAAATCCTGTGGATGAAAAATCAGTTAATGGATGATGGACTGAACTTCAACAAAATTCCAATAAGGTGTGATAACACTAGTGCCATTGCCATTGCTGAAAATCCAGTGCAACATTCCAGAACCAAACATATAGAAATCAGATATCACTTTATCAGGGAACATGTTATGAATGGAACCATTGAACTACAGTTTGTACCAACAAACAAGCAGTTGATAGACATATTCACCAAGGCTCTTGATGAAGCCACTTTTTCCAATCTTGTGGGAGAGCTAGGTATGGTGAATTATGCAAAATGAAATTTAATTTTCTTGCTAAGGACCTGTCTGAAAGGTTGTTGGAGCAACAAAAATTATCAAATGCCTAAGTTCTGGTACTCCTAACTCATCTCATGAATTCCTAATGAAATTAGTTGATATGTGACTATGTATGTTAAAAATGTAAATATGTATATATATTTTCGGTTGTTTTGCTTGTGTTTGTTTTTGTCTAATGCATCAGGATCAAGGTCTCTATCGAGAAGCATCAGGGTTAGGGTATCCAACTCGTGCATCGGGATCAGGGTACTCGACTTAAGCATCAGGGTCAGGGTATCCGATCCGTGCATCAGGGTCAGGGTATCTGATCCGTGCATCAGGGTCAGGGTATGTATATACAATGAACATCAAGGTCAGAAAAAGGCTTTTGACTGCATCAGGGGATTGTGTCGAGTCTGTGATAATAATTCATCAAGGAATTCTTTTATCCCTGATGACGTGTCACCACAGAATTGATGCGACACCCTAATAACGTGTTTTCAGGAGAGGTTTTCAAATGTCAAAAGGCGGGTATTTATACCCTCTCTATCTCTTTCTAAAATACCTTAAAACATTTAATCTAACTCTAATATTCGCTCGAGCTTTCTTTTTCTCTCTCTCTCATATTCACAGAAACCCTAGAACTTCAGATCTCAAACAGCATCAATGGCACCCAGCAATGTTCAACAACTTCCAAGAAATCTGGTGGTTCCATTATGTGGGTTTCTCTAAAATTGATGAGGTAAATGATTGCTTCAAGCCGATGATGAACTATTTACTCAACTCTGAGTATAGTCGAGCAATATTTACCGATGAAGAAATGTCTAGTGAAGCCATCTCTTAACTTTGGACAAGTGCAAAGTTCATGTACTCCACAACAAAGCCTGACGTGGTAAAGGGAATCTCGTTCAAAATTTCTTGTGAGAAGGGTAAGATAACTCCTTTCAGAATTAATTATGCACTAAGACTACCTATAAAAAATCTTGTGGAAGTACCAAGTGATGTGGATCTACTCGACTTCTTGAGGGAACTGGGCTACAATGCTGCTCCCAGCATAGTGTTAAGGTTCAAGGACCTCAAGAGGGTAAATGTGAGGCGAGAGATTTCTTATCTCTTTGACACCATCACAAAGGTGTTCTCAGATAAGTCTTCTAACTTTGAGGTAATAACCTCATTAACTTTAAAGATAGCTTATGTAATGATTAAAAATATACATATAAATATAGGAAAATTATTTTTTGATGATCTTGTAAATAAACTAGGTAGTTTTAACTCTAGAAAATCAGAGATTTACTAGGCTAGATTTTTGTCAATGATCATTAAAGATCAAATAACTAACCTTTCTTTTGAGAATGACATTTTTATACAGACTTACAAATAAACAAAGAAGTTGTTTGTCGAAATAATAAAGAAATCGTATACCGTAGAGCCATTTGCACTCCCGTCGCATATGGATTAGGTATCTTGAATTCTCCCTTCTATTTCTCAACCTATTACTTCTTCTGCTTCAACTACTATGGTAGAAATCACTACCACTTCTCTGCCTACCCAAGTAGTACAACCAATTTCAACACAACTACTCTCAATAGCCCAACTCTTAGTCTCCCAAAAGACTACGGGTACCAAAAGAAAAACCTCTGAAGTAACCACAACAATTGAGGGGGAGCAAGGAGAGAGAGTGATTGCCTATAGGAGATTGAAGAAGAAGAAGGTGGCCACGAGAGTTACCCAATAGCCAGACTAGGCAGTATCCTCTCAAAAGGATACTGCTTTTGATAAGGAATTAAACACATTTCTAACTAGTTCCTCTCAAAAGGAATTAGTTATTGAAAATAGTCCCAAACCAGGGACACAGTTGAGTGAGGCACATACACTGACCATAACCCTGATGAAACTAATATCAGGGTCTCTGAGAGCCACTTACAGATAACTGACACAGTAAGTGCACACACAACTTTCCTTGATGGATCACCTCCTCATTCAGTGATCCAGCCAACACTCCCTTCTACACCTCTTCCTTCTTTTACTAATCCTCAGATTTTTTCAGATATCATAACACAAACATTGAGTGTCATGAGATCAGATTCTCCAATTTCTCAATTCATGGAGGAGCCAACACTCCCTGACACAGTGATTGATAGTCAACAAACTCAAATGGTTGACTCATTTTTAATTGATACAATCACTGATGATCAGACAAGGGACATAAATTCATCTATATATACTACTGAAATAAGCCTTTATGTTCCTCTACCTATATATACATCTTCTATAGAAACATACACTTCTCCAATTGTACATACACAAGCTACATCCACTCTTTCACCTATCACTTCTGTGGAACCAGTAACTGTACATAATTTACTTGAGCTGGCCATAGTAGTTGATCACACAGCCCATAGGAGCCCTTCTAGGACATTTTTGAGTGAGGATGTGAGAATACATAGTGAAGAGAGGCAAAGTCAATCCCCTGAGAGGACTTTGGCAAAAGGAGAGGATGAGAGTACTGCCTTAGAAGGCAAAGAAAAAGGAGAGTCTCTGAGAGATGCCTTAGAAGGCACAAAAAAATGAGAGATTGAGGGAGATAAGGATGAGATCCTTGTAAATAAAGAAAATAGAGAAAATTTTGATACTAATACTGTAAATATCGCATCCTCTTCTGATAGTGATAAAGATGACACTCCTATGGAAGATCTTTTACCAATCCTGGGAGTTGATTTATTTCTTCAGAAAAATGAGAAGACAGAGACAATAAGGTTACTAAACCAAGAGCTTTCAAGGACTACAGATCCAATTTTGTAAAAGAAGCTCAAATCACAAATTATGATTGGGTAATCTGTGGAAGTAGAAAATAAGAAGTGTTATACACACTTTACAAACAAAATAAATAGTGTACAACAAGTTGTAGACTCTCTTGTTACTAGCCAAACCTTGCTCCGGATGAAGAAACTTGTTGACAATGTTGACAAACAACTTTCAACCTTCTCCACCAAAATAAACAGCATAGAAACTCTGCAACTGTCAATGGTTGACACTCTAAAACAAGTTCTTCAAGTCACATCCCGACTCTCAACTTCCACTGATGATGATGTCAAAAAGAGGGAGAAATCTTTAGGACCATCGTCGTCAGGGGTTGTTGCAGAGATGATCTCAAATACTCAACCATTAGGGGATGTGACTACTCCTGCTCCAAAACCCAAGGATAAGGGCAAAGGCATCTTGATTGAGGAACCAAAGAAAAAAATCAAATACTCAATCAGGGCCTAAGCTACTTGAAAATGCCATGAAGACAACCCACTTTCCAACACCAGTTGAAGTTGTAATTGATGGGAAAGTAGAGCTTGTCTTTCCTCAGGACAAGAAACTTGTGGAAGCTGATGCGCTATATGCACAACAACTTCAAGAGGAGGAGGAGAGGGAAATGGCAAAGGAGAAAGAGGAAGAAGAAAAGAAGAAAAAGAGTGTCAGGCCAAGATCCTCTAGGAAACCTCAACCAAGGAATCTCAAACTCCCAAGGGTGGATCAGGGGGTAAAAACCAAGAAAAACCTAAATCCCCTGATGCCACCAAAACCAAGTCATCTGAAGCCAAGGATCAAGCACTTTCTCCTATAATTATAACATATGGACCACCCACACTAGCTAAATTCCTAAGAGACGAAAGGCGCAAGAATCTGAAATTTATGTTCTCAATAAAAAGCATAAATGTTAGGGTTAATAGCAAAAGGGTAAAGCTAATCACTGTTCAACTGAAAGTGGGTCACAGTTCGCAGTCACTATAGAATGGTTTAGGAGAATGGATGCTAAACATTTAGGATTGATCCTGAATCTAATTTCAAAAACATTAGGGCTAAATAGAGACTTAAGGGGGATGATTGAGAGGCTGAGGAAAGCCATCAACGATGAGAGAAGCCTGCCCACAACTTTGGAGAGACCATTAAAGCTATTCTATAGGTCCACTGATGGGCAGGAGAAAAATATAATAATAAGAGACGTTGATGGGCTTGACCTGGAGGAAGTGATGCATGTTCTAAATCAAATTGCTTATCATAAGAATGAACATGTCATCCAGTTCAGAATCCTGCTACTACAAAGAGTGTTGAAGGAGATTGAAGAAACCAGAGCTGAGAATGGGAATATAGAAACAGTAAGGGATGTGCCCCCAGTAAAAGGATTTAAAGTATATCCTAAGATGATCACAAACCCCATGGGTGTAGAATTCAAAAATGCAAAAGGGGAGATCATCACCTTTTACTGGTCACCTTCTTCTATTATGAGAACTCTGTTGCTTATATGTTAAATCAGTGGGATAAAATCACGTGCTTGAGACGTGCTACTTTTCTCAAGTTAGCCGCAAGTATGTCACATCGAAACTTTATGTGTCAGACTGCTGCATGCTTTGTTGCTTCTTTTTCTTCCCCTGATCTGTGTGCATTTAATGCGAAAGAGTTCTCATTGGATCAATAACAAACTTCAAGAAATATCTTTCCAGTTGATATTTCTTGCTTCTGTAACACGTTACGTTGATTTCCGTGTAAGAACTGATGATGGGTGCAAGCTGTCACAACGATCCACTAACTGCCAGCCCTGACGGACTTTGATCAGTGCTTCTGGATCCCCTGATGCTTATTGACTGGATCAGGGCTTCAACCTTCACTTGAGTTATACTTAGTGCTTCTTGATCCTGATGGTTATAACTGACGGCATACACTGATGGCTTCCACTGATGTCATGTTGGTCATTCTCCCTGACGGGTTACCCTGATTGGTTTGCCTGACACTGACATGTCCTGAAGTGTTTCACTAACGGATTGGTCTGCCCTCGTCTTACCCTGACAGGTTCCCCCTGAGGGGTTCCTCCTGATGGGTTCCCCCTGATGGGTTCCCCCTGATGGAACTTAATCAACGTAACTTTGATTAGAATTTCTGATGTGCGGAATACTTTGATTGCATATAAGTAGCATCAGACATTCTTCTTCACTTTGTCAAGTCCTTTGAATGTTCTTGTTTTCTGACTTGTCTTGTGAAGTTATTGACCATCCACAGATGAATAAGTTTATGATCAGTGGATGCAAAACTTGTGCTGATCTTAAGGTTTATAAAATACCTCAAGTATTTACAGTTGCATAATTTATTACATAATCATCATCATCATCATTTATCTCTAACAAAACTTTACTGGTGAAATAATTGAGGGTACTTTTGCATCATCATTTCTTCTAGTTCCCATGTTGCTTCTTCAACATTGTGATTTCGCCATAAAACTTTTACAGATGCAATTTCTTTATTTCTCAAAACCTTTACTTGACGATCCAAAATTTGTATGGGCATCTCTTCATAATGCAAATTTGGCTGTAGCTCAATGGGTTGGTAGTCAATAATGCCAGAATGATTTCCTCTATAAGGTCGTAACATCGAGACATGGAAAACATCATAAACATGACCTAGAGCTGGAGGTAATACTAGTTGATAAGCCACTTCACCAATACGATGAAGTACCTTAAAAGGTCCAATAAAGCGAGGACTTAATTTCCCTTTTCGTCCGAAGCGCAATATACCTTTCCAAGGTGAGATCTCAACTAACGCATAACCTCCTACTTCTAGTGCTTGATCTTTTCGGTGTTGGTTTGCGTATTGCTTTTGTCGATCTTGAGCTGCTTTTATTTTAGCTCGGATTTTTCGGATTGCATTCTCAGTTTGTTGAACTATTTCAGGTCCTTCTAACTTCCTTTCTCCAACTTCATTCCAATATAATGGTGTTCTGCACTTTCTTCCATACAAAGCTTCAAATGGAGCCATTCCTATGCTGGCCTGATAACTATTATTATAAGCAAACTCGACGAGTGGTAGATGTTTATCCCATCGTCCTCCAAAATCCAAAGAACATGCTCTCAGCATATCTTCTAAGGTTTGGATTGTTCTTTCAGATTGCCCGTCAGTTTGCGGGTGGAAAGCAGTACTCATGTCTAATCTTGTTCTTAAATATTCTTGAAAACTTCGCCAGAACCTAGATGTAAAACGAGGATCACGATCAGATACAATTGAAATTGGCACTCCATGATGGCTAAGGATTTCTTTCACATACAATCTGACCAATTGGTCCATCTTATAGGTATCCTTAATAGGTAGGAAATGCGCAGATTTAGTCAATCTGTCCACTACTACCCAGATTTTATTTAATCCCTTTTGAGTTACTGGCAACCCAATCACAAAATCCATTGTGATATACTCCCACTTCCATTCTGGGATGTCCAAAGATTGCAACAAACCACTAGGCTTCTGATTTTCTGCTTTAACTTGTTGATAGGTAAAACATGTGTTTACCCATTCAGCTATATCCTTCTTCATATTAGGCCACCAAAAATTTTGTTTCAAATCCTGATACATCTTGGTTCCACCTGGATGTATCGAAAACTTAGAGTTATGGGCTTCCTGTAGTAGATTTCTTTTTAATTCCAATTTTGTCAGAATCCAAATTCTATTCTCAAATCTCATCAATCCATATCGTGGATCCGACATTTTCCATTTTCTCTCCTTAACAACTTTTCCCTATCTTCCACATACTCTTCTTGAGTTTCCTTGATAATAGTTAGTAAGTTTGGTTTTACACCAACCTCTTTCTCTAACTCTTTCTTTTGTTGAGTTGTGATAACATTTAATTGTAACCTCTCCAAATCCATCCTAACTTCTTCTTGGATTGTTATCACATTCAACCTTTCACATCTACTTAGAGCATCAGCCACAACATTTGCTTTGCTAGGATGATAGTTGATCGAGCAATCATAGTCTTTAATTAGCTCCAACCACCGTCTTTGCCTCGTGTTCAGTTCCTTTTGGGTGAATATGTACTTTAAACTCTTATGGTCTGTGTAAATTTCACAGTTCTCTCCATACAAATAATGCCTCCAGATCTTTAATGCGAAAACGATCGCGGCCAATTCCAAGTCATGTGTTGGGTATCGTTTTTCTCAATCCTTAAGTTGCCGAGATGCATAGGCAATAACTTTTCCATACTGCATTAGTACAGCTCCTAATCCATTCATCGAGGCATCACTATAGATCACAAAACCTCCTTTGTTATCAGGTAAACTTAGTACAGGGGCGGTGGTTAACCTTTTCTTTAATTCTTGAAAACTCTTCTCACAAGTTGGGGTCCAAACATACTTTTCTGTTTTCCTTGTCAGATTCGTTAATGGAACTACTATCTTTAGAAAAATCTTAAACGAATCGACGATAGTATCCCGCTAATCCTAGAAAACTTCGCACTTCAGTAGGTGTCTTTGGTTGTGGCCAATTTATAATGGCTTCAATTTTAATGGGATCAGCCAAAATTCCAGATTCATTGATCATATGTCCTAAAAATTTTACCTCTCTTAACCAAAATTCACACTTTGAAAATTTGGCATATAGTTTTTCTCGTCTCAATGTCTCCAATGTTATTCTTAAATGTTCATCATGTTCTTTTCTCACCTTAGAATATATGAGAATGTCATCTATGAACACAATGATGAACTTATCCAAATATGGTTTGAAAACTCGGTTCATCAAATCCATGAAAACAGCTGGGGCATTGGTGAGTCCAAAAGGCATTACCACAAATTCATAATGACCATAACGGGTTCTGAAAGCTGACTTAGGGACATCTTCAGTCTTAATCTTTAATTGATGATATCCTGATCTCAAGTCAATTTTTGAGAAGTACTTTGCTCCCTTGAGTTGGGCGAACAGATCATCAATCCTAGGTAAAGGATACCGGTTCTTCACTGTCACCTTATTCAATTCTCGGTAATCAATACATAACCTCAGTGATCCATCTTTCTTCTTTACAAATAAAACAGGTGCTCCCCAGGTGAAACACTTGGCCTAATGAATCCTTGATCCAACAACTCTTGTAGTTGTATCATGAGCTCTTTTAATTCTAAAGGGGCCATCCTATAAGGAGCTTTAGAAATTGGAGCAGTTCCTGGTACTAGCTCAATTCGAAATTCAACTTGTCTATCTGGGGGTATACCTGGTAATTCTTCAAGAAATACATCTCCAAATTCCTTTACTGGGATATCTAAAATATTTAATCCTTCTACCTTCTTGTCACAAACATGAACTAAAAATGCTTCGCATCCCTTGCGTAACATTTTATTAGCTTGTAATACTGTAAGAAAATGAGAGGGTTTAGTAGACTTACTCCCATAAAATGTCACTTTGCTATTTGAGAGTGTTCTTAGGAAAAGCTTCTTTTTCCTGCAATCTATACTAGCTTGGTATTTATGTAGCCAATCCATGCCTAGTATTAGATCAAACTCTCCCAAGGGAAAAGGTATTAGATTTGCAGGGAAGTCATGCTTTCCGATTCTTATACTACAATCAGGTAGTATACTCTTGACAACGTACACCTCTTGATTAGCTACTATAACTTCTAGAGGTGTTTCTAAACATTCAGAAGTAAAATTTCTATTCTTAAGAAGACTTTTAGATATGAAAGATCTAGTTGCACCAGAATCAAATAAAGCATGTACTTCAATTGAATTAACCAATATTGTACCTGAAACCACGTTGTCAGACATTAGGGCGTCCTAAGCAGTCATATTGTACGTCCTAGCTTGAGGTCGGCTAGCTACCATATTAGGTCCTGTTAAAGGGGGTTTACCTTGATTCTTTCTCTGAGGGCATGAAGTGGAGATATGGCCTTCCCGACCACAAATAAAACATCTCCTTGTAGTTCCAGCTGCACGACTAATTCCTTGTGGTTGATAAAATTACGGAGGATACCTTGGTTGGGAAACCATTGGTGCCTAATTTGGACAATTACTGGCAGTATGCCCAGATCGTTGGCATTTGAAACACAAATCAGTTCCTATTAAACACTGGGAAGTTTCATGGTTCCTTCCACATTTACCACAAATAACAATCCTCCTTTTGTTCTCGTTTAAATCCGCACTGAAATTTCTTTTTCTATTATCATTATACCTATTCCCTTCCCCTTGTTTCATCACAACCGAATTGGTTTGTGATTTTTCTTATCCTCCCATCCTTTGATTAAGATTGTGACTAAAATAACTTCCTTTCTTCTGTCCTTCCCTGCGTTTCTCCCAATTGAATTCCCGCAGTAACTTGCCACTTTTCTCTGCTACCTTTGACCTTTGAACCACTTTAGCATAGTTGTTTAGACATAGAATAGCAATCTTATCATGCAACCATGGATTTAATCCATGCTCAAACCTTCTAGATTTTCTTCTCTCTGTATCTACCAAATGTTGAGCATATCTTTGAAGTTCATTAAACTTCTTCTCGTATTCTTCCACAGTCATGCTCCCTTGTCTTAACTCTAAAAATTGTTTTTCTAGCTCATCTGCAGCACTGGTTGGAAAATACTGGCTATAGAAAAATTCTTTAAACTGGGACTAGGTGACAATTTGTTCAATTTTAGGATCTGTTTGTTCATTCCTAACTGCCAATCTCCTAGTCATTTCTAATCGTTCAGTATTCTCCCACCAATAACTAGCTTCTTCTTTCAATAGATATGTAGCATATTGCATCTTAAGATCATCAGTTACTCCCGCAATACGAAAAGCTTTCTCTATTTCTTTAATCCAAATTTGAGCGGCAGTGGGACCTCCATCACCATTAAAAGTAGGTGGACAACTATTGGTAAAATCCTTAAATGTCACCCTCCTAGATTGTACTTGTGGAAGTACTTGGTTATTGCTATTCTGGGAGGCTTCCTTAATCATATTTACTAACATTACAAAAGGATTTTCCTGGTTATCCTTTTCTCGGTTGCTATTCAGGTTGGGGTTCTCTTGGTCAGCTTGGTTGGTAGCTTGACGAGTTCGAGGTTTTCCTCTTGGAGCCATCCTATAAATTAAGGAAAATATAAACTTACTATCAAAAGTTCCTTCTTTCTCTTCAAAGAATAACATGTATACAAAAAGGAAAGAAAGAATTCTAAATTAAACCATCAAAATATATATATTAAGTAACAAAAGTTACATTATAGCAAATTTGTACAATAAAGCTTTCTCGTTACAACATTAAACAAAAACATAACAACATTGACTACTACTAAAGCCTAATACAAGGGTTGGGAATCAAGTTCACTCATTGTTCTACGTGCAAAACGACATGCTCCTTTGACCTTCTCTATAAGGTTATACATCAATTGATCTCGATCTGCTATAGTGGGCTGGCGCAGCCTAAAATAATGACTAACCGAGATCAAAACTTCTGTCAAGGTCTCAGTGAGAACTAAGGACACATCCTGAAATGATAGCCTCCAAAAGTCCAACAGTCTGCTAGTTCTTTGATGAGCCATCGACTGACGCATCATAGTGGTATTACGTGTTGCCAACTCTGATTATGTCATACGGATTCTATGTTGAAGGTAATAACAGAATCCATTTGGAAAAGGCAAAGGTACTGAATTTTCTGGTGGTGGTACTGCAGGTGCAACATTTGATAGGGTAACTGGGGTAGAAACAGCGTGTGGAGTGGCTGACACCATAGGTAATGTGTGCCTATCAGCAGGGGAACCTCTTATTTGGGAAGTATCCAAGGTTGGAGAATCTGTTTGATCATGGGGTGAGGAAGGATTCTTCATGTGAACTAAGAAACTTGACCCCTCAAATGGGTTGGTTGGGTTTTGCTTAGTTCCCTCAGGTTCTGCAGACTCCTTAACATGTTTATTAGAATCTCTAGGTATTTTAAAATGAAAAAACTAAGTTGGTTTATTCACTCTTTTGCAAGGAGTCACTCGCCAACAAGCACCTACCCTCCCTCAGTTGGCATCCAACATATGGTGTTTACTAGGCTTGAAAGGTCGAGCAACATTACTACTAGGGATATACTCGTGCTCTGAACTTTTAATCATAGGTGCCTTGCCCTTATCTACATGTCCGGGACTAGGTGGATTCATCTATAAAGGAAACATAGCTTAAATCAATGTCAACTTAACATTTATAATAAAGATCTAGCGTACATAATACTACTGCAACAGAAAATACAATAAATTCAGTATGAATTGATCTATCTTATAACCTTATATCTTATCTAATAACCCATAAACAATCGAGACTCAACTTAGACATCTATTTCTTATTCAGCTCTCCTTATCCTTTTAGTCATTTCCTTACTTTACTAAATCCCAATTTCCATTTTCCAGCAGAGAACAGGTCCCATAGCTGGTGCTTGGTTGCTGTTGCTCTGATACCAACTGTGGCGCCCCCGAAAATCCCCCAAGCCGGGCCCCGGACACTGTCAGCGATTTGGGTGACAGTCCCCGAGATCCCCAGGCTGGAACCCCGGGCTGCACCAAAAAACTACAACACAACATCACAATAGCAAAACAAATAACACAACCAAGCATTAACAACATACCTGTGGGAAATATATTCCCAAATACATCATTAAAAATCTTAAGGTCCACATCATCATACAAAACCTCAAAGATTGAAAATAAACAAGCTGCAACGGAAACAAAACTTTAGATGGCTCATATAGCCTTACAACTTAAACATACTTAAGCAATTCTCTCCTTCCCTCTCTTAGGGGACTCAGCCTTCACGACATAACCAGAAAATATTCATAGCATTCCACATGAGTGTTTACGCTCAGCAAATATATATTCATAAGCTAGAAGAAAAGATAATTCAAAAGCTTTAGTATTCATTAAGGTTGGGCGAAGCAATGCCAACACCTCCTGAAAAATCAATCAACATGTATCATTTATGGTTCCCGAGTGATATCAAGGGGTTGACCCTCTCTCAATAAGTCAAGATTCGCCCTTTACTCATCAGATAATGTATCACCTGACCAGACTGATCATTATCTGACTACCTTACATAATCAAATTTCATCCCAGCTGGTCAGTCTGGTCGTTTGATTCATCATTTGACATACGTAGTCCTTCGTAGAAAGCATATGGTCTGCGGAAAGTCTCATTACCGATGTCTTGCCTCGTCCTATCATTCTTTATCATCATTGGCCAAAATACTAGGCGAAAGTATTCAACAGCCCCTTAACTTTCCATATGGATATATCTTCTTGTAAACATTTTCTCAATTTTGAATAGCCTTGACGTGCTGAACAATTAAAAGCAGCGACTGCCAACAACACATATTGGCGTGCTTAACAATTAAAAAACAGTGATCATCACAAGCGGAACTATATATCCATATAGAAGTTACTTGGGTGTGCATACAAGTCCATGACTTGCAACACCCAAACATCATCTTTATCATCATTTGGTGTGCTAGGAACTTTAAACAACTAGCAAACACCCAAAAACATATAGTTCAAACATCAACATCTATTCACGCACATCGGATTCAATGATCGTACGTTACTTAATCATAAAAGAGGTCATCATCATGCATAGGCATTAACATCATTCATTTACGTAAATCGAATCAATGATTCTACGTAATCAGTAAGAAAGATAGTGGAGTGAATATATACTTGCCTTGGTCCTTAGCTAAAATTCACTATATCGGTTGAAAAAGGTTTCTGCATAACATCATTGTGGGTATATCATGAGAAATCCAAATTTAATAAATGGCTATTCATATAGAAAATGGTTATCAGGGCATGAGGTTGCCCATCGGGGAAAAACTTCACTCGTCAGAGACTATTTAACTCATCAGAGACTGCTGACGTCATCTTTACTCATCGGAGACTAAGGATGACATCATCGGAGACTATTAAACCCATAAGAGACTGATGACGTCATCTTAACTCATCGGAGACTAAGGGTGACGTCATCATCAGAGACTAACGTATATCTCATCAAAGGCTATGGATGACGTCATCAGGGACTAAACTTAGCCTGTCAGAGACTAAGGATGACGTCATCAGAGACTAATTATCTCATCAAGGACTGATGATGTCATCTTAACCCCATCGGAGACTAAGGGTGACGTCATCATCAGAGACTAATTATCTCACCAGAGACAAAGAACACCTCATCAGAGACTAACAACATCTTATCGGATACTAACAATATTTCACCAGAGACAAAGAACACCTCATCAGAGACTAACAACATCTCATCGGAGACTAACAATATCTCATCAGAGACTAATATTAGAGCTTGTCTCTGCTATGATGAAAAAATCTTACAATAACAAACTTAACCTAGGATACCTCATGAACATGAATATGCAGAAGAATGCAGCCTTACTTTCGAAGCTTTATTCCTCCTTGAAAACTTGGTATGCACGGCTAATACACTCGGATGACATATAAAAAGAAACAAACAGAGGAGAACTTGAGATTCTTACCTCCTGGGTTGACGAAAGAGATCAAAGCCTGTTTGAAAGTGATAGTCCAAAAGAAAGAACTTGAAATTAAATGGAGATGGTAGGTTTAAAGAATAACTTTGGAAAAGGAAATCTTTAGAAAAGAGACTGAAATGTTCCTCCGAATGAGGTATTTATAGTAAGCTGAGATTAAGCCTTGAAATAAAATGATTGGTTAATCTGGACGGTAAAACGGCTGCTCATCATGATTCTTAGCAGCTAAGCAACGTACTAAGCCTGCTGTCCTTCATGCAAATAAGCCAACTATTAAAGCAACTTACTAATCAAATTTACATACGTACTCATGATGTCATTCTCTTACGTAAACTATTACATTCCTCAGGGAACTTACTAAACCAGAAAAGTGAGCTCCTTCAAGCAATATCAACATAAATTGCTTGATCTCATAATCCAATATCCAACAAATATAATCCTTTAATGGATCCAAAAATAATTAGACATTCAAAAACATCATATATTAACTATACACGTTAATATATATAGAGGGAAAAAAGAAAAAAAATAAAATATGAATAAATAAATTATTCATAGATAAACAAATTTTCTGGGTCGTTACATATAGGAAATACTTGTACAGTTTTTTTTGTTATTTTATTGTTCATACAAATACAATAGAATAGATCAATAAAATTTTGTAAAATTTCTGTTAGAGTATAGTTTTGGTTTTGACATCATCATCAGTGCATCAAGTAGATTTATGGTTATCAAATTGATAATCATAAATAGGGGGAGATTGTTAAGTATAAATGATGATGATGATTTTAGTTTTGTTTGTGCATCTGTACATATTCAAGGTGTTCTATAAACCTAAGTATTTGCACACATTTTGCATCCACTAATGATCAACTTAGTCATCAGGGGATGAAGTATTACACACTAGAAAAATCATCAGATGAAACTTCTAAAGGACTTGATAGTGAAGAGGGAAGTCTATTGTTACTCAAAAACACTTAAGTATTCTGCACATCAGACATTCCAAGCAAAATCAACAAAGCATCAGTGATTGAATCCTTCAGGGGAACCCATTAAGGGATGACAAAGGCAAGCCAACCCATCAAGGGAACGTGTCAGGGTATGGCAGTGGCAAGCCAATCTCATCAGGGCATGACATTGATATGTCAACATGTCAGGGGAATACATTAGGGCATGACAGTGTCAAGCTACCCCGTCAGGGTGAATACTCAGCACTACATCAGTGGAAGCCATCAGTGTATGCATTGAGTCTTAACGTCAGGGATCAAGAAGCACTTGGATAACTCAAGTGAAGTTTGAAGCACTAATCAAGTCTTAGACAGGACTTGTCATCAGGGGATCCAAAAGCACTGATCAAGTTCACATCAGGGCTTGTCATAAGTGGATAGTTATGACTGCATACACTCGTCATCAGGTCTTACACGCAAATCAATGAAGCTTGTTACAGAAGCAAGAGATATAAATTGGAAAGATAGTTCTTGAAGTTCGGTGGTCCAATGACAACTCTCGATCATTAAATGCACACAGATTAGGGAAGAAAAAGAAGCAACAGAAGCAACTTCAGTCTGATACATCATTCCAAATAGGACATCGATGTGACATATATGCGGCTAAGTTGAAAAGAGCAACACGTCCAAGCATGTG
Organism: Centella asiatica; assembly: GCA_014636745.2. Classification (NCBI taxonomy): domain Eukaryota; kingdom Viridiplantae; phylum Streptophyta; class Magnoliopsida; order Apiales; family Apiaceae; genus Centella; species Centella asiatica. The sequence goes on along the minus strand of CM025786.1, from coordinate 52,455,005 downwards.
AGTTTAACTACTGATCTTCTATATATACAAAAGAGTTCTCATTGCATCAGAGTGAATCAATCCAACGGATCAACAAACACATTGAAGTACACAAACACTAGAGAGATGTTTTGTAATATATCTTGAGAGAAATATTCAAATAAAGTGTGAAGCTAGTGAGTGTGAGATTGTAGCTATAATTCATTACATAAATTGTAACTGTTTAATCACATTTGTGGTTAAACAGATTTCCAAAAAAAAATCAAGTTTTAATACAACTATTTTAACTTGAATGCTTGTGTGTTCATTTTAAAAGTCATTATAGTTTTTCTGATATTGTAGCTATTTCCATCAGTGCTTAACAAGTTTTAAAGTTCAAAAAGTTTTAAGTGTTTGTATTCAACCCCCACTTCTACAAACATTTGAGTCTATTTTTTTCTAACACAACTCTTTCTTTATATATAGTTTTTTCTAACACTTCTACAAACATTTGAGTCTATATATAGTAGTTCAGTTTGTGAACCCACGTGCTAGACATGCTTCTTTCTCAACATAGTCGTAGTATGTCACATCAAGGTCCTTTCGAAGTGGTGTATCAGACTATTGTTTGCTTTTGTTGCTTCTTTTTCATCCCCTGATTTGCATGTATTTAATGCTCGAGAGTTGTTATTGGGTAACCAAACTTCAAGGAATATCTTTCCAGTTATACCTCTTGCTTCCGTGCCAAGTATCAATGACTTGCATGTAAGTCCTGATGACGTGTGGATTAGGTCATAACGATCCACTAATGCCAAGTCCTGATAGAGACTTGATTAGTACTTCTAGATCCACTAATGTTAACCCTGATGGAGGCTTGATCAATGCTTTATTATCCACTGATGTCAAGCCCTGATGGAGACTTGATCAGGGCTTCATTATCCACTGATGTCAAGCCTGATGGAGGCTTGATCAGTGCTTCATTATCCATTGATGTTATGACATATTTGTTATCCACTAAAGGGTTCCACTGACGGGTTGATCTTTTGTTGTCGCCAAACTGGTCAGGCAATCTAAGTCATCACCAAACTGATCGAGCAATCTAAATCATCGCCAAACTCATTGGGCAATCTAAGTCATTGCCAAACTCGTCGAGCAATTTAAGTCATCGCCAAACTCGTTGTCAGTGGATAAAAATAACTAGCGCCAAAGTCACTTTAAGCCATCTCCAAACTCATCATCAGTGGATAGAAATGACTATTGCCAAAGTGATTTTTAGCCATCGCCAAACTCATTTGGAGATATGTTGTCGCCAAAGTCTGAACATTAGAGTGATTCCCCTGATGAGGTCATCCCCTGATGCCTTCCCCTGATGGCTTCCCCTCACTAGGTAATCCCCTGATGCGTTCCCCTAACAGCTTCCCCTGATGAAGTCATCCCCTGACGGGTTCCCCTGAGGAAGTCATCGCCTGACGGGTTCCCTTGATGGCTTCCCCTGACGAAGTCATCGCCTAACGGGCTCCCCTGATGGAGTCATCCCCTGATATAGTATTTTTAGGCTTCCCTTGATGGGTTCTTTTCACTGATGCCCTTAAAAATACTTATTCTTTTGATCATCGATACTTCGTTGGCTTTGCCTAGAATGTTTGTCATGCAGAATACTCATCTTCTTTTAAGTAACAACAATCATTCCTTGATACTATTGAGTCCATTCAAGTTATCACTGATGACTCGCCCAGTGCAGTGTAGTCTATCCCCTAATGACTAAGTTGTCCATCAGTGGATGCAAAACTTGTGCAAATATACTAAGGTTTATAGAATACCTTGAGTATTTACAAATGCACAATTATTCCCTAAACATCATCATCGTCATTTATATCTAACAAATCCACTTTGAGAAGTGCAAGGAATTGATAACAACAACTCCTGATGAACAAAGATTGGAAATTGGTGAACAAAATTTAAAAGATTCCTTAGCACCAAAGTCATTTTGGCTATCGCCCAAGTCAGCACCAAAAGCAAAGGCAAGATTACTCAGTGCCAAAGTCTATGCATCAGGGATTAAATAGTCATCAGGGATACTTGTGACGACCTGGAAATTAGTTTGTCTATAATTAATTTATTTCATCATATTTTCCTATTAACGTGTATGGTTAATATTATGATTTTAAATGTCTGAATATTTTTGGAACCATCAAAGGGTTATGATTATCGGATGTATGATATGGGGGCAAGAAATTTATGTATATATTTTATTGGTGATGTTCGTAAATTGCTTAAAGGAATACAAGTGTAAAGATTAGCAAGTTTCATTCAAAACAGCCTGAATGGGTTATGTAAGATTAGTACGTATCTTGGTTAGCAAGATTAGTACGTATATTGATTTGCTTAGTAAGCTGCTTGTGTGTCATTAGTTGATGAAGCTTATGTGCAAGAACGACAGCAGCTGCTTAATATGTTGTTAGCCGTTAAAGTGTTATGATGAGCAGCCGTTTACAGACCAGACTAATCAATCATTTTATCTTAAGGCTTAATCTCAGCCTGCTATTAATACCTCATCTGAGATAAAATTCCAATCTCTTTTCTAAAACCTTTCTCTTAAAATGTCTCTTTAAACCCACTATCCTTATAAATTTCAAGTTCTTTCTCTCATGCAACTATCCTTTCTAGAGCAAACAAGCTTTCAATTTTCTTCCTTAAAGACAAAGAGGTAAGAACCTTGTACTCTCCTTTATTTTATTACGTTCAAAAATATTAACCGTGTATGCTAAGTTCCAAGAAAGAATAAAGTTTTAAAAGAAAGGCCACGTCCTTTTGCATATTCATGTTCATAAGGCATCCTAGGTTGAGTTTATTCGTGTAAGGCCTTCCATCGAAATGAAGACAAGCTCTAATGTTAGACTCTGATGAGATAACATTAGTCTCTGATGAGTTAATATTTGTCTGTGATGAGTTAATGTTAGTCTCTAGCAAGATAACATTAGTCTCTGATGAATTAATGTTAGTCTTTGATGAGTTAATGTTACTCTCTAACGAGATAACATTAGAGTCTGATGAGTTAATGTTAGTCTCTGATGAGATAACATTAGTCTCTAATAAGTTAATGTTAGTCTCCGATGACGTCAGCTTTAGTCTCCGATGGGTTAAGATGACGTCATCAGTCTCTGATGTGATATTTGTTAGTCTCTGACGAGTAATTACCCATTGATGTTTAACTACTCCCTGACGGATGATTAATTCCCTGATGGTTAATTCAGTCCCTGATGATTATCCCTTATTTTGCATACTCCCATATTTATCTTTCAAGATGTCAGTTTCTTATATTACACCAACAACCATGTCTTACAGAATCTTTCGCAAACAAGGAAGTTGAAATTAGATTTAGCTAAGGACCAAGGCAAGTATATACTCATTCCACTTCCTTTCTTACTAATTACGTAAAATCATTATTTTGATTTACGTAAATGAATGATGTTAATGCCCATGCAAGATAATGATTTCTTTTTATAATTAAGTAACGTACGATCATTGATCCGATGTACGTGAAAAGATGTTGATGATTGAGCTATGTCTTATTGGGTGGTTACTAGCTGTTTAAAATTCGCTAGAACACCAAAAGATGATGTAAGGGTGTTGCAGGCCGTGAACTTGTATGCGCACCCGAGCATGTCCCATATGGATATATATATAAAAAAGTTATTGGTTGTCGTCGCTCTTAATTGGTTGAGCACACCAAAGTTTTTGGAAGTCGCAACTATTAATTAGCTGAGCATGCTAAAGTTTTATAGCAAGAAAATGTTTTCAAGGTATATCCATATGGATAGTAAAGGGGCTGTTGAGTGTTTTCGTTTGGCATTCCGGCCAATGATGATAACGAATGAGAGGCCGAGGCATCGGTGATCAGATCCTCGTAGACCAATCCGGTCTTAACGCCCCTACTACTGTTGTGCAGCCTTTCCTCGGGTTCGTAGAGTCGGGTTTCCCGTTTACCCACAACGGAGGAGCCGAGCCGGTATGGGAAGCAGGGCGGGCCAGCATATAGATTTCAATGCAGATACATGTGTATTCCTAAAGTACTTCTTTCTTTACCAAGCCCGATCAGGTTTACCTAATAAATAGGATCGTCCCCGAGCGAATAAGCGTTCGTTTCTCATTGGGAGTTTTCTGCACTGACTACGTATGTCATATGATGAAGTCAAACGATCAGGCTGTTAGATTTTATAACATTTGATGATGATTGTCTTTTGATTACTTAGATATACAAATGTACAAAAAGTGTTAATTAGTAGTACTGAAGTCTTGTAGCCAGTAGTTATCTCTTTGGTTGTAATTCATTTATTCTTTGTAAAGAGATAGATTCATTCTTTAATTGTAAGTAACTACTGGAAAGTGTATCAAAGCTTCAACAAGTTATTCTGTGTATTTGATATGTCAGAGATTACAAAAAGGCTTACGTCATCGGAGACTAAGTCTAAAGCATCAGAGACTAATGCTTACGTCATCAGAGACTAAGTCTAAAGCATCAAAGACTAAGCTGACGTCATCAGAGACTAAGCCTAAAAGCATCGGAGACTAATAACTCTGTTGGAGACTACATAACCTGATCAGAGACTAAAGACCAAAGACTAAAGTGATCGGGGACTAAAGTTGAAGCTATCGGGGACAAGTCGTGACTTATACCCTGATGAGATACAGAGTTTGAATTGAATAAGGAATGTCTTCCACGTAGATCAAGATATTATTAAAGACGTAGCTGGTAAGGAAACAAGCCAGAAATCTGTTCCTAATCAAAAATGAAAGATTGTGTTTGATTCGAATAAGGAAGTTGAATCATTATTGATTTAGAATAGGTAACTGAGTTAATTGTAATTCAGTATTAGAAGCTGTAATTAGGTTTACAGAATTGTAGTAATTCAAAGCTATATAGAATTCATAGTTTGTATCTTTACATATACAGAGAATAGAAGCTGACGATCATATTGTTGTGATTGTTAGAATTTGTAATCAATTGTGAAATCAATAAAAGCAATTGTTTATAAATTGATTTGAGTTCTTGTTCTTTATTTTCTCAAGTAATAATTGATTTATTGAAGAACAAGTAATCGAAAAGAATTCAAAGAACTTGTATTCAACCCCCCTTCTATAAGTTCTCGGCTATCTCACTGGAAAAACACAGGCTGACCAGCTGGGATGAAATTTGATTATTAAAGGAAGTCAGATAGTGATCATGTTGGTTAGATGATGCATTATCTGGTGAAGAGAGGGCGAATCAAATATTTATCTAAAAGAGGGTTAACCCCTTGATATCACTCAAAAACCCTGAATGTTACATGTCTATTGATTTATCAGGAGGTATTGGCATTGCTTCGCCCAACCTCAATGAATATTAAAGCTTTTGAATTATCTGTTCTTCTTGCTTATGAATATATACTTGCTGAGCATAAACGCTCATGTGGAATGTTATGAAATATTTTATAGGCTATGTCAAGAAGGCCGAGTCGCCTAATAAAGAAAAGAGAAAATGGCATAGTGAGAACTTCTTGATCTCTCTCCTATGGATGGCCTATAGAGGGAAAGTGAAACAAGAGGCCATCATAGAAATGATTAGATTGTAAGGCCAGATGGGCCATCTAAAGTTTTTGTTTTCGCTGCAGTTTGTTTTTCTTTGAATTTTAAGGTTTTGTAAAGGAATGTAAACTTCTATGATTTTAACATGTTGTATTTGAGAATATATTCTCGTATGACTAATGTAAATGCTTGGCTATGATGTTTCTATCACATTGGCGTTGTTGTGTCATTGTTTTCTGGCGGAGCCCAGGGTTCCAGCTTGGGGACCTTGGGGGCTGTTACCCAAATTGTTGATAGTGCCCGAGGCTCGGCTCGGGGGATTTCTGGGGCCGCCACAGTTGGTATTAGAGCCAAGCACCTGTTATGAGACATGTTCTCTACTGGAATATATAATTTAGGTTTTAGGAAGAAAAAGAAATGACTGAAAGGATAAGAAATGTTGAATAAAAGATGGATGTTAAGGCTAATCCTCAGTTGTTCATGGGTTATTAGATGAGATATAAGGTTATGAGATAGGAGAATTCATCTTAAGAGTATTGCACACCTTGTCATGGTACTAGTACTTATGTTAAACCCTCATAATAAATTCTATATTGATATTGATTCAAGTTATGTTTCTTTTATAGATGAATCCACCTACTCCAGGACATGTAGATAAGGGCAAGGCACCTATGATTAAAAGCTTAAAGAAGGAACATACCCCTAATAGTAATGCTGCCCGTCCTTCCATGTCTGGTAGACACCATCTTTTAAATGTCAACCGTAGATTGTCAGGTGCATGCTGGCGAGTGACTCATCGAAAAAGAGTGGTTAGACCAACTCAGGTCTTTCATTTTGAAATACCTCGAGATTCAGACACAAATGATGAGGGCCCTGCAAACTCTAAAGGAAATAAGTAGAACCCAACTAACCCATTTGAGGAGTCAAGTTTCTCAGTTCATATGAAGAGTCCTTCCTTACCTCATAATAAAACAGGTTCTCCACTCTTGGGTCCTTCTCAAATAAGAGGTTACCTTACTACTAGGCACACACTACCTGTGGTGCCAGACACTCCACATGTTGTCTCCTCGCCAGTCACCTTATCAAATGTTGCACCCGCTACACATCTGGTGCCCTTACCATTCCCAAATGGATTATGTTATTACCTCCAATGTAGAATCCGTATGACACAAGCAGAGTTGGCGACACGCAATACCACTATGATGCATCAGTCGTCGGCTCATCAAAGGACTAGTAAACTGTTGGATCTTTGGAGGGTAGCATTTCAGGATGTATCCTTGCTCCTTACCGAGACTTTGACAGAAGTTTTGATCTCAGTCAGTGAGTATCTCAGGCTTGCGTAGCCCACTATGGCAGATCGAGATCATTTAATGTATAACCTTATAAAAAAGGTCGAAGGAGTGTGCTGTTTTGCACGAAGAGTGATGGATGAACTCAATTTACAACCTTTGTATTAGGCGCCTGCTATAGTAGATGTTATTTTAAATTTTCCTGACTCTTTAGTAAAGAATCCTAATGTATAAATTTGATAAGATGTAACTTTTGTTATTTAATATATTTTGAAGGTTTAATTTGGAAATTTCCTTTCCTTTTCTTATATGTTATTCTTTAAAGAAGAAAGAGAAAGCTTTTAATAGTAAATTTTGTACAATTAGAAAATATTGGTGGGAAAATATTGAACAATTAGAAATGACTAGGAGATTGGTAGTTAGGAATGAACAAGCAGCCTCTGAGGTCGATTAAGTTTTTACTTGGTCCCAGTTCAAGAAATTTTTCTATAACCAATACTTTCCAACTAGTGCTGCTGATGAGCTAGAAAAGCAATTCATAGAATTAAGACAGGGGAACATGACCGTGAAAGAGTATGAAAAGAAGTTTAATGAACTCCAAAGGTATGGCCCACATTTGGTAGATACTGAGAGAAGAAAGACAAGAAGATTTGAACACAGTTTGAATCCATGGTTGCATGATAAGATTGCTATATTATGCCTGAACAACTATGCTGAAGTTGTTCAAAGGTCAAAGGTAGCGGAGAAAAGTGGCAAGCTACTCCAGGAATTCAATTGGGAGAAAATCAAGGAAGGAAAAAGAAAAGGGAGTTATTTTAATAACAATCTTAATCAAAGGAATGGAGGACAAGGAAAAATATAAACCACTTCGGTTGTGGTGAAACAAGAGGAAGGAAATATGCATAATAGCAATAGAAAAAGGAATTTCAGTACGGACTTAAGTGAGAACAAAAGGAGGATTATAGTTTATGGCAAATGTGGAAGGAACCATGAAACTTCTCAGTGTTTAGTAGGAACTGATTTGTGTTTTAGATGTCGTCGATCTGGGCATACTTCTATTAATTTCCCAAATCAAACACCAATCGTTTCCCAACCTAGGTATCCTCCGCAACCGTAACAATATCAACCGCAAGGTACCAGCCGTGCTGTGACAGCTATAAGGACATGTTTTAGTAGTGGCCAGGAAGGCCACATCTCCACTTCATGCCCTCAGAGAAAGAGTCAGGGTAAACAACCATTGGCAGAACCTAGCACAGTAGCTAGTCGACCACAAGCTAGGACTTACAATATGACTGTGCAGGATGCACTGTAATCCGAGAACGTGGTTGCAAGTACGATACTGGTTAATTCAGTTGAAGTGCATGCTTTATTTGATTCTGGTGCAACTAGATCCTTCATAGTTGAATGTTTTCTTAAGGATATGAACTTTGCTCTTGAATGTTTAGAAACACCTCTAGAAGTTATAGTAGCTAATCAAGAGGTGTACATTGCCAAGAATGTAATACCTAATTGTAATATAAAAATAGGAAAGCATGACTTCCCTGCAAACTTAATACCCTTTCCTTTGGGGGAGTTTGATCTAATATTAGGCATGGATTGGCTATATAAATTCCAAGCTAACATAAATTGCAAAAAAAAGAAGGTTTCCCTAAGAACACCCTCAAATAGTAGAGTGTTATTCCATGGATGTAAGTCTACTAAACCCTCTCACCTTCTTACGATGATATAAGTTAATAAAATGTTACGCAAGGGATGCAAAGCATTACACGTCTGATTTAACAACAATTTTCTTATCTTTACCCTTAGGGGCGCATGCTTAATCAGGTGGTAAATCATCAATATATAATATTGTGCTAGAAAGAATCTGTGGTTTTTCTTTACACTGAAAAGACAAATGATTATTGCTACCACAATTTCAACACACTTTTCTAGGGGCTTCAAGAATAGAGGTGTAATTACTGGCTTTGTTTACACCTAACTTTCCATTCCTATTCCTTTTACTATCCCCTGATAGGCCTTTATCCCTTGAAGGGCTACAAAGGCCTGATGCACTCTTATTCCCTGATGACTATCTATCCACTGATGCATAGTCTAGTTCTTTCTTGACTGGGGGTCTGAGTGCTTTGGCAAGAACAAGTTTCTTACCTCTCCCACCACTTGTGGAAGCTTCACTCACTGGAAAAACATTCTCTTTTTTTAACTTTGTTACAACCTTTACAAATTTGATACGTTGTATTAGCCTTTTTCCAAAGCTAGCTGCATTTTCAACCTCAATAGGAGGTTGCTTCACAAGAGTCTCTGCACAGCCTAAACTAGACTTGGGATCAGATTTCTGATAGTTTAATTGATCATCTAGTTTTTTGCTAGTCTCATTCCATTTCTTTATGACTTCCCTTTCTTGACTCAGAAGAGTGAAGGTCCATTCCTCTCTTTTAACAGCACAGTCAAGGAGATTTTTAGTCCTTGAGAGTTCTTTTTCAAGACTCTCAAGTCTAGAGAGTTCTGATTCTAAAAGAGTATTTCTAACAGTCAAATGTTCATTTATTTTCTGCACTCTCTCAGTCTCAGCTACAACACTCCTTAGGGTGTCATAAAGATCTTTTATCTCACAAGCCATTTCCTTAACAGTTTTAACACAATCATTTTTAGACATGTTAGAGGAAATTTCAAGACTTACTTGTGAGCTGCTACTGTCAGTAGATGAGGCCATCAGTGTTAGGTTGACATATTCTTCATTATCTTCTTCATCTGAGTCAGCCCAGTCCTTTCCTTCTGCGATGTAAGCTTTTCCCTTCTTGGTGGAATTTAGAAGATCAAAGTATTTTTTCTTGTAATCCACATCAGCTTCCTTTCCCCTGGATTCACCCTCCTTTGTCGCCTTGCGGCACTCATTTGCAGAATGACCCATCTCATTGCATTTGTAGCACTTTATTCTTGATTTGTCAATAAAGTTTTTGGTGCTACTAGGTTTCCTTTCTGAAAATCTTTTTGATCCAGATGGTTTTTGAAATTTCAGCCCGGAAAACCTCTTTGTAAGAAAAGCCAAGGTTTCATCAAGTTCTTCTAACTCTTTAGGAGTGTACTTATCCTCCTTTGAGTCAGCTTCATTGTCCCCTTCTTTTTCAGCATCCCCTGACTGCTGCTTCATCAAAACACTAGGTCTTGCTTCTTCTTTATCCTTCTTGGCAGCCATCAAGGCTATAGATTTAAGCTTTCTGTATCCCCTGACATTTCAGATCTTTGTTAAACCTCCAGTTCATATGTCTTTAGGGTACCATAGAGCGTATCCAAGTCTAGAAGATTCATATCCTTGGATTCCCTAATGGCTGTTGTTTTAGGATCCCATGATATGGAAAGTGCTCTCATGAACTTTTTGTTCACATCTTTATTAACATAAGCCTTCCCATATATCCTCAGGTCATTTACCAACCTGTTAAATCTGTCAAACATTTCAGTGAGTGTTTCACCATTTTTCATTGTGAACCACTCATACTGTTGTGTTAACAGTTGCAGTTTATTTTCCCTCACTTCTTCAGTTCCATCACATAGGATCTGGATGGTAACCCATATTGACTTAGATGTTGTAAGATTCATGATACTGTTTAGCATATCATCATCTAAGCCATTATATAGGATATCTGTGACTTTAAGACCCTTTTTTACCTTCTCTCTTTTCTCTAGAGTCATTTCTTCAGTAGTCTTTGGGACTAATCTTTCTGGAACACTGACTCCATTGACAACCTTTTGAGGAATAAGCTCCTTTGGAAAGTGAGGACCTTCTTCTAGAATTTGCAAGTATTCATCATCGATTGCTCTTAGATGAACTATCATTCTTTGTTTCCAGAAAAAGTACTTTCCCCTTTCCAACATGAGGACTTTGCTATTTCCAACTTTGTTACCCATTTTCAACGATCGTCTAGCAAGTGTAATCTGCTAGTTGGCTCTGATACCAGTTGTTAGAACAAAATAGGCTCAAGTGTTTGTAGAAAGGGGGGTTGAATACAAACACTCAAAACTTTTTGAACTTTAAAATTTGTTAAGCACTGATGGAAATAGCTGCAATATCAGAAAAACTATAACGACTTTTAAAATGAACACACAAGCATTCAAGTTAAAATAGTTGTATTAAAACTTGATATTTTTCTGGAAATCTGTTTAACCACAAATGTGATTAAACAGCTACAATTTCACACTCACTAGCTTCACACTTTCTTTGGATATTTCTCTTAAGATATATTACAAAACATCTTTCTAGTGTTTGTGTGCTTCAATGTTTTTGTTGATCCGTTGGATTGATTCACTCTGATGTAATGAGAACTCTTTTGCATTTATAAAAGATCAGTAGTTGAACTTATGTGCTTGGACGTGCTGCTCTTTTCAACTTAGCCGTATATATGTCACATCGATGTCCTATTTGAAATGATGTGTCAGATTGATGTTGCTTTAATTGTATCTTTTTCTTCCCCTGATCTGCGTGCATTTAATGATCGAGAGTTATCATTGGACCACCAAACTTCAAGAAATATCTTTCCAGTTTATATCTATTGCTTCTGTAAAAAGCTTCATTGATTTGCGTGTAAGGCCTTATAACGAGTGTATGCAGTCATAACTATCCACTGACAACAAGCCCTGATATGAACTTGATCAGTGCTTCTGGATCTCCTGATGACAAGTTCTCTCTAAGACTCGATCAGTGCTTCAAACTTCACTTGAGTTATCCAAGTGTTTCTTGATCCCCTGACGTTAAGTCTCAACGCATACACTGATGGCTTCCACTGATGCAGTGCTGACTATTCCCCTGACGGGTTTCCCTAATGGGTTAGCTTGACATTATCATACTCTAATGTATTCCCCTGACAGGTTGACATGTTACTGTCATGCCCTGATGTGTTCACCCTGATGAGTTTAGCTTGCCACTGCTATACCCTGACACGTTCCCTTGATGGGTTGACCTGCCTTTGTCATCCCCTGATGGGTTCCCTTGACGGATTCAATCACTTAAGCGTTGTTGATTTTGCTTGGAATGTCTGATGTGCGGAATACTTAAGTGTTTTTGAGTAACAACAGACCTTGCTCTTCACTATTAAGTCCTTTAGAAGTTTCAACTGATGACTTGTGTAGTGTGTAATAATTTATCCCCTGATGACTAAGTTGATCATCAGTGGATGCAAAATGTGTGCAAATACTTAGGTTTATAGAACACCCTGAGTATGTAGATGCACAAACAAAACTAAAATCATCTTCATCATTTATACTTAACAAGTTGTTACACGAAAAACCAAGCAAGCAAGCCACAACACTCAAATACTAGAAAGAAAGCTTTGTAAAAATCTTATGGGAGATATTCAAAGAAAAACGTAGCTAGTGATTGAGAAAAGAGAAGCTATAATTTATGACAAAACTGTAGGTGTTAATCACAATTGTGATTCAACAGATTTCCATAAAAACACCAAGTTTTAATACAACTATTTTAACTTGAATGCTGGTGTATTCATTTTAATTTCAGTAGAGTTTTTCTGATTATGCAGTTATTCTAGCCTGTGCCACATATATTTTAAAAGAGCAAAATGTTTGTAGTGTTGGTATTCCCCCCCCCCCCCCCCCCCAACCCTTCTACAAACACTTGAGCTTATTTAGTTCTAACAATTGGTATCAGAGCCAGCTAGCAGACTACACTTGCTAGAAGATCTTTATCACTAACCAACAAAACTAGAAATAGTGAGGTCCCCATGTTGGAAAGGAGAGAGTTATTCTTTTGGAGACAATGCATGATAGTTCATCTAAGAGCAATCGATGATGAATATTTACAAATTCTAGAAGAAGACCCTCACGTGCGAAAGAAGCTCATTCCTCAGGAGGTTGTCAATGGAGTCAATGTTCTAGAAAGATTAGTCCCAAAGGCTACTGATGAGATGACTCCCAAGGAAAGAGAAAAGGTGAAGAAGGATCTAAAAGTAACACGTATTCTATATAATGGCTTAGACGATGATATGCTAAATAGTATCATGAATCTTACAACATCTAAGTCAATATGGGATATAATCCAAATCTTATGTGATGACATTGAAGATGTGAGGGAAAACAAACTGTAGCTATTAACACAACAGTATAAGTGGTTCACAATGAAAAATGGTGAATCACTCACTGAAATGTTTGACAGATTCAACAACTTGGTAAATGACCTAAGGATGTATGGGAAGACATATGCCAACAAAGATGTGAACAGAAAGTTCATGAGGGCACTTCCCATATCATGGGATCTGAAGACAACAGCTATCAGAGAATCCAAGGACATGAATCTCCTAGACTTGGGACAGGCTCTATGGTACCTTAAAGACATATGAACTGGAGGTTCAACAGAGATCTGAAATGTCTGAGGATACTAGAAAGCTAAAATTTATAGCTCTGATGGCTAGCAAGAAGAATAAAGATGAAGCAAAACCAAGTGTCTTAATGAAGTAGTGGTCTGGAGATACTGAAGAAGAGGGGGACTATGAAGCTGACTCAAAGGAGATTGAGTACACTCCTGAAGAGTTAGAAGAGATGGATGAAACTTTGGCCTTCCTTGCAAAAAGGTTTTCCAAACTGAAATTCCAAAAGCCATCTGGATCAAAAAGATTTTCAGCACGGAAACCTAGTAGCACAAGGAACTTTATTGATAAGTTTAGAATAAAGTGCTACAAATGCAATGAGATGGGTCACTTAGCAAATGAGTGTCGCAAGGCCACAAATGAAGGTGAATCCAAAGGGAAGGAAGTTGAAGTGAATTACAAGAAGAAATACTTTGACCTTCTTAATGCCAACAAGGGAAAAACTTATATTATGGAGGGAAAGGACTGGGTTGACTCAGATTAAGAAGACACTGAGGAATATGTCAACCTAGACCTAATGGCCTCATCCACTGACAACAGCAGCTCACAAGTAAGTCTCGAAATTTCCTCTAACATGTCAAAAACTGATTGTTTCAAAACTGTTAAGGAAATGACTTGTGAGATAAGAGACCTTTGTGACACTTTAAGAAGTGTTGTAGCCGAGACTGAGAGAGTACAGAAAATCAATGAACATTTGACTGCTAGAAATACTCTGTTAGAATCAGAACAATCTAGACTTGAGAATCTTGAAAAAGAACTCTCTAAGACAAGGAACCTTCTTGTTTGTGCCATAAAGAGAAAAGAATGGACCTCCAAGCTTTTGAGAGAGGAAAGGGAGGTCATAAAGAGATGAAATGAGTCTAGCAAGAAACTAGATGATCAATTAAAATGTCAGAAGTCTAATCATAAATCTGGTTTAGGCTATGAGGAGACTTTGGTGATGCAACCTATTGTTGAGGTTGAAAATGTAGCTAGCTTTAGAAAAAGGCCTATACAACCTATCAAGTTTATAAAGGCTATAACAAAGCTAGAAAAAGGGAATGTTTTCCCGATAGGTGAAACTTCCACAAGTGGTGGGAGTGACAAGAAACCTATTCTTGCCAAAACACTCAAACCCCCATTCAAGAAGGAACAAGATTGTGCATCAGTGGATACACAGTCATCAGGGGATAAGAGTGCATTAGGCCATAGAAGCACTTCAAGGGATAAAGGCCTGACAAGGGATAAGAAAAAAAATAGGAATGACAAATTAGGTGTAAACAAAGCCAGTAACTACACCCCTATTTTGGAAGCCCCTAGGAAAGTGTGCTGGAACTATGGTAGCAATATTCATCTTTCTTTTCAATGCAAAGAAAAACCACAGATTTTAACTGACAAGATTTTATATGCTGATGATCTACCTACTGCTCAAGCATGTACCCTTAAGGGTAAAGAAAATAAATTTTTTGGTAAATCTAAATTTTATAATGAAGCTCTTAAAAAGGAGAAAGTGTGTATTTTGCCTAAACCAAAAGTCATAAGTAATGAAAAAGTTGTTTTACCATTAACTGTGACTAAACCTAGGGGACCCAAATCCACTTGGGTATCAAAAACAAATTAAATGTTCTTTGTGTGTAGGGAAAAGTCAAAGGCAGACAAATCTGGTTTTTAGACAGTGGCTGCTCAAGACACATGACAGGAAATAAAGCCCTGTTTACAGAGTTCCAAGAAAAGGTAGGTTCAGTGATCTCTTTTGGTGACAACAGCAAATGACTAACTCTTGGTTATGGTAAAGTAGCAAATGGGGATGTCTCATTTGAAGACGTAGCACTAGTTGATGGGCTAAAGCACAATCTATTAAGCATAAGTCAACTATGTGATAAAGGTTTCATCATTACTTTCAAAGGGGATCAGTGCTTAATCTCAAATGAAAGTGATGGGAAGCTGATCTTATCAGGGATTAGGAAAGGAGATCTTTACATTGTTGATTTTAAGTCAGTGAATGAAGAGTCATGTTTCTACAGCAAGGAAACTCCCGATGAGAGCAGACTGTGGCACAAGAAGCTCTCTCACCTGAACTACAAAACTATCAATGATTTGGTGAAGAGAGAGTTGGTGACTGGACTACCTCAAGTGGAATTCATTCAAGAAGGGTTATGTTCAGCATGCCAACAAAGGAAGCAAAGGAAATCATCCTTTGTCAGCAAGGAAGCCACAACGATCAAGGATTCAATTCAATTGCTTTATATGGATCTCTTTGGTCCTGTCAACATAATGTCAACATCAAATAAAAGATTTGCATTGGTCATTATGGATGACTACACCAGATATACTTGTGTTAAGTTTCAACATGCCAAAACTGAAGTACCTCAACAAACCATTGATCATATAATAAAAGTGGAAACTGAGTCAGGGTCAATGGTCAGAGTTTTGAGGACAGACAATGGGACTAAATTCAAGAATGCAGCTGTTGATGGATTCTGTGTGGAGAAAGACATCAATCATACATTTTCTGCTCCAAGAACTCCTCAACAGAATGGTGTAGTAGAAAGGAAGAATAGAACCCTGATAGAAGCTGCTAGGACAATGTTAGCAGAAGCAAAAATGCCTACCTATTTTTGGGTTGAGGCAATTTCCACTGCTTGCTTCACTCAAAATAGGTCTTTGATCAACAAGGCTCACAATAAGATACCATATGAGCTAATGATAGGGAGGAAACCAAACATCAAGTTCCTATATGTTTTTGGATTGAAATGCTTTGTATTAAGGAATTATGGTGAGAACTTAGGAAAATTTGACTCAAATGCTGATGAAATTCTTTTCCTAGGTTACTCCCTGACATCTAAGGCCTATAGGGTTTACAATAAGAGACTTCAAGTAGTGATGAAGACTATAAATGTAGCTTTTGATGATTAAGAGATTTCTAGACTCGAAGACCCTGGTTTTTATGAAGAGCTCAGATTTGAAAATGAAGATGATTCTGATTATCAAGAGAATGAAGTTGATCAGTGCAAACAAATGGAATAGTTAACCATTTCTGATGTCAATACTACCAACAATGAAGCCCTCTTAATTGATGGAGTTAATCTCCTGGACAACAGATCAAGGAGTACTCCATTAGGGGATAATCCATTAGGAAATGCACCATTAGGGAATAACTTTAACCCTAATTTAAGTATAAATTTAGGGGGAGTTTTCTCAGAAGCTGGTAGCACAGACTTAGGGGGAGGAGATGATAATCAGGCAAGCTCATCAAGATACCTCTCTAAGCCCAAATGGTCTAGGGATCACACCAAAGAATTAATCATTGGTGATCCAAATCAAAAAGTGCAAACCAGAAAAGGTACATCTAATGAATGCCTATATGCTTGCTTTCTTTCTCAATTAGAGCCAAAAAAATTTGAAGAAGCCATGCAAAATGCAGAATGGATCATGACTATGTAGGAAGAACTTAATAAATTTGAAAGAAATCAAGTATGGAAGTTGGTGCCTAAACCCAAAGACAGAAATGTAACAGGTACTGAGTGAGTATTCAGAAACAAGATGGATGAAGCTGGCATTATTATAAGAAACAAAGCATGACTGGTGGCAAAGGGATATCTTCAAGAGGAAGTGATTTACTTTGATGAGACTTTTGCACCAGTAGCCAGACTTGAGGCTATAAGAATGTTCTTAGCCTATGCAGCACATTCAAACTTTAAAGTTTTTCAAATGGATGTGAAAAGTGTCTTTCTCAATGGGAAACTAGAACAAGAGGTATATGTACAACAACCTCCAGGGTTTGAAAGCTCAAGATTCCCAAAACATGTTTACAAACTAGAGAAAGCACTTTATGGACTAAAGTAAGCTCCTAGAGCTTGGTGTGACACACTGTCAAAGTTTCTGGTGGATAACAAGTTCATAAGGTATCATTGACAAGACATTGTTCTTTAGACAACACCAAGGTCATCTGATCATGGTTCAAATATATGTTGATGATATCATCTTTGGATCCACTGACACTAGACTGTGTGAAAAGTTCTCCAAGCTCATGCAAAGCAAGTATAAAATGAGTTTGATGGGTGAATTGTCTTATTTCTTAAGGCTGCAGATCAAACAAGTAACTGATGGGATTTACATACATCAGAAAAAATATGCTAAAGAACTTCTCAAGAAATTTGACATGGAGGACTCAAAGGTAGCAAAGACACCTATGGCCACAACAACCAAGATTGACCCTGATAAGAATGGAAAGAAAGTTGATCTAAAGACTTATAGGGGAATGATTGGTTCTCTGCTGTATTTGACAACATGTAGGCCTAACATAATGTTTGCAACATGTCTTTGTGCAAGGTATCAAGCTGATCCAAGGGAGTCTCATCTAATTGCAGTTAAAAGAATCTTGAGGTACATCAAGGACACTATAGAGTTGGAACTTTGGTATCCAAAGGAGTCTGGATTTGAATTACTTGGGTATTTTGATGCTGACTTTGGAGGATGCAAAATTGATAGAAAGAGTACAATAGGAAGCTGTTAATTTCTAGGAGGAAGGCTTGTATCTTAGTTCAGCAAAAAGCAGCATTCAATAACAACATCTACTGTTGAAGCTGAATACATTGTAGTTGGAAGTTGTTGTGCACAAATCCTATGGATGAAAAATCAGTTATTGGACTATGGCCTAAATTTCAATAAAATTCCAATTTTGTGTGATAAGACAAGTGCCATTGCAATTGCTGAAAACCTTGTCCAACATTCCAAAACTAAACATATAGAGATCAGGTATCACTTTATCAAGGAACATGTCATGAATGGAACCATTGAACTACACTTTGTACCAATAAAGAAGCAGCTGACGGACATCTTCACCAAAGCTCTTGATGAAGCCACTTTTGTTCATCTAGTGGGAGAGCTGGGAATGGTGAATTATGCAAGATAATGCTTGATCAACTTGATGAAGTCATTCCAGAAAAATTGTTGGGGAATTCAATCTATCAAGTGCTTAAGTACTGGTATTTCTAACTCATCTCATAATTTCTTGATAATGTTTCTGATACATGATTATATGTTTATAAAATATATATATATATATATATTTTTTTTTTTTCTTTTTTCAGGATGTGTATTAAAGGTTGTACATCAGGATCATAATTACATAGAAACTTCATTTCTACTTCCATCCTTAAAGGTATTACTTACACATCCTTCTTTTTCTCAATTTTTTACTTCTTCTATTTTAACTACTATGGCAGAGACAACTACCACTTCTCTGCCTACCCAAGTAGTATTATCAATTTCTACACAACCACTCTAAATAGCCCAACCTTTAGTCTCCCAAAAGACTCAGGGTACCAAAAGAATATCCTCTGAAGTAACCTCATCTATTGAGGGGGAACAAGGTGATAAAATGATTGGCTTGAAGAGAATGAAGAAGAAGAGGACAGCCATGAGTGTTGACCCTAAACCAAACTAGGCAGTATCCTCCCAAAAGGATACTAACCTTAATAAGGAATTAAACACATCACTAATTGTCTCCTCCCAAAAGGATTCAATTATTGAACAAAGTCCTCAACCAAGGACACATTTGAGTGAGGCACATACACTAACCATAGCCTCTAATGAAACTAACATCAGGGTCTCTGAGAGCCACTTGCAGATATCTTACACTGTGAGTGCACACACAACTTCACTTGATGAATCACTTCCTTATTCTGTAATTCAACCAACACTCCTTTCTACACCTTAATACTCTTTTTCTTTGCCTCAAATTTCTTCAGACATCATGACACAAACTTTAAGTGTTATGACATCAAATTCTCTAATTTCTCACTTCTTGGAGGAGCTAATAATCCATGACACAGTGATTGACAAACAAGATTCTCAAATGATTGATTCCTTCTTAAATGATTCAATCACTGATGCTCATACAGGGGACATAAATACAACTATATCTACTATTACTCTAATTATTTATAATCCCTTAATTGTAAATACTATTTCAATAAATACCTATACTTCTCCTAGTGTACATACACTTATCTCTTCCACTTCTGCTCAAATCACTTCTGTGGACACAATAGCTGTTGATACATTACTTATGTTGTCCACAGTTGTTGATAACACAGCCCATAGGAGCCCAATTAGAACAACTTTGAGTGAGGCTGAGAAAATACTTAGTGAAAAGAGGCGAGGTCAACCCATTGAGAGGAACTTGGCACAAGGAGAGAATGAGAGTCTTGCCTTAGAAGACAATGAAAAAGGAGAGGAAAAGAGTGATGCCTTAGAAGGCTTAGAAAATGGAGAGGATGAGATCCTTGTAAATAAAGAAAATAGAGAAAATATATTCTTTGTAAATACTTCTAGTTCTAACAAGGTTTTTCAAGTCACATCCTAATTTTTACCTTCCACTTAACTTCTACTGATGATGCTGTCAAAAAGGGAGAGAGATCTTCAAACCTTAAAAGGGGAAGAAATCTTCAAAGGGGGAGAAGTCTTCAAAGACATTAATCAGACGGAGTGACTACTGATCCTGCTCTGAAAGACCAAGGACATAAGATGGAAAGCAACCTCAACACGAGAATGAGAAGGTTGCGGAGAAGGAGCTACAAGAAGAAGAAAGGAATCAATTAATGTTCTAAGTCAAACTGCTTACAACAAAAATGAACATGTCATCAAATTCAGAACCTTGTTTGTACAGAAAGTGATATACTTGTACATAATTATTCTTTTTAACTATTCAAATACATTTATTCTTTAATGTCTAATTTTGGGTTTTGACATCATCATCAATACATTAGTTAGATTTATGGTTATCAAGCAGATAAACATAAATAGGGGGAGATTGTTAGATATAAATGATGATGATGATGTTTAGGGAATAATTGTGCATCTGTAAATACTCAAGGTATTCTATAAACCTTAGTAAATTTGCACAAGTTTTGCATCCACTGATGGATGACTTAGTCATCAAGGGATGGACTACACTACACTGGGCGAGTCATCAATTATAACTTGAATGGACTCAATAGTATCAAGGAATGAATGTTGTTACTTAAAAGAAGATGAGTATTCTGCATGATAGACATTCCAGGTCAAGCTAACGAAGTATTGATGATGAAAAGAACAAGTATTTTTAAGGGCATCAATGAAAAGAACCCATCAGGGGAAGCCTAAAAATACTATATCATGGGATGACTCCATCACGGAAATCCATCAGGGGAACTTGTCAGGCGATGACTTCGCCAGGGGAAACCAACAGGAGAACCTGTTAGGGGCTGAATTTGTCAGGGGAATGCATCAGGGGATTACCAAGTCAGGGGAAGGCATCAGGGGATAACCTCATAAGGGAAACCCATCAGGGGAACCCATAAGTGGAATCACTCTAATGTTCAGACTTTGGCGACAGCATCTCTCCCGATGAGTTCGGTGATGGCTAAAAATCACTTTGGCAATAGTCATTTTTATCCACTGACGACGAGTTTGGAGATGACTTAAAGTGACTTTGGCGCTAGTCATTTTTATCCACTGACGACGAGTTTGGCGATGACTTAAATTGCCCGACTTGTTTGGTGATGACTTAGATTCCCCGACAAGTTTGGCGACGACAAAAGAGCAACTCGTCAGTGGAACCCTTTAGTGGATAACAAAAAGGTCATAACATCAGTGGATAATGAAGCATTGATCAAGCCTCCATCAGGCTTGACATCAATGGATAATGAAGCACTGATCAAGTCTCTATTAGGCATCAGTGGATAGTAAAGCACTGATCAAGCCTCCATCAAGGTTGACATCAGTGGATCCAGAAGTACTAATCAAGTCTATATCTGGGCTTGGCATCAGTAGATTGTTATGACCTAATCCACATGTCATCAGGACTTACATGCAAGTTATTAATATTTGGCACGAAAGAAAGGGGTAGAACTAGAAAGATATTCCTTGAAGTTTGGTAATCCAATAACAACTCTCGAACATTAAATACATGCAGATCAGGGGATGAAAAAGAAGCAACAAAAGAAAACAGTAGTCTGACACACCACTCTAAAAGAACCTTGATGTGATATACTGCAGCTATGTTGTAAAAGAAGCATGTCTAGCACGTGGGTTTACCAGCTAATCTACTACATATAAAGAAAGAGTTGTTACACGAAAAACCAAGCAAGCAAGCCACAACACTCAAACACTAGAATTGAAGCTTTGTATAAATCTTGTGAGAGATATTCAAAGAAAAACGTAGCTAGTGAGTGAGAAAAGAGAAGCTGTAATTTATTACAGAATTGTAGTTGTTAATCACAATTGTGATTCAACAGATTTTCAGAAAAACACCAAGTTTTAATACAACTATTTTAACTTGAATGCTTGTGTATTCATTTTAATTTCAGTAGAGTTTTTCTGATTATGCAGTTATTACAGCCTATGCAACATATGTTTTAAAAGAACAAAAAGTTTGTAGTGTTTGTATTCAACCCCCCCACCCCCCCCACCCCTTCTACAAACACTTGAGCTTATTTAGTTGTAACAGGATTCTATCAACCTTGCTCTCAAAAAATTAAATCCAACAATACCTTATTCCATATTTTTATCACTAATTATTTTATCTTATTATACCAAGGTAACATACATAAATGAAACAAAAACAAAAAAAATGAGGTGTTTACAGCTGCCCCTCTTTATCATGATCATTTTGCACAGTAAAAATGATTGTGATAAAGATGTAGGCACCTCCACTTCTTGATTTTGAGATCCGCAATCTTTTGGGTAGTAGAATGATTTCTTGTCGCCACTATCTAAGAAGTTGCATCAAGATCACTTGCGTAATTGAATGATCGAGACTTGATCATCGTAGTATCAAAACAAGTTGAGATCATTTGCGTAGTTGAATGATCAAAACTATTCCAAGACTGCTTTACGTCAAAATCATTTGCGTAGTTGAATGGTTTTGATAAACGTCAAGTCAAACTCTCCGATTTGAAGTTGTGTTGAAATTACCTACGTATTAAGACAATGTCAAACACACAAAGTAGTAAATTATGTCAAGACCATTTGTGTAGTTGAATGGTAATGACAACAACAGCCAAACAAAGTCATTTGTGTAGTTGAATGAACTTGTCGGCCGAAGTTTTGAAAAATCAAGCTTAAAATGTAACAAACCCATCTGCGTAGTAAGACGCTTTTGAAACAAAGTGTTGCATAGCTACACCAGGATCACTTGCATAGTTGAATGATCCGGATGGCATGCAACAAAAGATGGTATCAAAATCATTGGCCTAGTAAAATGATTATGATAACCACAATTTTGAAAAAAAAATAGGTTTGCAATTGTGTCAAAATCATTTGCGTAGTAATATGGCTTGAGACAAAGTGTGGAAGCTGCCCCAGGATCATTTGCGTAGTTGAATGGTCTGGATAGCTTGCAACCAAAATATAGTATAGAAAATCATTGGCATAGTAAAATGATTACGATAAGAAGGATGGTTTAATGAGACTTTGTATAGACTATCGAGAACTTAACAAAGTCACTATAAAAAATAAGTACCCGTTACCAAGGATCGACGATTTATTCGATCAACTTAAAGGAGCAAAGTATTTCTCAAAGATTGATCTCTGATTCGGTTATCATCAATTAAAGATTAGAGCATAGGACGTCTCCAAGACTGCATTCGGAACAAGATATGGTCATTACGAATTCCTCGTAATGCCATTCGGTTTGACAAATGCACCAGCCGCGTTTATGGATTTAATGAAATGCGTACTCAAACCTTTTCTTGACAAGTTTGTCATTGCATTCATCGATGACATTCTGATTGTATACCCATCAGATATTCTGCTCCAAAAATAATCATAAGTCAAATTCTTAATGACAAACATTTCCCCCAACAACATTTCATAGAAAATTTCAAATTCACACCCCTCACTGGATAAATCACTCATGCACTCCCTTTTTGTGTTTGGGATGGTGTTTACGCTCAATATCTAACTATAAGAAGTATTCTCATCACTTGTCAAAAGGTCAATTCTCCACCACTTTAATGATACCAATCAGAAAGGACTTTTATTAAGGTTTGTAAGGGGGCTAACACAGGGGTTATATTTTTGGTATTGAGAGATTAATTCAAACCAAATCATATCATGCCTCATATGAACAGATTATTTCAGTGCAAAATAGTCCAATAAAAATACCTCTATTAATGCTAATACGGCTGCCAACCTTAGATTGCTCTATATATTTTTTCTTCTTTCTTTCTTTTTTTTCCCTCTTGAGTGCATTTTATGCTCCATCTCAAGAATTGTTTTCCCTTTTTTTTTTTTCTCTTTTTTGAATTTGAGCAACCTTGGCAAATATGATGCATCAAATCAAAACTGGACAACAGTATGTTTCTTTCCAATTCTCTTCCGAAGGCCTATCAACTTTCATACAAAATATGGCATTTACACAAAGGATAGTATTCAGCATGTAAAGTTTGGTAGAAAGTTCTCTCAATCAAAGTTTTAATCAAACAAAAGGGATTTTCAACAAAAATTAGGAGTTGGCTAATTTTTGGTTTCAAATGAAGAAAAAGGCTAAGACTCAAAGGGGTAATACTAGTGGTTAACATAAGTTGGAAGGTCTGAACAAGAAAAAGGATAAAACAAGGGGCTCACCAAAAATTGCCTTTTATCATCTTAGTATCGATTCGTGTGGTCTCAAATCGTACTCTAATATCAAATTCTAGTAGTGTCTCTTTATAGCTAGTTAACACTAATCAAAAAGATTAAGAGTGTTTATGTACTCTTTTTGGCTCAAAATCTCACGGTTCATTTGCCTGGTGTGAATTATTGTGACGACCCCAGAATCCCTCACTGGACTCGGGCGCCGTCAACCAAACCAAACATCCAGGATCACATCCACACATCCATAAAGTACTAAAGTGATTAATAGCACATCCTTACAATTAATCAGAGTACAAAACTTGCAGCAGAAACTAAGCTATTACAACAGCTTTGATCATCATTCTTACAAGAAGTTGAGACACGTAGGTCTAATGTTAGGTTTTAGAACATTTGATGATGATTGTCTTTAAATTACTTAGAATGCAAATGTATAGAAAGTGTTAATTAGTAACACTGAAGTTTTGTAGCTAGCAGTTATCTATTTGTTTGTAATTCATTCATTCTTTGTAAAGAGTTATAAATATTTCTCATTTGTAAGTAACTACTGGAATGGTGTATCGAAGCTTCAGAAAGTCAAGATGTGTATTTAATTTGTTAGAGTTTGCAAAAAGGCTTATCGGAGACTAGGAAAATTGGTCAGGGACTAAAAAGATCTTATCTGTCGGAGACTAGTTTTGCCTATCGGAGACTAAGACTTAAGTCATCAGAGATTAAGTCTAAAGGAGTCGGAGACTAAAGCTTACGTCATCAGAGACTAAAGTTAAAAGCATCAGAGACTAAGCTGACGTCATCGGAGACTAAATAATGCTATTAGAGACTACACAAGCTGACGTCATCAGGGACTAAAAGCACCGAAGACTAGTAATGACGTCACCAGAGACTAAAGATGAAGCATCAGGGACTAATCGTGATTTATTTCCTGAGAGATACAGAGTTCGAATTAAAAAAGAATGTCTTCCACGTAAAGTAAAATATTATTGAAGATGTAGCTGGTAAGGAAACTAACTAGAAATTTGTTCCTATCAAAAAGGAAAGATTGTATTTGATTCGAATAAGGAAGCTGAATTTTGTTCAAAATAGGAACTGAGTCAAAAGTAATTCAGTTGCTAGAGAAGTTGTAATTAGGTTTTACAAAGAATTGTAACTTCGTAGCTGTATAGGTTTTTCATAGTTTTTGTATCTTTTCCTATACAGAATAGAAAAGAAGCTGACGATTACAGTATTGTAATTGTTAGGATTTGTATTCAATTGTAAATCAATAAAGCAATTATTTATAAATTGATTCGTATTCTTGTTCTTTATATTCCGCAAGAAAAGTTAATTTCTTAAAGATCAAGTAATACGAAAAGATTTTAAAGAACTTGTATTCAACCCCCCTTCTACAAGTTCTCGACATCTCACTGGGAAAACATCTAACAAACTTAGCACTACATTCATGCTCTTACATCTTCAGTCCTTTTTTTCTCCTCATCAGTATCCACAGCTAACTCTTCTAAACCTTAAGCCCGTATATCTTTCCTTTATCACCTGTAAAACAGTTAACAATAGCAAGGATGAGCGATTTACGCCAGCAAGTATATAATCATGTATGGTGGGTTTGAAGCACAACAAGGGTTCAAACTTTTTGTGAGGTATGACAAATTCAATTGTCAAAACCTCTGGCACTTTTGAAACATCTTTGATTTTGATGTTTCGAACTCTTCCTTCTTTCCTTCCCTTAAACATCTTCCATGTCTCATTTAGCTTAAAGGAGGTTCTCGTAAACTACGTACGACATCTCTCCTCTTAAGATTAACATAAGCACTTACTCAATGCCCAAGTGGAAACATCCTCATACATTTGCACAGATATAAGATTGAAAAATAACTGATAAATCAAAGCTCAATTATATCCATGCACTTTCATTCATATCATGCTAGCGGAAATTAAAGCATAGCATTCTGATTCACAAAAGCATTTGAAACATATAAACAAGCCTTGCACGCACGTCGAATCAATTGACCATGCGCTAAAATAAACATAGGAATGAGAATATACTTGCCTTCGTCCTTAGCTGAGCTAAATCTAATTCACTTGCTCGGTAAAATACCTCTGAAAAACACATAGGTTGGTATAGCATGAGAATCTATGCTTAGAAAATTAATGTGAGTATGAACAAATGTGATGTCTGAGCATTTTAATCTCTTGACTTTTAATGAAATCATTTTAAACAAGCTTGAGGGATATTCAAACCGTCACACATCCAATAGGAGAATGAGTTCTGATTGACGGAGAAAAATATCTTTGGCCATCAGAGACTAACATATTTTTCCCATCAGAGACTAGGAAATTCCTCCATCAGGCACTGTGTACTTACGTCGTCGGAGACTAAACTTTAGTCTGTCGGAGACTAAGGCTGACGTCATCGGGGACTAAACAACTCCTCAGGGACTGATGATGTCATCTTAACTCATCGGGGACTAAGGATGACGTCATCGGGGACTAAACAACTCCTCAGGGACTGATGACGTCATCTTAACTCATCGGGGACTAAGGATGACGTCATCATCAGAGACTAAGAACATCTCATCAGAGACTAGGAATATCTCATCAGAGACTAAGAACATCTCATTAGAGACTAACAGCATCTCATTAGAGACTAAAAATTCCTTCATCGGAGACTAACTCCAACCCATCAGAGACTAAGTTGGACCTCATCTCAGATACAGGGTCGTCTTCCTCACCCCTCCATGGGTGGTGTTCTCAACCATAACCACACTTAGGTCAACTCTCATCATTTTTTTCAGTGACACGACACAACATTTCTTGGGGTCTACTAAAACTTGCAGACACAGTTTACACTTCAAAACTCAAGTTAACAAGGCTCAAGCATGGTGTTTTAGAACTGATGAACAGAACGTACGAACCAAAAATTAGGGTGCATAATCATCCTTTCTGTGGTGCATAAACTTCTTTTCATAAAACAACATATTCTTTAAAAACTTTATTCTTCTCTTGAAGACTTAGCACACACAGCTAATATTCTCGGATGCTATGCAAGAAAGAAAAACAGAGGAGAATATAAGATTCTTACCTCTTAACTTGCTGGTAGGAATTAAAGAAGAACTTTGGGAGAGAAAATCTTCAGAAAAGAGATTGAAATGTTACCTCTGAATGAGGTATTTATAACAAGCTGAGATTGAGCCTTGAGATAAAGTAATTGGCTAATCTGGATGGTAAAACGGCTGCTCATCATGACTAGCAACGTAATAAACAGCTGTTGTCACACATGCACATAAGCTTCGTCAAATAGTGACACCCAGGCAGCTTACTAACCCAAACAACATCATACGTACTTATGAGATCATTCCCTTACGTAAGCCATTCAAATTGCTTTGAATAAAACTTGCTAATCCTCACACTTGCATTCCTTTAAGCAATTTACGAACACCACTAACAACATAAATACACAAATTGCTTGATCTCATCTCAGAAATCCAAAGATCATAACCCTTAAGTGGTTCCAAAAATAATATCCAAATATTTATGGAACAACACTTTACTAAATGAGGGTGTTCTTAGGGAAACCTCCTTCTGTTGCAGTTACTAAGCACACTCATTTCCTTAATCATGCTTGATTAAATTAATCTCATAAAGATTTGAGATTAATATATTCATATCCCTTTGATGATTTTACAAAGGAAATTGAGATCATTAAATTTTGGACATCACATGGACATAATACTCAAACATTTAAAATTCATACCTCATACCTCAAAAGAAAAACTCCTCAAAACATCTTATTTTTATTATTTAAGAAAATAAAATTTTGGGTCGTCACAGCTTTGATCATCATTCTTACAAGAAGTTGAGACCTGTAGGTCTAACAAACTTAGCACGACATTCATGCTCTTACATCTTCAGTCCTTTTTTCTCCTCATCAGTACCCACAGCTAACTCATCCAAACCTTAAGCCCGTATATCTTTCCTTTATCACCTGTAAAACAGTTAACAATAGCAAGGATGAGCGATTTACGCCAGCAAGTATATAATCATGTATGGTGGGTTTGAAGCACAAAAAGGGTTCAAACTTTTTGTGAGGTATGACAAATTCAATTGTCAAAACCTCTAGCACTTTTGAAACATCTTTGATTTTGAAATTTTGAACTCTTCCTTCTTTCCTTCCCTTAAACATCTTCCATGTCTCATTTAGCTTAAAGGAGGTTCTCGTAAACTACGTACGACATCTATCCTCTTAAGACTAACATAAGCACTTGCTCAATGCCCAACTGGAAACATCCTCATACATTTGCACAGATATAAGATTGAAAAATAACTGATAAATCAAAGCTCAATTATATCCAAGCACTTTCATTCATATCATGCTAGCGGAAATTAAAGCATATTATTCTGATTCACAAAAGCATTTGAAACATATAAACAAGCCTTGCACGCACGTCGAATCAATTGACCATGCGCTAAAATAAACATAGGAATGAGAATATACTTGCCTTCGTCCTTAGCTGAGCTAAATCTAATTCACTTGCTCGGTAAAATACCTCTGAAAAACACATATGTTGGTATAGCATGAGAATCTATGCTTAGAAAATAAATGTGAGTATGAACAAATGTGATGTCTGAGCATTTTAATCTCTTGACTTTTAATGAAATCATTTTAAACAAGCCTGACTGATAATCAGACCGTCACACATCCAACAGGAGAATGAGTTCTGATTGACGGAGAAAAATATCTTTGGCCATCAGAGACTAACATATTTTTCCCATCAGAGACTAGGAAATTCCTCCATCGGAGACTAAGAATTCCTTCATCGGAGACTAAGAATTCCTTCATTGGAGACTAAGAATTCCTTCATCGGGTCCAGTAAGGGATTCTGGGGTCGTCACAATTATATCCTTTCTAAGTCATACCATTGAGGAAATTGTTTGTGTCCTAAGATTAAGAATTATAACATTTTTGAATTGGAATCTAGATGGATTGTTCAAATAAATCAGAAAGTTCCTGTTATCTGAAATTCTTATCAATTTAGCTACACAAAGTTTGGCTTCATTCAAATAGTGGTTAATTTCAATAGTGCAATTTCTATAATTCCTAACAATTAACATGTAGAATGCAGTGAGAGAAAAAATGCAAAACACAAAACACAAAACAAAACACAAATAAACAAAGGTGTTTTCCTCCAACCCTACACTTAGAATAAACATTGTCCTCAATGTTCAAGAAGACAAAGGAAAATAAATAATAGAAGTGAGGGAAGAGGTACGTTACAGTTCAAGGAGAAGGTGGAAATTGTGGGAATGGTGGAGGCTGGTGCGTTCCTTTTTCCTGCAAAAACCCCACACTTGTCCTCTTATACTCATGTGTGCCTTGGAACTCTCCATTAAAATGGTGTAAACCTATAAAAGATTGTCCATACGCTATTTGGCAAAGAAAATTGTCAGCGTGAAACAATAATGTCAAAACAACAACTAAAACATGAACCTATAAACTGCAATTTTTTTTTGGTTAGGATTCTTCGAAAATTGAAAGAAAAATAAAAATAACAACTAAAACAGAAATTTAAAGAAAGAAATCCTTGGGTTGCCTCCCAAGAAGTGCATTTGTTTAATGTCTTTAGCTCGACGTGCGCCACGTTTAGTTGTAATTAGGTGTTTGAACATATTGTGCTTCAACTAAACGTGGTGCGAATCCTTCATAAAAAGGTTCTAACCGATACCCATTGCCTCCTTTTTTTCTTTAAGAACTTGGACTAAACTTTCTTCCTCTTCCTCACTTAATTCATTCGAAATTATCACTGGCAGTGTCTCATCAGTTCCCAGAAATGCATACTTGAGGTGTGAAGGCAGTGGTGTCAATTCCAGATTAGGTGGTTTCTCGATGGAAGGCAAAATCTTGTGTCTGGACGTTATGACATGCCCATGTCGTATTGCTTCATGCAACTGCAGTGTGTTATTTTGCAGCAGTGTGTTATTCTGTAGAGGTTCCAGCGCATTAAGATCCTGAGTTATTTGGACCAGACCTTCTGGGAGTTGCCATCCCTGCTCCCATTTTGACAATTTTGAAGGGGTAAGGTCCTCAGTTAATGCCACCTGCAAGTAATCATAGCCACAAAACTCCAAATATTTTTGAGTATTTGGGTCGGAATGGTCAACAAAAAATGCAGATGCATAATCAATTTGGTGCTTCATTGTTTTATTGATATTAAATGTAATCAAAGCACCATCAAATTCCATTGTGAGAGTTCCTTTATGAACATCTATTTTTGTGTATGCTATTTTCAAAAAGGGACGACCTAATAATATCATCTCACCATTGGTTGATGTTCCATTTTCCATATTCAAAACATAAAAATCTGCAGGAAACACCAGATCATTTACTTGAACTAGAACATCTTCCAATACTCCCTCGAGAAAAACACTAGATCTATCTGCTAAAGTCAAAACTACCTCATTTTGTTTCAAAGGACCCACATTCAAAGCATAATAAATAGATAAAGGCATTAAATTAATTGATGCTCCTAAATCACACATTGATCGCTCTATGCCTACATTACCTATTTTACATGGGATTGTAAACATACCTGGATCCCTTTCTTTTGTGGGCAACTTTCCTCTCAAAATAGCTGAAACGTTTTCTCCTATGTGGACCCTCTCATTCACACGAATCTTATTCATGCCAGTACAAAGTTCCTTCAAGAATTTGCAATACCTTGGAATGTGTTTGATGGCAGTGAGAAGTGGGATATTGATTTCCACCTTTTTGAGGGTTTCAAAAATTTCAATGTCATCAGTGGCCTTCTTTTTCCTTGCCAATCTATGTGGGAATGGCAGTTTCTCAGGATTGACTTGTATAATTTCATCACTTGGGACTGATTTTTCTGCTTCTTTAGATACGACATCCCCATGTCGTACTGGTTTTTTAGGTGTTGCAGCTTCAAGTTCTTTGCCACTTCGCAATGTAATGGCACTAGCATTATGCCTTGGGTTTACATCTGGCTGAGAGGGCAGTTTTCCACGATTCTCTACCTTGTTCTGTGTTGTCATCATTTGATTAAATTGATTCTTTAATTCCCCAAACTGCTCATCACGTTTTTCTTGGCTTGCCATGAACTTAGCCATCATCTCTTTCAAGTTAGTGATTTCCTCCCCATAATTCATTCTTGGGGGTTGTTGTGGTGGTTGTTGGTTGTTGCCATAATGCAGATTTGGGTGATCCCTCCAACCTGGATTATATGAATTTGAAAAGGGATCATACTTCCTTTGAGGTTGGGCATTGTAATTACCCATTGCATTCCAAACTTCATTGCTGGAATCATCTTGTAAAGTCGGGCATGCATCAGTTTGGTGTCCTTGAAGACAACAAATACCACAAACTGAGACTTGTTGAACCCGATTAATAGTATTTGCGCTTCCAACAATATTTTTCTCCAATAATTCGGCAATTCTATCAAGTTTAGATTCAAGATTGGATGATTTCACCTCATGTATGCCTCTTGTTGGTGCATCGGATCGGCCACTAAACTGTTGAGAATTGGCAGCCATGGTAGAAATAAGATCTCTTGCTGCTTGGGGTGTTTTACTCACCAAAGCACCACCGCTAGCAGCATCAATTACTCTTCTTTCAATTGGCAACAACCCTTCGTAAAAATATTGAATCAATAATTGATCGGTAATGCCATGTTGTGGGCAGCTAGCACAAAATCTTTTGAACCTCTCCCAATATTCATAGAGTGATTCAACATCTTTTTGTCGGATGCTGCAGATTTCTCTGCGCAAATTGGCGGCCCTAGATGCAGGGAAGAATCGATCCAAAAATAGCCTCGCCATTTCAGGCCAAGTATTGATTGAACCTGAAGGGAGGTAGAACAACCATTCTTTTGCGTTGTCCTCCAATTAAAAAGGGAAAGCGCACAGTTTAATTTGCTCTTCAGTTACTCCACGCGAACAGAATCCAGAACACGCCACATGAAATTCCTTCAAATGCTGATTTGGGTCTTCACTTTGCATCCCATAGAATTTTGGCAGAAGGTGAATCAAGCCGGGTTTCAGTTCGAAACCTTCTTCAACATTTTGGTATTGAATGCACAACGGCTACTGATTCACAGGTGGTGCGAGCATATCCTGCAAAGTTGCAGGAGGTGGATTGGCCATCTCAAAAATCTCCTCTTCTTCTTCATTTGAACAAGATTCGAAAGTGGACAATCTCTCAAAATCTGCAGTCAATTTCTACGCAGCAGCTTTCGCTTGTTGTTTGCACAGTTTTGTCGCCTTAGTGTTTTGCCTTGTAGTTTTCTCGATTTCAGAATCGAACAAAAGCTCACCTGCAGAAAAAGATCTGCGCAACATACAAACACTACAGAAACGATTAGATTGCAATTAATAAACCTTACACAAAAATCCCTGGCAACCGCGCCAAAATTTGATAGGGAGTCAACCCACCAAAAATAATTATTCCTATCCTCTTACACTTACGCAGTATAATGGTGAATAGGGTCAATTCCACAGGGATTATTGCGGTTAATTATTTGCTTGAAAAAGTGGGTTTTTGAAATTGATTATGAAAGATATTAAAAATAACAATCAAAAATGAGATTTGTAAATAATAAAGATTGCAGAATAATAAATTATGAGAAATCTAATGGAGACAAGTCTAGCCAAGGTACTTTTCAATCTAGCCAAATATTTCGATCATCGATACGAAAGATAAATTTTATTCATTCAAATAGATAAGGTTATAGTTAAGGGCAAACACTCTACTTAACTGATTTTTTCTTATTTTATCGGTAACCCCTGGACACCCTGCTATGATTACTTCTCTAGACCAAACAGACAACCCCCGGACACCCAGATAGGATACAATCTAATGGCTGCTTTATGAATGAAAAAGACCCCTCTCCTAGTTAATAAAATCGGACAACCGTAGATTATTTAAACTAGATTATTTGATTCTACCAATCTTACCGGAAGCCTTTATCAGTTAAGATCAATTTGCTACTTTGTTAGAATAGTGTCAAATGACCTTCATATTCTAATCAGCAAGATACCATTCAATAAATCACACAACTGTACACATTGCATAAATAAATTAAATAATAACATAAACGGTTTATAGCGTAGAAATCAAATAAATACTTGAACTTGAATAAAACTATTTAAAACAAAAGTCTCACCATGTATTCTTGGCTAGAAATCAAAGTACCTTAACCAGAAGGATTTAGTTGTTCATAATACTTGAAGACATAATGCTGAAATAAATAAAAACTTTATAAAAATATGTTATAGAACGTAAGAGAAAGAGAAGGGGCAACTGCTGTGTAAAAACATAGATGGAAAAAAATTGCTGCAGCCCTAATCTATTTATGTAAATTCTCTTTGTTGCCCTACAAAGAATTCTAATTGTAATTGGTTTCCTAGAAGACCCTTTTCCAATTTGGTAACTGCTTTAATCTCTTTTTCCAGGCTTATCTTCTTCTATCCACGTGTTTTTGACTCTGCTGTGTGGGCCTAATCCGTATGTTTTGAATAAACTGTTGCTCTTGTTTCTGCAGGCCCTGTCTAGGATACGACATGCTCATGTCGTATTGTTACTTCAATTTTCTGTCAATTTTCTGCTTTGATTCTTCTCGCTCTTTTCAGTACATTCTTCCTTGTTTTCATCACTTCTACCTTTTTCACCTATTCTTACAAAAGTAACTTGAAAACACCTCATTAATAAATAAAACACACACAAAATGAATGCAAATGTAATGTAAGTTTATACATAAATTGCACACTATCATCCATCCTGACTTAGGCCATAATGCAAGTTATCCAATTTTCAGTCACTTCAATACTAAACACATATAAGTAGTAATTAATATTTTGTACTAATGTATTAATAAATAACTATAATATATGAATTAACGAATTTAAATATTAATAAATATTACTTTTTATATTAAATCAATATATATAATATTTTAATACAAATAATATATATGTGTGTGTGTGTGTGTGTGTGTGTGTATATATTTAATAAAGTAGGATTATATAATTGTAAAAAATAAAATAAAATAATATTATAATATTGATGAATGTAAATAGTGACAGTATAGGTTGACGGATACACTGTTCACAATCCATCAATCTCATTTTAAAATAAGAATATTGGTCTAACTCACTTTTTTTTTTACTTTATATCAAAATTCTTTAAATATCGAAACATTATTGACTTTAGGAAAACTGTTACAAGTGCTCTAAAAGAGATTTGGATGTCCTGGGATAGCAAGTCCTGCTAACTTACACGAAAATTGAAGGAAGTAGAGCTATAAACGAACCAAACTACTCATTGGTTAGGTTTGACTCGACTCACTTAAACAAACCAAGCTCGAATACAATTATCTGTGCATTTAATAATTTAGGCTCGACATGAACTTGAAAAACTTGACTCGACTCAACTAATTATATTATAGACTCGTGTTCGACTCCTCTTGACTTGACCACTTAAACGAGCAAATTTCGAATACAATATTTTGTTCATTAAATAATATATATTCGATTCAACTCGACTTGTTTAATAAATAAGCTCAACTCGACTCTGTTCGACTTGTCTCATTTACAGCTCTAAAAGGAAGAAAGCAAATTGCACTTACAAGGGCCCAAAGAGATGAGAGGATGGTCAAGGGCTTATGTCTCTACAATGATGAAAAAGTTCTCCGAAGATCAGAAGTGCAAAAATCCTAAGATTTTCATGATGGTAGCAGAAGATGAAGAAAAAGCCTATAATGGACCACCAATCTATGATGAAGAGACATGGGCAAATGCAAGAGATGATAGAGATGTTACTCTGGTAAATGTAGAAAAGACTTGATCTATTGTTAACAAATCAATTACATAGACCAAGTCTTATACTGTCCGTGGTATTTAATCAATTAGTTAGGATTTCAAATTTGTATATGATATATCAGTTCATATGTACTTATCATGTTGATAACTTAGACTCTAAATATAAGTGCACATGACAAGTGAAAAGCAAGTTAACAAATACAACATTTCCTTATTTTCTTCTCCCGTCTTATGGTATCAGAGCTTATTGCTCAAACGATTCCTTTATTATTATTATTCTTTTTCTTAGTCTAATATTATTGTGGCAGAATCATCTTATTCATTTGCTCATTCTAATCCCGTTGTTTCTGTTCTTTCTGTAGTACCAAATATTATCTCTGTTAATGTTGCTACACAGCTTCCTGTCAAGCTTAGATCTAATAATTATCCTCATGACGTGCTCAGTTTCGTTCGTTGTTAATTGGGTGCAATCTTATGGGTTATCTTGATGGTACCATTGAATGTCCTCCTTCTCAAATCCATAGTGAGGAACCTGAAAATGTACCCAATCCAGCTTATCTGTTTTGGATTCAACAAGATCAACTTCTTCTTCATGCCATCATTGCTTCTAATACCGAATCTGTCATGGCACTGCTTGCATCCTCACCCACCTCGGCTGATGCTTGGGGCAAAGCTAATCGTCTGTAAGCAAGTAAATCTCTATCTCCAATTATGATGCTGAAAGAGAAGCTCATTATTTCGTCCAAGGGTACTAAATCTATTGGTGAGTATTTACAACTAATGCGCCTTACCTGCTGCTGTTTCCGGTCTTTCTTCTTCTCCATTGGCCATAACTAGTGTCAAAGCATCCTATTCACAATGGCCCAATCGATTGGGTCTTCCTTCACATAAGATAATGAAATTTGTTTTGCTTGAAAATAATTTAGTCTGTTCTTCAAGTGTTATCAAACTCTTGTGATTCTTGTGATTATTTAGACACTATAATAATTTAAATGAATGGCTTGAGGCAGCAATGTCAGTAAGTTTTTGCAAAAATAGTTTAGCAAAAACCGAGCAAACTAAGGATAAAGGAATAAGCAATAGAGTAGGATAAGCAATGAGATTTTTATAGTGGTTCGGTCAAGTATTCCACTAAGCAGTAACACGGTTACAAAGAACACACGTACAGTACTTGCTTATAGTTTTATCACCTAGTCTAACTTAGTGACAGATAATTCTAGTCACACAGACAATCTCGTCACCTAGACCTTAGTCACACAGACAATCTAAAGAAATGTAAATTTCTTTTTGCTATCTCAAAACATGAAGCTTCTTGTTGAGTAGATTAGATAGCATTGGTTCAAGATTTCTGTAAGTGTTACTTGCTTATGAAGTTTGTTGTCAGATGTTAGAGCACTTTGATTGTTTAGTTCTTGGTTTGTCTGCAGGTATAAATGAAATTTATGACTAGTACTTTTACTCATCTAGAATTCTATCTGTTGGGCATTTTGAAAATGTTCAATTGGGGAGTTGTACGTGCTTTCACATGATTGGTACCCTTTACAATTGTCCCGTGCTTCTCAAATAAAATAGTCATTATGTTGTCTTCTAGTGCTTCTTGAAAAGCCTTTTACAAGTTGACTCTAAGCAGGGCAGAGGTACTTTTCTGACATGTTACTTGGAACTTGGAGAGGGATCTTGCCATGTTGAGACCTTGCTTATTTCCTCTATAAGCAAGACTATCCTTAGAATATTCTTCGAAGCTTCAGCATGATCAACGTCTTTATTTGTGGTCAAAATCTTTGCTAATCTAAATCATTTTACATTGAATGAGCAAAGACTATATTATATTACCAAAACATATACAGACCAAATAAGCATGGTCTATAATACACCATCAATTCTTATAAAAGTAAAAGCAATTATACTTTTAAGCAAGGCTAGTAAAAGCAGGGGGCCTTAACAAATTCCCCCTAATTGATGATGTCAAAACGAGATATTTTGATCACCTTAGTAAGCAATAATATTGTATTTTATTTCACTATAAGATCATACAATTACATTCACTGATGAAATAAATTACTGAAACCAAAAAATATATATATATATATATATAACGCTACATTTGCTGCTCCTCACCTTCACTTTGCCCTTCATCTTCTTGCTCTAGCTCCATTCCAAAGTTAAGCAGCTCTATTCTTTTTTCATCATCAGCTTCTTCTCTCTTCTTCCTTAGAACTTCCTGCTCACACCTTTTCCTTTCCATCATTTCCTTCTTTCATTCATATTCTATTTCATTCTGGTAGTCTTTAAGATTCTTCATTTCTAGCTCATACCACTTGATCTTGGATTTAGATTCTTTGATTCTTTCAAGTAGCTTGATACTTTTAGCAGGACAAGACTTCTTTGACATGATTTTGACTTCCTTAAATGCCTTCTGAACTCTCATGTAGGGAGAGGGCTTCAAACTTTGTACAACAGAATCATAGATAATCTTAGGAATCCTTCTTCTAGAAGAAAGTCTGGTAGCAACAAGAGTAGGAGAAAACAAAGGTTGAGCTGTAGAAAAAGGAGTTGAAAGCAAAGGTTGAGCTTGCCAATGTAGTTCTTGTTCTCTCTCCCCCTTTTTGATATCATCAGCCATAATGGGGAGAAAGTTAATCAGCTTCTTAAGAGTTAGCAAGATCTAAACCTGTTTATGCTCAATTTTTGAGATTCTAACTTCAAGTTCAGAAACAGCAGGAGCAACCTTGAAAGTGGGAGCAGAGTCAACATAAGCAAGGGATGCAGCAGGCTGAAGGTTGGCAAGACCGGCTAGAACTTTATCCATTTTGGAATCAAGTTCAGTAATGTGACAACCCCAAAATCTCACACGAGACTCGGACATCATCAATAGAAGGAAAACATTCAACAATACATCCATACAACATTAATATACTATATATTATTAGTACATTATTCCAAAATTCAGAGTATAACTCTTACAATGGAAACTAATCTATTACAACGGTTGTAATTATCCTCATTGGGTGTTCTTTTTAGGCTACTCCCTTTATTCCCTTCTCTTGCCGTCGTGGTACTATGCCTCACTCAAGTCATGAAATTATGAACTTAACAAGAATGAGTGATTTACACTTAGCAAGTATATAAATACAGAGATAAAGAAAATAAAATAACTGAAGAACTTAATCAATAGTATAATTCTATTTGTGAGGTTTGGATGAAACAATACCACCACCTTAGAGTTCTCATAAAACTTCTAAGGATCTCAGAAGATAACACAATCACATGATCCTTCTTGAACAAAATGACCTCTTATCCATTGGGGGCTAAACTCGTTGAATCTGCTAACCATACCGTAATCAGTGGGCCAGACTGTACAACATGGTTCTGCTAGTTAAGTTACCTCTAGGTTAGACGACCTGTAGTTACATCTAGGATAGGTGCCAGAACACATCAGCATCTTCCCTTTTCTCTTTCCAACCACGTGGCATGTTCCACATTTTAAATAACATAAAAGTCTCATAGTCTCATGACCCATTTAAGGGACATAACATTCTCACTCATTTGCACAGATATAGTATTGAAAAATAACTGATAAATCAAAGCTCAGTTATATCATTGCACTTTCTTTCATATCATGCTAGCGGAAATTAAAGCATAGCATTCTGATTCACAAGGAAATTTAAACATAAAAGTCATAACCTTGTATGCATGTCGAATCAATTGATCATGCGTTTAACTGAAATAAGCATAAGAGTGAGAATATACTTGCCTTTATCCTTAGCTGAGCTAACTTAATTCACTTGTTGGGTGAAATGCTTCTGTAAAACATATATATGTTTAATTATCATGAGAATCTATGCTTGAATATAAATGTGAGTATGTACATATGTGATGTCTGTGATGTCCGTGCATTTCTTATCTCTTTGATGTTTTAATTTAATTATTTGATGTGTTGGAAATTGAGACTTTTAATTTAAATAAGATTTTTTGGACTGTTAAATATTGATATTATTCATCAGGGAATAAATTTGGTCCATCAGGGGATAACTTTCGATCATCAGGGGATGCGCATGACTGTCAGGGGATAGTTCACTTGTCAGGGAATAATTTGATCGTCAAGGGATAATTCACCCATCAGGGGATACATTGCCGTTCGGGGGATAAACTACCCATCAGGGGGTAGCTTTCGGCCATCAGTAAATAAATTTGTTCATTGCTAAACTTGTCGGTAATCTATTTAACTACCGCCAAACTCTCTTGGCTATCGCCAAACTCATAAGCCATTGTCAAACTCACTTAGCTTTCGCCAAACTCATTAAGTCAGCGTCGAACTAAAAATTTGTCCATTGGAGACTAGCAAAATTGTTTATCGATGATGAACAAAAATTGTTCATCGGAGTAACAAAATTGTTCATTGGAGACTAACAAAATTGTTCGTCGGGGACTCACAAAGATTGTTCATCAGAGACTAATTTATATATATACTGTTGGAGATTAACTTTTAATCTATCAGAGACTAATTTCATGCTGTCGGAGACTAAGTTAGAACTTGTCTCTGTTATATAAGAGGACTTTTCATGTATTTGTGGATGATGTTTATCAATGGACAAACATAACTGAGAGCATTTTCTCATCATCTTTTCTACAGTGTGTATCATTCCTTTTCACAATACACACACACACACACACAGTTGCAGATGAATACTACTATAGCCTTAATAGTTGCAGAGTCATGCCGTTCTTGAAGCCTTATTCTATTTTTAGAAAGGCTGAGAGAGAAAACATGAGTATTCCTTATTGTTTTCTTATTCTTGTGGATACTGTTAAACTCTGAGAACTCTGATTGCCTAAGACACAAGCATGGTGTTTTACCTACTGATATAAGAACTATTTGGACATTAATATAGTTTGTGTAGTTTGTATGTTTCAATATTTTCTTTATTCTCTTCTTTTAGCATGCAAAACTAATAACTCCTGATGTTATGGGTATGTTTTTAAAACATGCTTTTTGAACAAAGTGTTTTACAATGTGATATGAATGAATAAGGACAGAAATCAAAACGAAACAGAGCATATGATTGGTATAAATCTCTTACCTCGTTAAGCTTTTAAAGAAGGAAATAGAATACTCGTGCGCTCTTGAAAAAGACAACTGCTCTTGAAAAGGAAGAATGAAATTTATATGGGTGTTGGGTAAAGAGAATTTTTGGAAGTGAGGCTAGGATTACACCTCAGATGATGTATTTATTGTGCTTGCAAATCAACTAGAACAGTTGGATCATTTTGATGAAAAATTCTCAGTCATTGGCTGGTTTGGCTATAAATATGTCTTTGGGATCATGTGATTGGCTAGCTCAGTCGGTATAGTGGCTGCCAAAATATTAGCCAATCGCATTCAGTTGGATAGAAAACCTTCTCTTGTTGGTAACCTTGCACAACAAGTATCCTTAAAAAAATGTACATGTAAATGTATAACCAGGTTGTTAACCACGATTAGATTGTGCAGTTAAGTTGGTTCATCAGTGGATACATTGCATGCAACCAACTTCTTGAAATATAGTGCTTATATCATCTGCACACCATAGTCTCCGGGTCAACAATTACACTGCCATTTTTCTTCTGTAGGTGTGCTTCCCAAGGTCTCTCCTTCTCCTTGTTCATACTTGTTTAAAATAATCATTTAAAGATTGAGATTAATATATTCATTTTATCTTTGGTGGACTACTCCTATACCAACTTATAATACTTGATTATTTTGGACCTCACCTTGACATAAAACTCATGGATTAAATATTCATACATCATAGGAATTAATCCTATTTAAAATTCTGGGTCCTTACAAGCAAGCTTTTTCTTGGTTGATGTTCTGGTGTGTGAGTGAGGTTGTGGAGTAGACTTGGAGGCAGTGAATGGAGGCTTGGAAGGATTTGAAGGATATGTGTCCTCAAGCCTAACCAAAACAATGGACTTGCTGTGAATATATGTTCTGTGTCGTCCACAAGAAAAGTTTTTTGAAGAGGGGACAACAGGAGGTACATAGCCTTTAGCAGGGAGGATGTTGTCCACAGGGATAGTAGGAAATTTTTATTTCCTCATATCTAAATGAAGTTTATGGGAAAAGTTTGCTGCAATGCGATCAAAGTGAGGATTTGAATCTATCATATTCCATGCAGCTCTCCAAAGATTTTTTAAAGAAAAGTGAAATTTGACATTCTTCTAAATGAGTCTTATATTTCACGTGTCACCATTCCACACCAGTAGGAATGAAGCATGGGAAGAAAGAGTAGGAAATCAACAGGAATTATGTATAAGAAGAAATCATCATTTAATCCAAGTCATAGTCTTGTGTTTCTTCCTGATGCTTTGCTAGGAATAATTTCTTCCTGAAGTTCCCTTCTTGAAGTGGTTGATGTTCCAAAGATGTTGTGGACGTTCGCAACATAAAAGTCCTTTGATTTTTGTTCGACCAAGTATTTAAGAAAATGCTCATAGAGCACAATTTCCCTCTCAGTACGCATATAGAAAGAGGTATGTCTGACGGGTGTATCAAATCGAAGTTCCTTAAGACGGTTCAACAAGGTTCTTCTAAAGTGCCTTACTATGAAGTCAAGATCATAATCAAGGTGGCAGTAATCGTTTTGAAGTTCATAGCTATTGTCTTCAATGATATCTCACTTAACCATCCTGATACCAGCAGCAGCTTCATTAGCCAGTCACTCTTCGGCAGATTCTTATATTACAACATGCTCCCCCTCAACACTACTTTTCTTCTGCTTATCTAGTTCCTCTTCAGCACATAAGATGTTTATTTTAATCCCGTTTTCGTCAGTCTTGTCTACTCTACCAGTAGGCTCCCCCTGAGTAGGTGCAGGCGGTTGAAATGACTCGCTGTTTGGTCCTTCTTGTAGTTGCTCAACAAGGTATGCCTTGGAATCAATGTCATCTTTTTCAGCATCTTCTATCAGCAGAGCTTTGATGAGTTCTTCAGTTTTTCGTTCCATTCTTCTTTTAGTAGGGAACTCATCATAGTTGTTATTTAAGTCACTATTGCTTGATTCTATAATATTCTTTGCTTTACCCTTCTCTTCAATCTTTTGTTATATTCTTCTTTGTTTTCTCTTCAATTGTTGTGCATTATCCTTAATGGTAACGAGGAAAAATAATTCTTCTTGCTGCAATAGGCTTTGCAACTAAACTCTTTTCTGGCATAGTAGGCTTTGCTGATTGATCATTTTGAAATTCTTCCTTTGTGATTGGCTCTAGCTTGACCAAATGAGCAAGGCATATGTTTGTATGCTGTTGTGCTCTAGTGCTTTCAACATCAGCATCATCTCCCTTTTCTAGAGTTGTACCACTTTCAAGAGTATAAGCAAGCTCTGGTACTTCAGTCGTGCTGATCACTTCAGTAGGGGTATTATCATTACTTGCTAATGGTAGTTCAAGAGTATATTCTTCAATGATTGTAGTAGGTTGCTATGTGATATTGAGTTCTTCTTTAGTAATATCATCAATCTCCTTGAAAAGTTCATCAAACAAACTTTTTGGTGGAGTGGTGGTAGCAGCAACCTCAGGTTGGAAATTCTTAATTTCTTCAAATACTTCGTCTTTGTCTTCAGTAGCTTCATTTTCTTCTTTGTCTTCTTTAGAAGAAGGCTCAATGTTCGATCCTCCTTTTGTGAGGGCTTCAACAGCTTCATCCTCATCGTATAATTCCCTAAAGAAATAATACACACAATTCCTTCTAAATTGGATCCAAAGTAGCAGGGTGAATTCCTTAGCTGCTTTGGTCCTCTTCTTCTTTGGTCACGACACTTGGGCAGCAACACACCTTTTTTGGGTTGCATTTGGTTTAATAGGTTTAGCAGCAACAACAGACACCATTTGGGCAGCAAGCTTTCGTCCATGACTTCCTTCAACAACCTCCTCCTTAGCCAACTCTACTGTTTTCTTCGCCCTTCTTTTGGCAGCTGCCCTAGCCAAGGGAGTAGGGTTCCTTTCATAATTGTTCAGGAGGGAAGGAGTGATGATTTTACACTTTGGAAGCTTCTTAGGCGTGGTTCCTGCTGGCAAGTTGTCCCCAAGAGCGTTTGTCAGTAGCAGAGACAATGTTCATCTATGTCTGATCTTCGTATTCTTCTTGCTGGAGAAGAAACTTTGAAGTTCCTCAAAGAATATCTAAGCCGGTTTATTTGCTATTCAAACTTTAGCAGGTGCACCAAAGAGATCACCTTGGTAGAAACTTCATCTTGAGAGGTAAATTTTCTCAACAGGGTCTTGTGCAGAATGTCCATTAGGAAATCCCATTTTTGAGGGAAAACCTTTCTCTTATTATTGGTGCAACTCTTCACATATCCCAGTTCTTCTAAAACAACAGTAATTAAAAAGGATGGCGCACTAGTAT
Source organism: Centella asiatica (assembly GCA_014636745.2). Lineage (NCBI taxonomy): Eukaryota > Viridiplantae > Streptophyta > Magnoliopsida > Apiales > Apiaceae > Centella > Centella asiatica. Next base: position 52,412,013 of record CM025786.1, on the reverse strand, counting down.
AAAATTGATCATATGCGTCGGTTAAATTACCTCTTTTGCGTCGATTAACAGGAGACACATATGGCGGAGATGCAAAAACTTGACTATTTTGCGTCGGGTAAATAGACGACGCAAAACATTATCATTTGCGTCATACCTTTAAGACGACCAACGCAAATAATATGGTCATTTGTGTCGGACTTTTAAAACAACCGACGCAAATGATATGGTCATTTGCGTCGGACTTTTAAAACAACCGACGCAAATGATATGGTCATTTGCGTCGGACTTTTAAAACAACCGACGCAAATGATATGGTCATTTGCGTCGGACTTTTAAAACAACCGACGTAAATGATGTTATTTTCTTTAAAAAATTCATTTTAAAATACCATATCCAACCACATTAAAAAACTAATTCTAATGCCATAACAAGCCAGAAATACAAAATTGAACTACTTCATTTGCAAAAGAGGAATATATACAAATCAAAATTTACAATCTATTCAAAGGTCATTTGCAAAGTAAGAATATATACAAATCAAAATTAAACCATTCAAGAAGCTAGTCAAAAACATACCTAATTGAAAGTTCAATGCACTTACTATTTTTTGTACTTGTGGTTCTCGTACTGCCCTTGCAACATTTTAGGACCGATCTGTAAAATTCTCAACCTGAAATATATAAAATACAAATTAATAACACTATTCAAAATTACTCCAATTTTCAGATTTGACAAGAAAAGTATAAATATGTTACCGATGAGAACTAGGTTACTATAAAGAAAAAGAGAAAGAAAGAATACAGGGTACCCATGAAAGAAGAAAAATGAATTCATGTTGTACCTACTACAGCAGCAAGCTTTCAATATAAATTTTTATATATTAAATAAACAAAGATACAAAGGCCCACACATAGAATAAGAAAATAACAAAATAAACGTACCTAACACTGGAGGAGAAATAAATCATCACCCAAATGAAATGTATGTCGTGCAATGAAAATGAAAATGTATACCGCGCAATGAAAATATAAAGAATTTAGAGAGAAGGAGGTTCGTTTTCAAAAAGCGGTAAAATGAAAATGTATGCCGCAATTTAAAAATGCAAAGGCGGTAAAATATATTAATGTATTTTTTTCCGTACGGTGGCATACTCGTAATTAATCGTACAATTATTTGGGTTGGTTCCTTAAAACAAGCGACGCAAATGTATTATAAATTTATTTTTTTCATTTTTTAATTATTGAATTAAAAAATATTTTTTTTGATTATTTATTTTTTTTAATGTTTTTTACACTTTTTGCGTCGGTCCTTTAAAAGAACCAACGCAAATACTCAACACTATTTTTTAATTATTTTTTACACTCTCTTTTTATTATCTATTTTTTAATTATTTTTATAGTTTTTGCGTCGGTACTTTTAAAGGACGGACGCAAATATTCAATACTAGTTGCGTCGGTTCTTGAAATAAGCGACGCAAATTTGTCATTAATTTATTTTTTTAATTATTTTTATAGTTTTTGCGTCGATCCTTTAAAAGAACTGACACAAATATTGTTTGTTTTTTTACCATAATGCCACCGGTTTACTATATGCGAGAATTTTATTAAAGAACCGACGCAAATAAGGCGACGCATAAGACAGTTTTTGTACTAGTGGAGACAACAGACCTTGTCTTGTCATCTGGAGTGCAATTGTAATACTTGTTGGTGTAATGTATATTTGATGTCCATTAACTCTGCTTCTAATGCTGTTGAGATATATCCTTACATTTTTGTAGAATTCTCTGATTACCTCTTCATATATCTGGCAAACAGTAGTAATGGCATAACAAATCCCGTTATTCCTCAGCAAGTGGATGACATCTCTGATTTCATCATTGAGATGACCACAAACAAAGGATTGTAAGTCGATGATCGACTCTGACTCAATTTTGTCTAGCCAGTTTTCCATCTTTACTGATATAAGTTAGAGAGGCGATGAATATGGCAGAGTTGCAGTGGTTGAAAGAGCTAGGTGGAAGTAATAAATAAGGGGTGAAAGAGGTTTATATATAGAGGGTGAACAGAAGTTGAAGAGGTTTAAAGTCGTTACTAGTATGAGAAGTGGAGGAGTTAGTGGGAGAAGAACATGTGGGAAGTGGTGAGAATTAATTACTGATAGGACAATAGTAGTTCTCTAAACATGGGGCAGAGTGACATTAAATGAAGAGAGAGAAAATAGCAACTATGATCATGATGACTGTTTATCTGGAGGAGAATTTGCCATCGATTGATGATTTTCCACCAGTAGGGAATGTCATCGGATGATAACATCAACTTCGTCAGCAAGTAATATTTTTATCAGCAGCTGATGATTTCATTAGTAGGTAATCTTCATCATTAGATATTTTCTTCATCAGCAGATACTTCCATTGTCAGTAGATAGCTTCATCAGTAACAACAACATCCTTGCTTATGATATAAGCAGGATATAGTACATAGTTTCTAGAACTTTAACTTTGTCAGAGGATCTCCCCTTTTTGATAAATTTCAGCAAGATGGAGGTGGATTGACATAGCAACATTGATAAGTGCTACTTAGTTTTTATCAACAGGATCTTTTTCTTTACCTGAGCAAAAATTTCATTGTATTGTTAAAGGCATATATCTTTGCTTAAGAGAAAAAGTTAATACAACAGACTTTTAATCTAAATTTAGCATGCCTAATTCACTTATTAGTTTCTTAAAATGACTTTCATCCAAGGGTTTTGTAAAAACATCTGCTAATTGATTTTTAGTAGGAATATAATATATCTTTGTTGTGCCTTGCTGAACGTGATCTCTAATGAAATGATGATTTATATCTATATGTTTAGTCCTAACGTGTAATATAGGGTTATAAGCAATGACAATAGCACTAGTATTATCACAGAATATAGGAATAGACTTGAAATCAAACCCATAGTCATCAATTTGATTCTCCATCCATAAGATTTGTGCACACCTATTGATATGTATTCCGCTTCAACAGTGGAAGTTGATACAGAATTTTGCATCTTGTTGAGTCATGAGACAAGTCTTCTTCACAGAAATTGGCATGTTCCACTTGTACTTTTTTGTTCGATTTTACACCTAGCGAATTCAGCATTCGAATATCCAGCAAGGTTGAAGTTAGAATCTTTTGGATACCAAATTCCTAAGTTATGAGTTCCTCTGAGATATCTAAAAATTCTCTTAACATAAGATAAATGTGATTCCTTGGGGTTATACTGAAAACGAACACAAATACATGTAGCAAACATAATATGATATCTACTTACAGTTAAGTAAAGCAAGGATCCGATCATACCTCGATAGTTCATTAAGTTTCCAGATTTACCTTACTCATCTTTGTTTAACTTTGTTGCTGATGACATGGGAGTCTTCATAAGACTTGAGGTCTCCATTTCGAACTTCTTAAGTAGGTCTTCGATAGACTTGGATTGATTTATGGATATTCCATCCCTACATTGCTTAACTTGAAGTCCTATGAAGAAGTTCAACTCTCCCATCATACTCATATCAAACTTGCTCTACATAAGCTTAGCAAATCTTGCACAAAATTGTTTGTTAGCAGAACCAAATAGCTCATGGTGCTTGCTTAAGTCCATATAAAGTTTTGTCAAGCTTATATACATAGTTTGGATGGGAATGTTCAACAAAACCTGGGGGTTGTTGCCCATTCAAAAAGACACTCTTCACATCCATTTGAAAGACCTTGAAGTTCTGATAAGCAGCATAAGCAAGGAACATCCTTATGGCTTCGAGCCTTGCTACTAGAGTAAAGGTTTCTTCGTAGTCGATCCCTTCATCCTGTGAGTAGCCCTTATCTGAGAACTCGAGAAATTTTAAATGCATTTTATAATAAGAAATAATTTATTTTGTGTTATTATATTTTTACATGGAGGTTAGTCTTTTAAATATGAATGATAAATTCATATCTATAATGAAAATTTTTATGATGATGTGATATCCATGATGATGAGGTTAAGTTCCTTAAAAAGGTATCAAAAAGAGGATTAGCAAATCCCAAATAAGATTATATTGAACAGCATGGAGGAAGAGGAGAGGGTTACGTGGGATTTGTGATTACGTGTTTGATTAGAAACTGTTTAGGTGGATAAGTTTTCATGCATGTAGGATAGCAGCTGGTTGCTACCAAGAAGTCATGATGAATAGCCGTTTTACCGTCCAAATTAACCAATCGTTTTATTCTAATGCGTAACCTTAGTTCACTGCTCTTGAACTCTATAAATACCTCATTCGTGGTGAAATTTTAACTCTTTTACCAAAATTTCTCTTTTAAAGAGTTTCTCTTAAATATATCATCTCCATAAATTTCCAAGTTCTTCTTTCGGAAAAATTATTCTTAGACCAGCTTTGATCTCACTCTTAAGAACGAAGAGGTAAGAACCTGGAACTCTACCTAGATTCTTTTATGCATAGTATCAAAGATTTATGCTAAGATTAATATTCTTTGCATCTTCATGAGACATCATAGGTTGAGTTTGACCATGATAAGTCTTCCATTGTAGCAGAAGCAAGCTCTAATGTTAATCTCTAATGAGATAATGTTAATCTCTGATGAGAAATTCGTAGTCTCTGATGAGATATGCGTAGTCTCTGATGAGATATTCTGTTAATCTCTGATGATGATGTCAGCTTTAGTCTTCGACAGACTAAAGTTTAGTCCCCGATGATGTCATTAGTCTCCGACAGGTTATTTACTCTCGGATGACGTCAGCTTTAGTCTCCGACAGGCTAAAGTTTAGTCTCTGATGACGTCATCAGTCTCTGGTGAGCCATTTAGTCCCCGATGACGCCAGCCTTAGTCTCTGACATGCTAAATTCAGTCTTTGATGACGTCATCAATAGTCTTTGATGAAGGAAATTCCATAGTCTCTGATGAAGGAATTATTAGTCTCCAATGGAGGAATTTCCTAGTCTCTGATGAGATATTGGTAGTTGCTGATGGCTAAAGATATCAGTCCCTGACGAGTTTAATAATGAGAAAATTATTTCCCGACGCATAGTCTGTTATCAAGACTATAAAACATTATTTTCTTAAAATTATTTTATGATGTTATCCTTTAAAACAGTAAAGTCTAAGGACATCACATACATATTTTCTTTCATAAATTCTTATTAAGGTATTAAAATATTACTTGCATAATTTACAGAATCTCTCTCTCACAAGTAAATTGATTTGAATTTTGTGCAAAGGACTGAGGCAAGTATATTTACACTCTTATATTTATTTCAAGTTGAAGTAAGTATATTTTTATTCTTATGCTTGATTCTTGTTAATGCAAGTATATTTACACTCTTATATTTATTTCAAGTTGAAGTAAGTATATTTTTATTCTTATGCTTGATTCTTGTTAATGCAAGTATATTCTTACTTTTATGCTTATTTCAATTAAGCACATGATCAATTGATTCGACATGCGTACAAAATTATGACATTTATATTTAAATTTCCTTGTGAAACAGAATGCTATGCTTTAATTTCCGCTAGCATGATATGAATAAACGTGCATGGATATAAAGAAGCTTAGCTCTTTCAGCTATTTTTTAATATTATATTTGTGCAATAAATGAGAATGTTGTGTTCTTTAAATAGTTACGCCACATGGATGGTTAGAAGAAAGGAAAGGTGCTGATTTGTTCTTCACCTAACCTAGAGGAATTTTATGTGACTACGTATGTTCACACAAGGAGGGATCATGCGGGCACAGTTAGGCCAGCTGTATACCGTATGGTTAGCAGATCCAGCGGTTTTAGCCCCCGATGGATATTTTTACTTCAAGGAAGTTATGCTTCGTTTTAAGAAGGATTACACAATTGTTTATCATCAGTAATCCTAAAGATTCCTTAAAGATTTCTGAGGCATTAGTATTGATTCACCAAGCCTCATAACAGAATCGAATTCTTTGAAACATCCCAGATTTGCTTTCCCAAATTGTTTATATACTTGCTGGGCGTGAACCGCTCATTCTTGTTGAATTTTGATGTCTTGCAGGGCAGAATATTAAAGTTGAACCCTTTGACAAGGGAAAGGCAAAGATGATCAGTTACTAAGTTGGGCAAACCCTTTGTAATGCCGATAAGAAAGGAAGGAAAGAAGAGGATCTGAAAGTGATGTTTTGTATTATAGTATACAGATAGAATAGCTTCCGTTGTATATGTAATATTTTGGGTTGTAATAACTCTTTAATATCATTTCTTTCAGTGATTATTATATGAATGGATGTATGGTTATCTTTTCCTTCTTTTGACGAAGCCCTGATCCAGTGAGGGATGTCGTCACACCTTAGCCATAACTCTTGCTTTGGTTCTAGTGATGATTCCATCCTCCTCCATCTTGTTCCGAAATACCCACTTAGTGCCTACTACTGGATGATTTCTTGGCCTAGGAACTAGATTCCAAACTTTGTTCCTATTGAATTGGTTTAGTCTTTTATAGCAAGGATCTAATCAGCGTCAACAAGAGTGTCCTTAATTTTATTGGGTTCCATCTGAGATAGGAAACTTAGAAAACTATTTTCGTTTTGAGCAGATCTGCTTGTCCTTACTGCATTTATGGGATTTCCAATTATCAAATCTTCTGAGTGGGACTTGATCCACTTCATCCTTCTTGGTAGATCTACTTGAGTGTGTTGTTGTCTTAGTTCCTCCAAGATAGGTTCATCATCTTTTACTTCAGTAGGGGTGCTTTCGATTGTGATAGAGTGTTTTGAAGGTTCTTCAGCATGATCTTCCTTGGTTTATGTAGTTTATTGAGTTTGATCATGTTCATGCTCAACTATAAGAGAGAATGAATCATTTGGTTTTTCATGGTTAGATTCATCAAATACAACATGCATAGATTCTTTAACCATTAGAATTCTTTTATTAAAATTGCAAAAACTCTTACTGCGAGTGGAATATCATAAGAAAATACCTTCATCAGATTTAACTTGAAATTTAGTTAAGTATTTCTTACCATTGTTGTGGACATAGCAAGGACATCAAAAGATGTGAAAATAACTGATGTTGGGTTTCCTTCTCTTCCATAGCTCATATGGAGTCTTACTTAGCGTTGGGTGGATGAGAGAACGGTTCTGCGTATAGTAGGCAGTGTTCACTACTTCTGCCCTGAAATACTCCAAGAGTCTAGCATCAACAAGCAATGTTCTTCCTGCTTCTTCCAGGGTTCTGTTCTTCCTTTCAATCATTCAATTTTCTTGTCGAGTTCTCAGTGCTAAGAAGTTATGAGAAATTCCTTGCATATCATAAATTTCAATGAAGCCCCTAAAATCAAATTCTTTTCCATGGTCGCTTTTAATTGACTTGATTCTAAGATCCTTCTCATTTTGTACTTGTATGCTGAATTTCTCAAATTTTGATACTACATCATTCTTGTGAGCAAAAAATAATGCCTATGTATATCTTGTCATATCTTCCACTATTGTGATCCATATTTTATTCCACCAAGACTAGTTAATATAGGGCCAAACAAATCAAGATGTAATAGTTGGAGGGACATATAGTTTGATTTTTTAGGTTTTCTTAAGAAAGATTTTTTTGTTTGCTTACAAATTGGCAAGCTTTACATGGTTTTTCTTTCTCAAAGGAAAGTTTTGGTAAACCTTTTACTAAATCTTTAGCAATAAGTTTTGAAATTATTCTGAAATTTAAGTATGAAATTTCTTACGTCATAACCAACTAGTATCTGCTGAAGCTTTAGCAAGAAAACATGTTGTTTGAGCAGGACTTAGCTTAGCCAAATCTACTACATAAACATTACCATTTCTTGAGCCAGAAAGCTTTAGAGAGTTTGTTTGAAGGTCTCTTACCTGACATTGATTGTCTAAAAAGGTGACTTTATGCCTTTGCCACACAACTGCCTTATACTAAGCATGTTGTGCTTAAGACCCTCCACAAAAGCAACCTTGTTGAAGCAGACTACTCCATTTCCTTCTAATTTGTATCCCTTTGTTTTTCTACTGTTATTATATCCAAAAATCACTTGGCATCCTCTTTCTCCTTAAAATTAGTGAACAAGGCTTTGTCTTCTGTTATGGGTCTTGAACATCCACTGTCCAAGTACTAGATCTGTTCCTTGCTCACGGCCTACAAGAATAAGCAAAGTCATTTTGGTACTGAGCAAAACTTGGGTCCAAAAAGGTTAGTACTCTTTGGAACCCAAACTTGTCTCCGAGGTCTATATGACCTATAAGTATAGTATAGATCCACATGACAAAAAGATGATATGTGACCAATCCTATAGTAGTTATAGCATCTCAAATGCTTCATGATGTGATGTGTGTGTTGCTTACCTCTTCTCTTAGGTTGAGGTGGTTTCTAGTGTTTACTCCTAATACAACCATTGCTAAGTTCATAATTCATTGCTTTGTTATAACAATGAGAAGGAAGAGTATAGCTCTTTCTAAACTTCCCACCTCTGGGTTGTTCAGTGAAGCCACGTTCTTGCTTATGGTTACAATCAACAGAGAACTTATTCTTTATCATGATAACATTTCTTCTACCTTTGGTCTTAGCAGGAGGTTCACATTCTGTTGAATAAATGGAGATTGTTCTACTGATGGATTCTGTTTCGCTTTCTCGACTTTCTTCAGCAGGAACTTCACTAATTCGAGAACCGATTCCCCCTCGATCTACCAAGCTTCTTTGGCTTTTCAGTAAAGCACAAGCATTAGAGGATAATTTGTTCCACATTGAGATTATTGCTATTAATGCCTTAATTTGAGAGTTTAACTAAGACTCTCTCTCTTGAGAGTCTCTGAGATGTTGTCTAAGCAGACTCCTCTCATCGTCAACAACATTTAACTCCAAATTCTCAACTTGCACTTTTTCAAGCATTACTAGGATTTCAGAGTTCTTCCTCTTTAGTTGAGTAGACTCTGTTGAAGCAATTCTCAACAATCTTCTGTAACAATACCACTGAGATGCCATTGAGATGTCACATCCTTGAGCAAGGAGCGCAACTCAGCGTTAGTGATGTCATAGGAGTCAAAATCAAATACCTCAGTAAGGTCCACATCTTTGCTGACTTCAGATTCTCTAGCCATTACGCAGAGGTTGGCTATTTTTGGTCTTATATCTTCAAAATCACTGTCACTGTCGCTCCAGGACTTCTCAGCAATGAGTCCTTTGTCGTTTCGGAAGTTGGAGTGTTTTTGTTGGTACTTCTTCTTGTAATATTCATTTCCCTTGGTCTTGTCTTGAGCAAGGTATTTCTTTTCTTCTGTTGTTGTGCTCCGACAATCAGCAACATAATGTCCTGTCTTCTTGCAGTTAAAACAGATATCTGTTGATCCATCTCTCTTGCTACTACTCTCATTCCTTCTAAAATTACCCCTATCTTTCCTCAGAAATCTTCTGAACTTCCTCGCTATCATCGCCATATCTTAAACATTGTTAGCAGATTTTGAATATGAATTTGCTACTTTTTTGGCTTAATAGCCTTTAAGGCCACTCCTTTATTTTTTTCTTTTGTGTTCTGCGATAGTATCTCTCTAAGCTATTTTCATTTTGTAGGTGAGCAAATTCCCATATAGTTGTTGGAGATCAGTGGCGTGTAGATTCCTCAATTCTTTCACAACAGTGGTTTTTGGATCCCACTATCTTGGAAGTGATCTCATGCATTTTAGATTTATGTCCTTTGTGTTGTATGTCTTTTGAAGAGCTAGAAGGTTGTTGAGCAGGACTGTAAATCTCTCATACATGGTAGTAAGGTTCTCTCATTGCTATATATTGAACATTTCGTATTGTTGTATAAGCAGAGATTGCTTATTTTCTCTGACTTCTATAGTGGCTTCATTTAGAACCAGCAGGGCATCCCATACTTACACAAAGGTGCAGTTGGAAACACTTTCGAACATTTTTTCTTCAAGAGAGATAAAGAGAATGTTCATTGCCTTCTTGTTGAATCCAATTAGCTTCTTTTGTTCATCCGTCCACTCCTTCCATGGTTTTGGTATCAACTTATTTGGTTCAACGGTGTTGATTTTTTTTGGTTTCTAGGGTCCGAAAATTATTGCGTTAAATATTTCTTCATCAATTTCATCTATGTACACTTGCATTTGTAATTTCCATTTAGCAAATCTATCTTTCTTGCACATGGGGGATTTGCCAACAAAATCACTTCTTAAAGCCATTTACTTTGGATCCTCTCAAACAATAAAGCTTAGAAAATGTGTTAAACTCTGATACCACTTTTTAGGTCCCAAAGGAAAAAAAATACAAGATTGGGGGGTTGAATAATGTTTCTCAAAATTTAGGATCTTGCTTATAAAATATGTAGTTTAAAAAACTTCTTGCTTATTAAAGTTCTTACTTATGTTTTGAAAAAGAGTTACCAGCAGAATTTATAGTAAAAACCCCCCTTAGTTTTTAAATGAATGTCTTGAGGCAGTAATGTCAGTAAGTCTTTGCTAAAACAGTTTAGCAAGGACTGAACAAAGTAGTGTAAATAATAAGTAGTAACGTAAGATGACCAAAGAGATTTTAATAATGGTTCAGCCTAGTCTACTCCACTCTTCTTCTCTTTTACTTGAGAAAGATTCCACTAAGCAGTAACACAGTTACAAAGAACACACAATTCTTGCTTACAGTTTGGTCACCTAGACCTAACTTAGTCACGCAGACAATTCTAGTCACATAGGCAATCTCGTCACCTAGACCATAGTCACATAGACAATCTACAGAAATACTAAAATTTCTTTTTGCTATCTCAAAACAGGAAGCTCCTTATTGAGCAGATTAGATAGCATAGGTTCAAGCTTTCTGGAAGCGTTACTTGCTTATGAAGTTTGCTATCCGATGTCAGAGCACTTTGACAATTCAGTTCTTGGTTCGTTTATAGTCATAAATGAAATTTATGACTAGTATTTGTTAGAGTGTATGCCCTAATGGCCAATTATGTAATGATTGTGACACTATATTTATGTTATGTTTTGGTTAAATGATAATTTCTTTTATTATGTTTTATTTATTGTGTTATATAAATGTTAACATAATAAATGTCCTTAGAAGAATGATACTAATTATATGGATTCAAGTATGTGACTTGAATATGAGATTATATAAGTATGTAATGTATCATTATTCTTAAATGTCTCTAGTCGAGTATCATTGTCAATGGAACAACAATAATACATTGAGACTAGTATGTGGATTAACTGATGGCCATATCTTATTGGTCATAAATATATACCAGATATATTAAGTTGATACATAGGTACATGTTAGAGAACATTGTACTGGACAGACCCACCATGAGAATTCTACATGGGGCGTTATGCATGCTATGTGTCATAAGTAATTCTCATAGTGATAATGATGTAATGGTCCTTAGACCTAAAGTCATGACATTTCTATATAAGGAGTTATGCGTTTTGACATTATCAAAAGTCACCTTTAACCGGGTGGACGATAAAGGTGATTGTTGGATGCATAATAAGTTATGTAAGAAATGGGAATGATGTAGATGAAATTTAACCCTCCTATAAATTAGGGGTGATATCTATAGGCCTCTTGATTGAGTGAGACTATGAAATGCATGACCATGCTCAAATAGAGATTTGTTTCATATAGTTTACTCATTGATCAAGAAAACTGAGATTAAATTATAAAGAGGATGACACATCCATGCCTTGAATTTAATCTTAGATATCATGGTTAAAAGGATTAAGTTACATTGAAACATTGGTCACAAAAGGTAACGTCGAATCTATGACTTTATTATTACTTGGGTAACAGTAATGTAGTACTAGATGCCACTCATTGTTTATAATTTTATAATATGATTTAAAATTATTGCCAATGTAATAATAACCTACAAGATCACACACAAAGAACATTCGTCAAGGAGATATAATTTAAATGTCAATGATTTTAATATATCAATAAGATTGATTTAATTAAATTATGGCTTTAAATTATATATATGTAATCTGTATGAAGTAGAGTCCTTTGGAAGGAAATACGAATATATATTTATTTGTACATATATATATTAATTAAGTGAGACTTGATTAAATATATATCTAATAAATATAAAATTTGAATTTTAATTCTCCTAATTAGATTAGGTTTTGAAATTGCTTTATAAAAGGCTATATATATATGATATATCAGCTATTCTCTCTAACTAATGCTTCACGTATTCTAAGAACCCTAGCCGCTCATAAGAGAGAGAATAGAGTTAAGAGAGATAGAGGGAAAAAGAGAGATATAGATCATACAACTAGTACTGTAACTCTTCTTGTTCGGATCGTAAGACGGTTCGTGTGGATACTGTAGAGACGCTGTCCAGTTGGATTGCGTTAAAGATTTGGAGACGATCAACACCTTTACCAAAGCTTCAGATTCGCATTTTTAATTGGTAAAATCTTAAACTATCTGTATTAAATTGTTTCACATAGATTCTCGGGTTTGGGTTTTGTTTTTTTTAATCGTATTTTTCCGCTGCGTTTTATCCTACGAAACCCAATAGTATTTATACTCCTCCAATAATTCTATGGAGAGTTGTAGTTGCTTTAATATGACTAGTACCCTTCACAATTGTCCCTTACTTCTCAAATAAAGTAGTCATTATGTTGTCTTCTAGTGCTTCTTGAAAATCCTTCTAGAAGTTGACTCTAAGAAAGGCAGAGGTACTTTTCTGACATGCTGCTTGAATCTTGTAGAGGGATCTTGCTGTCATGTGAAAAGTAAGTTAATAAATACAACATTTCCTTCTTTTCTTTTGCCATTTTAGTATAGCCATCAACAAGAGAAGGAGAGTATGTCTGTAATTCTATTGTACTCAAAGGCCAATGTAGGGTAAAAAATTGTTGCTGATGGTGGATAGTGGAAGTGAACTTACCTTTCTATCTCTCACAATCGTAAAATAGCTTGAAGTGCCTAAGTAAGCTTGTAAGGAACAAAAGGTAAAGCTCGTCAATGGGGAGCAAGTGATTTGTTGGGAATGGTGTCCTTAGTTTTCATGGGAAATGGAGGGAGTTAAGTTCACAATTGCAACTTGGATATTTGACATACAACATTGGATGCAATTCTAGGGGCCCATTTGTTGGAAATCTTTCCCACAACAATTGCAAACTGATATGTATATAACAACAGCGCCTTGAATACTAAATTTAAACAAATAACAATTGGACATAAAAAATACATTTAGTACAATTTAATTAAAAATATAAAAAGTTAGAAAGAACTTATCAGAACTAAGAACAGTTGAGTCTCATATCCCTAAAAAAGGATAGACTATTCTTAAAGAAATATTCACCCCGCTCATATTGTAATGAGATGCTGTGAATTTCCTTCCGGGATAAAACAGCTACAACTCAAAAATGGTACAATTCAAATCTATACACAACAACTATCACCTCAGTTCACCTGAAATCAAAAATTATTAAGCTAGAATTTGTGAGTTGTGAAATCACTTGTATATTTTCAAAAAGTTTTCAATCCATGTATTTCAATATACAAGATTTCTGAGTCTATAAAACATTTCTGAAGCCAACAGCTTTCGTAGCATTCCCTTAATTCACTAGATATAACGTTTGCCCACAATATGCAATTATTGGGTAGTTATAAATTTGGATATCACACATCTAGAAACAAATTAAAGTACTTAGTTATTATCTTTGTTAGGTCCCAAAGGGTAAAAATACTAGAAGGGGGGTTGAATAGTGTTTTTAAAAAAAAAATTTAAGTCTTGCTTAGAAAACTTTACTGATTTAAACACTTCTTGCTTATAAAAGAGTTTCTTATGTTTTGAAAATGTTCAGCAGCGGAATAGTTAAGAAAGGAACTCCTTAGTTTTTAGAAAGAAAGGTTAATGGCTAAAAGGAGCAAAGATAGTAAGTCTTTGCTGATAGAGTTCAACAGGACTTAAGCAAAGCACAGAACAAAGAAAGTAAGCAATATGAAAGATAAGCAGGAATAGAGATGAGAATTTTTATAGTGGTTCGGACTAAGCCTACTCCACTCTTCTTCTCTTTTACTTGAGAATGCTATCACTAAAACTTGTTCACACAGAACAATCAGCAGGGGGACACTTAGTCCAATTTACACTAGGTCACTTAGACCAGATTAGTCACACAGACTCTAAGCAGATTGAATAAATCTTGCTTGCTATCTCCAAGTGGAGTGCTTCTTAGTTGAGCAGAATGATAGCACTTGTTCAAGTTTTGTGATGTCTTGCTGAAGTCTTTAATATGTCAGAGTGTTTGGTTGTTCAGTTCAGTTGTCATAAATGAAATTTATGACTCCTATTTATACTACTCCAGAAAATCTATCCGTTGGGAATTTGAAATAGATCCATTGGAGTGTACTGTTCTTGATATGATCTTTACCTTTACAGCTGTCCTTGTTTAGTTCAAAAAGTTAGTTGTTATTTTGTCTTCTAGTGCCTTTCTGAAAAGTCTACTAGAAGTGACTAAGCAGGACTAAGTATAGCTTTTTCTGACAACTTAACTTGGATTAAGCAAAGGATCTTCCTTACTAAAGTCCTTGTTTATTTCCATTCTAAACAGGACTATACTTGGAAAATCCCTTAAGTCCTTGCTTATTTCCATTCTAAACAGGACTATATTTGGAAAATTCTTCATTTCTTCAGAATCCTTCTTGATCAATGAATTTATTATATCAGCAGACTTCGATGGTGATCAAATTCCTTTCTTAACTAAATATTATATCCACCTAACAAGTTGGATGTTTTTTTAAGTCCTTTTACAACATTTAAGGAAGGACTATATTACATCATCAATTTTTATATATTAAACAATAAATTTCTTTAAGCAATAATAATATAAGCAGGGGTGCAACAACAATCTTAAATGATAATAACACTTAACATTAATTTGAACTATGTTGTACTATGAAATAAATTTACATGAAAAATTTGCATCATTAAGTCAGAAATCATCCCCTGACGATACATTTACTGACGACAGACATCCCCTAATAGCCAAGATATTTTATCTCCTGACGGACAAATATCCCATAATGGCCAAGGCAGTATATCCCCTGATACGGAGACAGTTTATCCCCCTAACGAGTAAATAATCCCTGATTGGTAAAACTCAACACTTGACCATAGTCTTAGATAGTCATAACAAACCCTGATGATTGTAATCCCTAATGGGAAAATTAACTGTTGTTTACTCTAGTCTCTGACAAACATAATACCCCTGATGACTATAGTCTTCAATAGGCATAAAATTCACTAACTATAGTCTCCGATAGGCATAAAATTCACTGATGACTATAGTCTTCGACAGACAAATTAACCACTTTTGACCAACTGTTATCAATGGATAATTTCATCACAGACTAACCTTACATCAGTTTAATACCATCATAGAGAGACTATATTAGTGATTCATTACAGCTTCTTAAAGACCATTACAGTAGATAATTTCATCAGTGGATAAACATGTGTTGCAATGTAATTCATACAAACAGTTCAAATTTCTAGGAAGTAATTTCATACTCGTTTATCTACGGATTTCACTAAGAAAATGTCTTAGATTCATGAACAATTACAAATATTTGATTTAACTAGAAACATTATTAGAATCCTCATTAACATAGATTCTAAAGTTCTCATTTTCTAACACCATTTGGGTAAAGGACTTGGGCAAGGTCGTTCTCAAGTATAATTAATGTTCATTGGCAATTACTGAAGGGGACTTGGAACTATAAATCCAAGGTCAAAGAAAGCCCGCAGGCGATTCTAACTGTCGGGCATTGTCAATAGCTCAATCAGCTTAATTGGATAAACATAAATAGATGGTAGCTTCGAAAGGGTTAAATAACACCTAGAACAATACCACATATGTATGTATGGTTAGGTTCCTATGCAACGGAGCAGATGGCTTCCTATGGTTGTATAGTGGTTCAATACCTCCTATCATATCACCCTAAACAGTACTCCCTGGAAAATTTTGTGGAAGTGACCCTGCACACCTTAATGTGAAATTGGACATACCAACCAAGGTGGTAGTTGTGGAAGAGTTGTTAGAAGAAAGAAAACAATAGTTTGAAACACAAAAGGAGACTTTGAATAAATCTCAGTACAAAATCAATAACCAAGCTGATAAAGGGAAGAGTGAAATGGTCTTTGAGGTTGGAGATATGGTATTCCTTAAGTTATAGCCCTATAGACAGAGATCAGTTCAAATAAAAAGAAATATGAAGCCAGCGTACGTATAAGTTCTATGAGCCATTTTCAAGTAATGAAAAGAATTGGACTGGTGACCTATATGTTGGAACTGCCTAGTTCCTTCGGGATCTATCCAGTGTTTCAAGTGTAATAACTGAACAAGGTAGTTGGAAATAGCAAGGTACAGACTCAATTGCCCAATGTCACCTCATCTGGAAGTTTGGACTTAGTTACCCTAAGAATTCTTAAGGAGAGGCAGATCTACAAGGAAGGAAGGGTAATCTATCAATGTACATGGAAGAACAACATTGTACAAGATGCAACATGGGAAGATAAAGACATGCTCAAGTTGAACTTTCCTTCCTTAATATCCAATAAGATTTTTAATGCCTTAATGAAAGAGATTTGCCAGGCTTAGCTTATCTAGAATAATATTTTCTGCTAGGTTTTGTTTTATTTGAAGTCACGTGTGCATGGTACTGGTAGTTAGTTACTAAAGGGGTGAAGGTTTAAACGGAGATGTGTAGGTTAAGAACCTTATATATAATCTGGGTTTAATAAAAAAAAAAAAAAATATATATATATATATATATATATATATATATATATATATATATATAGTCTTTTTTTTTTTTGCCAAGTATGTTAGGTTTTTTTTTTTGGGTGATTAACCCATATAATATGACGTAATGGATGCGGCATACGATTATGATGATTGTCGCACCCAACAAAAATTTGGGAAAGATTGAATTTAATTAAAACAATTAATTCAGATTTATGCGAAGAATCAAACGAGTTCATTTAATTTTAGGGTCATCAATCAGTATTATATTAAAAAAGAAAATGATGTACCAACACATCTTATTTAATTTTGCAAAGAATTGATTAAAAACTCTTTTGAGTTTAATGACTCTATTGTCTACAAAATAGAAAAATCTAGTTTCGGGGGCTTGATTATGCAAGAGCAATGTGTTAGGCACCCCTCACATCCATGGAACTCATAGTTGTCGATTCTCTCTCCCTTACTTAATATTTAGTGATTATTTACAATTTGCAATTAAAAAGAAACTAAAAATTAATTAAACACATACGGAAAGTGGATTAAATGACTAAAGATGCCTAGCCTTAATTAAAGATTTGACTTGGAGGCAAAATAAATAAGAAAAGAAAACTAGAGTATTGCATTGAAAAATGAATATTCACATTTAATGAAGAACTTTCAATTAATGAGAAGAATATTATTAATTTAAGAAACTTATCTATTTACTTTATTAATTAATAAATACTTCAAAATAAATATTTTACAGCTTCTAAATTATTAGTGACAAAAATATGGACTGAGATTTAATTAGCAAATAAAATTAAAAGAACAAAATCAATTTTATAAACTTTTATTTAGGAAACTACTTAATTAATACTAGTTACATAAAATTAATTATTAAAATGTGTGAACAGTAAGTAAAAAATATTTTTATATTTTTTGAAAGTCCTAGAGATAGAGATAGTAAAGATAAAGGAAACATTTTTTTTAATCATTTGATATTTCTTATATTAGGAAAAGCACTCTAAGAATACGAAACAGAATAATAAACCAGCTTAGAAAATTATGAAAATTTTATATTTGAAATCTAGAGATGTTTCCATCGAGTATTACAGGTTTTGATGAATTAAGAATATGCTATACATTTCTTTTAATAATTTTAAGGAAAAAAAGCTTGGCGGTGTATCTAGAAACAAACAAAGAATTTTACTTAAGAATTAAATTCATTAAAATATTTTTCTCATATTTTTTCCAGAACATTCCTGCATAAAAAACGAAGAAAAGCTTTTGTTTTGGACTTTTTGACTTATTTATATAATTATTAGGCAATAAAAACTATTGTGCATAACATGATCATCAAAAAAAAGAGTGCTCAAAAAAATTCAAAAATTTTATGTTTGAAATATATGGATTATTCGAATGGCAAATGGAGTGTTTGAGAAAATTTGGAGAAAAATAAGAATATGAACAACAATTAACAATACAATTCATGTTTACCGATTAGTTAGTTATGAACATAATATAAATCCAAAAATTATGAAAATTTGACTAGGATATCTGCATGATAGCAGGAGTCTAATAAAATAAACTGATCAATTTTTAGATTTCATATGATTGTATTATGAATTTAGAGAGAAAACAAGCTTGTATAAACAATAAGAATTACAATATGCGCAATCAATTGAATCGTATGAAAATTATATCTTGAATGTGAGTAATGTTACAGAGAATGGGAGCTCTCCTTTACAAATGACGCTCCTATTTTTGGGGATATCATTGTATTTTCTCTGCACTTAAATGTTAGAAACAATTTTGAGAATTATGCAATATCATGGGGATAGATGTTATTTTATAGAAACTTTTAAGTAGAAATATTTGAATTGAGTTTTCTTAACAACCTGACTTGTTTGCTTCTTCATTTGTCAATATGAGAGCCCATGATTAGTATTTTTGACACAGACCTTTCTTTCTTACTCTAATAAAGACCATCTTTGCCTCACTCTAGAATTGAACTTTCTTTTGGTTATCTTAGAGCAGATGTAAACATCCCCTAAGCTTTCTTAGGTTTCTAGGGATTTTGAGGAACTTGAAAACTTTGATTTGAGGAAACTGAGAACATTGACTTGAAAGATTTTGAGCACTTTTGACGGAATTTGATTTTGATTGGACCGAGTCATAGACATGCTACCTACATATCTCCTTGAGGAGGATCATGTCATACATAGTTCTGGTTTTTTGAGATAGACTTTTTACTTTTTTTTTTCATGCCACTATTTCATATAGCGCCCTTTCAGGTTTTCACCGTATTGGGCTTCGTCATTTTTGCACCTCACCACCCTTTCGGGTTTTCAGTGGGTCGACGATTTTGTATCTTGCCATGATCTTACGTTTTTACTCTCAGCGCCCTTTTGGGTTTTCACTATGCCCTCAGATCATGCATTTTTCTTTTCTTTTCTTTCCATGCATAGTACTGTAGTATGAAAACTAATAAAAAGGCTTGCGAAAGGAACAATGTAAAACTTGAAAGATAACTCAGAATATATTTGGACTTGGAAGCATACAATACTTCTTATTCATGCTGGATATTTATAGAGGAAAAATAAAAGACACATTCAAAACTCCCACTACATAACAACTACTCCAAATAATCTGAACTAACTCCTAAAAATCAGCAACTAGTAAGAAATATGCTGAAAGACTTATTCAAAGACTCAACTGTAAAAGACCAAGTCAAATTACTGAGGTAAATTACTAACAATCTCCTCCTTGCCTCAGTATTTGCAAACCCCTAACTTGTCCCTTAACTCTTCGAATCTTGCTTTAGGAAGTGCTTTGGTTAAAATATCTGTAGTCTGCTCCTCTGTTCTGCAGAAAATTAACTTGATTTCACCATCCTTCTGGTTTTCTCTCAAGTGATAGAGTCTGATGTTGAAGTGCTTCGTTTTCCCATGAAAAACTGGATCCTTTGATATTGCAATAGCAGCTTGATTGTTTACAAAAATCTCTGTTGGATCAATTTGCTTCATGTGTAGGTCTTCAAGAATTTTTTGAATCCAAATTGCTTGATTCACTGTAACATTTGCTGCAAGGAATTCAGCTTCTTCAGTACTTTGAGCAACTAAATCTTGCTTTTTAGAACTCCATGAAAAAACACCTGAGCCAAAACTGAAACAATAACTAGTTGTGCTTCTCATAGCATCAGTAGAACCTGCCCAATCACTGTCAGAAAAACCTTGGAGTTGAAAATTATGATAGCCTTGAAGTTGGTAATCATTGAGACTAGAATACTTGATACCATAATCAATTGTACCCCTAACATATCTTAAAATACGCTTAGCAAGTACAAAATGCATTTTACTTGCACAATTCATAAACCTTGATAGCAAACTTATGGCATAAATTATATCTGGTCTTGTGGCTGTGAGATACATCAAGCAACCAATCAAACTCCTGTACAATCTTTCATCAACTTTTTCAGCTCCATCTTCTTTTCTTAACTTCTCCTTTAGATTCATTGGTGTGCTGATTTCTTTGTAATTCTCCATGTGAAACTTCTAGAGAATTCCTTTGCAAATTTTTGTTGGCATATGAAAACTTCTCCAGCACCTTGTTTCACCTCCATGCCCAGGAAATAAGATAACAAACCAAGATCTGTCATCTCAAAAGTTTTAAACATATCAGCTTTAAACTCATTCACTAGCTTGTCACATGCTTATCATCACTTCCTGTGACAAGCAAATTGTGACGACCCCAAAATTCCTCACTAGATCAGGGCTTTGTCAAAAGAAGGAAAAGATAACCATACATCCATTCATATAATAATTACTGAATGAAACGATATTAAAGAGTTATTACAACCCAAAATGTTACATTTTCAGCGGAAGCTAGTCTAGAAGTCGAGAACGCAAGCTCGAAGCATATCTTCCAGTGTCTGAATTGTGCGTTCAGATTGACCATCTGTCTGAGGGTGATAGGCTGTGCTCATGTCTAGTCTTGTTCCCAGATAATCTTGGAAACTTTTCCAAAATCTTGAGGTAAACCTCGGATCTCGATCAGAGACAATGGAGATGGGCACTCCATGTCGACTTACAATTTCTTTAATATATAACCTTACCATTTGATCCATCTTGTATGTGTACTTGATGGCCAAGAAGTGGGCCTATTTGGTCAGCCTATCGACTATGACCCAAATGGCATTCATCCCTCCAAGCGTGGTTGGTAATCCAACTATGAAATCCATTGTGACAAATTCCCAATTTCCAATGGTTGAAGTAGTCCACTTGGTTTTTGATGTTCTGCTTTAACTCTCTGACATGTTAAGCATCTATTTACCCATTTAGCTATTTCTTTCTTCATGTTGGGCCACCAAAAGCTGTGTTTCAAGTCTTGGTACATTTTCGTGCTTCTTGGATGAATAGAGAACTTTGAGTTATGAGCTTCGTGCATCAGTTCGTGTTTTAATTCAGCCTTTGCAGGAATCCACACTCGACCTTCATATCGCAACAATACATCGCTATGCATACGATATCTGCCTTTATCTCCCTTAATTAATCTATCCATTTCTTTGCAATGCTCTTCTTGTGCAATTTTAATGAGGTCGTGCAATTGAGGCCGAACTCGAATTTCTTCTTCCATATCTATCTTCTGAGCAGTGGTAATGGGATGAAGTTGCCAGCGTTCAAATTCTTTTCTGATCTCCTCTTGAATGGTCATAACATTCAGTCTTTCACAACGACTAAGCGCATCAGCAACTACATTTGCTTTTCCAGGATGGTAGTTAATAGAACAATCATAGTCCTGAATCAACTCTAACCAACACCTTTGTCCCATGTTAAGTTCTTTTTGCGTGAATATATACTTCAAACTTTTGTGATCCGTATATATCTCGCACTTCTCACCATAAAGGTAATGCCTCCAAATCTTTAACGCATAGATGATAGCTGCCAATTCTATGTCATGCGTAGGATATCGTTTCTCGCAATCTTTTAGTTGTCTTGATGTGTAAGCAATCTCCTTGCCATGCTGCATCAAAACTGCTCCAAGGCCTTGTTTGGACACATCACTGTAGATAATAAACTCTCCCTTATCATCCGGTTAGGTCAGAATAGGAGCTATAGTCAACCTTGTCTTTAATTCCTAAAAACTCTTCTCACAATTCGGGGTCCAAATAAATTTTGTAGTCTTTCTTGTCAAGTTCGTCAAAGGTACAGCTAGTTTTGAAAAATCTTTAACGAACGTTCTGTAATAGCCTGCTAAACCCAAGAAACTTCTCACTTCGGTTGGATTTGTGGGTCGAGGCCACTTCGTGATTACTTCTATCTTACTAGGGTCCACTGCAATACCAGTTTCATTGATCACATGACCAAGAAATTTTATTTCCTTTAGCCAAAATTCACATTTGGAGAATTTGGCGAATAACTGCTTTTTTCTTAGAACTTCCAGTGTTATCCTGAGATGTTCCTCATGCTCTTTTGCCGTCTTTGAATAGATAAGAATGTCATCAATGAAAACGATAATGAACTTATCCAAGAATGGCTTAAAAACACAGTTCATTAAGTCCATGAAAGCTGCTAGTGCATTTGTCAGTCCAAATGGCATTACCAAGAACTCATAATGACCATAGCGAGTTCGAAACGCTGTCTTTGATGTGTCCCCTTCTTTGATCTTCAATTGATGGTACCCTGAGCGTAGATCAATTTTAGAAAAGTATCTTCCTCCTTTAAGTTGATCAAAAAGATCGTCTATCCTTGGTAGGGGGTACCTATTCTTGATCGTGACCTTATTCAGTTCCCGGTAATCAATGCAGAGTCTCATCGATCCATCTTTCTTTCGAACGAATAGCACTGGCGCTCCCCAAGGTGACACACTTGGTCTGATCAACCCTCGTTCTAAGAGTTCTTGCAACTGCTTCATTAATTCCTTCAATTCTGATGGTGCCATACGGTAAGGGGCCTTGGAGATTGGCGCGGTACCGGGGATCAAGTTGATTTCAAAGTCCATTTCTCTATCCGGTGGTAATCCAGGCAACTTTTTTGGAAATACATCTACAAACTCCCTTACAACAGGGACATCCTCGATATTAATTTCATTCTTATTGACATCATGCACATAAGCTAGGAAGACTTTGCAACCTTTGCGAATCATTTTCTTTGTCTGGATCATGGTCAAGAATGGCGAGGATTTCTCCATTTTAGTGCCGTGGAACCAAACTTTCACCTTCTGGGGAGATCGTAAGACAACTTTCTTCTTCTTACAGTCAATATTGGCCTGATATTTGAATAACCAATCCATTCCCAATATTACATCGAATTCTCCCAAAGAAAAAGGAATAAGATCAACAAGAAATTCATGTTGATTTATCTTTAAAGTGCAGTTACGGTAGACATGAGAAATGTTCACTACTTCGCAATTAGCAACGACTACCTCCAAGGATTAGGTAGAAGCTCAGGCCATACTAGCATGCTATTAGCTAATCGTTCAGAAATAAAACTACGAGTAGCACTCGAATCAAATAATACATGAGCAGGTATGGAGTTCACTAATAGTGTACCTGTACAGCATCATCAGAAGCCACAGCATCTTGCACCGTCATATTGTAAGTCCTTGCTTGTGGCCGCACGGGCACGGTGTTGGCTCCTGTCAGTATTGGTTTGCCACCTTTCCTTTGAGGGCAATTGGGAGAGATGTGTCCTTCCATTCCGCACGTAAAGCATGTCCTTACTGCGGTCAGTGGTCTGTTATTTTGCTGAGGTTGTGGTGGTCTTCCTTGGAGCGGGGCAGCGGTGGAGTTCATAATCGGACAATTTGAGGAAAAGTGCCCCGGTTGGCGACACTTGAAGCAAACATCCTTCCCTTTCAAGCATGGGGTTGTGCCATGGTTCTTCCCACAATTTGCACACACAGTAGCCCTCCTTGTAATAACCTTAGATGATTGCTCCCTCCACTTCTTTTTTCCACTATTGCTTAGATTAATATTGTTGTTACTCCTCTCTTCCTTCTTTACACTTACACCACCAAGGTTCTGATGGCTTCCCTTATCATCTCCCTTCTTCCTATCTCCCTTTTTATTTTCCCGATTAAAATCATATACTTTCTTGTTACTCCATTCCGCGATTCTTGCTTTCTCCACAACTGCATCAATGTTTTCTAGTTGAAAAATTGCTACCTGCCTCAAAATCCAAGGATTCAATCCTTGCTCGAATCTTCGAGCCTTTCTTTCTTCATTGCTTACTTGGTGAGGAGCATACTTCATTAGCTCATTAAACTTTGCCTCATACTCGTCCACTGTCATGGACCCTTGCTTCAAATTTAGGAACCTTAGTTCCATTGCATTGGAGACACTAGGGGGGTAAAATTTCTCCCTGAACCTTTGGGTGAACAGTTCCCAGGTTATTACGGTATTTGTGTCCCTTGCAACTTCTCTTTTTGTTAACTCCATCCTCTTGAAACCTTTCCACCAGTGATTGGCTTCCTCTTTTAGCATGAAAGCCGCATACTTAGTCTTGCAATCTTCTGGCACATCCACTAAGTCGAAAGCTTTTTCGATCTCTTCTAACCAATATTGTGCTACCGTAGGTCCTCCCTTTCCATCAAAAGTTGGCGGGTTGATACTTGTGAACTCTCGGATACATAGCCCACGGGTAACAGGCCTTGAGGCTGGAGGAGGTGGTGGCACTGGCTGGTTCACCGCTACGGCTTCCCGAATAATCTGAAGAAATTGAGCTAGCGGGTTGTCGTTTGCATTCCCTGTAGCATTGTTGTTGGCAAAATTATTGTCATGAACAGGGGTCGGTGGTGGAACATGCGGGGTATTGCGATTTATTCCAACAACCTCCTCTGAGCTGTCATCCTCTACAACCACTTTGTCAACATTACCAGCTTGGTTTTCTCTTTCTAAACGTTCCAAATTTTCAGACCTTGACAAGTTGTTATGGAGATTACTTCTCCTGGGTCTTCTTGGTCTCCTTCCTCCAACCATAATCTAATATAGTATACGCAAAGAGTTAAACATCCTTCATGAAACATTCCATTTTTATATGGCTCAAGAATTTATAACTCAATAAGATAAAAAGTATTAAGCAACACATAAGCATTTAGATGTGTCAAAATATCTTTCATTCATGTACATAAAAGACTGTCATAAACATCGTTCCCTCGTGTTTTTACAACAAGCCATACATTGGTCAAAATACATCTAATTACATATGAGATAGTCACAACTGTCCCAAGCAAAGTTCAAAATACACAAAATAACCTCCGTCTAAATTTTACATCTACTTTTATAACTAACCTCCTCATCTTCTGTGTCCAAAGATCCTTCACGTTCCGCCTCCCTTTCCCAATGTCGAGATTGCATACGTGTCTCCACAATGCGACGCGCACAGTGGTTGCTCATTTGCTCCAACCGCGTCACCGTGGGATTAGCTGCTGTTGCTGCTACCATCTGTGCATGCATCTCTAATGCTAGTCGATGGGATAGGCTTTGGGTCAACCAAAAAGAAGATTGTCATGCTAATGCTGCTGTGAGAAACCTAGTAATAGTGGCAGCCTGTCGTCGAACTGTCATGGTACGAGCTGCCAAATGATAGTGAACTTCTGTGTCATAGCTACGTACCATTTCGTCATGGGATGGCACTGCTGCCTGTGTTGAGGACCAAACAGGCCTCGGAGTATCACATTTCGTCCTGGGGATATCTTGTGTCACAATATAGTCGCGGTCAGAATGTTGGCGTATTGTGCTTTTCTGTGCTGTGTGACGAATGCGCGGCCCGCGGCGAACAGTGGAAGGTCCGGCCTCCTGCATTGGCTTCATTGCGAGGCTAGGGCCTTCATATACTGGTGATGGTGGATGTTCGTTCAATGGTGTAGAAGTGAACAGTGGAGACTCCACACTAGGCTCCTTTTCCTCTTTAGATGAAAGGTTATAAACTAAGAGATTTACTCTAGGAGGACATGCACGGGATCTAGAACGATCTCTAGCCATCTACATGAAACAATCCAAATCAATAAGTCTTAACTTCTTAATAAACAATGCATGCAGCAATATATCTTATGAAGTGGTGCCTGCATTTCATTCTTATTTTCCCTTAGCAGTTTCTAACCTTAAGGTGTTCAACAACCTTTGTGTCCAACATAAGTCTTAATCCTTGGCCCATTAACTTATCCTAGTACTTCCATTCTAGCATCAAATTCTTAAATTCCTCTACTGGAGTAATTCTGGGACATACCATAGTACTCCCTACTCCTGGATGTGGTTTACGGGCAGTGTTTCCTTACGAATCACTTCTGGCCGTAACTGGCTCTGATACCAACTGTGATGACTCCAAAATCCCTCACTGGATGAGGGCTTCGTCAAAAGAAGGAAAAGATAACCACACATCCATTCATAGAATAATTACTGAAAGAAACGATAATAAAGAGTTATTACAACCCAAAATATTATATATACAGCGGAAGCTATTCTATCTGTATACTATAATTCAAAACATCACTTCTCAGATCATCTTCCTTTCTTCCCTCCTTATTGGCATTACAAAGGCTAGCCAACCTCAGTAACCGATCATTTTTGTCTTTCCCTTGTCCGAGGGCTCAACCTTTATATTCTGTCCTGCAAAACATTTAAAATTCTACAAGAATGAGCGATATATGCCCAGCAAGTATATAAATAATTTGGGAAAGCAAATCTGGAATGTTTCAAAGAATTTAACTTTGCTAAGAGGCTTAGTGAATCAATACTAATGCCTCATAAATCTTTAAGGAATCTTTAGGACTACTGATGATAAACAATTGTGTAATCCTTCTCAAAACAAAGCATAACTTCAGTGAAGTAAAAATATCCATCGGGGCTAAAACCGCTGGATCTGCTAACCATACGGTATACAGCTGGCCTAACTGTGCACGTATGATCCCTCCTTATGTGAACGTACGTAGTCACATAAAATTCCTCTAGGTCAGGTGAAGAACAAATCAGCACCCTTCCTTTCCTCTAGCATTATGATTCACAAGGAAATTAAATAGCTGAAAGAGCAAAGCTTCTTTATATCCATGCACTTTTATTCATATCCTGCTAGCGGAAATTAAAGCATAGCATTATGATTCACAAGGAAATTAAATATCATAACTTTGTGTGCATGCCGGATCAATTGATCATGCGCTAAACTGAAATAAGCATAGGAGTGATAATATACTTGCCTCAGTCCTTTGCAACAAAGATTCAAATTCAACTTACTGGTAAGTGAAAAATTCTGTAAATTAAGCAAGTAATATTTTAATACTTTAATAAGAATTTAGGAAAGAAAATATGTATGTAATGTCCTTAAACTTTTACTATTTTAAAGAATAACAACATAAAATAATTTTAAGAAAATAATGTTTTATAGTCTTGATAACAGACTATGCATCGGGGAATAATTTTCTCATTATCAAACTCGTCAGGGACTGATATCTTTAGTCATCAGAGACTAACATATTTGCCTATCAGAGACTAGGAATTTCCTCTATTAGAGACTAAGAAATCTCCTTCATCAGAGACTACAAAATTTCCTTCATCAGAGACTACGGAATTTCCTTCATTAGAGACTACGGAATCAGAGACTATGAATGACGTCATCAAGGACTGAACTTAGCCCGTTGGAGACTAAGGAATGACGTCATCAGGGACTAACAACTCATCGGGGACTGATGACGTCATCTTAATTCTATCGGAGACTAAGATTGACGTCATCGGAGACTAGCTTCTCATCAGAGACTAATGACGTCATCAGGGACTAAACTTTAGCATGTCGGAGACTAAAGCTGATGTCATCCTCAGAGATTAACAGAATATCTCATCAGAGACTACGAATATCTCGTCAGAGATTAAGAATATCTCGTCAGAGACCAACCATATCTCATCAGAGATTAGCAGCATCTCATTAGAGATTAACAACATCTCATTAGAGATTAACATTAGAGCTTGCTTCTGCTACGATGGAAAACCTATCATGCTCAAACTTAGCTTATGATGTCTTATAAAAATGCAAAAGAATAAGAACTTAGCATAAATCTTTGATGCTATGCGCGAAAGAAACTGAGTAGGGTTCCGGGTTCTTACCTCTTTGTTCTTGAGGGTGAAATTAAAGCTGTTCTGAAAATAATTTTCCGAAAGAAGAACTTGGAAATTTATGAAGATGATAAGTTTAAACGAAACTCTGAAAAGAGAAATTTTGGTAAAGGAATTAAAATTTCATCTCGAATGAGGTATTTATAGAGCTCAAAGGCAGTAAGCTAAGGTTATGCGTTGGAATAAAACGATTAGTTAATTTGGACGGTAAAATGGCTGTTCATCATGACTTCTTGATAGTAAATAGCTGCTGTCCTACATGCATGAAAACTTAGCCACCTAAACAGTTTCTAATCAAACACGTAATCACCAAAAATTACGTAACCCTCTTCTCTTCTTCCATACTGCTCAAAGTAAACTTATATGGGATTTGCTAATCCCCTTTTTAATATCTTTTTAAGAAACTTAACCTCATCATTATGGATATCACATCAACAAAAAAAAATTTCATTGTAGATATGAATTTATCATTCATATTTAAAAAGACTAACCTCTATGTAACAATATAATAACACAAAATAAATTACTTCCTACCATAAAATACATTTAAAATTTTTGGGTTCTCACAGTAATCATCAATAAATGTAATATAATATTGATTACCATTTAAAGAAGATGTTCTTTGAGGTCCTCCAACATCTGAATGTACCAGCTGCAACTTGCGTGATGCTCTCCATGTAGTTTAAGGAAATGGTTTCCTGATTTGCTTCCCATATTGACAAGCTACACAATCAGCCAACTCTTTTTCAAGGAGTGGTACACCCTTCACAATATTATTTTTTTGCATATACAAAAGTTCAGTATGGTGAAAGTGCCCCAGTCTTTTGTGCCACAGCTCTGCATTGCTGAATTGACATGCAACTCTTGCTTGTTCATCCTCCAACAAATTTAGAGAAAAACTATTTGCCTTCATCATCACCTTGAATACACCTTTGCCCATTGCATCCTTACTAAAGCACCACTTATTCTCGAAAATGACCTTGTAGCCTTTTTCAAGAAGCTGCCCAACACTCAACAAGTTTTGATCTATATCAGGTACATATAAAACATCATAAATATGATTTAAACCTGACAAACTCTCAATAGCCACTGTGCCTTTTCCTTTTACTGGAATAAGTTGACCATTTCCAATCCTTACTTTAGAGATAAAACTCTTGTCTATCTTTATGAAAAGAGCCAAATTGTTGGTCATATGATTGGTGCAGCCGCTATCTATCAACCAAGAATTAGTTGAGTTGTTAGTTGCAAAACATGTTACCACAAAGAGTTGTTCTTCTTCATTTTCTTCAGTTTGTGCCTTCGCTGCTTCAGACTGTTGGGATTTGCAGACTCTCTCCATGTGTCCCATGTTCCCACACTTTATGCACTTAATATCTGGCCTCCACCAACACTTCCTTGGTTGATGGTTCGACTTCTTGCAATGAGGACAAGGAGAACTAGTATCCTTATTATTGTTGGACTTGCTAATCTTATTTTTTCCTTTGACTTTCTTGTCTTTCCAGCCTGAATTTTCTGAATTGGCCTTCAATGCACCCTCCACAAAAAATCCTTCTTTTCTCATCATCCTCCTTTGCTCCTGAGACTGCAAAGCATTAACCAATTCTACCAAAGAGATGCTTAACAGATCCTTAGACTCTTCTAATGAAGAGATTTTTGACTCACACTTCTCAGGAAGAGTGACAAGAATTTTTTGGACTATTCTTTCATCAGAAAATTCCTTACCAAGTAGCCTCACTTTGTTGACAATGCTCAACAACTTGTCAGAATAATCCTTAATCATCTCAGACTCCTTCATCTTCACCATCTCAAAATTCTCTAATCAAGTTGAGAATTGGCATACTCTTGGTTCTTTCATTTCCCTGATACTCCTTCTTGAGATAATCCCAGATGGCTTTGGCTGAATCCAAGTTCATGATCCTAGTGAATATAGTACTTGAAATGGCAGAGAAAAGACAAGCTATGGCCTTGGACTTTCTTGTTTTTCTCTCCTTGTGACTCTTTATCTGTGCCATCGTCAGATTTGCAGGCAACGGTGGAACATCATAATCTTCTTTTACAGCCTCCCAATGATCCAAAGCATCAAGATAGACTGTCATCCTCACAGCCCATGCTTGATAATTTTGGCCATCAAAAACTGGTGGAGCAGCATGATGGCTGAAAACTGGTTGTGTATCACTCTCCATTCTCACAGGTCCCTCAAGATAATAAAGCTCTGATACTAATTTGTAATATGAAAACTAATATAAAGGATTGAGAAAAGAACAATGTAAAACTTGAAAGATAACTCAGAATATATTTGGACTTGGAAGCATACAATACTTCTTATTCATGCTGGATATTTATAGAGGAAAAACAAAAGACACATTCAAAACTCCCACTACATAACAACTACTCCAAATAATCTGAACTAACTCCTAAAAATCAGCAACCAGTAAAAGATATGCTGAAAGACGTATTTAAAGACTCAACTGTAAAAGACCAAGTCAAATTATTGAGGTAAATTACTAACAAGTACTTCTTGATATAATCAGAATTGATAAGTTGAGGGAATACCTCACCGTCCATTTCTTGTAGGATCAATGCTCCTGTTGGAAATTAAGGCATTAGAAGAGAAATGTAATAGGAGTTTATTATATGAATATTGTTGCTGTAATGATTCTCTAAAACTTAATTTCCACAGTTTGATACATATGACTGTAAAGTCTATTTATAGACTCACTGTGTTGGTTAACTACTCAAAACCAACTTCTATACTTATTGTAAAAGTAAAGGAATTCGGCAGCTGGAGGAGAAACAGAAGAAAATAATTACGGAAGCATTCACAATTTGCAGCAGCTTTATTTGACTTTCTTTTACACCATGTAGTGTTTTTTCTTTCTTTCAAACTATCTGGTATTTTTCATTGAAAGGCTCAAACTATCCCACATACATAACTACTCTTTTTCACATTTGAGTTTGCGAATCATGTTTTAATAGCTCCTCTGGACAGTACTTTTTTGACAAAGAACAGGCCTTCCCAGTTTGGGGTAAATTTCCCTTTTGTTTTTTTTTTTTAAGTTGGAAAAATCTTTTTGTGAACAAGGTCATTTTCTTGAAAACCACGAGGGCGGGCGTACCTTTTTGTTGTAGGCCCTAGAGATTCTTTGAAGGTACAATTGACTAAAGTATACTACTACCGATCTTTTCTCCTCAATCACGGACAGTTGATCATGTTGAGCCTAGATCCATTCGACTTCTTCTACTTCAGCATCAATCAACGTTCGTAAGGAAGGAACTTCGATTTTGATAGGTAGGACCGCCTTTATCCCGTAGACTAGGGCGTATGGTTTTGCCCCAATTGATGTTCCGATTGAAGTTCGATAGTTTAGCAGAGCCAATGATTGTTTTGACATTCTTGTTTACTGCAACCACTGCCCTATTCATTTTAAGACGGTAGATGGCAGAATTAAGGTGTTTGATATTGAACTTGGGGCATAGCCGTTGCATCGTTTTGTTGTTCAAATTTCTGGGATTATCAGAAATGATTATTTCAGGTTGTCCTTATCTGGAAACAATGTTATTTCTGATGAAGCTAGTCACCACCTCTTGAGTCACATTTGGATAGGAATCTGTCTCTACCCATTTGGTGAAGTACTTAATCACAAATAAGATGAACTGGTCTTGAGTTGAAGCTTTTGGATCGATTGGGCCAATGACATCCATTCCCCACCTTGATAATGGCCAAAGGGATGTTAAGCAATGCAACTCTTTAGGGGGAGCATCCAGAATGTTTCCATGTATTGGGCATTGATGACAGGATTTGACATGTCTTTTAGAGTCAGCTTTGAGAGTAATCCACCAGTTTCTGGTTCTGAGGATCTTTGTGGCTAACATTTCCCCATTCATATGAGGTCCACAAATTTCGTCGTGGATTTCTTCCATCATTATTTTAGCTACTGGATTTTCTAGGCATCTTAGTTCCCCTACCCTAGGATTCTTTTCCTATAATGTGTCTCCGCTCAAGAAGAACATTATTAACATTCTCTTGATTCTCTTTTGTTCAACCTCACTGGCTGAACTGGCCAGTGTCATCCATCAGGTAGTTTTTTATGTTTTGAATCCAGGAATTTTCATCAACCTGGGTTTCTACTTCAATTGGGCAATAATAAGCTGGCTTTTATTTGAGATCAATGCTCACTGGGGTAGCGCTCTTCCGTAGGAGGCAGGAATTAAGGTTGTTATGGTAGCCAAGGCATTTGCGAAGTCACTTCTTTCTCTTGGCACATGCTGAAATGTGATCTTTTTAAATTGCTTGACTAACTGAGAGATGTATTGATGATAAGGAAGCAACCTCCATTCTCTGGTATTGTACTCTCCCTTGCATTTTTTGATCACTAGTTCAGAATCTTCAAGACTGATAGACTTTTGATACCCATTCCCAGAGCCATATTTATCCCAAGAATGCAAGCTTAATATTCAGCAGTATAGTTAGAAACATCAAATTATAATTTTGCTGCAATAGGGAAATGTTTGCCTGTTATTGAGACTAAAACTACCCCAACTCCTATTTCGGGTGAATTCATAGGTCCATTGAAGTAGAGGCTCCAAAATAGGGTGTTCTTTTCTATGCATATTTGAATTTCCATGATGTCGTCATCGGGGAAGTGAACCTCTAGTGGCTCTAGTCTTGGCATTGGTACTTCTGCTAATTGATCTAGTACTCCTTGCCCTTTAAATGCTTTTTGGGAACGTAGACAATGTTGAACTGCTACAGAATCAGTTGTCATTTAGATAGCCTGCAATTGATGGTTGGCTTGTCTAGAATTTATTTTAAAGGATCCATCCTTGAGATTAGGTAGGTAGTGTGTCCACGTAGATAATGTTGTTGCCTGTTTGTTGCCCAAGCTAGTGCACAACAATTTTTGTCAATCAACGAATGTCTCTGTTCACTTTGCCTGAATTGCTTGCTTAAGTAGTAAACTACTCTTTCTTTTCCTTCTTCATCCTTTTGACCCAACATACAACCCATTGTTGTGACAGTAACTATTAGATATAAAATTAAAGGTACCCTAGGGCGAGGTGGGACTAAAACTGGTGCTTGAAGTAGTTGTTATTTGATAGCATCGAAGGCTTTTTGACAATCTTCATCCTCACCTTTGAGTTGTTCTTTCTGAGAAGTTTGAAAATCAGCTCAAAAGTTGCAATTAGCTGAGAGATGAACCGACTGATGAAGACGAACCGACTAATGAAGTTTATTCTCCCGAGAAAACCCTTACTTCTTTCTTTGTCTGTAAAGCTGGCATTAATGTGTTGACTTTGATCTTTTCTGGGTCTATTTCAATTCCTTTATTGCTGATAAGGAAACTTAGGAGCTTTCCTAAGGTCACTCTGAATGCACATTTGGCATGATCTAGCTTGAGTCAGTATTTCCTCGGTCTATCAAAGAGCTTCTTTAAATTGATCATGTGATTTTCTTTGCTTTTTGTTTTGACAATGATGTCGTCAACATAGATTCAATTGCTCATAGAAAATGGTTATCACAGCTCTGTTGTATGTTTACTCCGCACTGATCAGGCTAAATGGTAGCCTTTTTTAACAGAACGTGCCCCAAGGAGTAATGAAGGTTGTTTTCTTCCTATTTTCCTCTGCAATCAGGATCTAGTGATAACTCGCAAAGCAATCGACAAATGAGAACATGTCGTGATTTGCAGTGTTATCAGTTATCACATGAATGAAAGGAACTGGAAAATCATCTTTGAGGCTGGCTTTATTCAGATCTCGATAATCTACACAAACTCTGGCTTTGCCTCATGGCTTTGGTACTGGAACCACATCTGCCAACTATTCTGGGTAGGTTGAGACAACTAGGATACATGCTTGAAACTGTTTAATGATTTCATTTTTGGCTTGAAGGCTCCATTCTGCTTTGAGCTTCCTCAATTTCTACTTGACTAGATTAAATCCTTCCTTGATAGGAAGTTTATAAGTTACGATGTCACTAGAGAGTCCTACCATGTCCTCGTGAGACTAGGCAAAGACATCTTGATGTTCTTTCAGAAACTCGGTCATTTCCTATTTTTGTTGCTCTGTTAGGCCAACTCCGATTCACACCTCTTTTGGGTTCTTAACAGTGCCTATGTTGACCTTAACTATCTACTCTAGGTTGGGCATAGGTTTGTCTTCCACCCATTCTTTGATTTCCTCTGGAATATTCTCTTCTTAAAAGGACTCATAAAGATCTATTCTCATGAGTTCGAAGTCTGGTTCTATGTCAAAATTATAATTATCGATCTTCACATATGGTAAATCAAACGTTTTACAAGCACTGGAGTCAGTTAACCTAATATAAATGTTAAAGTTAAATAACCATAGATTAGAAAAATCCAACATTTCATTCCATAATCTCATAGTAGTTCATAACATTAAATGAAATTGCATAGTAGTGATAGGAAACATAAACGACATTAGTGTTTTAGTAATATGAGTCTAAATATAGTAAGATATGACTCTAAACAGTAGTATAATAACTAAAGATACCAAAACTCCCTTTTCTTTGGCAATGGTTAGACTTTCCAATTTTTGAATCCCTCTAGGGGTGCTGGCTGAATTGCGCATTTCTTAGAGTGGCTTTTTTCAGTGATGGATTGAATGGTTTCTTCCCTTATGGTTTCTTCTTTCCCATATAGGTTTTGTTCTTCCTCTTGAGTAGTTCATCCTTCGATGAAAGTCTTATTTATAGGAGGGATGCTAAGAATTTTCTGGCTGAACCTTTTCCTCCATTTTCCTTGATAGCCTAGTCTTGCTAAGTTGTTTTGGTAGGGAATTTCAATGGGCTTTAGAACACCTTATAGTTCTGCACCAAGTTATTTTCCTACTTTAAATTCATCCTTGATAAGCTCTTTTGCCATGTTTATGATTTCCTTGGAAACTTTGTCTTCTGGATTGAAGTGGGCAGTATGAGCTACCTCTTTGGTATGAGCATCAGTGGAAATGGTATTGCAGCCCACATATGTGACATTAGCTTATGTGTTCCCTTATTCAGGGTGACTAATTCACAATTGATGACATATTTGACTTGTTTGTATAGACTGGAAGGGACTACCCCAGCAGTATGAATTCAAGGGCATCCTAGCAACATGTATCCAGAATCGATGTCAAGAACTTGAAACGTCACATTGAAGGTGTGTGGTCCAATGTCCACTGGCTGGTTGATTTTACCCATTCTCTCCTGCTTCCGTCAAATGATCTTGCCACCACAGAGTAGTGCTTGATTCTTACTTTATTGATAACTGTTGGTGTTTAAGCATATATATATTAAAGGAAACATATAAGACTAACAATGGAAGGAAACTGAAATACTTTTATTCATTCAACTTAGCTCTATTTATACTGCAGTGTGTGAACTAAATAGAGCATAATTAGGAATATATCCTGGAACTAATGAAACAAACTTGACTAATAACATCAAATTTCAAACATAACTAAGTCCTAAAACTTAGGACTGTTATTTGACTAAATTCAAACTTCACAAGACTAAGTCTTGTAACAGATTTTTATTGACTACATCAGCTGCTTGTTAAGCAGCCAGCTCAGATCCTAATCAGCATTACATAACTCCTATTCAGCAGCTCTTGATTCATTTTTAACACTCCTCCTTGAATCTGGAGCTGCATACTCCAAGTTTCTGCCTTAAGAACTCATACCTTGCTTTAGGAAGTGCCTTAGTAAGAATATCAGCGTTCTGATCTTCAGTCCTACAGTAGATGAGTTGTACTTCACCTTCCCTCTTTATTTCTCTTAAAACATAGAGCTTCAACTTGAAATGTTTCGTTTTTCCATGAAACACAGGATTGTTTACAATTGAAATTGTTGCTTGATTGTCCACAAATAATTGTGTACTTTCTACCTGCTTCATATCCAGATCTGCTAATAACTTCCTGATCCAAAGTGCTTGATTTGCAGCAGCAGTAGCAGCTATATATTCTGCTTCTTCTGTAGACTGTGCTACGAGCTCTTGCTTCTTAGAACACCATGAAAAGATGGCAGATCCAAAACTGAAACAATATCCAGAAGTGCTTCTCATGTCATCAACACAACCAGCCCAATCACTATCAGAATAGCCATTGAGATTAAATGTTTTAACTCGACTGAACCTTAGACCATAATCAATTGTGCCTTTGACATATCAAACAACTCTTTTTGCTGCTTGTAAATGAATATCACTAGCACAATGCATATATCTTGATAGCATACTTACTAAGTTCAAGATGTCTGGCCTAGTTGCAGTCAAGTACATCAGGCATCCAATCAAACTTCTATAAAGCCCTTCATCAACCTTTTTAGCACCATCATCTTTGCAGAACTTCTCCTTTTGATTCATCGGAGTTGCAGTAGGCTTGGACTCACTCATGTTGAACTTCTTGAGAATTTCCTTTGCATATCTTTGTTGACATATAAAAATTTCATTTCGCTTCTGTTGCACTTCCATGCCAAGAAAGAATGACATCTTTCCAAGATCTGTCATCTCGAATACATCTCTCATTTCCATTTTAAAGCCGTCAATCAAGTCCATGATACTACCTGTCACAAGTAGATCGTCAACATATAATGATACGATAAGTACTTCATCACCAACCTTCTTGATATAGAGTGTGAATTCACTCAGACTTTTAGCAAAGCCTAAACTCAATAAATGAGCATCAATCCTGCTATACCAGGTTCTTGGCGCTTGTTTTAAGCCATACAAGACTTTCTTCAGCAAATAAACTTTCTCCTCCTGTCCTTGAACAATGAAGCCTTCTGGTTGCTCCACAAAGATTTCTTCATTTAATACTCCATTCAAGAAGGCTGACTTGACATCCATTTGGTGTATCATCCACCCTCTTTGTGCAGCAATGCTCATCAACATTCTTATCGTATCCATTCTTGCAACTGGTGCGAAAGTTTCAGAGAAATCTACCCCATACATTTGAGCATATCCTTTGACAACCAACCTTGCTTTGTGCTTATTTATAGAACCATCAGGGTTGAGCTTAGTTCTATAAACCCATTTAACTCCAATTGGTTTCTTGTGCGTAGGCCTGTCCATCAGCTCCCAAGTTTGGTTTTTTTCGATCATTTTAAATTCTTCTTTCATTGCCATTATCCATGGCTGCTTTAATGCTGCTTCATTATAGCTTGCAGGTTCTATTACAGCAACATTACACTTTTCATAGATATCAGATAGAGATCTGGTACCTCTCACAGGTTCATCATCAATATCTTGATTCTCCTCTGGAACTTCAAGTTTCTTATCGCCGTTGCTCCAACTTTCTGACTCAAAAAACTGGACATCCCTGCTAACAATAATTTTATTGTTCTCAGGAAGATAAATCCTGTAGGCTTTTGAAACCGAGCTGTAGCCTACAAATATTCCAGGTTGTGCTTTTTTGTCCAGTTTATCTCTCTTTACCTGAGGAATATAAGAGAAACAAAGACAACCAAATGTTTTTAAATTTAGTAGTCTTGGTTTGTAACCATACCATGCTTCAAATGGAGTTCTTTTCTGTAAAGCTTTCGTTGGCAATCTGTTTAGCAGAAAAACTGCTGTACTTGCAGCCTCAGCCCAGAATTTCTCTGGCCGCTCTTTCTCATGTAGTAAACATCTACCCATATCCATAATTGTTCTGTTTTTCCGCTCCATAACTCCGTTTTGTTGAGGAGTGTAAGGAGCTGTCATTTGGTGCTCAATGCCTGCATCCTCACAAAAGTTTTTAAACCTGTCTGAAGTGTATTCAGTTCCATTATCAAACCTGATTATCTGCATTTTGCATTCGCTTTGTGTTTCCACCCAAGCTTTAAACTTCCAGAATATATCAGCCACCTCAGATTTAAATTTCATGAAATAAATCCAACACATTCTAGTGTAATCATCAATAAAAGCAATATAAAACTTACTGCCGTTCAATGATGGTGTTTTCTGAGGTCCTCCCACATCTGTATGAATCAATTGTAGCTTTTTTGTTGCCCTCCAAGCCTTGGTTCGTGGAAATGGCAGCCTAGTTTGTTTCCCATATTGACATGTAGCACATGGTGGGAGCTCCTCATCTAATTCAGGCAAGCCTTCCGCCAAGTTGTTTTTTTTCATGAAGATCAAGGCAGCGTGGTGGAAATGCCCCAATCTTTTGTGCCATAGCACTGCATTACTCTCTTGCTTGTGCATTGCAGCCTGATCATCTTCAAGCAAGTTCAAGGCAAAACTTTTTCTTTCCATTCTGACTTTGAACAACTCCTTGTCTTCTGCATCTTTGATTGTGCAACTTTTGTCCGCAAACAGCACCTTATAGCCCTTTTCTAATAACTGACCAACACTCAAAAGATTTTGATCAATCTCAGGAACATATAAAACATCTTGAATTAATTTCAAACCTGTAAGTCCTTCGATTGCTACTGTCCCCTTGCCTTTAGCTTCAATGTATGCTCCATTGCCAATTTTAACTTTTGAGGTAGTTGTCTTGTCAAGCTTATTAAAGAGCTCAGGGTCATAGGTCATGTGGTTTGTATAACCACTATCTATGAGCCAGCTTTCTGCAGAGCTGCTAGCTGATCGTGATACCACAAACAGTTGTTCTTCTTGCGGTTGTACAGCCATGACCTTCGCCTCTCCTTGTTGTTGATTCTTACATATCTTCTCCATATGCTCTAGCTCTCCACACTTGTTGCACTTCACATCAGGTCTCCACCAACACCTTTTTTGTGGATGATTAGTCTTTTTGCAACAAGGACAAGGTGCATAGGTCTGAATGTTGTTATCATGTTTGTTGTTGTGATTGCTTGAACCTGATCCAGGCTGTTTTTTAAATCTGTTGTTGTTGTTGTTCTGTGATTTGGCTTGAAATGCCCCTTCTACAGATGTTTCTTGTCTCATAAGTCTTCTCTGTTCCTGTGCCTATAATGCATTTAAAAGTTCTGCCAAAGTAATAGTTGACAGATCTTTGGCGTTTTCTAGTGAAACAATTGTAGCTTCAAACTTTTCAGGAATTGTAACTAGAATTTTCTGTACAATTCTTGAATCAGTAAAGTCAGTACCAAGAAGTCTCACCTTGTTAACTATGTTGAGAAGTCTATCCGAGTAGTCCTTAATTGTTTCTGAATCTTTCATCCTTTGCATCTCGAATTCTCTGACCAAATTCAAGGACTGCATTCCTTTAATCCTTGCATTACCTTCATACTCAATTTTCAAGAAATCCCAGATCTCCTTTGCCGTCTTTAGATTCATGATTCTAGTGAAAATCGAGGATGAGACAGCCAAGAATAGGCTGGACTTCGCTTTTGATTTTCGTTGTTTTTTCTCCTTGTGATTTCTGATTTGCACCAAGGTAGGATTCTCAGGCAAAGGAGGAACTTCATAGTCTTCCTCAACAGCTTCCCAAAGATCGTTTGCATCAAGATAGGCTTCCATTTTGATAGCTCATATTTGATAATTAAAGCCATCAAACGGTGGAGGTGCCAGTGCATTGACTGGTGTTTCTGAGCTCATTGAAAAGAAAATAAAATATATGCAGGCTGCTTTTTGGTATGTAATGAATAAAGAAAAGGTTTACAGAGAAAACTAAAGTCTCATAGGTCCCTTAAGATTTATAGGCTCTGATACCAATTTGTTGGTGTTTAAGCTTATATATATTAAAGAAAACATATAAGACTAACAATGGAAGGAAACTGAAATACTTTTATTCATTCAACTTAGCTCTATTTATACAGCAGTGTGTGAACTAAATAGAGCATAATTAGGAATATATCCTGGAACTAATGAAACAAACTTGACTAATAACATCAAATTTCAAACATAACTAAGTCCTAAAACTTAGGACTGTTATTTGACTAAATTCAAACTTCACAA
This sequence comes from Centella asiatica, assembly GCA_014636745.2. Classification (NCBI taxonomy): domain Eukaryota; kingdom Viridiplantae; phylum Streptophyta; class Magnoliopsida; order Apiales; family Apiaceae; genus Centella; species Centella asiatica. The sequence goes on along the minus strand of CM025786.1, from coordinate 52,372,342 downwards.
GACTAAGTCTTGTAACAGATTTTTATTGACTACATCAGCTGCTTGTTAAGCAGCCAGCTCAGATCCTAATTAGCATTACACAACTCCTATTCAGCAGCTCTTGATTCATTTTTAACAATACCCATGTGATGGCCTTTTTCCAGAGCTAGCTGCCATCTCAACCTCAATGGGAGGTTGCTGCACATGAGTCTCATCATAGCCCAAACCAGATTTTGGATCAGATTTCTGATTTTTCAAACGATCCTCCAATTTTCTGCTAGACTCATTCCATCTCTTAATGACTTCCCTTTCTTGACTAAGAAGATTTGAAGTCCATTCTTCCCTTTTAATAGCACAGTCAAGAAGATTTTTAGTCCTTGAAAGTTCTTTTTCAAGACTCTCAAGTCTGGAGTTCTCTGATTCTAAAAGAGTGTTCCTGACAGATAATTGTTCATTTATTTTCTGTACTCTCTCAGTTTCAGCTACAGCACTCCTCAGGGTGTCATAGAGATCCTTTATCTCACAAGTCATTTCCTTAACAATTTTAACACAATCATTTTTAGACATGTTAGAGGAAATTTCAAGGCTTACCTGTGAGCTGCTACTGTCAGTGGATGAGGCCATCAGGGCTAGGTTGACATACTCTTCATTTTCTTCTTCATCAGAGTCAGCCCAGTCCTTTCCCTCTGCAATGTATGCTTTTCCCTTCTTGTTTGCATTAAGAAGGTCAAAGTATTTCTTCTTGTAGTCCACAACAGCTTCTTTGTCTCTGGATTCACCATCTTTTGTGACCTTGCGGCACTCATTTGCAAAGTGACCCATCTCATTACATTTGTAGCACTTTATTCTTGATTTGTCAATAAAGTTTTTCATGTTACTGGATTTCCTTGCTGAAAATCTTTTAGATCCTGATGGCTTTTGGAATTTCAAGTTGGAAAACCTTTTTGCAAGAAAGGCCATGGTCTCATCCAGCTCCTCTAACTCCTGTGAAGTATATTCTTCCTCCTTGAAGTCAGCTTCTTTATCCCCTTCAATTTCAGCATCTTCTAGTTGCTGCTTCATCAAGACACTTGGCCTTGCTTCTTGTTTGTCCTTCGTGGCAGCCATCAGGGCTACTGATTTAAGCTTTCTGGCATCCCCTGACATTTCAGATCTTTGTTGAACCTCATGTTCATATGTCTTTAAGGTGCCATAAATCCTATCCAAGTCTAGAAGATTCATGTCCTTGGATTCCCTGATGGCTGTTGTCTTTGGATCCCATGATATGGGAAGGGCTCTCATGAACTTTCTGTTCACATCCTTGTTAGCATATGCCTTCCCATATAATCTCAGGTCATTTACCAACCTGTTGTATCTTTCAAACATTTCAGTAAGTGTTTCACCATTTTTCATTGTGAACCACTCATACTGTTGTGTTAACAGCTGCAGTTTGTTTTCCCTCACTTCCTCAGTACCATCACAAAGAATTTGTATAACTGATTATGTTGTTGTCTACCATGGTGCTGATCAAATCCTCCAACCTTTTCTCAAAGATTTCCTTCTCTACATAAACCCTGGAGAAAACTTCCACGAGCACCCTTCAATGCTCATCAGAGCTGCGTATCAAATCTAGCAATGAGTTCTTCTAAGGGCTACTTTTATATCATTGATGTGGGCTATCTCAGGATTTTGGATCTTCTTAAGGAAGTCTATTACTTCCTTGTTTGATATTTCCACAGCTGGCCTGGATTAAACTTTCCCTTCATGGTTTCCTAAATGTCTTTCTTCTAGTTGATCATCTTTCATAACATGTTTCCCCTCAATGGTGAAGCATTGGCACCCATATTTCAATGCTACTTCCTTTAGAATTTTTCTTTCTGGCTTCACAATGATCAACTTTGGTTTCCCTAAGATGGTCAGATAGTGGTTTCCTTCCTTTGATGGTGAGCATGGTAGGTGGTTGTTTTGTGGTTTTCATCACCTTTTTGTCCTCTAGTGGGTATATGCATTTGAGTTCCTCCTTTCTGTTTCCCTCTAGTTCAACCGCATTGACATTGTGCTCAGTGAAAGGATTCTCATTCACATTAGGGCCTTCTTCTATGGAGACCACTATTATCTTTTTATCAATCAGGTTCTGGATAACATGCTTTAGTGACCAACATTGCTCAGTGTCATGGCAAGGTGCATCTGAATGATAGGCATAATTCTTATTGGGATCAAGTCCTTTTGTATTGGGATTACGTACCACCTTTGATTTATGGATCATGTTCTCCTTTAGTACCATATTGTGTACTTCTGGAAATGGTTCACCCAGTAGGGTGAATTCTCTGGGATTTTTTCTAGCATTCCTTTAGTTGTCGGTGTCTACATTGAAATTAGGAACTTTGGCAGGTATTGAGAGGTTTCCTTGAATTTCAGGACCAAGTAAAATCAATGACACACCTTCATTCTTTTTGGTTGATATCTTTGGATAGGACCTTATATGAATTTGTTCAGCTACAGCTTTCAAGGATGTAAGATCCATAAGCTTTCTTATTTTGAAACCATAGTCCACGTCTATAGCATGTTCAATAAGATCATGGAAAGAGGTTCCCTTCTTTTCCAACAACTTGACATAGTATGGAGAGGTGTGTTCCTCAATGAAAATTTTGACCATTTCTTTGTTGTCTAGAGGAGGAATGATTCTCGTAGCCATCTCCATGAATCTTTGACTGAACTCTCTAAAAGATTCATTTGGCTTTCTCCTTAGTTGCCCCACCTCGAATCTGTCTGGTACAAGCTGAGTATGAAAACTGTAATGTAAATCATTCCAAGATTTGATTTGATTCAAATTGAGACGGGTGTACCATTGCAAGGCTAGCCCGGCTAGACTCATCTAGAATATATTGGTAGCTAGTTCTTCATATTTGTTATTAGGTCCCAGTTGCCCTATGGAGTAGCGCAGGTGTGGCATTAGTTCCTCAGAACCATTATATTTTTGAAACTCAGGCATTTTGAAGTCTCTAAGATAAACTCACATTAGGTAAAATGCATAAGTTTGAATATCCCAATCTGATGTGGTTGCGTGTGCCTTTGAGAGTACTTTATCCTTTATTGATGTTAGAGTCATTCTCTTTGAAGTCAGCTGAGAACCTGGTTTCATCTTTTGTTTTGCCTTTCTTGCCTTTTCAGCAATCTTTATTTTCCATGTTTTTTTGCCTTTGTCAGAGGACTCAACTTCATCAGTTTCTTTGTGATTGACTCCCTTCTTAGGGATGAGCTGGTCTATAGTTTCCTGTAGCTTGAGGAAAGTTAATGTCTGCATATGGAGAAGTTCTTGTAATTCTTTGATTGAGTTTTAGAACCCTTGGAGGAGTCTTCAGTGTTAGATATTTTACCCACATTTAATTGTCAAGCCAACATGGAATTTTTCAAGTATGGGATGCATGTCCAACTATGCAACGCAGATGCTACACATTTGTCCAACGGATTGAAAGAAACATTGCATTGCAAAACTTTTGTAAAATGGATAAAATTTTATAATAATGTAAGAGTATTTTATTTTGCCTTTAAATAAAGAAAGCTATCGGGGCAAAGAAGGCAAAGAAGAAATCCCCGGGGGAGTCTAGCACTCGCTACAAAATTTTGAAATTAAAACCTCTATCTACTTTTTCTTTTAAAAAATCCCTAGTCTCCAATCAGGGTATTTGAAGCGCTTTGGGATTTTCTAAGAGCCTTCGCCACAGGAACGCATAGTGTTGACACAAGGGAAGATCCCATTGGTGGGGTTGTCCTTGTTGCTTGTACTTGACAGGCTTCTTTAGGGAGATGTTCATGCAGTGGGTAGGAATAGACAACTTCCCGCAACCCAATTACCAAGTATTCTCCGTTGATGTCACTGAAAGTTGGCACGTGTATGGTGGGTCTAGGATGTGGCTTGAAATTCATGTACATTCGCCATTCCATTTCCAAACATGGAATTGTCCCTCAATAAAGTGAACCAAGCATAAAAACCATTCATTGGTTTGAGGGTCTCTAAATTTTGATAAATGCAATTGCGAGTCGATGAGCACCTAGTTTGGGATAAGACCAGGAAGTTCTAGTATGCTAGTTTTTTGAGTTAATAAGTTCAATTTCACCACATGAGGCCATACCTAAGATTCTGAGTCAAGCTCTGTGTCTATGACAAAGTAGATTTGCTTATTTTTTGGGGTTGCAAAGTAGTCTGGGTTATGAAGTTCTAATAGGCAGTTGGTGTCTTTGACTTTCCCTTTGTCTCTCCGCTCTCTTCTGGCAATGATATATTTCTTGAATTCCATGATGAAATCATCTAACTCATCAAACCTGGTTGTTACAACAGAGAGTTCATACCCTTCTTGATCAGGAGAACAATGGAAGATGGGGTATGTGCCATTGGCAGGTTGATTGAAAGGCTGGATGGGTGGTGGTATTAGCACAGAGTCTTTGGTGGCAGGATTGAATATGAAAAGTGCGACTCATTGCTATTTTGATGGAGGCAACAAAGTAAACCATTGCTTGAGGCTACGATGTTTCCGTGCTCATAGATCCATTTGAGCACATTTTCCTGCACTCGAACATTTGGAGCATTATTTTCTTTGAGGAATACAACTCTAGCATGATACCTTACACACATCTCTGGATAGGAAGAATCTTATGTGGTGATGGTATTCCCCTCCTTATTTTCCATGTTTGAGGATTGCATTTTTATGACGTGGGGTGAAGCAACGCGTTCTTTGTTCACTTCGTTGACACAAGCCAATTGATTCAGAGTTTTAGCAGGTATTTTGGATAGAATTTCTTTGGCAAGTTCCACTTTCTCCAAGAGAGGTGGTTTGATGAATTGATCCATCATGATTGGAAACTATAGATATTAAAATTTTGTATAAAATAAATGCAATACTTATTTAATTCTTCGAACAAATTGGAATGAACAAAAATTTTCCATGCTCACCATCTCTAGGAGACAACGTCTTGGATTTCTTTAATGGTATCAAATTTGAGATCTTTCCTTAGCCTCTTGGTATTTGCTATGATAGTGTCAATTCTTCTTTTTATCTCATCTCTTTCCTTGGTGACTTCCACTAGTTGCCTTTTTGCTAAATCCGCTTCATAGCTTTTCTCTTCTAGCCTTTCCTCAAGCTTAGCAAACTCAATTTCCAAGTTTTGAACAATTTGATGATCAGAGACTTTGATGTTGTTTGGTGATGATAATGAAAAAGGTTGAGATTTCCATTTCATCCAAGATGAGATTGTACCCCTTAGCCATAATTTATATTCCTTTGACAACCCTTCCATGGTTTCATCTTGAGCTATTTGTATAATTCCCCAAAGTTGATAGGCTTCATTCTTTATACACTTACTGGGTTTGATGCAAAGCTTGTCCATTCGATTTGATTCTTTCAAAGCAGCCATCCCATTTCTTCTATTTGGTGGGAGCAAGTGTGCAATAATCTCATGTAAAGAAGGGGTTGACTTCCAAGGAATTCATGAGTGGGATTGAAAACACAATGGATAGTGACCCCAATGTCTCAACCAAGATGATTGGAATGATGGTGTGACCGGATAGGAGTGATATGACCAATGGTGAGACTCCTATGCCAAAATGCTTTAGTTTTGGAGGGAAGTAGACCATAGAGAAAAGGCAAATGATGAGCATTCTTTTGCACAACCCTTTCCACTTCATTGGATCTATGTTGGTTTGAAACTCGGAGGCATGTTGGTGGAACCCTTTAATGCTAGAGAACCTCTCCTCCAGGTATGCCAATGACAGAGTGTTGGACCCAATTAGCTTGGCTTGGATGGACTTCTTTTTCAATCCAAATACCTTGGCAAATCGATCTACCATACTCCCAACTATGACTTGAGCACATGTTCATTGAATTGAAGGTTGGTTAGGGTTTGAAACTGCTCCAAAGTGGGCATCAACTCTTGGGAGCCAATACAAAGGACTTGGTTGTGCGGATCCCATCTTGAAATGAATCTAATTGACAAAGGAAAAATTAGGAACTCCCATTTGTGTCCCAAGTTTTTGCCAATAGCCTCTTTATCAATTGAATCCATGCTTTGGTACCATCTGTTGATTTTTCTTATGAAGTCGATGTCACATCCCAATCCAAGAACCATGGTTTTAGAAAAATTCAAGAAATACTCCATCCCCTTAATAGATAAATTTTTGCAAATTTATTAAATGATTGAAATTAAATGAATGTATGCAAATACTAGATGATGGATGGTTAGATTTTATAACATTTGATGATGATTGTACTTAGAATACTTAGAAATACAAATGTATAGTTAGTGCTAGTTTATAGCAATTGAGTTTTGTAGCCGGTAGTTTACTCTCTGATTATTATAATATATTTTTCATTAGAGAGTAAGTTAATTTGTATTGTGAGAGACTACCAGAACTACATTGGAGAATTCAGCAAAGTCAAGGATTATGTTTAGTCTATCAGAGACTATGGTCAAGTCTAATAGAGACTATGACTAAGCGTAAGCCTTTAGGAGACTAAGCGTAAGCCTGTTGGAGACTAAGCTTAAGATGTCAGAGACTAAGCATACTTGGCCAGAGACTAGTGTTGAAGTTGTGAGAGACTAAAGTGAAGATTAATCTCCAATGCAATATAGAGTTCTAATTCGATTAGAAGTTGACTTCGATATGAACAAAGAAGTTGTGTTGAAGACAAAGCTGGTTAGGAAGGATACTAGAGTTGTAATTAGTATTGAATGAGAGTTACTATTCAGATTGTACATAGAAAATCTTTATCGAATAGGATTAGAAGCTGACTTACAATTCAGAATCAAAAGCTGTAATTGAATTTATAGAGATACAAGAAGTTGTATAATTCTATAGATTTGTATGTATATACAGTACATAAAATTGAAGCTGACAATCAAGAAGAAAGGTTGAAGTTGTTTGTTGATTGTTGATTTTTGAATCCAGACTTATAAGATTTAAACCTGAGTCTTGGTGAAGCTGAGTTTAAGATCAAAAGTCTTAGTTCAGGTACACTTGTAGTTAGACAATTCTTGTAATTCTTTAATTCTAAGTAAATTCTGTAATTTTGAGTTTTGACATCATCATTAGCCTTGATTTATGCTTATCATTCTGATATTCATAAATAGGGGGAGATTGTTAGGTTTTATAATATTTGATGATGATTGTCTTTAGATTACAAATGTACAGAAAGTGCTAATTAGTAGCATTGAGATTTTGTAGCCAGTAGTTATCTCTTTGGTTGTAATTTATTTATTCTTTGTAAAGAGATAGATTCATTCTTTAATTGTAAGTAACTGCTGGAAAGTGTATCAAAGCTTCAACAAGTCAAAGTGTGTTTTTGAACCGTCGAAGATTACAAAAGGCTTATCAGAGACTAAGGATTTTGCCTACAAGAGACTATGTTTAGTCTATCGGAGACTAAAAGTTTTGTGCATCAGAGACTACAGCTTAAAGCATCGGAGACTAAGATCAAAGCATCAAAGACTAGTCTTAAGTCATCAGAGACTAAGTGTAAGGCATCAGAGACTAAGATTAAGTCATCGGAGACTAAAGCTTAAGCTGTCGGAGACTAAACATTTGATTAGAGACTAAGACTGAAGCTGTCAGGGACTAGTCGTGAATTATTCCCTGATGAGATACAGAGTTCGAATTGAATAAGGAATGTCTTCCACGTGGACTGAGATATTATTGAAGACGTAGCTGGTAAGGAAACTAACCAGAAATATATTCCTAATCAAAAAGGAAAGATTGTGTTCGATTCGAATAAGGAAGCTGAATCATTATTGACTTAGAAAAGAAAACTGAGTTAATTGTAATTTAGTTTTAGTAGCTGTAATTAGGTTTACAGAATTGTATTTCAAAGCTGTATAGAATTCATAGTTTGTATCTTTACTATATAGAAAAGGATAGAAGCTGACGATCATATTGTTATGATTGTTAGAATTTGTAATCAATTGTTAAAGCAATAAAAGGCAATTGTTTATAAATTGATTTGAGTTCTTGTTCTTTATTTTCGCAAGTAATAATTAATTTCTTGAAGAACAAGCAATCGAAAAGAATTCAAAGAACTTGTATTTAACCCCCCTTCTACAAGTTCTCGGTTATCTCACTGGGAAAACAATTGGTATCAGAGCCTTTAATTGAATTTACTCAATAACACGTTCCAAGAGATGACCAACGATGAAGCAAGCAGCTCTAGCATAATGGCTTATACAGGCAGTCATGATGGTGGTACTAGGATTCCTATTCTTAAGAGAGAAGAATATCCTATGTGAAAGCAAAAGATGTACATGCACTTGAGAGTAACAGATCCTGATTATATTGGAAGGATTGAAAAAGGTCCTTATCTACCTAGGAAATTCGTTCCTGCTAAAACTGTTGATGGATCTGTTGTTGCTGAACACTTTGAACTTGCTCCTGAAAGTGACTATACAAACAAAGGCAAGTTGTAAGTGTTAAAAGATTCTAAAGTTATTAACATACTTTACAATGGTATTGACAAAAATATGTTCACAAGCATTATCAACTGCACACCATCTAAGCAAATTTAGGACACCATCAAAGTCCTGTGTGAAGGGACTGACCAAGTCCGAAAGAACAATAAATCATTGTTGACTCAACAATATGAGTTCTTTCAAGCAAAGCCTGGTGAACCAATAACGTCAGTCTATAACAGGTTCAATACTTTGCTCAATGACTTGAAAATACTTGGAAAGTCCTATGATAATGAGGATGTCAACACTAAGTTCATGAGATCTCTTCCACCAAGTTGGGATCCAAAGACTACTGCAGTAAGGGAGGCTCATAACTTAGACATACTCACACTGGACAAGCTCTACGGAAATTTAAAGACATATGAACTTGAAGTAGAGCAACGACAACGCATGCATGGCAGGGACAAAGGAGCTGCGTTAATGGTTGAGATAAACAAGTCTCAAGAGAAGCTTGATGATGAAACTTCCGATGCAAGCTCGACTGATGAGGAAGATGAACTGGATACTGATGATGGCATGGAGGAATTCATGGCATTCATGGTCAAACAGTTCAAGAAATTTAGAGCTGGTAGAAAAGGAAAAAAGTCGTCAAGGAAGCCTAACCCTAAACGTGAAGGTCAAATTGTGACCTTTGACAAGAAGAAAATCAGATGTTATAACTGTGATGGGTTAGGGCACTTTGCCAATGAGTGCAGGAAGCCTAGATCTAGTGATAGATCTAAGGATGAAAAATCAAGGAAAACGGGGAATGACTTTGCTGACAAGAAGTTCAAATCAAAAAGCAAAGCCTTAATTACTGAGGGCAAGGATTGGATTGACAGTGACTCTGAGGAGGAAGTTGTCAACTTTGCCCTGATGGCTCGAAGTGACGAGTCAAGTGATTCTACAAAGGTATGTGGTATAAACTAGAATTTTAATGTGCTTAATTTAATAGATACATCTAGTATTGAAAGCATACAAAAAGACAGCCATCAGTGACGAGTCAAGTGATTCTACAAAGGTATGTGGTGTAAACTAGAATTTTAATGTGCTTAATTTAATAGATACATCTAGTATTGAAAGCATACAAAAAGATATGTCTGATTTGCATGTTAGTTTTAGGTCATTAACTATTGAACATGCCAGTGTTAAAGAATCACATGACCATCTCTTGAAAAGAAATAAATTTCTTAAAGAGAGATTGGTACAATTTGACACTATTAAGTCTGATCTTGACAAAGCTCATCACATGATTAATGTTTTGAAAAATAGGGAAAGTTACTTAGTAGAGCAACTCGAAAATGCTCAAGCTAAGATTAAACAATGAAATACTTCCTCTAAAAAGTTGACACACTTAGTAGAATGTAAAACTATAAGTCAAAAATCTGAACTAGGTTATGATGAATTATGGAAGAAGACCCAGGCAAGATATGTACTTCCTTGGGAATGAAAAAGAATCGATTCGCTTTCATTTGGTATTTTGGCCTAAATTCCTTAACTCCTCGATACTCAATCAATTCTAGACAAGAGTTCAGATTTAAACGATCTAGTTGAAGCTGCTAACTCCACTACTAGTAAGCCAAATGTTTTGAAAAGAATTAATTTCGTCTCTCCTGTCAATGAACCCAAAATTATTAACACTGAATATCAACAAGTCACTGCAAATTCAAAGATTGATCAAAAGACAGTGAATATTGTTGATAAAAGTGAAAATAAAAGATTAAACGTTGGGTTCATGACAAAGACACAATTAAATAAAAAATTGGAAAATTTTCCTGTCAAAAAGGCTGAAAAGTCAATGGAGTTAAGCAGAAATAAGAAATATAGGAATGGAAAAATAGGAATCAACAAGTACACAAATTATGCTAGCATGCCTGATGCTCCTAGAAAGACATGTCATATATGTGGTAATCCAAATCACATAGCTATGCACTGTAGGAGTAAAAATAAAATTCCTATAATAGAGACTGCACCTTCAAAGACAATAAAAGATAAATCATCTGTAAAAAGGTCAAATCATCTTTGCATTAACTATGAAAAACCTAATCTTGATAGTCTCTCACAAAAAGGTAGCAAGAATAGTGATTGTCCAATTAAAGTCAAAAATGCTAAAAGACAATCAACTCAATCTGAGTCAAGTCTTAATTCTACAACTAGTGAGAAAGGACCCAAGAAAGTCTGGGTCCCAAAAATTTCTAACTAGTTACTCTTTACTGTGCATGGCAAAAAGAAGAAAACATGGTACTTGGACAGTGGTTGTTCAAGGCACATGACTGGAGACAAGTCCCTGCTAAAACAATATGAAGAGAAAAGTGGCCCAAAAGTCACTTTTGGAGATGACAGCAAAGGCCATACTAAGGGTTATGACAGTGTTGAACATGGAGATGTCATCTTCACTAAAGTATCACTAGTTGATGGCTTAAAGCACAATTTACTAAGTGTTAGTCAACTATGTAATAAGGGATTCAATGTCACCTTCAAAGAAGATCAATGCTTGGTGTGTGACAAAGAATCTAATAATGTGATATTCACAGGGAAAAGAAAAGGAAATTTGTATATTGCAAACCTTATCTCTTCCTCTGATCAAATCACAACAAATCTTCAACTGATGAAAGTTGGCTTTGGCACAAGAAGATTTCCCACTTGAATTTCAAGAATATCAACAAGCTTGTGAGGAAAGGATTGGTAGCTAGCATTCCACAATTAGAGTTTACACAAGATGGATTGTGTGATTCATGCCAGAAAGGGAAACAAAGAAGTGTGTCATTCAAGAGCAAACCAGCCACATCAATCACTGACCCTTTACAGTTGCTACACATGGATTTATTTGGTCAAGTGAATATGATGTCTATCTTAAGAAATAGATATGTTTTGGTTATTGTGGATGATCACACGAGGTATACTTGGGTAAAATACCTCCATACAAAAGATGAAGCTGCTCAGTTGATAATTGATCATATCAAGAAGATAGAAACTGAGTCAGGAAAAACACTAAGGGTAATAAGGAGTGATAGAGGAACAGAATTCAAGAATACCCAAGTTATTGAATTCTGCATTGAAAAAGGAATAACTCATCAATATTCAGCTCCAAGAACCCCTCAACAAAATGGAGTTGTTGAGAGGAAAAACAGAACCCTTATTGAAGCAGCAAGGACTATGTTACAAGAAGCAAAGCTTCCTACATATTTTTGGGAAGAAGCTATCAACACAGCTTGCTTTACACAAAACAGATCCTTGATAAACAAAGCATACAACAAAACACCTTATGAATTAATGACTGGGAGAAAACCAACTCTCAAGTTTTTATATGTGTTTGGTTGTAAGTGCTTTGTACTGAGAGATTCATCAGAGACAAGAGAAAAATTTGACAACAAGTCTGATGAGACAATTTTCTTAGGTTATTCTCTGTCAAGCAAGGCATACACAGTATATAATCTAAGAATAAAGGTCATTGTGGAATCAATACAAGTTATATTTGATGACAGAAAAATTCCAAGAATGATTGGACAAGGATTGCATGAACCTCTCAGTTTTGAGAATGAATTGGATGCATAAGAATATCCATCAGAGACTACTGAAAAACTCCAAGATAGTAATGATCCCTACATAATTGAGGGGGAGTTAACAATTGTGCATGAAGTATCAAGGACTAATACTCTATTAGAGACTAGAGTATTAGAATCAAATGAAACACAAGAAACTGGTGACATTAGTATACCATCGGAGACTAATGGTTCACCAGGGACTAGTGTGACTGATGCACAATCAGAGACTATCTTGACATCAGGGACTATAGAGATAAACAGCTCAGGAGGAGCTAATAATGAAGAACTCAATGGTTTAGAGGGAGCGGTCTCTGATCATGAAGCTAGATTGGACAACATCAATCTAGAAAATGAAGCCTCCACTTCAAGGTCAAATCTGCCACGTGCAATTCCATAGTTGAGAGACCACACACCAGATTTGATTATTGGAAGTCTAGAGGATGGAGTCAAGACTAGAAGTGCAACTCAAAATGAATGTTTATATCTCAGTTTTCTCTCAAAGATTGAGCCAAAGAAAATTGAGGAAGCACTTCAAGATCCTGACTGGATAATAGCCATGCAAGAGGAGTTAAACTAATTCACTAGAAACAATGTCTGGAGACTGGTACCCAAACCAAGGAATAGATCAATTATAGGTGCCAAATGGGTCTTCAGAAATAAATTGGATGAAACTGGTACAATTACAAGGAATAAAGCAAGACTGATTGCAAAAGGATATTCTTAAGAAGAAGGAATAGATTATGATGAAACTTTTGCACCAGTAGGAGGACTTGAAACAATTAGGATTTTCTTGGCATATGCAGCCTACAAAAACTTCAAGGTGTACCAGATGGATGTCAAGAGTGCTTTCCTAAATGGAAAATTGGAAGAAGAAGTCTATGTTCAACAACCACCAGGTTTTGTGGATTCCAAGTTTCCAAATCATATATACAGGTTAGATAAAGCACTCTATGGCTTAAAACAAGCACCAAGAGCCTGGTATGATACTTTATTTCAATTTTTACTTGAAAACAAATTTGTTAGAGGTATCATAGATAAAACTTTATTTTATAGAAAACAAGGCTTTGACATTATACTTGTGCAAAAATATGTAGATGATATTATATTTGGTTCTACAAATGAAAAACTCTGTGAAAAATTTTCAAAGTTAATGCAGTCTAGATATGAAATGAGTATGATGGGAGAATTAACATTTTTCTTAGGATTGCAAATAAAACAATCAGCTGATGGAATTTTTATCACTCAGTCCAGGTACATCAAAGACTTATGGAGGAAATATGATTTGGTTGATTGTGCATCTGCAAAAACACCCATGCCAACTGCCACTAAGCTAGATAAGGATTTAAAAGGAAAGAAAGTTGATATTACTAGTTTTAGAGGCATGATAGGCTCTCTTTTATATCTAACTGCAAGTAGACCTGATATAATGTTTGCTATATGTTTATGTGCTAGATTTCAAACTGACCCTAGAGAGTCACATTTGATTGCTGTAAAAAGAATACTTAGATATCTAAAGGGTACCCTAAACCTTGGTTTATGGTATCCCAAAGAATCTGATTTTAAACTAATTGGTTATTCAGATGTTGACTATGCAAGTTGCAAGCTTGACAGGAAAAGCACAAGTGGAAGCTGCCAACTTCTTAGAGGCAAGCTTATTTCTTGGTTTAGCAAGAAACAAAATTCAGTTTCTACTTCAACAACAGAAGCTGAATATATTGCAGTTGGGAGTTGCTGTGCTCAGATCTTATGGATTAAAAATCAACTCCTAGACTATGGTATGTCATTATCCAAAATTCCTATCTATTGTGATAATATAAGTACCATAGCTATAACAGAAAATCCAGTGCAGCATTCAAGAACAAAACACATAGATATTAGATATCACTTCATAAGAGAACATGTAAGTGAAGGAAATATTGAATTGCACTGGGCTACAACTGATAAACAACTTGCAATCATATTCACAAAGCCTTTAGATGAATCTACATTCATTAGATTAGTCTATGAGTTAGGAATGTTGAATTATGCCTCTAAAAATTGATTAAAATCTTAGATAGCAAGTTGTTTAGTTGTGAGAAGCTAGAATTTCATTTATGGAAAATTAAGTTGTTCTTAATGAATAGAAATTATTGCAGCTGTTCTTATTGGACAGAACTTTAGTAGCTAGAATTTAATTTTTGGATGTAGCTGTTATGAAAAGATAGAATCTTTGAAGCTAATAATCATTGTTTTGATTATTGGATAACTAATGAAATAAAATTGAAGCAGAGACTAGCTTAATTTAGTCTCTGAAGAAATTTGAGTGAGAGACTAAAATTATTCTCTAATAGTTGTTTTTAATTAGTCTTTGACTAGTTAAAAATAACCTATCGGAAACTAGTTAAAATTAGTCTCTGATAATTGTTTTTAATTAGTCTCTGACTAGTTAAAAATAACCTATCGGAGACTAGTTAAAATTAGTCTCTGATAGTTGTTTTTAATTAGTCTCTGACTAGTTACAACTAACCTATCGGAGACTAGTTAAAATTAGTCTCTGATAGTTGTTTTTAATCAGTCTCTGACTAGTTAAAAATAACCTATCGGAGACTAGTTAAAATTAGTCTCTGATAGTTGTTTTTAATTAGTCTCTGACTAGTTAAAAATAACCTATCGGAGACTAGTCCAAATTAGTCTCTGATAAGTGAACATGACAGAGACTAGGGCAATCTCTGATAAAGGGGTAAATCGGTAGTTACTCATACCCACGATCGAAAATCGTTCACTATCTTTGGAATTGCAAATGTTTCTAATATTGTATTCAAACACAACTGCAATTTAATTCACTCAAAGAACTCTCTCTCTAATATCTGTGTGATTTAACCTTTTAGTGAAGAATTCCTTCAAAGCTTTTCACAGATATCATCAATGGCATCCAAGACATTGTGCTTCAAGTTTGGTGACTTCGACTTTATCAAGACTAACCATGTTGGGGTCATGCACAAAAATGAGTTTGAAGCACAGTTTCACCCTGTTGTAGATTTTCTACAAACATCATCACTGACGTATGCCATCTATGGAGCTCCCGCATAGGTTGCTAAAGTAATCACGACCATGTGGTCCACTGCTACCATCCAGGATGAGAGTGATGACTCTCATGTGGTAAACTTTATGTATGATAATATTACATATGCTATTGACCATACTATAGTCAATAATTCCTTGCTTTTACCTGTGGATGATGCATATGACCATACTGCCTCTGATGAGGAAATTCTAGATATGTTTCATTCCCTGCACTATGATACAGAAATTGCATCTGTAGGAACCATATCTAGACCTCACCTTAGGCAGGAGTGGTCTTTATTTTTTGATATCATCACTAAAGCATTCACTTCAAAATGCAGTGGTTATGATGTCATCACTACACTAACACAACAAATTGCATATAGTGTACTGTATGATAGGCACATAAATATAAGGCTGCTTATTCTGCATAACATGATCGCTAAATTTAAAACTAGTGATAAAAATAAAATATACTATGCTAGGTTTTTGATGATGATTGCAAATTATCTAATTCCTAACCTAGATATTACTAGTATGCAAATTGTGCCATCTGTTCTACAGAGTAAAAGAATAATAGCAGATGTAAAGAAAAGGGCGGCAAAGGTAAAGGTTCCCCTTTCTTTTCCTCCTATCATGAGACAAGCTCTCATTGATAGGTTTCCCAACCTTTACACTTCTTCATATTTTGAGGATCTTGAGCAACAAACCTGAAACCCTGTTGATCCTCCAACCCTTTCTTTACAACAATCTGCAGCCCCCTCCATAGTTTTTCAAAAGACTGTGGTTGTTAAAACCAAAACAACCAAGAAGTTACCCATAAAAAGAAAAATAATAGAGGGTGACAATGAGGCTAAGGGAGAAAAGGAAGCTGAGTTGGCTACTCAAAAAAGAAAGAGAGTGATTACCTTAAGCCAAAAACAATCCATAGTTTGTATCTTTACTATATAGAAAAGGATAGAAGCTGACGATCATATTGTATTTCGAAGCTGTATAGAATTCATAGTTTGTATCTTTATTATATAGAAAAGGATAGAAGCTGACGATCATATTGTTATGATTGTTAGAATTTGTAATCAATTGTTAAAGCAATAAAAGGCAATTGTTTATAAATTGATTTGAGTTCTTGTTCTTTATTTCCACAAGTAATAATTAATTTCTTGAAGAACAAGCAATCGAAAAGAATTCAAGGAACTTGTATTCAACCCCCCTTCTAGAAGTTCTCGGCTATCTCACTGGGAAAACAAATATCCTCACATTGGATAGGCTCTATGGAAATCTAAAGACTTATGAACTTGAAGTAGAGCAAAGGCAAAAGATGCATGGCATGGACATAGGAGTTGTATTGATGGTTGAGACCAAGATGTCTCATGAGGAGCTTGATGATGAAACCTACACTCCAAGCTTTGCTAAAGAAAAGTCTAAATCTAAAACTAGGGATGACATGGAGGAATTCATGGCCTTCATGGTGAAGCAGTTCAAGAAATTCAAAGTTAGCAGGAAAGGTAGGAAATCGTCAAGAAGACCTAACCCAAAGCGAAGAGGTCAAACTGTGACATTTGACAAAAAAAAAAAAAAAAGATGTTATAACTGCGATAGGTCAGGACACTTTACCAATGTGTACAAGAAGCTTAGATCAACTGAGAGATTTAAGGATGACAAGAACAAAAAATCAGGAAATGACCTTGCTGACAAGAAGTACAAATCAAAGAGCAAGGCCTTGATTACTGAAGGCAAAGACTAGATTGACAGTGATTCTGATGAAGAAAATGCCAACTTTGCCTTGATGGCTCAAACTGATGAACCAAGTGATTCCACAAAGGTATTTGATGCAATCAAAAATTTAATATGCTTAATCTAATTGATACATCTAGTATAGAAAGAATACAAAAAGATATGTCTGATTTGCATGTTAGTTTTAGATCATTGACAATTGAACATACCAGAGTTAAAGAATCACATGAACATCTCTTAAATAGAAATAAATTTATTGAAGAGAGTCAAATACACTTTGACACTATCAAGTCAAAACTGGATAAAACTCATCACATGATTGATTTTTTGAAAAAGAGGGAATATTACTTAGTGGAACAACTTGAACTTGAACAGGCTAAGATAAGACAATGGAACCAATCCTCTAAAAAGCTGTCAAACTTAGTAGGAAGTCAAATGGTAGGTCAAAAATTTGGTCAAGGTTATGATGTGTACCTAGGAAACAAACTAGAGATAGAAGAGAGTGAAAAAACTACTAACTCCATGACTCACAAGCCAATTCCTATTAAAAGGATTAATTTTGTATCACCTGTCAATGAACCTAAATTTATCAACACTCAAAGTCAACATGTCACTGACGTTATAAAGAATGATAAAAAATCAGTGCATGTTGTAAAAAGAGTACAAACAAAAGATTGAACATTGGTTTCATGACAAAGACTTATTAAAAAAGGAAATTGGATAAATTGGCTGAGTCCAAGGAAGAAAAATCATTGGAGTCTAGCAGTGGTAAAAGGAATAAGAATGGAAAGATAGGCATTAATAAATATACTAATTATGCATGAATACCTGATGCTCCTAGAAAAACATGTCATGTATATGGTAATCCCAATCACATTGCCATACACTATAGGAATAAAAATAGATTTCCTATAGGAGAGACTAAGCCAACAAAGATAGCTAAAGAAAAATCACCTTTAATTAGGAATAATCATCTTTGCAATAATAGTGGAAACTCTAATCTTGGCAATCTTTCCTTCTAGAAGAAAGACTAAGGATTTTCCTATAAATGACAAAATTTCAAAAAGGCAATCAACTCCATCAGAATCAAGTCTTAAATCCAAAATTAGTGAGAAGGGGGACCCAAGTAAATCTAGGTCCCAAAATGTTCTAACTAGTGATTCTTACTATGTAGGGCAAAAAGAAGAGATTGTGGTTCTTGGACAGTAGATGTTTGTTAGAACAGAATAAACTCAAGATCGGAAACTAGAGTAGCTGCAACGATCAGAAAAACTCTACTAAAATTAAAAAGAATAGTTGTATAACTTGGTGTTTTTCTATGAATTTGTCTATTCTCAAGGTGATTAACAACTACAAATCTGTAATGGATTAAAGCTTCTTTTTCTCACACACTAGCTACTAATTTTTCTTTGAATATTTCTCTTTAAATCTATTACAAAGCTTCTCTTTGGTGTGTAAGTGTTAGTGTTTTGTGTAACAACTCTTTCTTTATATGTATGAGATCAATTGTAGAATTCACGTGCTAGATATGTTGTCTTTTTCAACATAGCCACAATATATCCTGTCATTGTCCTTTCGAAGATACACGTGTCACACTGCTGTTGGCTAGTGTTGCTTCTTTTTCATTCCCTAATCTTCGTGCATTTATTACTTGATAGTTGTTATTGGAGCGCCATACTTAAAGGAATAACTTCCCAGTTATATCCCTTGCTTCTACACCAAGTATAAGTGTTTGTTCTTCTAAACCCTGATGACATGTGGTGTTAGGTTTTTACTATCCCCTGATGACAAACCTTGATGTTGACTTGATTAGGGCTTCTGGATCCCCTGATGTAGATTTGATCAATGTTTCAGTATCCACTAATGACAAGCCTTGATATAGACTTGAACAGTGCTTCATTATCCACTAATGACAAGCCTTGATGTAGACTTGATTAGTGCTTCAATATCCGCTGATGTCAAGCCCTGATGTAGACTTGATCAGTGCTTCATTATCCCATGATATAAAGACCCAATGTTGACCTCTGATGTTATCCACTGATGTAGTGTATAGGTTATCCCCTGATAGTTTACCCTAATGCTCAAACTATTCCCCGATGATTTCCCCTCGTGGGTTCCCTTGACTATCAGGCTATTTTCTGATGATTTCCCTTGACAATCAGGTTATCCCCTGATGGGTTCCCCTATCAGTCAAGTTGTTCCCTGATGCCTTTTTATACACTAACATATTTGATAACTGATACTTTGTTGGCTTTGTCTTGAATGTCCGATGTGCGAAATACATGACTTCTTAAGTACTATCAAACTTTCCTTGACACTATCAAGTCCTTAAGATATACACTGATGACTTGCCTAGTGCTTTGCCTATTATTCCCTGATGGACTAAGTTATCCATTAGTGAATACTTGTTCATACAAATATACTAAGGTTTGACAACAACCTTGAGTATTTTACAAGTGCACAATTATTAAGAGTACTACAAAATAAATACATCATCATCATCATTTAGATCTAAAAATCTTCCCCTTTTTATAATTATCAATTTGATAACCATAAATTTGATTGATGAACTGATGATAATGTCAAAACCAAAAACTTTACAAGATCAAAGATGTGAGAAATGAAATTTCATTGATCTAACTGAAGTTTGTACAAAATGAAAGAATAATTGTATAAGAGTGTTTATTATCCTATTATAGTATTTACATTTTGACTTCAGGATCCATCTTTTGTTGAGCAGAAACAAAGGGCAATGGATGACTTGATTCAATCGTTTGTGTGTCACTTCCAAGGCCTTGTCTTCTCTGATCTGGAATTCTGAGTCTGTTGTCTTCCCCTCTAGCCTTTAAATGCTCTAGCTCTTTTTGAAGAAGTCTTTTGAAGTTAACAATGTTAACATTCTGGCTAGATTCTAGAGCTTCAAAGATAGATCCAATCTCTTGCAAGTTGGTTGCAGCAAGTTGTCACTAGTAAAAGGTGACAATCTCCCCTATTGAATTATTTAACTCCACGCCCATGGGGTTTATGATCATCTTTGGATATTCTTTGAATCTTTTTACTGGGGGAACATCCCTTATAACTGTTGCATTCTCATCATCAGCTCTGGTTTCCTCAATCTACTTCAACACTTTCTGCACAGGCAAGGTTCTGAACTTGATGACATGTTCATTTTTGTGATAAGCAATATGACTTAGAACATGCATCGCTTCCTTCCAGGTCAAGCTCATCAACTTCATTAGTCCTTATATTCTTTTCTTGCCCACTAGTTGTTTTGTACTATAGCTTCAATGGTCTCTCCATAGCTATACGCAAGTTCCTATTGTTGTTGATGGCTTTCCTTAGCTTCTTAGTCACCCCCCTCAAGTCTCTATTAAGCATTGTAGAATTTGGCACTAATTTCATGGCTAGTCCAAGCTGCTCAGCATCCATTCTCCTAAACCAATCTAGGGTGACTATGAACTCTGACCCATTCTTCATCTGGATGATGATTAGCTTTTCCTTTTTGCTATTTGTGACAACCCCAAAATTCCCACACGGGACCCGGGCGCCGTTAATGAAACGAAACATCCAGGATCACATCCATACATCCATAAAGTACTAAAGTGATTAATAGCACATCCTTACAATTAATCAGAGTACAAAACTTGCAGCGGAAACTAAGCTATTACAACAGCTTTGATCATCATTCTTACAAGAAGTTGAGACCCGTAGGTCTAACAAACTTAACACTACATTCATGGTCTTACATCTTCAGTCCTTTTTTCCTCCTCATCAGTATCCACAGTTAACTCATCGAAACCTTAAGCCCATATATCTTTCCTTTATCACCTGTAAAACAGTTAACAATAGCAAGGATGAGCGATTTACGCTCAGCAAGTATATAATCATGTATAGTAGGCAACAAGGGTTCAAACAATTTGTGAGGTATGACGGATTCAATTGTCAAAACCTCTAGCACTTTTAAAACATCCTTGATTTTGAGACTTTTGAACTCTTCCTTACTTCCTTCCTTAAACATCTTGCATGTCTTATTTAGCTTAAAGGAGGTTCTCATAAACTACGTACGACATCTCTCCTCTTAAGACTAACATAAGCACTTGCTCAATGCCCAAGTGGAAACATCCTCATATATTAGCACAGATATAAGATTGGAAAGTAATTGATAGATCAAAGCTCAGTTATATCCATGCACTTTCATTCATAACATGCTAGCGGAAATTAAAGCATAGCATTCTGATTCACAAGGAAATTTAAACATAAAGTCATAACCTTGTACGCACGTCGAATCAATTGACCATGCACTAAAATAAGCATATGAATGAGAATATACTTGCCTTTGTCCTTAGCTGAGCTAAATCTAATTCACTTGCTCGGTAAAATACCTCTGAAAAACATACATGTTTACATAGCATGAGAATCTATGCTTAGAAAATAAATGTGAGTATGAACAAATGTGATGTCTGTGATGTCCAAGCATTTTATTCTCTTGACTTTTAATGAAATCATTTGTTGCATCGGGGACTAAAATCTTTAGCCATCAGAGACTAACATATTTTGCCCATCAGAGACTACGAATGATGTCATCGGGGACTAAACTTTAGCCTGTCGGAAACTAAGGCTGACGTCATGAGAGACTAAACAACTCATCAGAGACTGATGGCGTCATCTTAACTCATCGGAGACTAAGGGTGACGTCATCATCAAAGACTAACATTTTCTCAGCGGAGACTAACAACATCTCATCAGAGACTAGAATTCCTTCATCGGAGACTAAGAAATTTTCTTCATCAGAGACTAAGAATTCCTTCATCAGAGACTAAGAATTCCTTCATCAGAGACTAAGAATTCCTTCATCAGAGACTAACTCCAACCCATCAGAGACTAAGTTGAAACTCATCTCAGAAACAGGGTCGTCTTCCTCACTCCTCCATGGGTGGTGTTCTCAACCATAACCACACTTAGGTCAACTCTCATCATCTTTTCAGTGACACGACACAACATTTATTGGGGTCTACTAAAACTTGCAGACATAGTTTAAGCTTCAAAACTCAAGTTAACAAGGCTCAAGCACGGTGTTTTAAAACTTATGAACAAAACATATGAACCAAAAATTAGGGTGCATAATCATCCTTTTTGTGGTGCATAAACTTCTTTTCATAAAACAACATATTCTTTAAAAACTTTATTCTTCTCTTGAAGACTTAGCACACACATCTAATATTCTCGGATGCTATGCAAGAAAGAAAAACAGAGGAGAACATAAGATTCTTACTTCTCGACTTGCTGGTAGGAATTAAAGAATAACTTTGGAAGAGAAAATCTTTAGAAAAGAGACTGAAATGTTCCTCCGAGTGAGGTATTTATATCAAGCTGAGATTAAGCCTTGAAATAAAGTGATTGGCTAATCTGGACGGTAAAACAGCTGCTCACCATGACTCTTAAACAGCTAAGCATATAATAAGCCTGTTGTCCTTCATGCACGTAAGCCAACTATCAAAGCAGCTTACTAACCAAATTAACATATATACACAATGATGTCATCAATCTCAAACTCTTAAATCCTTCAGAATACTTATCCAATAAACACAAAGCTTCTTATCCCAAACATCATAGGTACATAAGAGATCATTCCTCTTACGTAAGCCATTCAAATTGCTTTGAATAAAACTTGTTAATCCTCACACTTGCATTCCTTTAAGCAATTTATGAACACTACAAACAACATAAATACACAAATTGCTTGATCTCATCTCAGAAATCCAAAGATCATAACCCTTAAGTGGTTCCAAAAATAATAAAAATATCCAAACGTCCAAGGAATAACACTTTACTAATTAAGGGTGTTCTTAGGGAAACCTCCTTCCATTGCAGTTACTAAGCACACTCATTCCTTAATCATGCTTGATTAAATTAATCTCATAAAGATTTGAGATTAATACATTCATATCCCTTTGATGATTTTACAAAGGAAATGAGATCATTAAATTTTGGACATCACATGGACATAATACTCAAACATTTAAAACTCATACCTCATACCTCAAAAGAAAAACTCCTCAAAACATCTTATTTCTATTATTTAAGAAAATAAAATTTTGGGTTGTCCCACTATTTGTTTTAAAATTTATGTTTTTTATAGAGAACATAATGTCAGGCTCTTGCGCCTTTCATCTCTCAAGAATTCAGCTAATGTGGGTGGTTCATGTGTTATAGGAGTAGGAGCTTGAGCTTGAGCTTTGGCATTAGACGACTCGGGCATTGTAGCATCAGAGGATGTTGGATTTTCTTTGTCTTTATCCCCTGATGCACTTTTAGGAGGTTGAGATTTCTTAGGCTGAGTTTTCTTGGAGGATCTTAGCCTGACATTCTTTTTCTTCTTTTCTTCTTCTTGCTTCTCCTCCTACGTAGCCATCTCCTCCTCATGTTGAAGTTGTTGTACATAGAGTGCATCAACTTCCACCAAGTTTTTGTCTTGAGGAAAGACAACCTCTACTTTCCCATCTATCAGGGCTTCAACTAGTATTGGAAAGTGAGCTATCTTCATTGCGTCTCCATGTAGTTTGGGTCCTGATTGAGTAAGAGTTTTCTTTTTGGGTTCTTCAATCAGGATACCCTTGCCCTTGTCCTTGGCTTTTGGAGCAGGAGCAGTCATATCCCCTGATGGTAGACTTGTGGATTTCTCAGCAACAACCCCTAACAATGGCTGATGAAACTATTTTCCTAGTTTACTCCCTAATATCTAATGCCTACAAGGTTTACAACAAAAGACTCTAGGTAATGATGGAGTCTATATATGTATCTTTTGATGATCAAGAAATCTCTAGACTTGAAGATCCTGGTTTTCATGAAGAGCTCAAATTTGAAAATGAAGATGATTTTGATTATCAATAGAATAAAGCTGATGTGTGCAAACAAATGGAGGAACTAACCATCCCTGATGTCAATCCAAACCACCAAGAAACCCCTTCAGTGGATATAGTTAATCACCTAGACGATAGACCAGAGAATACTTTATCAGGGGATAATCCATCAGGGGATGCACCATCAGGGGATAACTTTAACACTGATTTAAGCATAAATTCAGAGGGAGTTTTCTCAAAAGCTAGTAGCACAGACTAAGGGGGAGGAAATTATGATCATGCAAGCTCATCCAGACTCACCCCTAAGCCCAAATGGTCTAGAAGGCACACAACAAATTTAATCATTGGTGATCCTAACCAAATAGTGCAAACCAGGAAAACTTTATCTAATAAGTGCCTATATGCTTGTTTTATCTCTCAAAGTGAGCCAAAAAAATTTGAAGAAGCCATGCAAGATGCTGATTGGATCATGGCTATGCAAGAAGAATTGAATCAATTTGAGAAAAATCAACTATGGAAACTAGTGTCAAGGCCAAAAGATAGAACTATCATTCGCACCAAGTGGGTATTCTGAAATAAGATAGACGAAGCTCGCATTGTTATAAGAAACAGAGCAATACAAGTGGCAAAGGGATATCTTCAAGAGGAAGCAATTGACTTTGATGATACCTTTACACCAGTGGCTAGACTTGAGGCTATAAGAATTTTCTTAGCCTATGTAGCACATTCAAACTTCAAGATTTTTCAAATGGATGTGAAAAGTGCCTTTCTCAATGGGAAATTAGACCAGGAAGTGTATATCCAACAACCTCCAGGGTTTCTCATCACCTAAAGGATCTTGGCTTGACACTTTTTTCTTCTTCTTGTTTCTCCTTCCCCATAGCCATCTCCTCCTTTTGTTGAAGTTTCTATGCATAGAGTGCATCAACTTCCACCAACTTTTTATCCCGAGGAAAGACAAGCTCCACTTTCCCATCTATCAGGGCTTCAACTAGTGTTGCAAAGCGAGTTGTCTTCATTACATCGCCAAGTAGTTTGGGTCCTGATTGAGTAAGAGTTTTCTATTTGGGTTCTTCAATCAAGATACCCTTGCCCTTGTCCTTAGCTTTTGGACCAGGAGTAGTCACATCCCCTGATGGTTGACTAGTGGATTTCTCAGCAACAACCCTTGACAATGGCTCTAAAGATTTCTCCCCCTTTTTGGCAGTATCATCAGTGGAAGTTGAGAGTTGGGATGTGACTTGAAGAATTTGCTAAAGAGTGTCAGCCATCAATAGTTGCTAAGTTTCCATGCTTGTAAGTCTTGTGTTGAAGGAAGAGAGTTGTTGGTCAATATTGTTAGTGAGCTTCTTGAACTTGAGCATGGTATGGCTGGTGGCAAAGGATTCAACAACTGTATGTACATTGTTGATTTTATCTGTAACTAGTGTATGTAGTTTGTGAGATTCAACATCCATCGACTGACCTAGCATTGTTTGAGATTTCAGAATTTTGACTAGGACAGGATCTATGGCATGTGAGAGCTCTTACTTTAACAGTTGTACAATGTCTGCCATCTGATTCTTTTGATAGTATAAATCAACTCCCATTAATTGAGAAAAATCATCTATAGGAGTATCATTTTTATCACTATCAGAAAGATTGGATGTATTTACAGTATCTATATTTTCTTTACATTCTTTATTTATAACAATTTCATCCATATCTCCCTCAATCTCTCCTTTTTCATTGCCTTTTAAGGTAGTACTCTCTTCCTCTCCTTTTGCCAAAGTCCTCTCATTGGGTTGACTTTGCCTCTCTTCACTAGATATTTTCTCAACCTCACTCAAAATTGTCCTAATTGGGCTCTTATGGGTTGTGTTTTCATCAATTGTGGACCATTTTAGTAATTTTTTTACTACTATTGTGTCCACAGATGAGATTAGAATAAGAGAGGAGGAAAAATGTGTATGTACAATTGGGGAAGTATAAGTGTTTATTGCATACGTATGTACATGTGGCGCCCCCGAAAATCCCTCGAGCCGGGCCCCGGACACTGTCAGCAATTTGGGTGACAGTGCCCGAGATCCCCAGGCTGGAACTTCGGGCTGCACCAGAAAACTACAACACAACATCATAGCAGCAAAACAAATAACACAGCCAAGCCTTAACAACATACCTGTGGGAAATATATTCCCAAAATACATCTTTACAAAATCTTAAGGTCCACATCATCTTACAAAACCTCAAAGCTTGAAAAGAAACAAGCTGCAGCGGAAACAAAACTTAAGATGGCTCATATGGCCTTACAACTATAACACCCTTAAGCCATTCTCTCCTTCCCTTTCTTAGGGGACTTAGCCTTCATGACATAACCTGAAAAACATTCATAGCATTCCACATGAGCGTTTACGCTCAGCAAATATATATTCATAGGCTGGAAGAAAAGATAATTCAAAAGCTTTAGTATTCATTGAGGCTGGGCAAAGCAATGCCAACACCTCTTGAATAATCAATCAACATGTGTCATTTAGGGTTCCCGAGTGATATCAATGGGTTATCCCTCTTTAACAAATAAACCTTGATTCGCCCTCTCTTCATCAGATAATGCATCACCTGACCAGATTGATCATTATCTGACTTCCATACATAATCAAATTTCATCCCAGCTGGTCAGCCTGGTCGTTTGATTCATCATTTGACATACGTAGTCCTTCGCAGAAAGCATATGGTCTGCGGACAAGAATCTCATTACCGATGCCTTGCCTCGGTTTAACATTCTTTATCATCATTGGCCAGAATACCAGGCGAAAGTATTCAACAGCCCTTTAACTTTCCATATGGATATATCTTCTTATAAACATTTTCTCAATTTTGAATAGCCTTGACGTGCTAATCAATTAAAAGCAGCGACTGCCAACAACACATATTGGCGTGCTCAACAATTCAAAGACAGTGATCATCACAGGCGGAACTATATATATATCCATACAGAAGTTACTTGGGCGTGCATACAAGTCCATGACTTGCAACACCCAAACATCATCTTTATCATCATTTGGTGTGCTAGGAAATTTAAACAGCTAGCAATCACCCAATAACACTTAGTTCAATCATCAATATCTTTTCACGTACATCGGATTCAATGATCGTACGTTACTTAATCATAAAAGAATTCATCATCATGCATAAGCATTAACATCATTCATTTACGTAAATCGAATTAATGATTTTACGTAATCAGTAAGAACAAAAGTGGAATGAATATATACTTTCCTTGGTCCATAGCTAAAATTCACTATATCGGTTGAAAAAGGTTTCTGCATAACATCATTATGGGTATATTATGAGAAATCCATACTTAATAAATGGCTATTTATGTAGAAAATGGTTATCAGGGCATGAGGTTGCCTTATCGGGGAAAAATTTCACTCGTCAGAGACTATTTAACTCATCAGGGACTGATGACGTCATCTTAACTCTATTGGAGACTACTCCTGATGTCATTGGGGACTAATATCTCATCAAGGACTGATGACGTAATCTTAACTCTTATCGGAGACTAAGCCTGACGTCATCGGGGACTAATATCTCATCAGGGACTCATGACGTCATCTTAACTCTATCGGAGACTAAGCCTGACGTCATCGAGGACTAATATCTCATCAGGGATTCATGACGTCATCTTAACTCTTATCGGAGACTAAGCCTGACGTCATCATCAGAGACTAACAATTCCTTCATCAGAGACTAACATCAACACAGTCGGGGACTAATGCTGACGTCATCAGCGACTAACAACAACACAGTCGGGGACTAATGCTGACGTCATCAGAGACTAACATCAACACAATCCGGGACTAATGCTGACGTCAGCAGAGACTAACATCAACACAGTTGGGGACTAATGCTGACGTCATCAGAGACTAACAACAACACCGTCGGGGACCAATGCTGTCGTCATCAGAGACTAACATCAACACAGTCGGGGACCAATGCTGACGTCAGCAGAGACTAACATCAACACAAGCGAGGACTAATGCTGACGTCATCAGAGACTAACATCAACACGGTCGGGACTAATGCTGACGTCATCAGAGACTAACATCAACATAGTCGGGGACTAATTTTAGAAGCTGTCTCCAATACCGGGTCGTCTTCCTCACTTCTCCAAGGGTGGTGATCTCAACTACAACTCCATAATCAATTCTCAACATACTTTATGCTATGAGCAACACCTTTAGACACAAAAGGATATAATCCTTCCTTAAAGTCTTGCTCCTATAACTAAACTTCTCGGATACCAAGCAAAAGAAAGACAAATGAGAGCTTAAGATTCTTATCTCCTGGGTTGACGAAAGAGATCAAAGCTTGTTTGAAAGTGATTGTCCAAAAGAGAGAACTTGAAACTAAACGGAGATGGTAGGTTTAAGGAATAACTTTAGAAAAGGAAATCTTTAGAAAAGAGTTTGAAATATTCCTCCGAATGAGGTATTTATAGTAGGCTGAGATTAAACTTTGGAATAAAATGATTGGTTAATCTGGTCGGTAAAACGGCTACTCATCATGATTCTTAGCAACTAAGCATCGTAATAAGCCTGCTGTCCTACATGCACATACGTTTAATCCACTTGATGACACATAAGCAGCTTATTAATCTAATTAGTATACGTAAGCACTGATGTCATCAAACATATGTTCTTGAGTCCTTTAGAGGACTTTAACCAACAAACACAAGCTTCTTTTAAAACGGTACTGCATGAATATATAAACATTCTTGCAATCAACATTAAACAACTATAGCCCCTTTAATGGGTCCAAAAATATTTATACAACCAAAAGCGTCATATAATAACCATATTCATATCAATAAGAAAATAACGTAAAATAAAATAAAATAAAATGAGTGAATAAATTATTTATAGATACACAAAGTTTTTTTTTTCCAAGTCGTCACAGTACAGGTGTACTTATATCTCCAGAATGATCATCAGTGATTGAATCATTTAGGAAAGAATTAATCATTTGTAAATCATGATTTTCAATCACTAGATCACTATGAATTGGCTCGTCCATGGAATGAGAGAGTGAAGAATCTGATGTCATGACTCAAAGTGTTTGAGTCATGATATTTGAAGAAATTTGAGGTAAAGAAAAAGAAAGGAGAGGTGTAGAAGGGAGTGTTGGCTAGATCATTGAGTGAGAAGGAGATCCATCAATGGAGGTTGTGTGTGCACTCACTGTGTCAGATTTCTGCAAGTGGCTCTTAGAGATCCTGTTGTGCGTTTCATCAGGGTATGTGGTCAGTGTATGTGCCTCACTCAACTGTGTCCCTAGTTAGGGACTTTGTTCCATAATTGGGTCCTTTTGGGAGGAAACAATTAGTGATGTGTTTGATTCCTTATTAAGGTTAGTATCTTGTTGGGAGGATGATGTCTGGTCTTGTTATGAGTCAGCACTCATGGTTTTCTTCGTCTTCTTTAATCACTTCAAGCTAGTCACTCTCTCTCCTTGCTCCCTTTATTTGATAAGATTACTTGAGAGGTTTTTCTTTTGTTACCCTTAGTCTTTTGGGAGACTAAGGGTTTGGCTTTTGAGAGTTGTTGTGTAGAAATCGGTAATACTACTTGAGTAGGCTAAGAAGTGGTGGTGATCTCAACCAATGGAGTTGAAATTGAAGAAATAGGGGTTTGAGAAAGAGAAAGGTGTGCAGAGATTACCTGTACCATGTAGGATGGAAGTACAAAAGGTTCTGCCGTATAAGATTTCTTCATTATCTCTATGAATAGTTTCTTTGTTTGTTTATAACTCTATACTACTATGTCATTCTCAAAGAAAAGGTTAGGAAATTGATATTTAATAAGCATAGATAAAAATCTGACATTGTATACTTTTGACTTCCTAGAAGTATGACTACCCATTTTACTTATCAACTCAAGAAAAATTAATTTACCTATATCAATATTTACATCTTTGATAATGGCACAGACAATTTTAAGAGTTAAAGATGTTATCACCTCATAATTAGAGGACTTACCTGAGAATACCTTAGTGGTTGTGTTAAAGAGATAAGAGGTCTCTCGTTTCACGTTCACCTTTTTAAGGTCCTTGAACTTCAACACTGGAATTACAGGTGAGTTGTAGCACAGTTCCGTCAAGAAATCGAAGAGTTCAACATCACTTGACACTTCCTCGAAGTTTTGTGTTGGTAACCCAAGAGTAAAATTAATTATGAAGGGAGTTATTTTACCATTTTCAAAAGAGATTCTGAATAAGATACCTTTCACAACTTCAGGCCTTGTTAAAGAGAATATGTACTTGGTGCTTGACCAGAGTTATGAAATGGCCTCACCGGACATCTCATCATCAGTAAAGATGGCTTTTCTATATATCGAGTTTAATAGATATTACATCATAGGTTTAAAGCAAGCTACTACCTCATTGATGTTAGAAAAAACCAAAAAATTAGTTTGTGGTACCACTAGATTCCTTGGAATTCTTTGAGCAGTGCTTGGCTGTGACGACCCCAAAATCCCATATTGGACCAGGGCTTCATCAAAAGAAGAAAAGATAACCTTACATCCATTCATAACATCAATACTGAAAAAATGGAAATAATAGAGAGTTATTACAACCCAAAATATTACATTCTCAGCGAAAGCTATTCTATCTCTATATTGTAATACATAACATCACCACTTCAAAACATCTTCCTTCCTTCCTTCCTTATCGGCAGGCAAAAGGTTTAACAAAACTCAATAGTCAATCCTCTTTGCTTTTCCCTAGTTTGATCAGATCAATAGGACGTAAGTTGGTGTGCTACAATTCTCCAGTGATTTCAAGGTCATCAGCATCATCCTTGGTTTCTGGACTAGTGACACTATCAGGTGTGTCAGTAAGTTCTAGAACTTCAGTATTGCTAACCAATTCAGTGGCATTAGTATCACTTGCTACTAATAGTTCAGTAGTGGGGGTGGGTTGATCAACAACAATGATTGCCGCAGAGATAACATCAATTTCTCTAAAGAGTTCGTCAGATGAACTCTTCCTGGTATCAGCAGGAACCATTGATGAGGAGGCAGTAGGATTGTACTCATCAATCTCCCTAAACAGCTCATCATCAGTAGAAACAGTGGTGATGGGGACAATAAAGGGTATACCTTGCTGGTCTGGTTCCTACTCATCGTCAGTTGGAGGTTCAACATCCGAACCTCCAGCAACAATTGCTTTAGCAGCAACATCTTCATCGTACAATTCCATATAGAAATTGTACACTTATTTCTCCTCAAAGTTGAGGGTGGAAGGGTCAAACTCCGGATCAGCAGGGACTACCTTGGATTTCTTTTTGGGCCGCTGAATTTGTGCGGCAGCTCTCCTCTTCCTACTAGGTTGGACCGCAAGAATTGTTACGGTGGTAGATGGTCTTTCAGCAGGAAGTGAGATATCCTGCTGTCCCACAACAAGGTCTGTTGATTTCTTTGTTCTCCTTTCGGCAGCTGCTCTTGCTAGGGCAGCAGGGTTTCTTTCATAATTCAGCAAGATGGTGGGGGTAATAATCTTGCTCTTTGGCAGCTACTTGGATCTGGTCCCTGCTGAGAAGTTATCTCCAAGGATACCCTTGAGTAGCAAGGATAGTGTTCGTCCATGGAAGATCTTGATTTTCTTATTGCTAGAGAAGAAATCTTTTAGCAGATCAAAGAAAATTTGTGCCCAATTGATCTCCTGCTCAGACTTCAGCAGGGATACCAAAGAGATGACCTTTGTTAATTCCTCATCTTGGGAGGTGAACTTGCATAGCAGGGTCTTGTGTAGGATGTCCATCATGAAGTCCCATTTCTTCGAGAAATCCTTTCTTTTCTTCGTGTTGTGATTTCTGACATAGCCAAGATCATCGAGCACAATAGGGACTAGGGTAGATGAGGGCAGCAGACCCTGACTTGTCATTTGGAGCGTGTCCCTGATACTTGCTATTGTGATCAGTACTTGTTGTCCATTCACGCGGCCACTTATGCTATTGTCTCTTACTTGAACATATTGGCAGAACTCCCTTAGAATTTCTTCAAAACTAAGGCTATTAGCAGAGATCGCATAGCGGATCCCGCTATTTCTTAGTAGCCTTATAACATCAAGTATCTCAGCATCCTGCTGATTAGCAACAAAGGAGTCTAAATCAATGATAGATTCAGACTCGATTTTATCAAACCAGTTTGACATCTTGCTGTGTTTGGTCAGAAAAAGTGGTGATTTTAGGGTTTTAAGGCGGTGATTACGATAGAAGTTTTAGAGAGAGAGAGAGTATATCTTAGAGAGAAGTCAGAGCAATTGTGAAGGTGAAAACTAATGAGAAGGGTTAAAGGGTTTATATAGGGGGTGAAAAGAAGTTGAAGAGGTTTAGAGCCGTTACTAGGATGAGTAGTGGAAAAGTTAGTGGGAGAAATATTTGTGGGTAGTGATGAGAACTTATTACCGAAAAGATAGCAGCCGTAAATAGATCATGGGGCAAAGGCATTAAATGTGGAGAGAGAAATAAACGACTTATATAATGATGGGCAATTTTTACGGCGGTAAAAGTGGAAGTGACAGCAGGATGTTATGGCAAGTCTTTGCTGATGATGGGGATTGATGGAATACATGTAGAATATATCCTGCTTATATATGTACAGCAGGATCCATTATCCTTACTAATCTTGTAGATGCCACTGGAAGCCAGATATGAGCAAGGAGTCTAAACTTATAAGCAATGACAACATCCTTTGCTTATAGTATGAGCAAGGTCTTTGACTTAGTCTCTGAAACATCACTTTTGTCGAGAGGACTCCCCTTTTTGTGAAATTTCCAGCAAGGTCAATATTGATGAAGACAGCAGAGACTCTTAATTAGCAGGGACTCGATCAACAGCATTTTGTTACATTTCAGCAGCATGAAATGTGTTGTTCAGCATGAATAAAGAGCCTACTTAATCATTAGCAGGATCTTTTTCTCCACCTAAGCAAGAAGTTTATCATATTGCTAAGAACATAAGTCCTTGCTCAAGTAAACAAGATGTTAGTAGGAAATTGCTTACTCAAAATTTAACATGCCTAATTCACTTATTAATTTATTAAAATGATTTTCATCTAAGGGTTTTGTAAATACATCTGCTAATTGATTTTCAGTAGGAATATAGTTTATCTCTATAGTACCTTGCTGTATATGATCTCTAATGAAATGATGCCTTATATCTATATGTTTATTCCTAGAGTGTAAAACAGGATTATAAGTAATGGCTACAACACTAGTATTATCATAGAATATAGGGATAGACATGAAATCAAACCCATAATCAGCAAGTTGATTCTTCATCCATAGAATTTGTGCAACACAACTTCCTACTAATATATACTCAGCTTCAGCAGTGGATGTTGATACAGAGTTTTGCTTCTTGATGAACCATGAGTCAAGTCTTCCTCCTAGAAATTGGCATGTACCACTAGTGCTTTTACGATCAATTTTACACCTAGCAAAGTTAGCATCCGAGTATCCAGCAAGGTTGAAGTTAGAATCTTTTGGATACCATATTCCTAAGTGAGGAGTTCCTCTGAGATATCTAAAAATTCTCTTAACAGAACTAAATGTGATTCCTTGGGGTTAGATTGAAAACGTGCACAAATACATGTAGCAAACATAATGCCAGGTCTGCTTGCTATTAAGTAAAGCAAGGATCCAATCATACCTCGATAACTTGTTATATCTACGGATTTACCTTGCTCATCTTTGTCCAACTTTGTTGTTGATGACATGGGAGTTTTCATAGGACTTGCTATCCCCAATCCAAATTTTTTACACAGATCTTTGGTATACTTGGGATTGATTTATGAAAATTTCGTCACTGCTTTGCTTAATTTGAAGTCGAAGAAAGAAATTCAACTCTCCCATCATGCTCATCTCAAATTTACTCTGCA
This sequence comes from Centella asiatica, assembly GCA_014636745.2. Lineage (NCBI taxonomy): Eukaryota > Viridiplantae > Streptophyta > Magnoliopsida > Apiales > Apiaceae > Centella > Centella asiatica. The sequence goes on along the minus strand of CM025786.1, from coordinate 52,338,811 downwards.
TAAGCTTAGCAAATCTTGCACAAAGTTTTTCATCAGTAGAACCAAATATTATATTGTCTACATATATTTGTACAAGCAATGTTTTATCTTTATGCTTCTTAATAAATAAAGTGGTGTCAACTTTACTTCTACTGAAACCTTCATTAACTAAAAAGGAAGATAGAGTGTCATACCATGCTCGTGGTGCTTGCTTAAGTCCATATAAAGATTTTTCAAGCCTATATACATGGTTAGGATGAGAATGAACAGAAAAACCTGGTGGTTGCTCCACATATACTTCCTCCTAAAGTTTCCCATTCAGAAAGGCACTTTTGACATCCATTTGAAACACCTTGAAGCCTTGATAAGCAACATAACCAAGAAAGATTCTTATGGCTTCGAGCCTTGCTACTGGAGCAAAGGTTTCATCATAATCAATTTCTTCCTCCTGTGAGTAGCCCTTAGCCACAAGTCTTACTTTGTTCCTTGTGATGATTCAATCTTCATCCATCTTGTTTCAAAATACCCACTTGGTGCCCATCACTGTATGATTTCTTGGCCTGGGAACTAAATTCCACACTTTGTTCCTACTGAATTGGTTTAGCTCTTCTTGCATAACAAGGATCCAATCTGCATCAGCAAGAGCATCCTCAATTTTCTTTGATTCCATTTGAGATAGGAAACCTACAAAACTACTTTCATTTTGAGCAGATCTTCTAGTCTTTATTGAACTTGTGGGATTGCCAATTATCAAATCTTTTGAGTGAGATTTGGTCCACTTCATTCTCCTTGGTAGATCTGTTCAAATGTCTTGCTGCTTTAGTTCCTCCAAGTTGGGTTCATCATCTTTTGCTACAGCAGGGGTACTTTCTATTTGAATGTTGCCTCTGAAGGTTTTTCAGCAAGATCTTCCTTAGTTTCTGCAGTCTGTTGATCTTCATCATGTTCCTGCTCAACTATAAGAGGGAGTGAACCACTTGGTTCCTCATGGTTAGATTCATCAAATATAAAATGAATAGATTCTTCAACTGTTAGAATTCTTTTATTAAAAACACAAAAAGCTTTGCTATGAGTGGAATATCCTAAGTAAATACCTTCATCGGATTTTGTTTGAAATTTAGTTAAATACTCCTTACCATTGTTGTGGACATAGCAAAGACATCCAAAGATGTGAAAATAGCTTATGTTGGGTTTTCTTCATTTCCATAGTTCATATGGAGTCTTGCTTAAAGTAGGATGTATGAGAGAACGATTTTGAGTATAGCAAGCAGTATTTACTGCTTCTACCCAAAAATACTCAGGGAGTCTAGCATCAACAAACAATGTTCTTCCTGCTTCTTCTAAAGTTCTGTTTTTCCTTTTAACCATTCTATTTTGCTGTGGAGTTCTTGGTGCTAAGAAGTTGTGAGTTATTCCTTGCTTATCACAAAATTTAGTAAAGCCTCCAAAGTCAAATTCCTTCCCATGATCACTCTTTACTGACTTAATTCCAAGTCCTTCTCATTTTGCACTTGTTTGTTGAACTTCTCAAACTCTGCTAGTGCATCATTCTTGTGAGCAATAAATAATGCCCATGTATATCTTGTGAAATCATCCACAATAGTGAATGCATATTTCATTCCACCAAGACTAGTTGATATAGGGCCAAACAAATCAAGATGTAATAGTTGGAGAGGCATAGAGTTTGATTTTTCAAGTTTGCTTAAGAAAGATTGTTTTGTTTGCTTACCAAATTGACAAGCTCTATATGGTTTTTCTTTTTCAAAAGAGAATTTTGGTAAACCTTTTACTAGTTCCTTAGCAGCAAGTTTTGAAATCGTTTTGAAATTTAAGTGTAAAAGTCTCTTATGCCATAACCAACTAGCATCTGCTAAAGATTTAGCAAGAAAACAAGTTGTTTCAGCAGGACTTAGCTTAGCCAAATCTACTACATAAACATTACCATTTCTTGAGCCAGAAAGCTTCAAAGAATTTGTTTGAAGATCTCTTACTTGACATTGGTTGTCTAAGAAGGTGACTTTATGCCCTTTGTCACACAACTGACTTATACTAAGCAAGTTGTGCTTGAGACCCTCCACGTAAGCAACCTTGTTGAAGCAGAGACTATTCCATTTCCTGTTGAACCATATCCCTTAGTTTTTCCAGCACTATTATCTCCAATGATCACTTGAGGTCCATCTTTCTCTTTAAAATTGGTGAGCAAGGCTTTATCTCCTGTCATGTGTCTTGAACATCCACTGTCCACGTACCAAATTTGTTCCTTGCTCACATCCTACAAATCATAAGCAGAGTCACTTTGGTACCCAACAAGACTTGGGTCCATTTAGGTTAGTACCCTTGAGAACCCATACTTGTTTCATTTTTGGTCTTAGAGACCCAATAGTATAGTAAGGATCTGCAAGGCAAAAAGAAGCAATGTGACCAAACCTATGGCAACAATAACATCTTAAATGCAACATGTTGTGTTGTGTGTGTTGCTTACCTCTTCTCTTTAGTTAAGGTTGTTTCCAGTGTTTGCTCCTAACTCAACCTTTGCTAAATTCCAAATTCCTTGTTGTGTTGTAACGTTGAGCAGAGAGAACATAGTTCTTGCTAAATTTTCCACCCTTGGTCCATTTAGCACCATGTTCTTGCTTATGGTTACGGTCAGCAGGGAATTTGTGCTTTAGCAAGGTGACATTTCTGTTACCCTTAGTTTTAGCAGGAGGTTCACACTCTGCTGAATATATGGAGATTGTTATGTTGATAGATTCAGCTTCACTTTCTCCACTTTCTTTAGAAGGAACGTCGCAAGTTCCGGATCCAATTCCTCCTCGATCTAGCAAGCTTCTTTGGCTTTTCAACAAAACACAAGCACTAGAGGATGACTTGTTCCATGTGGAGATTGTTGTTGTTAATTCCTCAACTTAGGAGGTTAACTTAGACTCCCTCTCTTGAGAGTCTCTGAGATGTTCTCTAAGCAGGGTCCTTTCATCATCAACAGCAACTAACTCCAAATTCTCAGCTCTCACTTTTTCAAGTGTAAGCAGGATTTTAGAGTTCTTGCTCCTTAGTTGATCAGACTCTGCTGAAGCAGTTCTCAGCAATCTCCTATATCGATGCCACTGAGATGCAACCTCCTTAAGTAAGGAATGCAACTCAGCTTCAGTAATGTTAGTAGAGTCGAAATCAAATACCTCAGTGAGATCTACTTCCTTGTTGGGTTCCGATTCTTTAGCCATTAAGCAAAGATTGGCAATTTCTGGTCTTGAATCTTCTGATTCACTCTCACTATTACTCCAAGATTTTTCAGCAAGAAGACCCTTGTCTTTCTTGAAGTTTGAAGGGTTGTTCTTTTGCTGGTACTTCTTTTTGTAGTACTCTTTTCCCTTGCTCTTATCATTAACAGGGAATTTCTTTTCCTCTCTTGATGTGCTTCGACAATTAGCAGCATAGTGTCCTGGCTTCTTACAGTTGTAGCAAAGATCTTTTGAAGAATCTCTCTTGCTGCTACTTGTATTTCTTCTGAAGTTTCCTCGGTCTTTCCTTAGAAACCTTCTGAACTTCCTTGCTAACATAACCATATCTTCATCACTATCAGCAGACTCTGAGTCTGAATCTGATAGTTGCTTAGGCTTAGCAGCTTTCAAGGCCATTCCTCTATCTTTCCTTCTTGATTTAGATGTGGCATCTCTCTGAGCTAACTCCATTTCGTAGGTGAGCAAGTTTCCATAGAGTTGTTGGAGATTAGTAGTGTGTAAGTTCCTTAATTCTTTTACAACAGTTGTTTTGGGATCCCATTGTCTTGGCAAGGATCTCATGAACTTAAGATTGATGTCCTTTGTGTCATAGGTTTTCCCTAGAGCACGTTAATTGTTGAGCAAGATAGTGAATCTTTCATACATAGTTGTATGGTTTTCTCCTTGCTGCATACTGAACATTTCATAGTGTTATATAAGCAAGGATTGCTTATTTTCTCTGACTTCTGTTGTTCCTTCATTAAGAACTAGCAAGGCATCGCATACTTCTTTAGTAGAGGTGCAGTTAGAGACACTTTCGAACATTTCTTCCTCAAGAGCCATGAAGAGAATGTTCATTGCCTTCTTATTGAATCCTACTAATTTCTTTTCTTCATCTGTCCATTCCTTTCTCTGCTTAGGAATAAGCTTGTTGGGATCAGCAGGGTTTATCTTCTCTGGTATGTAAGGCCCAACTTTTATTGCTTCAAATAATTCTTCATCAATTGCATCCATGTACACCTGTATTCTCAATTTCCAATTAGCAAATCTATCTCTCGTGCACTTAGGGGGTTTGCCATCGAAATCACTTCTTAAAGCCATCAAATTTAGGATCTTCTCAAGCTGTAGGGCTTAGCAAAGAGTGTTAAGCTCTGATACCATTTGTTAGGTCTCGAAGGGAAAAATACAAGAAGGGGGGTTGAATAGTGTTTTTTAAAATTTAAGACTTGCTTAGAAAACTTTGCAGTTTTAAACACTTCTTTCTTATTAAAAGAATTTTTTATATTTTGAAAAAGTTTAGAAGCGGAATTTATTAAGTGAAGAACCCCTTAGATTTTAGAATAAAGGTTAATGATTAAAGGAGCAATAACAGTAAGTCTTTGCTGAAAAGGTTAGCAGAGACTTTAGCAAAGTAAGTAGTAATAAAGATAAGAAGAAAGAAAGATAGGCATGAGAATTTTTATAGTGGTTCGGTCTAAGCCTACTCCATTCTTCTTCTCTTTTACTTGAGAAGGCACTCACTAGAATGTTCACACAGAACAATAAGCAGTTAGGACACTTAGTCCAGAATTACAATGGGTCACTTAGACCTAGTCACACAGACTAATAGCAGATGTTGTTTCTTGCTTCCTATCTCTAAGCAGAGAGCTCCTTGTTGAGCAGATTAGATAGCACTTGTTCAAGCTTTGAATTGTGTCTTGCTGTATTCTTTGTGTGTCAGATTGTCAAAGCAATTCTTGGTTGTTCAGTAGTCATAAATGAAATTTATGGCTCCTATTTATACTACTCCAAAAATCTATTCGTTGAGAAATTTGAAATAGATCCGTTGGGAGTTGTACTGCCTTGACAGTGACTAATACTTTTCCAGCTGTTCCTTGCTTAGTTCAAAAAGATAGCCGTTATTTTGTCTTCTAGTGATTTTTGAAGAAGCTCTCTAGGAGTTGACTAAGCAGGACAAGATATGGTCTTTTTCTGACAAACTTGCTTGGATCAAGGTGGATGATCTTGCTGTATCAGTCCTTGTTTATTTCCATTCTAAGCAGGATTGTCCTTGAACTTTTTCTCTATAGCTTCAGCATCCTTCTTGATCGATGAGCAGAATCTTCACTTGTGATCAAAATCCTTGCTTAACTAGAATATTATATCCACCTAACAAGTTGGATATTTTTCTAAGTCCTTTTACATCATATAAGCAAGGACTATATTACATTATCAATTCTTATATTAAATAAATGTAATTCTTTAAGCAAGAGTAATATAAGCAGGGGTGCATCAACAAATTGCATTAGGTCTACTGATAAGCAACTTAATGACATATTCACAAAGCCTTTAGATGAACCTACATTTACTAGTTTAGTCTATGAATTAGGCATGTTGAATTATGCTTCTAAAAATTGAGTAAAATCTTAAAAGCAAGTTCTTAGAATTTCAACAGCTAGAATATAATTTCTAGATTACAGTTGTTCTTAATGAACACAATTTGAAAAGCTAGAATTTAATTTCTAGATTGCAGTTGTTCTTAATGAGCAAAATTTTAGAAGCTAAAATTTAATTTCTAAGATTGTAGTTGTTCTTATGGATAGAATTTAAGAAGCTAATAATCATTGAATTGATTGTTAGATAACTTTGAAAACAAAGTTGCAATGGAGACTAGGAAATAAAAGAAAATTTAGTCTCTGATAGTTCTTTTTCACTAGTCACTGACAAGTCAAATTGAACTATCGGAGACTACCTACTTAGTCTCTTAGAAAAATCGAGAAAAAGACTAAAATAGTCTCTGGTAGTTCGTTTACTAGTCCCCGACAAGTAAAATTGAATTATCGGAGACTAGGAAAAATTAGTCTTTGAGAGTATTTGAGTGAGAGACTAGATTTAGTCTATGATAGTCGTTCTTAATTAGTCTTTGATAGTCGTTCTTAATTAGTCTTGGACTAGTCTAAAATGAACTATCAGAGAGACTAGCCAAAATTAGTCTCTGATAGTTATTTTTAACTAATCTCTGACTAGTCAAAAATGAACTATCAGAGACTAGCCAAAATTAGTCTTTAATAGTTAGTTATTTTTTACTAATCTCCGACTAGTCAAAAATGAACTATCGGTGACTAGCCAAAATTAGTCTCTAATAGTTATTTTTAACTAGTCTCCGACTAATCAAAAATGAATTATCAGAGACTAAACAAAATTAGTCTCTGATAGTTATTTTTAAATAGTCTCTAACTAGTCAAAAATGAACTCTCAGAGACTAACTTAAATTAGTCTCTAGTAGTGAACAAGAGAGAGACGAAGACAGTTTCTGATGACTTATTTTAGAGAGGGTAAAACAATAATTACTTATATTACCTCTTTTAAAAATTGTTCATTATCTTTTGAATTGTAAACATTTTTAAGCTCTAATAATGGCAAAATCAAACATAAATACAATTCCATACACTCAAACATCTCTATGTCCCTCTCTGATATCTATGTAATCTAACCGTTTGCAAAGAAAGTCTTCAAGCTTTTCACAGATATCAACAATGACATCTAAGACTGTGTGTTTCAAGTTCAGTGACTTCGACATCATCAAAAGCTACCATGCTAGAGTCTGTAAAAAGAATGAATTTGAAGCACAGTACCATCCTATTATAGATTTTCTATAAACATCAACGCTATTGTATGTCATTTATAAAGCTCCCACACAAGCTGCTAAAATCATCACCGCTATGTGGTCCACTGCTAAAATTCAAGATGAGAGTGATGACTCTCATGTGGTAACCTTTACGTATGATAATATTATTTACACTGTTGATCATGCAGTAGTTAATAATGTTTTACATTTACCTACATATGATATATTTGACTTTCCTATTTCTGATGTGGAAATTATAGATAAGTTTAAAAACTTACATTATGATGAAGAAATTGCATCAGTAGGTTATATAACTAGGCCCCATCTTAGGCATGAATGGTCTTTATTCTTTGATATTATCACTAAACCATTCATGACTAAATGTAGTGGTTATGATGCCATCACAACACTCACACAACAAATTGTATATCGTGTGTTGTATGATGGCACATAACCTAGGGTTGTTGATTCTGAACAACTTGATGGCTAAACTTAAAACTAGTGATAAAAACAAAATCTACTATGCTAGGTTTTGATGATGATTGCTAATTATCTAATTCCTAACCTAAATATCACTGGTTTGTAAGTTGTGCCAACTGTTTTACAGAGTAAGCGCATCGTCTCTGATGTGAAGAAACAGACTGCAAAGGTAAAGATTCCTCTTTCCTTTCCTCCTATTATGAGATCAATTCTCGTAGATAGGTATCCCAACCTTTATTCTTTGTCTTTCTTTGAGAATCATGAACAAGAAACCAGAAACCTAACTGATCCTCCAACAACATCTTCACAATAACAATCTTTAGCCCCCTCCACAGTTTCTCAAAAGACTGTGGTTGTAAAATAAAGAAAGCCACAAAGTTACCCATAAAGAGAAAAACTAATGAAGGTGACAGTGAAGCCAAGGGAGTAAAAGAAACTGAGGTGGCTCCACAAAGAAAGAAGAGATTGATAACCCTGAGCCAAAAACAATTCATTGCCTCTCAAAAGGCAATGGAGGTTCAAAGGAAAAGAAGTACACTGGAAACATCCTCCCAAAAGGATGTTAACATTGAAGATAGTTCCTAACCAGGAACAACAGGTACAGAGTCTGCACAACCCTTTGTACAAAAACAGGGGAAAAAATATAATGAGAGGAGAACAAAAAGAAAGAGTGACATAAGAAGTGCACACACTGAGTCAATTCAAATTGATGTTGCTCAAATTTCTCTTCTTGAGGAGCAGCCAACTCTCCAAACTATGCCTTCTCCTACTTCTTCTCCTAATCTTGATTCTTTAGAACCTAATAGTTCAAATCTTCTTGATTTTTTCCAAGAAGAGTCCATACTTGTGACTGATCCATCATTAACCTCAAATAGATCCCTAACCACCTCTTTATTAAGGGAACCCCCTCTCCTTGGTACCACAAATACTTCTCCTTTACATCCTCCTTTTGTAGGACAGAGTGCCACCATGATATAATAATTAGTGAGAGTCAGGCTCTTCACCTAGAAAAAGGAGAGATGAGTCAAACACTTGAGGGTCAACGTGGCAGCCCCAAAAATCTGAGTGGGTTTCAAGTGCTGTCAGAAATTGTGTGACAGATCCCAAAGATCCCACACTGGACTTCGGGCTCCTCCAGGAGTTAGAACAGAAAACATCTTGAACCAAGTATATACATCAATAATTATAAAGAATAAAAATGTATAATACAAACCTTAACTCAAACATTTATGAAGTAGACAAAAGGTACATAACCTTTTATTACAAAACTTTAAATATATAGCAGCAGAAGTCTAAAAATGGCCCATCTCGCCTTACAATCTGAAAATTTCTATGATGACCTCTCGTCTCACTTATCCTTTAAGGCCATTTATATGAGAGTGATCAAGGAACTCTCACTATGCCATTTCCTCTTTTCCTTTACTAGGTGACTTGGACTTCTTGACATGACCTGTAAAACATTTCATAATAATCCACGTGAGCGATTTTACGCTCAGCAAGTATATAATCATAAGTTGGGTAAGTTCAAGCTAAAAGAACAAATATTTCAAAGGTTTAAGTGTTTAATGAGGTTGGGTGAAACAAGACCAACACTCCTTTATGAATCAATAAACATGTATCTTTTAGGGTACCTGAGTAATAACAAGGGGTTAACCTTTTTCTTGAAATAAATTTTGAATCATTCAATTGCACTTTCTCTTCATTAGATAATGCATCATCTGACCAGCATGATCACTATCTGACTTCCTCATCATCAAATATCATCCCAGCTGGTCAGCCTGGTCGTTCGACATCATCATGATATACGTAGTCATTCGCTTAAAGCATTGGTCTGCAAGGGTCTGAATATCGATGCCTCGACTTTTCATTCCCTAACATATGTCAGGGTACTAGGCGTCCGTACCTCCTAGCCTTTAGTCACACATATGGATATACATTGTAATTTATAAAATTTTCTTAATATAAAACTTCCAAATCCATAAAAGACTTCCTTTGGTGTGCTCAGCGAATTAACAGTCGGCGACAACCAAAACTTTGATATCCATATGCGACTTTCTTGGGCGTGCACAACAAATTATTAGCAAGCAACAACCCAACAACATTTGGTTCAATACACAACATCTTTTGGTGTACTAGCGAATTAAAATAGCTAGCAACTACCCAATAATACTTGGTTCAATAACAATATCTTTTCACGTGCATTGGATCAATGAATCGTACGTTACTTATCCAAGAAAACATAGGCTTGCATAAAGAGTAATATCAATCATTTACGTAAATTGAATCAATGATCTTACATAATCAATGATAAAGAAGTAGAGTGAACATATATTTGCCTTGGTCCTTAGCTAATTTCTAATCTCAAAATATTGGTGCGTGAGAGGTTCTGAAAAATATGATTGTTGGTGTGACGTGAGAAATCCATGTCTTGAAAGATAATATAAACTGTGCATAAACAGGGGATAGGCTACTCATTAGGGGATGGCCGTCAGAGGATGGGCTACTCATCAGTGGATGGCTGTCAGGGGACGTGCTACTCCTCAGGGGATGGCCGTCAGGGGACGGGCTACTTATCAGGGGATGGCCGTCAAGGGATGGGCTACTCATCAAGGGATGGCCGTCAGGGGACGGGCTACTCATCAGGGGATGGTCTAAGACTAATCAGGGATGAATTTATTCATCGCCAAACTCATCGCCAAATGTTTAGCCAGCGCCAAACTCAACGCTAAACTCGTCAGTGGATAATTGTTCAACACCGAACCCATCAGTGGATAAATGTTCAGCACCAAACTCGTCGGAAACTAACATTGTTAGTCTTCAGGAACTAACTTTGTTACTCATCAGAGACTAATATATACCCATCAGAGACTAATCATTGATGCTTATTAGAGACTAACATTAACTCATCGGAGACTAAGTTAAGACTTGTCTCTGCTGTGATGGAAGACCTTTCATAACAAACAAACCCACCTTAGGGTACAACATCATCCTATCTGTTGTGTAAACTATTTCTTGAAAACTTAGTACAAATGACTAATACTTTCAGATGTTAAGAAAGAAATCAGAGCAAAGTATAAAGTTCTTTCCTCTTCGTTCCTCAAGGAAGAAATTAAAAACTTGTCTGCTCTAAAAGATAGTTGCTTGAGAGATAGAACTTTGAAAATTATAAAGATGGTGGTTTAAAGAGAAGTTATAGGAGAAAAGTTTTAGAAAAGAGATTAGAATTTTATCTCAGAATGGGGTATTTATAGTGTTCAAGAGCAGTAGGCTTTGAGATAAAATGATTGGTCAGTTTAGATGGTAGAACGGTTGCTCATCATAACATCTTAACAACTGGTAAAATACAAAGCAGCTGCTATCTTATCCCTTTGGTGTCATTGACATAACAGATGTCGTTTCTAGTCTATCTCTTTCTGTTTCTTTTCTATATATGGAAAGTTCAAAAATCATCATATAATAATCCAGAAATTGCAATAGAAAAGAAAAAGGGAGGTTTGTGATGATTTTGGAATCTTTTCTACTAGGTAATCTAGTATCCTTATGCATGAAGATAATCAATTCGGTCGTTGTGGTCGGACTCTATTATGGATTTCTGACCAGATTCTCCATAGGGCCCTCTTATCTCTTCTTTCTCCGAGCTCAGGTTATAGAAGAAGGAGAAGAAGGAACCGAGAAGAAGGTATCAGCAACAACAGGTTTTATTACGGGACAGCTCATGATGTTCATATCGATCTATTATGCGCCTCTGCATGCACTTAACCTTAATCAGCTGTTTCCACACAAACAACTTATTAATCAATCAACATACGTACTCAACAGATGCAATTCTTACGTAATCCTTCCATCTCCTTTCAAGCTGATTATCTTAACCCTATATGAGATTTAATATTCTCATAACTATACTTTTAAGGAATTTACGAACCACAAATAAAATATATACTTTCTTTAAAAAAATAAAATATTTATTCACAAAGATAGGGAGTTAATCCTTTATACAAAATAAATTATTCATAAGCTAATTTTATTTCTGGGTCGTCACATTCTGCCCCCCTTAAAATAAGTTTCGTCCTCGAAACTTAACTAATGAAAAAGATGGGGGATATTTTTGTATTATCATATTCTCTAGTTCCCAAGTTGCTTCTTCAACATTGTGATTTCTCCATAAAACTTTTACGGAGGCAATCTCTTTATTTCTTAGGGTCTTCACCTGATGGTTCAGAATTTGCATTGGAATTTCTTCACAGTGCAAGTTTGATTGAAGCTCAATAGGCTGGTAATCGATGATGCCAACATGGCTCCCTTTATATGGTCATAGCATTGAGACATGGAAAATGTCATGAACATGTCCCAGAGCTGGGGGCAGTGCTAGTTGATAAGCTAGTTCGCCAATGCGGCAGAGTACCTCAAATGGTCCGATATAGCGGGGACTTAGTTTTCCCTTTTGCCCGAAGCACATAATGCCTTTCTACGGTGAGATCTTTAGCAATGCATAACCTCCTATTTCTAATATTTGGTTCTTTCGGTGTTGGTTTGCACATTGCTTTTGTCCATCTTGAGCTGCTCTCATTCTAGCTTGGATTATTCGGATAACATTCTCAGTTTGTTGAACCATCTCTAGCCCCTCTAGCTTTCTTTCTCCAACTTCATTCCAATATAATGGTGTCCTACACTTCCTTCCATATAAAGATTCAAATGGAGCCATTCCTATGCTTGTATGAAAGCTATTGTTATAAGCAATCTCGATGAGTGGTAGGTGTTCATCCCATCGTCCACCAAAATCCAAAGAACATGCTTTCAGCATATCTTCCAAGGTTTGGATTGTTCTTTCGGACTGCCCGTCAGTTTGTAGGTGGAAAGCAGTACTCATGTCCAACCTTGATCCTAAATAATCTTAGAAGCTTTGCTAGAACCTATATGTGAAATGCGGGACACGATCTAACACAATTGAGACTGGTACTCCATGACGACTGAGGATTTCTTTTACATACAATTTGACTAGTTGATCCATTCTGAAGGTGTCCTAAATAGGTAAAAAATGTGCAAATTTGGTCAATCTGTCCACTATTACCTAGATTGTGTTTATTCCTTTTTGATTTATTGGTAATCCAACCATGAAGTCCATTGTGATGCATTCTCATTTCTATTCTAGGATATCAAAAGATTGTAACAAACCACTTGGCTTCTGGTTTTCTGCCTTTACTTGCTGACAAGTGAGACATACGCTTACCCATTCAACTATTTCCCTCTTCATGTTAGGCCACCAATAATTTTGTTTTAAATCTTGGTACATTTTTGTTCCTCCTGGATGTACCGAGAATTTGAAGTTGTGGGCCTCTTGCAGTAATTTTCTTTTTAATTCCAATTTTGTTGGAATCCAAATTCTACCTTCAAATTTCATCAATCCATCGTCGTGGATTCGACACTTTCTATCTTCTTTCTTGAGCAACCTTTATCTGTCCTCTACATATACAAGTGTCTAAATACCAGTCTGAAAATATCTTGGACTTGGTTGGGGTCAAAAATGCAATCCTAATATTATAGATGACAAATTTGAAACATCAAAGATATAAGAACATCACATTTGTGCATTGTCACATCTATATTCAAGGCATAAATTCTCATGTTATGTTAATGCACATGTTTTACAGAGTTCTTTCTCCCGCATGTAATTTAATATAAGATTAGCTAAGGACAAAGGCAAGTACATATCCATTTTGATATTAATTGCAAGTATATATTCAGATAGACAAGTACATACTCACTTATATCTTATTCTTTAATGCGCATTATCTTTGTTTCGATATGCGTACAATACTATGACTCACGTGCTGAAATTGCTTTTGTGAATGATGATGTTACGCTTTAGTTTTCTCTAGCATGATATGAATGAATGTGCATAGATGTTATCGAGTTTTGATTCATGAGTTTATTCTTTAATGTTATGTCTGTGCATTTTTTCAGAGTTATTAAGCTCTAATGTTCTACTTGGGTGTTGAACAAGTGATTAAGTTAGTCTCAAGAGGAAGGATGTCGTACATGGTTTACAAGAACATCCTTTAAAATAAGTAAGACATGCAAGATGGTTAAGTGGATATCCATCATAGCTCATAAACAGTCTGAATCCTTTTTGCGTTTCAAACCCACCATACATGTTTATGAACTTGTTGAGCGTAAATCGCTCATCCTTGTTGTTATCGAATGTTTTACAGGTGACAAAGGTAGAGTAAAGAAGTAGGTATATAAAGTTGTTGTGAGTTAACTGTGGGTAATGATGAGGAGAAGCAGAGTACAGAGTATGCAAGAGTTATACTTAAATTTATGAGATCTACAGGTCATATTTATTTTTCCGCTGTAACAGAAAGTACTCTGATGTTTTGTATTAGTTCCGAACAATAGTTGATTATTCCCTTTTTTAAGTATGGATGTTTGTATTGTTATCTGTTGTAAATGTTCAACGGTGCCCAAAATCCAGTATGAGAATTTTTAGGCCGTCACAATATATATTTTTATTTAATTTGTTTTATTTCTATAATGTTTTGGATATTTAAAATCTTGAACCTACTTGAAAATATTTTGGTCCGTCACTGTAGAAGTCCTGTACTTGTTGCTAGTGTTGCACTACAACAAAGGTGGCAAGCTAGCCCAAATATGTACTTATGCAAGCAAGTCTATCTCAAACATGTATAAATTCTACATTTCAGGTATAAAGAACATAGAGAACAATTGAAAAGATTAATTAGTTTCAATTTCCATTTGAACTTAAAGTTCCCCTTTCTTCTAACGTTAATTTGTGGACTTGTGCTATTGTGAGCTATTTATGTTTTTCATTTATTCTGGACATGAGAAGGAAGGAATTTAATTAATGTCCTTCCAAATATATATCTTGTTTGTGAAATTTTAGAAGAAAGGAATTTAAATCAAATTTTCTTCTCAAACTATATTTATTATTTGAATTATTCATCTCATTAGTCTAGCATAACCGTAGAATTATGAAACGTACCAAAATTAATGGTTCACGTTGATACACATAATGAGTGGTGATAGGTTCTCACTTGACGTTGATACTAAAAAAAATGGATTAAAGTATGTGCTCATAAGGACAGTAGTACTAATACTAGCACTACTATAGAACCAGAATCGAGGATCAGGATTAACTCTATCATAAGCAAAGGTGCATCTTATCACATGAGGACCAACTTACTGGATTGTTTCAAATATATTGGTGCAAACAGTCATAATGGTGGTGATTTTCACTTAAAGTGGTGTGACGACCCAGAATTTTATTTTCTTAAATAATAGAAATAAAATGTTTATGAGATGTTTTTCCTTTGAGGTAAAAGTATGAGTTTTAAATGTTTGAGTATTATGTCCATATGATGTCCAAAATTCAATGATTCTAGTTCCTTTGTAAAAACCATCAAAGGGATATGAATATATTAATCTCAAATCTTTATGAGATTAATTTAATCAAGCATGAATAAGGAAATGAGTGTGCTTAGTAACTGCATCGGAAAAAGGTTTCCCTAAGAACACCCTCAAATAGTAAAGAGCTATTCCATAGATGTTTGGATATTATTTTTTGGAACCACTTAAGGGTTATGATTTTTGGATTTGTAAGATGGGGGCAAGCAATTTATGTATATATGTTGTTAGTGATGTTCATAAATTGCTTAAAGGAATGCAAGTATGAGGATTAGCAAGTTTCGTTCAAAGCAGCTTGAGTGGCTTACGTAAGAGAAATGATCTCATAAGTACGTATGATGTTTGGGTTAGTAAGCTGCTTGTGTGTCATTAGTTGATGAAGCTTATGTGCATGTGTGACAACAGCTGCTTATTACGTTGTTAGCTGTTTAAGAGTCATGATGAGCAGCCGTTTTACCGTCCAGATTAACAATCACTTTATTTCAAGGCTTAATCTCAGCCTACTATAAATACCTCATTTGGAGGTAACATTTCTTCTCTTTTCCAAAGATTTTCTCTTCCGAAGTTCTTCTTTAAACCTACCATCTTCTTATAATTTCAAGTTCTCTCTTCTAGACGATTACTTTCAAACATGCTTTGATTTCTTTCGTCAACCCTAGAGGTAAGAATCCTAAGTTCTCCTCTGATTGTTTCTTTTTGCATGTCATCTGAGAGTATTAGCCGTGCATACTAGGTTTTCAAGGAAGAATAAAGCTTTGAAAGAAAAGCTGCGTTCTGTTGCATATTCAAGTTCATGAGGAATCATAGGTTGAGTTTGTTCATGTAAAGCCTTTCATCGAAACAGAGACAAGCTCTAATATTAGTCTCTAACGAGATAACATTAGTCTCTGATGAGTTAATGTTAGTCTCCGATGAGTAAATATTAGTCTCTGTTAAAGTTAGTCTCTGACGAGATAACATTACTCTGATGAGCAAATGTTAGTCTCTGATGAGATGTTGTTAGTCTCTGATGAGATAATATTAGTCTCTGATGAGATGTTGTTAGTCTCCGATGAGTTAAGATGACGTCATCAGTCTCTAATGAGTTATTTAGTCTCGGATGACGTCAACCTTAGTCTCCAATGAGTTAAGATGACGTCATCAGTCTCTGATGAGTTATTTAGTCTCGGATGACATCAGCCTTAGTCTCCGATGAGTTAAAATGACGTTAGCCTTAGTCTTCGATGAGTTAAGATGACGCCATTAGTCTCTGATAAGTTAATTAGTCTCTAGTGACATCAGCCTTAGTCTCCGACAGGCTAAGTCTAGTCCCCGATGATGTCATCCGTAGTCTCTGATAGGCAAAATATGTTAGTCTCTGATGGCTAAGATATTATTCCCCGACGATCAGAACTCATTCTCTTGATGGGTGTGTAACAGTCTGAAAATCCCTCAAGCTTGTTTAAAATGAAAAGTCTCATTTTTCCGATGCAATATGATTGCATTAAAAGTTAAGAGAATAAAATGCTCGAACATCACAGACATCACATTTGTACATGCTCACATTTATATTCTAAGCATAGATTCTCATGCTATGTCAACATGTATGTTTTTCAGAGGTATTTCACCAAGCAAGTGAATTAGATTTAGCTCAGGTAAGGATGAAGGCAAATATATTCTCATTCCTATACTTATTTTAGCGCATGGTCAATCGATTCGACGTGCGTACAAGGCTTTGTTTATATGTTTCAAATGCTCTTGTGAATGAGAATGCTATGCTTTAAATTTCCGCTAGCATGATATGAATGAAAGTACATGGATATAACGGAGCTTTGATTTATCAGTTATTTTTTCAATCTTATATCTGTACAAATGTATGAGAATGTTCCCACTTGGGCATTGAGCAAGTGCTTATGTTAGTCTTGAGAGGGTAAGATGGTTATTGTACGTAGTTACGAGCCTCCTCTGAGCTAAATAAGACATGCAAGATGGTTAAGGAAGGAAGAAAGAGTGCAAAATCTCAAAATCAAGATATGTTTTTAAAAGTGCTAGAGGTTTTGACAATTGAATCCGTCATACCTCACAAATAGTTTGAACCCTTGTTACCCACCTTACATGATTATATACTTGCTGAGCGTAAATCGCTCATCCTTGCTATTTTTAAATGTTTTACAAGTGATAAAGGAAAGATATATGGGCTTAAGGTTTCGATGAGTTAATTGTGGGTAGTGATGAGGAGAAGTAGAGGACTGAAGATGTAAGAGCATGATTGAAGTGTTAAGTTTGTTAGACCTACGGGTCTCAACTTCTTGTAAGGATGATGATTAAAGCAATTGTAATAGTTTAGTTTCCACTGCATGTTTTGTAACTTGAATGTTTGTAACGATGTACTATTAATCACTTGAGTACATTAGGGTTGTATGGATGTGAGGTTGTTGTTTGTTTCCTTCCCCTGACTGTGCCCGGGTCCCGTGTGGAATTTTTGGGGTCGTCACAAGTGGAATTAGCTGAGTTAGTTACAAAGGCACAATGTTCAACATGTATGTTAGCATAATTCACGGAGATTAGATAATTGGTTAAGCTCTCTAGCTTTCTATATATAGTAGAGATATACAATAAAAGCATGGTACATAAAACATAGAAATGAATTGAAGAGTTCTTCTCTCTCTCTCTCTATCTCTCTCATTCCTCTTTTCAATTTTATTCAAATTTCATGTGTGAGAACCCAAAAATAAAAATAAATGTATTAATAATTAATTTATAATATGTATGAAATTTTATGTCTTTGCGATGTCCAAAAATTTTATTATTACAATTTTGGGAACATGTAATAATAAACTTAATTAAGACAAGGATAAATCTTCAAATAACTATTAAACCAAAGAAAATAAATCTTAACTTCAATCTTTAAATAACTATTTTAACTAAGGCATTAACAAGGAAAATATACCAAGTGATATAAATATATCAAGTGATATGCTCAAACCAAGGGTTGCAACTGCAAGTGATATAAATATAAATATAACAATAATTAGTTTGCTAAGTGATCCTATGACTGAAGTAATCCAAGAACATATATATATATATAACTTGCAGCAACTTGGTGTAAATATGAATAAACTACTTTGAGGAACCAACCACCTTACTGCCCAATACATTATTGAGGAAAAGTTTGTTGTTGCAAACTATTGGCTAATAGCTTGGCACTGCCCAAAGCAGAGCTTGTTGTCCAATGGAAGGGCTGCTGTTGTAAACCATTGGCCAATAGTTTTGCACCACCCAAGGAAAAAGCTTACTGGCCAATCTAGCATAAACCAAAAAGTTTATGCGCATCAGGGAGAAGAGAATGTGTTTATGATATTCTTGTCATGATTGGCATCTCGTATATTTTATAATGTCACGTTCATTACGATTTGTCATTTGTGGACGTGTGTACGTCGATTTGCGTAATTTGCATGTATACTTAATTGTAAAATCTATCGGTCATTGAAATGAACGAAAATTTCATAACTAAACTAATTTAAATGTTCATATAATTTATTTGAATTTTTGGGTTCGCACACAGACTGTCTTAGGTCCTTTCTCACTAGTTTTGGATTCAAGACTAGACTCTGATAGAGTTGATTGTCTTTTAGAAATTGAGAATTTTGATGGACAATCATTATTCTTGCTTTTAGGAGGGGAGAGACCTCTAAGATTAGCACTACCACAGTATTCACAAAGATGATTAGACCTGTTTAAAGGTGATCTAGGTTTAATTTTCTTTGTCGGCTTAGTCTATTCCTTAGTAACTCTATTTTTACTCCTACAATGTATAACAATGTGATTGGGGTTACCACATATGTGACAAGTATTCCTAAGAGCATCAAACATTCTAGCATAATTAGTATATTTATTTTTGCCTATTTTTCCATTCATATTTCTTTTACCATTGCTAGTTTGCTGATAACTATACACTAAAATGATCCAACAACTCTGATTGATTTAATCTCTCCACTAAAGCTCAAAGAGGTAAAAAAACTGTATTAAAGTTGATGCACTTTTTTGTCCTTTTCATTGATGTCATATTATAAAACACTTTGTTTACTCACTTTCGATGCATGATTAAAACGTGCACATAACATTAGTAGTTATGAGTAATGTATCTTTAAAGTTTATCCAAAAAGAGAATGAGGAATATTAAAGAACACCTAAAATATAAACTGAGACTGTTAACTTTCAATTGTTGTTGTATATTAGATGTTAAAACTAGATAAATATATCATGTTTGTGTCTTGACCAAGCAGGTTTACATTGAGTTATATCAGTTGTCTGTAAGGATAGGAAATAGGAAATAGGACTCGAGTTTCCCTCCTCAACTCTCTTAGTTTAGAACATGACAAGGAGGCTGCAAGGCTATCCACCTTCAGCGAAGCCCAAATGTAACGACCCAGAAAATTTGTTTATCTACATATAATTTATTTATTCATAATGTTCTTTTTATATATATTAACGTGTATAGTTAATATATAATGTTTTTGAATGTCTAACCATTTTTGATCAATTAAAGGATTATGCTTGTTTGGATGTTGGACTATAAGATCTAGTAATTTATTTTGGTTGAAGAAGTCAAGCGTTTAAATCAATAAATCTCTTGCTGAATAGATGGCATACGTAGGATTGATGACATCATGTGTATGTATGAAAATTTGATTAGTAAGCTGTTTTAATTGTTGGCTTATGTGAATGAAGGACAACAAGTTTAATACATATGCTTAGCTGTTAAGAATCATGATGAGCAGCCGTTTTTACCGTCCAGTTTAACCAATCATTTTATTTCAAAGCTTAATCTCAACCTACTATAAATACTTCATTCGGAGGAACATTTCAGTTTCTTTTCTAAAGATTTCCTTTTTCCAAAATTCTTCTTTAAACCTACCATCTCCATTTAATTTCAAGTTCTTTCTTTTGGATTATCACTTTCAAACAAGCTGTGATCTCTTTCGACAACCCAGGAGGTAAGAATCTTAAGTTCTCTTTTGCCTTTCTTTTTGCTTGGTATCCAAGAAGTTTAGCTGTAGGTGCAAGTCTTTATGAAAGAAAAAGACAGGATTATATTCTTTTATTTCTAGAAGTGTTGCTCATAGCTTTAAGCATGTTGAGAGTTGATTTATGGAGTTGTAGTTGAGATCACCACCCTTGGAGAAGTGAGGAAGACGACCCTGTATCTGAGGCAGCTTCTAAAGTTAGTCCCTGACTGTGTTGATGTTAGTCTCTGATGACGTCAGCATTAGCCCCTGACCGTGTTGATGTTAGTCTCTGATGACGTCAGCATTAGTCCCTGACTGTGTTGATGTTAGTCTCTGATGACGTCAGCATTAGTCCTTGACTGTGTTGATATTAGTATCCGATGGGTTAAGATGACATCATCAATCCCTGATGAGTTAATTAGTCTCCGATGACGTCACCCTTAGTCTCCGATGGGTTAAGATGATGTCTGTGAAGACCCGGATTTGTAAATAAATTTCGTTATGAAATTTAATTATTTTAGCTTATTTTCTTCATGAAAATTATTTTCTTATAAGTTGTGAATATTGAAATTATATATTTCTTTTTATGAAAAAAAATTTATCTGCAATGTGATGTCCAAAAGATTTTTTTTATTATTTTGTAAAGCTCATGAGGTTATGAGTTGTTCTACCCTTAAAAGAGTGTTTCGCGGGTAGCTACAGTACCCATCTTCTTTTTAAAATACTTCACTGCTGGGGGGGGACAGCAGCATTAAATGCTCATCATCCCTATCATTACCCTAGAGTCAGCTATGAAAGATGACCGAAGGACACAGCAGCCATTTCAATCACTCTCTCCTTCTTCAGTCATTTCCTTTCTTTTCATAACCAACAGCTGAGATCAAGTTGATCCTACGGTTCTTGTTGTTCAACCAAGTGATATATATACACATCACGCTGTTGTAACCTTGATTCTACCTTTCTAAAGTTCCATCAAACTTAAATTTAATTTTCGAGACAGCAGTTCTTCTTGAAGGATAAACCGGAGCATTTATTTTTTCTTCCTACAGTAAGGAGGTAAGAGCATCTTATTTAAGTCTTGCTAAATTTCTTGCGTCTCTGCTCTACCTACCACCTTTAATACCATGTTCATTTATTTTCAAAAGTATGACTTAATGCATATTCTAACGATCGGAGTAAATGTCATTTATTTCAAGTTGTCTAGTTGGGTGTAGTGTTGTTGACAACCACCTGATGGACAAACCTTTAACTACCAAACATTCTGTTGACAGTAGTCGCAACCCCATGCTTGAGTATTCCTTAACCTGATTTTCTTTACCCTAAACCGTGTTTAGGATGGCATGCAGAACAAAAGAAATGTTATGTATCACTGAGAGAATGATGAGTTTTGACCTAAGTGTGGATATGGTTGAGGGCACCACACATGGAGGAGTGAGGAAGACGACCCTGTATCTGAGACAGACTTTAACTTAGTCTTTGACGGGTTTGAGTTAATCCCCGACGGGTTGATAATCCCCGATGAGTTAATCCCCGATGGGTTGATAATCCCCGATGAGTTAATCCCCGACGGGTTGATAATCCCCGATGAGTTAATCCCCGATGGGTTGATAATCCCCGATGAGTTAATCCCCGATGGGTTATTAATCCCCGATGGGTTATTAATCCCCGATGGGTTATTAATCCCTGATGAGATATTAATCTCCGATGAATTAAAGCGTAGTAATTCCCTGATGCGCAGTTTGTTTTAAAAACTATAAAATGCTATTTTCTTAAATTATTTTAAGATGTTTGAATTGATTTCTTAACCTTAATAGTTTTTATATCAGATTGAGACGTTAAAAGTTAAGGACATCACATGTGCATTTCTCCCTCATATTTTAACCCAGATAATAAATTCATCTTGTGATATGTATATTCTTACAGAACTTTCCACTCACGAGTAAATTAAATTTGGTCGTAAGCAAAGGACTGAGGCAAGTATATTCACAATCTCATGCTTATTTCAGTTTAACGCATTATCATTTGTTCCGATATGCGTAGAAGGTTGGATTTATACTTTAATTGTTCTGATGCATGAGCATGCTATGCTTTTGATTCTGCTAGCATGATATGAATGATGATGCATGGATATAAATGAGCTTTGAATTTCAGCTATGTTTTCAATCTTATATCTGTGCAATGAGAATGTGAATGATGCCCCTTATGGGGGTTATGCCACATGGTTGGCAAGAGGAAAGGAAAGGTGCTGATGTGTTCTTCACCTGACCAAGAAGAAATGCTATTTGACTACGTAGTCACTCAGAGGGATCATGCGGTCCAGCCTGGCCAGCTGTGTACTGTATGGTTAGCAGATCCGCGGGTGCAGCCCCCGTTGGATATTTGAACGTTATGATCCGGTGTATACCTGACTTTCTTCAATGGAGGATCACAAGTTGTATATCATCAGTGCATCCTCAAGGATATGTGAAGGTTTCCGAGGTCTTGGTATTGCTTCACCAAGCCCCACAAACAGAATTTGAATTTCTCTCCTTTGATTCCAGATGAAATTCATTGAATTATTCATATTTTCCTCAATGTGCATATACTTGCTGGGCGTAAAACGCTCACCCATGTTGAATGTTAATGATTTGCAGGACAGAAAGCTAAAGCTGAACCCTCTGACAAGGGGAAAGCAAAGATGATAAGCTGCTAAGTGTTTATCCTTTTGATAGAACTGATGAAGGAAAGAAAGGAATGAATGAAGGAAAGAAGGAAGACGTTTGAAGAGTTGATGAAATTTATTTTGTTATTAGGAAATGATGTAATAGCTTCCGCTGTAATTACTTAATTCTTGGGTTGTACTAACTCTTAAATGCTGTTTTTATTCAGTATTTATTTAGGAATGGATGAATGGTTATCTATACCTTCTTATGATGATGCCCTAGTCCGGTATGGGATTATGGGGTCGTCACAATGTCATCAGTCCCTGATGAGTTAATTAGTCTCCGATGATGTCACCCTTAGTCTCCGATGGGTTAAGATGACGTCATCAGTCCCTGATGAGTTAATTAGTCTCCGATGATGTCACCCTTAGTCTCTGATAATTTAAGATGACGTCATCAGTCTCTTATGGGTTTAATAGTCTCTAATGATGTCATCCTTAGTCTCCGATGAGCAAAGATGACGTCAGCAGTCTCTGATGAGTTAAATAGTCTCTAACGAGTGAAATTCTTCCCTGATGGGCAACCTCATGCTCTCATAACCATTTTCTAAATGAATAGCCATCTATTAAGTATAGATTTCTCATGATATACCCACAATGCAGAAACTTTATTCAACCGATATAGTGAATTTTAGCTAAGGACCAAGGGAAGTATATATTCATTCCACTTCCTTCTTACAGGTTACGTATGATCATTGATTCGATTTACGTAAATGAATGATGCCTATGCATGATGATGATCTCTTTTATGATTAAGTAACGTACGATCATTGAATCCGATGTGCGTCAAAAAAATGTTGATGTTTGAACTATGTGTTATTGAGTGTTTGCTAGTTGTTTAAAGTTCCTAGCACACCAAATGTTGATAAAGATGATGTTTGGGTGTTGCAAGTCATGGACTTGTATGCACACCCAAGTAACTTCTGTATGGATATATAGTTCCGCCTTTGATGATCACTGTCTTTTAATTGTTGAGCACGCCAATATGTGTTGTTGGCAATCGCTGCTTTTAATTGATTAGCACGTCTGGGCTATTCAAAAATGAGAAAAATGTTTACAAGAAGATATATCCATATGGAAAGTTAAGGGGCTGTTGAATACTTTTGCCTGGTATTCTGGCCAACAATGATAATGAATGATAAACCGAGGCAAGGCATCGGTAATGAGACTTTCCGCAGACCATATGCTTTCTGCGAAGGACTACGTATGTCAAATGATGAAGCAAACAACCAGGCTGACCAGCTGGGATGAAATTTGATTATGTATGATAGTCAAATAATGATCAGTCTGGTCAGGTGATACATTATCTGATGAGTAAAGGGCGAATCTTGATTTATTGAGAGAGGGTCAACCCCTTGATATCACTCGGGAACCCTAAATGATACATGTTGATTGATTTTTCAGGAGGTGTTGGCATTGTTTCGCCCAACCTCAATGAATACTAAAGCTTTTGAATTATCTTTTCTTCTAGCTTATGAATATATATTTGTTGAGCGTAAACACTCATGTGGAATGCTATGAATGTTTTTCAGGTTATGTCGTGAAGGCTGAGTCCCCTAAGAGAGGGAAGGAGAGAATTGCTTAAGTATGTTTAAGTTGTAAGGCCATACGAGCTATCTAAAGTTTTGTTTCCGCTGCAGCTTGTTTATTTTCAAACTTTGAGGTTTTGTAAGATGATGGGGACCTTAATATTTTTAATGATGTATTTGGGAATATATTTTCCACAGGTTTGTTGTTAAGGCTTGGCTGTGTTATTTGTGTTGTTGTGATGTTGTGTTGTAGTTTTTTGGTGCAGCTCGGGGTTCCAGCCTGGGGATCTCGGGGACTGTCACCTAAATCGCTGACAGTATCCGGGGCCCGGCTTGGGGGATTCTCGGGGGCGCCACACCAAAGCAGTAGTGTCTCGACTTGTGTATGTGTGTGTGTGCCTGTTATGAAGCAACAACAGCCACGATGGCCAATCGACGTTGATGGCACTTAGATTTGCTGACAAGGAAGATGATGAGGATGTGTCCTTAGTAAAAATTATCTACTGATGACTGACCTCCGCAGAAAAAAAAATACCCTTGGTAAGAAAATATCCACTAAAGCCAAATACCCACTGAGGAATATTTTATCCTCTGTTGATGGTTCTCAGTAGGATTATTATCTGGTGAACAAGTTATCTACGTATGGTTCTCAGTAGGATTATCCACAGATGAACAAGTTATCTGCTGATGGTTCTCAGTAGGATTATCCGCAGATGAACAAAATTATCCACTAATGACCAAATTTATCATTCGATGACAATATCCACTGATGACCTAATTTATCCTCTGATAACCATATCTGCTAATGACCAATTTTATCTTCCAATGCAGTACAACTTCTAATGGCCAATTTTATCCTCCGATGCAGTATATCTGCTGATGGCAAATTTTATCCTTTTATGCACAATTACTTGTTGATGCATAGTTTATCCTCTGATGTGCAGTTTTATCCCCTGATGCTTATTTCAATTAAATGTAGGTATATATCCATTCTGATATTTATTGTAAGTATGTACTCACTCTACATTCTTTCAGTTAATATATATTATCACTCTTTCAATATACATAATTTATCCACAAATTTATTATGTCAATATAATGCTTCAATTTTTTCAAAGTTAAGTAACGTACGATCCATTGATCTGATGTACGTGAAAAATGTTAGACTAGAATCAAGTATTATTTGGGTGGCTAAACTAAATCCTATACAGATTAAAAAACTTTTTTCTCACTTCATACTTGTAAAGTATATCCATGTGGGTAACTAAAAGCTAGTGACATGCATTCGCTTGACACCCCTGGCCTAGGATTTTATATGAAATGAAAATCGAGATATCCGAAACAAACCCTCGCAGATGAAAGATTTTTTCATTGACTACGTATGTTATTATGATAAAGTTAAAGGGTGGTCAGGCTGACCAGCTGATATACTATTTGATATGCAGTTCCTAAGGGCACGTGCACCAAACGGAAATAAATATAAGGTGCATGTGAATTATTCAGATATTCTTTCAAGTAAAGGGTCAAATCCCTCTTTATCACTCAAGACGCTAAAAACTATATTTTTCAAGTTTCGCAAGAGGTGTCAGCATTGTTTCTGCCAAATCTCACAAATACTTAATCCCTAGAAAGTATTCCTTTTTCAAGACTTACCCATACATGATTATATATTTGCAAGCGTAAAACGCTCATGTTGTTAGTATTAAATATTTTTACATGTTATGGTAAGAAGGTTGAGCCGTCTAATAAAGGTAAGGTAAAAATATAATGATAAAAGTTTCATGATTGCTCTCCTATAGATAGTATTTAAAGGAAGAGTTAAGTGTGAAGTTATGTCAAAAATGTTTAGATTGTAAGGCTCGAACGGGTTCCATTTAGATTTCCGTTGTTAGAACTTATTTTGGACAATGTAGTAGAGACTAAATTTCTCTTATATAATGTTATTTATGCTTGAATGATGTTTTATTACTGTTGTCAGTTATTGACAGTGTCCAAAGTTTTTATGGGATTTTTGGAACCGCCACATCATCTTAATTAAACTGGTGAGTATTGACTCGGTAATAACAAATTAAATGAATGAGAGTACTTGTTAAGTTTTAACGGCTAAATTAATTTTCATTGACTGTACGATATTTGTTGTTACCAACCTTCACAACATTCAATATTCTGAAAAGCATTTGTTGTTACCATGTTAGTTTTAACCAAGCGAAGGAAAAAGGTAGCGATATCTCACAAGCAATTCTCTCCCTTTACTTTACTCCACTTCTATATTCCTAAGTATGGTTCCCCCTAAACAAATTATCCTCATACTATGTCCATCTTTTCTATCATCTTTAATCATATAAATCTTATGATCTTACACCTCTAGCAAATCCGAATCATGATTGATAAAGAAAACCATGTCGAACCCTTTAGTATATGCCATTGGCTCATAAATTTTATCCCAAATAGTCCAACACCATTCGCCCTGAAAGCATCGATTCTCGGATGCTTTGACGTGCTTATTTGTCATATGCTCTTTATATTAACCTCTGATTCGCGTTTAACGCTTTGTGGAGGTTCGTTCGGACAAGCCAAAGCCACCGCGGACTCTGTCACCGAGCTGTCACACGTTAAAGAAAACGATGATGGTGGCGGCGGTGGTGTTTCTGATCATAACACAAATGCAGATTCCGAAAAGAGGGCAGAAGGGACTATACCACCTGAAGTTGTGACCGCATTTCGAGCAAGAGCTCCGAGGAAGACTGTGAGCATTAATGACAATGTCGAAGAAATGGTCACAAGAAAGAAGAGCAAGAGAAAGAAGATGACATCCCTAGAGAAAGAGAGAGAGAGAGAGAGGAGGAACAGAAACCATTGAAGTCAATTCTCAAGGTTGGTTCTCACAACAATGTTAAAGTGTGGACTTGAATGTCAAGACTAGTAAAATATTATCATAATATCAACAAGAACAACAAAAAAAAAACAAGAAGCTTGATATATTCTTTTATATTGTTACTCCCTTAATCATTTTATGTTTGTATGTGATCACTTAACTAACTTCATGCCCATAGATTAAAAATTAAAATTAATTAATTCAGAATTACATTTCTATCATTCTTTTGGTTTATGTGTAAAATTTAAAACTCAATAATGATACAAATTGATTCATGTTGGTATATATCATGACTAATATTGTAACCTACATGAAAATTCAACAAAATAAACCTTTTGTTTCCTTAAAATTTAACAAACATTACGACATAATTTAAGTTTTACAATTTCACAATTCTAGTACAAATATTCGGCTGGTATATGGGCCAGAGTATCACTACCTGAATGTTAATTATAAATGTTAATCTTTTAATTCTGTTGGAAGATTTTATGGGTCATGTAAGAATATTAGTCCGTTCAATTTATTTCTTGAAAAGCTGTAAGCGTCGATAAAATGAAGAGAAAATTTTTTTTCCTTAAAAAGTATGTCGCGGCCATCGAGAATATATGTTAACAAGAAAAAAGAAAAATGAGCTACAATTTATGTTAGTGATCTTACCCATTTATGTTATGCATGAGTTTTCAAAATATCCGTGAAAAATCTAATCGTACAGATAAAAAGAACATGTCAAAATAATACATGTAATTTTTTAATTTTTCAAACTCATTTACATAATTTTTATAATGCCGTTAAAATCATTATTTCTCAACCTTTGAAAATTATATATTCCTCTAATTTTTTATGTTCTTTCAATCAGTATGATTGAATTTTTAATTAAATTATAAATTGTTAGAAATAAAACTAGTAAATGTGATATAAAGATGAGTTGTAAGAGATGCCTAGAGGGGATTGAACCTTAACGAACTACGAGCACAAAACTAATTATGATTTTATGAGACAAATGTACAAGTTCGTATTAAAGTATTTAACTTTACTTCTGTTTTTTTTTCTTTTTGCACCAAAAGAGAAAGATATTAATTAGTTAAGGGAATTAAGAGGTAAAATATGATCCCACAAAGATCACTTATCCCCATAGCAGTGTTTCATAATTTTAAAAACAGATAATTATTGGTCGGTTTATAAAATAAATTGAAATTTTATAACGATGAGTGTATTTCCTGCAAGTGTATTTGTACAAATATAATAACTTATAAATAATAATTTATAAATAGTAACTTATAAATAATAATTTATAAAATACATTGAGAATATATTCAAAATTAATAACTTATATATAGTACCTTACGAAAAATAAATACACTTTTAAAAAAATAATTAAAAAACGCGTGTACTATTCTGAAATTTTAAACTCTTTTTTATATAAACCCAAGATTTGCCCATGTTAAAAAAGTAATCCCAATAGTTTTTTCTTTCTTTCTTCCTTTCTTCTGAATCACAGGCATAATCAAACCACCAAGTTTGACTCAAAAAGCTCATTACAATTTGCCAAACCATAAGGACCGTTGTTATCAAAGATTCTTTTTGTTCAAAAGGCAATACAATTTGATGTATTCATAGCAATACACAAATTCCATCAAAAGTAAAAAACACATGCCAGGGAATATCACCAACATCTTCTTTTTATTCTTTTGGTGAACTATCACCAATATTTGGATGCTTAGAAGAATTCAAATTGGACTTTAACCCAGTACTTGTAGAGTCAAAAATTTTGAGGATCACATTCACATATGTTCACAAATTTAGAGGATGACATATTCACATATATTCGCAAATTTGAGGATCAAATATTCACAATATTTATATATTCCAGTTTTATAATTTTAGTTAATTTTCAAATTTTTTGATAAATAAATATTTAAATATTAGTCTTAGATATCTTAAAATTAGCGTCTAAAAAGAGAGTGTTGCATAAAAGACAGAATAAAAATTCTAGTGCCAAACTAAATAAGAGAAATAAATGAATTGGAGTTGGAACTGTTTTAGTGAAGGATCTGCGAAGACATATCAATGAGTGGCAATGAAAGAGTTTGTATAGAATAGATATTGAAACCTTTAATTTGAAATACGATAAAAAAAACATAAAACACATTACTATACATATATATATAAAAATTAATTTTTTATTCATAAGTTGTTTAGCTCTATAATAACTGTTAGTAGTGATATTGTGTCATCCTCTAATTTTTAATTAAAAGAAAAGGTGAAAGAGGGAAAGAGAATCGGACTACATTGTGTAATGGGAAAAAAAATAATCATACAAATCACAAACAACCGACGACTTTGGTATCCATTTTTTTGAGATATTGTATTTGAATAGATAACTGTCATTTTATTTTATTTTCCTTCCACTATTATCTAAAATTCAATTTAATTGTTTACTCTCTTATACACCTTCCACCGTCATTATTTGCACTCACGTTTGCATGTGCCACATACATTATATTATTATATTATTCTAAATCCTACTCTTCCAA
Source organism: Centella asiatica (assembly GCA_014636745.2). Classification (NCBI taxonomy): domain Eukaryota; kingdom Viridiplantae; phylum Streptophyta; class Magnoliopsida; order Apiales; family Apiaceae; genus Centella; species Centella asiatica. The sequence goes on along the minus strand of CM025786.1, from coordinate 52,309,478 downwards.
ATCCATTTAACTGCTTTCTAGTTGTTCTCTAGCCTTTTCTTGTGCACAAAAAATCCATTTTATTAAGACTATCCGCAAAGCTAACCGGTGACCCCCGGGTCATGTATGTTAAATCAGTTTTCACCATCACCCTCATCCACATCCTTATAACCATAATTCACAACGCAATTCCCATTTTTCCTCACTATAGATATGTTCATTTCTTTTTGCATTTTTAGGTATTAGTTAATAACTTTGATGCAATTGTTAGCCGCTAAAATATGTCACGCAAATCATTGGCAACCAATTCCGATTGGGTTCAAATTTGACGGGTAACACTTAAAACCCCCAACGATGCACGGTTAACCCCTAGAATATGTCCCTTTTGTTTTAGTCATCCAAGGTCGTTTATTATATATTTTTGTTCTTTTATAAGTAATAGTGAATCCGCAGACTTTTGTAAATATTAATATAATATTAAAGTATTAATTAAATAAATTTTAGTTAGGAGTATCTATTTGCATTTGTGTACAAATATTCTTCTATGAATGTTGAAAGTTCCAAGTTTTAGTTTAAGATATCATTACCATCATTATGGTTAGTATAGTAAGAGAACTAGCATGGTTTGTTGTGTTATTATTACAAAAGAAAGGGGGTTGATCAGCAAAATTTGCCATTTTGGCACTTAAGGATGAGTGAGTAATTTAACTACTACTACGTCAGTATTAGATATTACTATTATACGACACTTTTGAGAAATACACACATACGTGTAGGTGGGTTGATCAAGTAATTATTTATTATAGTTAGTGAGTTAGGGATTTAGTTAATTCCACGTCTTATGCTAATTAGAGGTGTGAAATACCCATGCCAGATATACTTGTTCACAAGTTCTCCTATATAAAGAAGACCATTGTCTTATCACCCTTCCTTTCCTAAACAATTACAAACTCAAAATAATATTCACACAGTGAAATCCTGCAGATTTAAAAGTTTGTAAGGTAATTATAAAGTCTTGACTAGTTATTTAATTTAATGACAAACATGAAAGATAAAGTCTGTGTTTGTATAATCATTTAACTTGAGTGGGAATCATGTTAACTACTTGGGTTACTTAAAACATATTTTCTTCACTGCAATCTTCCCCTAGAAACTACATGGACAACCTCTATTTTCTTTCAAAATACTCAAGAGCTTTTCTACTCTGTGTGTTCAACATGAATATATTGTACTCTGTTGTGCTTTACTCTTTACAGCTTCTATCAACTAGAATGGTGAACGTTCAACCATAAAATTAAGAAAGGAATTCAACTTCTAACCAATTCTAACCACTGCTATAAACCAAATCCTTCTTTCCTTTTGAAACTCTATCATGTTGGAGAGCTTCACCTTTTCTTTAATCAATTTTCTTCTAAGATTTGGAAGACAAGTTTTAGCAATCCTAATTCCACTTTGTTTTGAATATGAATTGACTCCTTGCTTACAAACTTTGAAAATTATCTGCTGATGAACAAATTAACTAGTGATGACCATTTACCATCTAAAGCCAATTATCTGGTGATGAACAAATTCACTGTCGATGACTAAGTTATCCTTTGATGCACAGTAACTACTGATGCACATTTTATCCTCTAATGTGCAATTTATCCTCTGAGGCACAATAACTACTAATGTATATTTTATCCTCTGATGTGCAATTTTTTCTCTAACACATAGTAACTACTGATGCACAAATTATCCCCTAATGCACGTTTTATCATTTGATGCATAGTAACTACTGATGAACATTTTATCCTCTAATGTGCAATTTATCCTTTGATACATAGTAACCACTGATGCATATTTTATCCTTTGATGTATAATTTATCCTCTGATGCACAGTAACTACTGATGCATATTTTATCCTCTGATGTGTAATTTATCCTCTAATGTGCAATAACAATTGATGCACATATTATCCCTTGATGCACATTGTATTTTCTAATGCACAATAACTACTGGTGCACATATTTTTCTCTGATGAACAATTTATCCTCTGATGCACAGTAACTGTTGATGCATATTTTATCCTCTGATGTGCAATTTATCCTCTGATGCACAGTAATTGCTAATGTACATTTTATCCTCGAATGCACAGTAACTACTGATGCATATTTTATCCTCTGATGTGTGATTTATCGTTTGAAGCACAATATCTACTGAACCTAACTATTATCCACTGATGAACAAATAACTCATCAGATGATAATACTTGAAGAAAAAACAGTCTTAGAAACTATTCTACTGATGTTATGAAACACACGAGTAGCTACTGTACAATAACAAATCTAATAATTTCAAGTATATGCATCACCATCAGATGCTATATTCCTAACAATGCATTCAAGAGTAACAGTAATGAAGTAAAAGTTTCATTTAACTCAAATGAGTAATTCTGTAGTGATCGTTGGCATTTACATCCACTACACACCAGTTGATAAACAATGAACATCTTGTTATTCTAAGTTGAACAGCCTAAGTTCAGACATTTGTCAATTTAAGAATGCATAACAACTGCATAACAACTGAAATGAGACACACTTAATAAATTCTATAATACAGAATTTGATAGACATTAAATAAAGAGTCATACTCCTTTAGAGATAGCTATAGTTTTAACTTTTGATCATTTATGGTCAAAAACAGATCTCACAAGAACACTTGAGTCCAATATAGACTACCACATGGATCAAGGCAAGTAATATATTGATTATTCTTTCAACGTATAGCACATTTGTTTTTGAAAGCATTTATGCAATATGATGCTTATTGCAAATAAACGTATGATCAATTGATTTGATCTATGTAATGAGATGTTATGATATGCAAGTGCTCATACTTTACTTATACGTATACATAATTGTTTCGTATACATACTGATAGAGTACTTAAAAAATGTTTACTCAACTTGAGCTAAGATTTCATTACTAAATGCTTATCTACTTGTATTAAATTTACAAACATCCTATCTGTTTCATGTTATATCAAATTAATTGATTTAATTCAACTCTTCTAAATGCTATACCTTTGCATTTTTGTGATATTATGCATGTTTCTACCTAAAGACCCTCAATTAGTTGTCAGAGATTAATCCACTATAAAAGCTGATGAGAGAACACCCCATAGTTGACAATAGTATATTCTATTCTGTTGGGCCCTATAGATGAAATTATATCTACTTTAAGTGTCATACGTATAACACCACATACCATTTTGAAATGGCTTTGCCTACTATCATCAAATAGTAAGAAGTACTCTCAATAAGTCCTAGTACTACACAGAGCTAAGATGATCTAATAAGTCATGGACTGAAAAACATCAAATGATTATGTGGAATTTCATTCAGAGACACTAATTGTCAACTCCTTCTCAATGGAAAATATGGATTCGCCCCATCTATGTCGGGAATCTACTTATTTCAACTCTTTAGTTTATTTATATCTTTAATGTTACCTTGAAATGCTTTACCTAAACTAATTGCAAAACTTTATTCTTCTCACTTGCCTTATAGTATATTACTTGCTGAGTATTTATTGCTCATACTTGTTTTGATTCTCTTTCTGTTAAATGCGAGAAAAGTGAAAGTTCCAAGGGTAAGGAAAAAAATCTACAAGTAGGACTAGCTGTTAAGGGTTTATATGCATGAATCTAGTGTTGGTATTGTAGTAGAGAACCTATTACGTTATCCATTGTTAGACCCTTTTGACACAATAATTGTAATAACAACTGGTTATACTCTATTCCAGCTTATGTTATGTATGTAAGCTTTTTTATTTTTTTCCCATTGATGGCTCGGTGTTCTGTTGAAAACCCAAGTCACCTCAGTTGGTAACAAACTAACAACTCTAATAAACTATTGGAAACTGAGGCTGTCACAACTTGGTATCAGAGCTAAACACCAGAAAGAGTATATATGAGCCAAACCAGAAATTTTGGGTTATATTAGAGATATGGACAAGCCTGTCCCAAAATTTGGGAATAAAAATAGTAAGACTTAAGCCTTAGGGATATTATAAGTATACGCAATATTAAGAAATTAATTGACAAGTGTATTGCATTTTATATATATGTTATTTTATGTAGTAGTAGCTAAATTTTAGTCTTGAAAAATTCGTCTAGTAATTTAGTGTCCTTTTGGTTATGTTATATGTTATGATCTGTAATTTAGTTTCCCTTTTAACTTAGAAAGGCTGAATGAGTTTCCTATGGCTTTGTAGATGTCTAACATACACCAACCTAATGATACCATAAACACCTTATGATGTATTTGATCTGGTAGGATCAAACACAGGTTGCAAAAAATAACTTTAGGAAGATTTCATAAAGAAATTAATCACCGGAAACCAACACTAAAGGATCGATTGTATTAGTTTGCTTAAAGAATTTAATCACCCACAAACTAAACAAATCAGGTTGTGAAAGTCTAAAGGAATTAACCACCAACTTTCAGGATAAACGTAAGTAAAAACTCACACAATTTTTGTAATCAAAAGTCTGCCTTCAACGTACAACATAAGCAGCTATTTATAAGTTGTTCTAAAACCCTAATTCTACTTTGGAAAGAATTCTACAATGGAAAGAAAATCTAATCCAGCTATGGAAAGAACTGTACAACGGAAAGAAATCTAATTTGAAAAAGAATCTAATTAAACAAGGAAAGAATATAAACAAACTTGTTACAATTAGAAAACTAATAAAAATAATTTAACTAACTGCAACCGAGGAAATAGTCCCTGACGGGTTAAATGGAATAGTCTCCGACAGACTTAATTTGCACTTAGTTTCCGACAATACAAATTATCCCTTGACAAGCTTAGTCTCCGACAGCATAATTTATACCCTGACTAGCTTAGTCTCCGAAAGTAAAAATTATCCCTTGACGAAACCTTAGTCCTCGATGACCATTTTATCCCCTGACGCACGTAATCTCTAACGACCAGTTATTCCCTGACGCACGCAGGAACATCCCCTGATGTGAGGCTCGACATGTGTAGGAATATCCCCTAATGTCTGTTTCTCGGCTACAACAACTTTACTTCAACAAACTTACGTTACTAAAAATACAAAACTAGAACCTAACTAAAACCTAATTGCAGGCCAATGAACCCAATGGATCACCTTAGCAGTTGTTGAACTAGATAGGTCGACTTTGGATGTTGTCGTGCACACGGACATGTACCTGTTAAAACTAAAATCCGTGACCCTACTACTATTGATCCTATGTATGAGGCTGAGGATAACCTAGATGAGGATGTTAGTGATGATGACATGAGTGGACGAGGAGCCGATGATTCCCCTTTAGAGCATAAGAGTTTTGGGGAGGTGACCCCAACTCCGGTTGTACCAGCTATCTCTCAACCCACTATTCCACTTGATGTTCCTTCCACCTCGCGTCCAAGGTCTAGACACGCTACAAGGAAATCTATCCCCACAACCTTCCATACTTTCAGTTTCATTGTGCCTTCTCTTAAGCCAATTTATGTGCCCCCAATTACACCAATTCCACCTCCAGCACTAGCACATGTGGCACCAGCTCCAGTTGCAGATGCACTGAGTAAGGAGCAGAGGCTCCAAAATCAGCTTCAATGCTATGAGGCTGACTTACATGATAGGGAGGTGGCGACTTTTTGATATACGAGAGAGGCTTGTAGTTGTAGGCGGATGTCGGAGCGTTGGCATTTCGCTAAATGTTGTGTCATAGCTCATTATATGATAGCAATGCATGCTGTCAATTAGCAAATGTCTTTGATGAGAGGAGTTACACTAGTTTCTGAGGCATCAATGGAGGCCTTGATAGCCTATTCGAACTACCAGTTGAGGTTAGCCCCTGCCTTTGAAGATATTGTTGTGACTTGTGTCTATTCTGGATTCAGTGAAGAAGACCTTATCTGAAGATCATGAATTAATTCTATGTTGTCTATAGGGGATGTTCTGGTCATGTATATATGTAATCAGTATGTGAATTTATTATGATGATGACTTTTGGAGATGTATAGGAGATTGTTTGATCGAGGTACATTTTTTTGTTAGACTGAATGATAAAATAGATTTGACTTATAGATAGCATGTTCTTTTTTGTTACTATCATACCCTGTGGTTGTAGTAGGCCTGTGAGCTAAGCCAAGAGAAGGGACTTAACGAGTCTCTGATTTTGTATCATATTTCATACATGACAACTCATAACTAGTTTGATTTACTATCTTGCACATCATGTGATGTTATATATTTTCTTTAAGTTTATCAAACAAACTTTTTCCCACATGTAGGTTGGTTATTAACAATTCAAAATGAGGCCTTTAAAAAGAAGAAGCTAATAAAAATCACAAGAAGGCCATAAAGTTTAAAAGGTTCCACTTATTAACGAAAGAGAAAGCGAAATATATGAGTTATTATAATTTTGAATCATGTTAACTAGAGTTGTGATTTTCAATTAGATGTAAAATACTAACCACAATTAAATTAAAATGAATATTACAATGACATATATTTTGTTTAACAGACGCATGGAGGAGGATAATCGTAAAGGTCATGGAAGGCCCTGCCAATAAGAAAATCAAACTAGAGGTATGCAAGACTTTGTGAATGTGATGAGAGAAGCATTTGGGAATGCACAACCAAATCCCCTACCTAATAAGCCAACACACAAGGTTACTTTCAAGGAGTTCAAGAATCTGAATGTTAGGTTTTAGAACATTTGATGATGATTGTCTTTAGATTACTTAGAATACAAATGTATAGAAAGTGTTAATTAGTAACACTGAAGTTTTGTAGCTAGCAGTTATCTCTTTGTTTGTAATTTATTCATTATTTGTAAAGAGATAAAATTATTTCATATTTGTAAGTAACTGCTGGAATGGTGTATCAAAGCTTCAGAAAGTCAAGATGTGTATTTGATCCGTTAGAGTTTGCAAAAAGGCTTATCGGAGACTAGGAAAACTGGTCAGAGACTAAAGATTTTTTATCTATCGGAGACTAGTTTTGCCTGTCGGAGACTAAAGCTTACGTCATCAGAGACTAAGTCTAAAGGAGTCGGAGAATGAAGCTTACGTCATCAGAGACTAAGGTTAAAAGCATCAGAGACTAAGCTGACGTCATCAGAGACTAAGCCTTAACGCGTCAGAGACTAAATAATTCTATCGGAGACTATACAAGCTGACGTCACAGAGACTAAATGCTCCAGAGACTAAAGATGAAGCATCAGGGACTAATCGTGATTTAGTTTCTGAAAGATACAGAGTTCGAATTAAAAAAAAAGAATGTCTTCCACGTAAAGCAAGATACTATTGAAGACGTAGCTGGTAAGGAAACTGACTAGAAATCTCTTCCTAATCAAAAAAAGAAAGAAAGATTGTATTTGATTCGAATAAGGAAGCTAAATCAATTTTGATTTAGAATAGGAACTGAGTTAATTGTAATTCAGTTGTTAGAGAAGCTGTAATGAGGTTTACAGAGAATTGTAACTTTGAAGCTGTATAGGTTTTTCATAGTTTTGTATCTTTTCCTATACAGAATAGAAAAGAAGCCGACGATTACATTATTGTAATTGTTAGGATTTTTATTCAATTGTAAATCAATAAAGCAATTGTTTATAAATTGATTCGTGTTCTTGTTCTTTATATTCCGCAAGAAAAGTTAATTTCTTAAAGAACAAGTAATTCGAAAAGTGTTCAAAGAACTTGTATTCAACCCCCCCCCCCCCCCCCCCCTTCTACAAGTTCTCGGCATCTCACTGTGAAAACACTGAAACCACCTATCGTTATAAGAAAGGAAGGTCCAATTGTAGCCATAAATGGATCAAAGAAGTCGAGAAAGCCTTTAGGATTTGAGAAGTCACAAACCCCCAGAAGACTACCTTCTAGTGGGAAATGTAGAGTGTTTAGAGTTGGCCCAGCGTGTTGTTGTGCACAACAATGACCAGGAAATTTCTTGGGAGAGGTTCACGGAAATATTCCTTGTGAAGTACCTCCCTTTGAGTTTGTTTAATGAAATGAAGATTAACCTTCTTAATATAAAACAAGGAAGTAAGACTGTGATTATGTATGAGTCAAAATTTATTGAATAGTCTCGCTTTGCTCCACACCAATTAGACACCGAATGGAGGAGGGCAAGACGTTTTGAGCAAGGACTGAATCCTTGGCTCTAAAGTAAAGTGGCAATCTTGGCACTGGATATTAAAACCCTCACAAAATATAATTGTGGTAAGGGAAAGAAGAATGACACGACCCAAAAAGGGAATAGGCTTTAAGGAGGCCCACAGATTAAACAAGAACATAGGATAAGAAATACTACTAGCCCCAATTTTAATAAAAACAAACGTAAATGGAATGGAAACCCATCTGAAGGAAGTGGAGTGATGAAGGGGAGTGTTTGCCCCTAGTGTAGTAGGAATCATGGTAAGGAACTATGTTTGTAGGAACAAGTAGTGTGTTACCAGTGCAAACAGCCACGACATTTGTCCCACAACCACTCCAATGCACCTAAATAGGCCAGAACAGGCCTCAAAATCATAATCAAGGAAGGCTTGCCAACACTACATGCTACACATGTGGCACGACAGGCCATTTTCCCCCAAACTACCTACAAAAAACTAAGAAGCCCACTGAAGGAGAGAAGTGGCCACTGACAGATGGTAATGCAATTCTTATATGCCTTATGGCACACACCTATAACATGACTATCAATGATACACTTCAGTCCGTCGATGTAGTGACATGTGTGCTTCTAGTGAATTCTATACCAATAGACGTGTTATTTGATTCAGGAGCAACTAGATCTTTTATTTCTACAAGCTTAGTCAAAAAAATAAAGCTAGAACTGCAACAGTTGTTGTTAGAGATAAATAATGATGATGATGTTTAGAGAATAAATTGTGCATCTGTACATGCTCAAGGTGTTTTATAAACCTAAGTATATGCACATATTTTGCATCCACTAATGATCATCTTAGTCATCAGGGGATGAAGTTTTTCACAGTAGACAAGTCAACAATTGAAATTCCTAAAGGACTTGATAGTGAAGAGGAATGTCTGTTGTTACTCAAAAATACTTTAGTATTCCGCACATCAGACATTCCAAAAAAATCAACAAAGCTTTAGTGATTAAGACCATTACGGGAATCTGTCAGGGAAACCCATCAGGGGATGACATAGGCAGGCCAACCCATCAGGGAAACGCATCAGGGTATGGCAATGGCAAGCCAAACTCATCAGGGGGAACGCATTAGGGCATGATAGTGACATGCCAACCTGTCAGGGGAAATCCTCAAGGTATGATAGTGTCAAGCTAACCCGTTAGGGAAACCTGTCAGGGGGAATGCTCAGCACTGCATCAGTGGAAGCCATAGGTGTATGCTTTGAGTCCTAACGTCAGGGGATCAAGAAGCACTTGGATAACTCAAGTGAAGTTGAAGAACTGATCTAGTCTCAGACATGACTTGTCATCAAGGGATCCAAAAGCACTGATCAAGTTCACATCAGGACTTGTCGTCAGTGGATAGTTATGACTGCATACACTCGTCATCAGGTCTTACACACAAATCAATGAAGCTTGTTAAAGAAGCAAGAGATATAAACTGGAAAGATATCTCTTGAAGTTTGGTGGTCCAATGACAACTCTCGATCATTAAATGCACGCAGATCAGGGGATGAAAAAGAAGCAAAAAAAGTAGCAGCAGTCTGACACGTAGTTCCTAAAGGACATCGATGTGACATATATGCGGCTAAATTGAAAAGTGCAGCACGTCCAAGCACGTGGGTTCAACTACTGATCTTCTATATATGCAAAAGTGTTCTCATTACATATAATCAATCCAACGGATCAACCAACATATTGAAGCACACAAACACTAGAGAGAAACTTTGTAATATATCTTGAGAGAAATATTCAAAGAAAAAGTGAAGCTACTGAGTATGAGATTGTAGCTGTAATTTATTACAGAAGTTGTAGCTGTTTAATCACATTTGTGGTTAAACAAATTTCTAGAAAAACATCAAGTTTTAATACAACTATTTTAACTTGAATGTTTGTGTGCTCCTTTTAAAAAGTCATTATTGTTAGGAATTATAGCATTTGATGATGATGTATAACACTTAGAATTGTTAAATTTTGTAAATGTACAAATACCTGCAGTAATGCACTTTGAGAATCTACTATCAAGAAACTGCAGGAAAGCATCAGAGACTACAATGAATGCACTTGGAGAGTTCAACAAATGTCAAAGTTGATCAAGCAAAATTAGTCTATCGGAGACTAAGTTTTTGTCTATCGGAGACTAAGTTTTTGCCTATCGGAGACTAAGCTTTTGTCTATCGGAGACTAAGAGTCTGTCAGAGACTAAATTTTTTGGCTGTCGGAGACTAAGATTTTGGCTGTCGGAGACTAAGTATGTTGGCTGTCGGAGACTAAGTTTTTTGGCTGTCGGAGACTAAGATTTTGGTTGTCGGAGACTAAGTTTTTTGGCTGGTGGAGACTAAGTTTTTTGGCTGTCGGAGACTAAGTTTTTTGTCTATCAGAGACTAAGTTTTTTGGCTATCGGGGACTAAGTTTTTTGGCTGTCGGAGACTAAGTTTTTGAACTGTCAGAGACTAATTTTTTGAACTATCAGAGACTATGTTTTTGAACTGTCAGAGACTAAGTTTTTGGTCTATCAGAGACTAACTGTTTGTTCATCAGAGACTAATGTTGAAGCAACCAGAGACTATCCATCAGAGAATAAATTTCCACTGACATAAGGGATGACATATGACTAAAGGCGGTGGAAATAAAGATAAGGATGGTTGTCCAATAAGGAGAGATTGGCTACCAAGGAAGCTTCAAGGAAATAAGTTATACACACACACACACATCAAGTTGCAAGTATGAAACCTGCAAAGCCACAAGCATGAAACCTGCAAAACAACAAGTTGAAATACTGCAGAAGACAACTTATAACAACTTGAAGCAAGAAGATTCATTGAAGTTGGACTAATTATGTCTAGAGAAGCCCACAAAGATAAGATATATTCTGCTGATATCTTATCTTGGGAACTCCAAGAAGAAAAATGGAAGCTGGTACAGTGAATATACACCAGAAAAGTCACATAAACAGGTTGGCATCAAAGGAAGGCTAAATAATGAAGAAAGTAGTGTGACAGAGCTGCAAGTACCAATAAACTACAGAGATATTTTTTGGTAAACAGCTCAGAATAGAAGCTTGGAGTACATGGAAGCTGTGTCTATAAATAGACATAGAGCAGCTGAGGTAAAGGTATCTGAAATAGTGAATATCTGAGAACTGAAAACCAACAAGAAGAATATATTTCATCTCAGATCACATATCTCTCAGAACTACACTTCCATACACATAGAGAGTTAGCAGCTGTAATTAGTTTTACAGAAAAAGAAGCAAGTTATAACAACTTGAGAAGTTATTTTTTTTTTAACAAAAGAAATTGTAAAGAATTCAATTTAATTGACAATATCATTCTTTATTGTTGATTACAATTTATATCTTGCAATTTCACTTTACTATTTCTATTGTTGTATCATTTCAATAAAGATTTGTAACTATTCTTGGAAATTAAATTATTCATAACAGTTTAGTTTTGAAGAAAAGTTTGTAATTGTATTCAACCCCCCCTTCTACAATTACTCACACGAGACAAACAATTATAGTTTTTTCTGATATTGCAGCTATTTCCATCAGTGCTTAATAAGTTTTAAAGAACAAAAAATTTTGGGTGTTTGTATTCCCCTCACCCCCCTACAAAGACCTGAGCTTATTTTGTTCTAATAATTGGTATCAGAGCCAACTAGCAAATTACACTTGCTAGACGATCGTTTAAAATGGCTAACAAAGTTGGAAATAGCAATGTCCCCATGTTGGAAAGGGGAAAGTACTTTTTCTGGAAACAAAGAATGATAGTTCATCTTAGAGCAGTCGATGATGAATACTTACAAATTCTAGAAGAAGGCCCTCACGTTCCTAAGAAGCTCATTCCTCAAGAGGTTGTCAATGGAGTCAGTGTTCTAGAAAGATTAGTCCCAAAGACCACTGAAGAAATGACTCTAGAGGAAAGAGAGAAGGTAAAGAACGATCTAAAAGTCTCAGGCATCCTTTATAATGGCTTAGACGATGATATGCTAAACAGTATCATAAATCTTACAACGTCTAAGTCAATATGGGATACCATCCAGATCCTATGTGATGGAACTGAAGAAGTGATGAAAAATAAACTATAGCTATTAACACAACAGTATGAGTGGTTCACAATGAAAAATGGTGAAACATTCACTGAAATGTTTGATAGATTTAACAGGTTTATAAATGACCTGAGGATATATGGGAAGGCTTCTACTAATAACGATGTGAACAGAAAATTCATGAGAGCGCTTCCTATATCATGGGATCCTAAAACGACGGCCATCAGGGAATCCAAGTATATGAATCTTCTAGACTTGGATAGGCTCTATGATACCCTAAAGACATATTATCTAGAGGTTAAACAAAGATCTGAAATGTCAGGGGATACCAGAAAGCTTAAATCTATAACCTTGATGGCTGCCAAGAAGGATAAAGAAGAAGCAAGACCAAGTGTCTTGATGAAGCAGCAGTCAAGGGATGCTGAAAAAGAAGGGGACAATGAAGCTAACTTAAAGGAGGATGAGTACACTCTTGAACAGTTAGAAGAACTGGATGAAACCATGGCTTTTCTTGCAAAGAGGTTTTCCACGCTGAAATTTCAAAAACCATCTGGATCAAAAGGATTTTCAGCAAGAAAACCCAGTAGCACTAAAAACTTCATTGACAAATCAAGAATAAAGTGCTACAAATGCAAGAATAAAGATGGACTATTTTACAAATGAGTGCAGCAAGGCCACAAAGGAGGGTGAATCCAGGGGAAAGGAAGCTGATGTGGATCACAAGAAGAAATACTTTGACCTTCTAAATGCCACCAAGAAGGGAAAAACTTACATTGCAGAGGGAAATGACTGGGCTGACTCAGATGAAGAAGATAATGAAGAATATGTCAACCTAGCCCTGATGGCTTCATCCACTAACAGCAGCAGCTCACAAGTAAGTCTTGAAATTTCCTCTAACATGTCTAAAAATGATTGTGTTAAATTTGTTAAGGAAATGGCTTGTGAGATAAAAGATCTTTATGACACCCTAAGGAGTGTTGTAGCTGAGACTAAGAGAGTGCAGAAAATAAATGAACATTTGACTGCTAGAAATACTCTTTTAAAATCAGAACTCTCTAGACTTTAAAGTCTTGAAAAAGAACTCTCAAGGACTAAAAATCTCCTTGACTGTGCTGTTAAAAGAGAGGAATGGACCTCCAATTTTTTGAGTCAAGAAAGGGAAGTCATAAAGAAATGGAATAAGTCTAGCAAAAAACTGGATGATCAATTAAACTGTCAGAAATCTGATCCCAAGTCTGGTTTAGGCTATGCAGAGACTCTAGTGAAGCAACCTCCTATTGAGGTTGAAAATGCAACTAGCTTTGGAAAAATGCCAATACAACCTATCAAATTTATAAAGGCTGTAACAAAGGCAGAAAAAGGGAATATTTTCCCAATGAGTGAAGCTTCCACAAGTGGTGGGAGAGGCAAGAAACCTATTATTTCCAAAATACTCAAACCCTTAGTCAAGAAAGAACTAGACTGTGCATCAGTGGATACACAATCATCAGGGGATTAAAGTGCAGCAAGCCATCATAGCCCTTCAAGGGATAAAGGTTTGTCAAGGGATAGTAAAAAGAAAGGAATGGAAAGTTAGGTGTAAACAAAGCTAGTAATTACTTCTCTATTCATGAAGTCCTTAGGAAAGTGTGCTGGAATTGTGGTAGCAATAATCATTTATCTTTTCAGTGTAAAGAAAAACCACAGATTCTTTCTAGCACAATATTATATGTTGATGATTTACCAACTGCTCAAGCATGCACCCCTAAGGGTAAAAACAAGAAAATTGTTGTTAAATCAAAAGTGTATAATGTAACTCCTAAAAAGGAGAAAGTCTTTAATTTGCCAAAACCAAAAGTTACACATAATAAAAAAATTGTTTTACCATTAACTGTGACTAAACCTAGAGGACCCAAAGCCACTTGGGTACCAAAAACAAATTAAATGTTCTTTGTGTGTAGGGAAAATTGAAAAGCAGTCAACTTTGGTTTCTAAATATTGGTTGCTCAAGACACATAACAGGAAATAAAGCCCTGTTCACAGAGTTCCAAGAAAAGATTGGTCTAGTGATCTCTTTTGGTGAAAACAACAAATGATTAACTCTTGGTTATGGCAAAGCAACAAATGGGGATGTCTCATTTGAAAATGTAGCACTAGTTGATGGGCTTAAGCACAACTTATTAAGCATAAGTCAACTATGTGACAAAGGACACATCATTTCTTTCAAAGGGGATCATTGCTTGATTTCAAATGAAGATGATGGGAAGCTGGTCTTATCAGGGATAAGGAAAGGAGATCTCTACATTGCTGATTTCAACTCAGTAAGTGGAGAATCATGCTTCTACAGCAAGACAACCCCTGATGAAAGCAGACTGTGGCATAAGAAGCTCTCTCACATGAACTTCAAAGCTGTCAATGATTTGGTGAAGAGAGAGTTGGTAACTAGACTACCTCAAGTGGAATTCATTCAAGAAGGTTTATGTTCAGCTTGTCAACAAGGGAAACAAAGGAAATCATCCTTTGTCAGCAAGGAAGCCACAATGATCAAATATTCAATTCAATTGCTTCATATGGATCTCTTTGGCCCTGTCAACATAATGTCAGTATCAAAGAAAAGATTTGCAATGGTTATTGTTGATGACTACACCAGATACACTTGGGTTAAGTTTCAAAATGCTAAATCAAAAGTACTTCAACAAATCATTGACCATATAAAGAAAGTGGAAACTGAGTCTGGGTCAGTGGTTAGAATATTGAGGACAGATAATGGAACTGAATTCAAGAATGCAACTATTGATGGATTCTGTGTGGAGAAAGGCATCAATCATACATTTTCTGCTCCAAGGACTCCTCAACAAAATGGTGTAGTGGAAAAGAAAAATAGAACCCTGATAGAAGCTGCTAGAAAAATGCTAGTAGAGGCAAGAATTCCTACTTATTTTTGGGCTGAGGCAATTTCCACTTCTTGCTTCACTCAAAATAGGTCATTGATCAACAAGGCTCACAACAAGACACCATATGAGCTAATGACAGGGAGAAAACCAAGCATCAAGTTCCTATACGTTTTCTAGATGCAAATGCTTTGTATTAAGGAACTTTGGTGAGAAGTTAGGAAAATTTGATCCAAAGGCTGATGAAGCAATTTTCCTAGGTTACTCTCTGACATCTAAGGCCTTCAGGGTTTACAACAAGAGACTCCAGGTAGTGATGGAGTCTATAAATGCAGCTTTTGATGATCAAGAGATTTCTGGACTTGAAGACCCTAGTTTTCATGAAGAACTCAGATTTGAAAATGAAGATGATTCTGATTATCAAAAGTATGAAGCTGATGAGTGCAAACAAATGGATAATTTAACCATCTCTGATGTCAATCCAAACATAATAGAAACCCCTTCAACAAATGGAATTAATTTCCTGGACAACAGGTCAGGGAATAGTCCATCAGGGGATTATTCCTCAGGGCATGCACCATCAGAGGATAACTTTAACCTTGATTTAAGCATCAACTCAAGGGGAGTTTTCTCAAAAGCTGGAAGCACAGACTTAGGGGGAAGAGATGATAATCAAGCAAGCTCATCAATATACATCTCTAATCCAAAATGGTCTAAGAGTCACACAACAAATTTAATTATTGGTGATCCAAATAAGAAAGTGCAAACCAGAAAAATAACATCTAATGAATGCCTATATACTTGTTTTCTTTCATAATTAGAGCCAAAGAAATTTGAAGAAGCCATTCAAGATGCAGATTGGATAATGGCTATACAAGAAGAGCTGAATCAATTTGAAAGAAATCAAGTATGGAAGCTGGTGCCTAAACCCAAAGATAGAATTATAATAGGTACCAATTGGGTATTCAAAAACAAGATGGATGAATCTGGCATTGTTATTAGAAACAAAGCAAGACTGGTAGCAAAGGGTTATCTTCAAGAGGAAGAGATTGACTTTGATGAAACTTTTGCACCAGTAGCCAAACTTGAGGCTATAAGAATCTTCTTAGCCTATGCAACACATTCAAACTTTAAAGTTTATCAAATGGATTTGAAAAGTATTTTTCTCAATGGAAAATTGGAGCAGGAGGTGTATGTCCAACAACCTCCAGGGTTTGAAAATTCAAAATTCCCAAATCATGTCTACAAATTAGAGAAAGCACTTTATGGACTAAAACAAACTCCTAGAGCTTGGTATGACACATTGTCCATGTTTCTGGTGGAAAACAAGTTCACAAGAGGTATCATTGACAAGACACTGTTCTTTAGACAACACCAAGGTCATCTGATACTGGTTCAAATATGTGTTGATGATATTATCTTTGGATCCACTGACACTAGATTGTGTGAAAAGTTCTCCAAACTCATGCAAAACAAGTATAAAATGAGCTTGATGGGTGAATTGTCTTATTTCTTGGGACTGCAGATCAAATAGGTCACTGATGAAATTTATATTCATTAGACAAAATATGCCAAAGAACTTCTCAAGAAATATGACATGGAGGACTCAAAAGTAGCAAAGACACTAATGGCCACAGCAACTAAGATTGACCCTAATAAGAATGGAAAGAAAGTTGATCTAAAGACTTATAGGGGAATGATTGGATCATTGATGTATCTAAGAAGAAGTAGGCTTAACATTATGTTTGCAACATTTCTTTGTGCAAGATATCAAGCTGTTCCAAAGGAGTCTCATCTCATTGTAGTAAAAAGAATCATGAGATATATTAAGGGCACTACAGAGTTGGGACTTTGGTATCCAAAGGAGTCTGGATTTGAATTACTGGGATATTCTGATACTGACTTTGGAGGATGCAGAATTGACAGAAAAAGTACAACAGGGAGCTATCAGTTTCTAGGAGGAAGGCTTGTATCTTGGTTCAAAAAAAATGTGGCGCCCCTCCCGGAGATCCCATCCTAAGTCGAGCCTCGGGCACTGTCAGCAATTTGGGTGACAGTCCTCGAGATCCCCAGGCTGGAACCCCGGGCTATGCTAAGAAACTGCAACACAACATCACATAACAGCAATGGAAACAACACAGCCAAGCATTTACAACACTCATGCGAGAAATATTTCCTCAAATACATCATCTTACAAAATCTCAATGCTTGAAAATAAACAAGCTGCAGCAGAACCAAAGCTTTAGATGGCCCATCTGGCCTTACAATCTAAACATTTCTATGATGGCCTCTCGCTTCACTTTCCCTATAAAGGCCATCCAAAGGAGAGATATCAAGAAGCTCTCACTATACCATTCTCTCTTTTCCTTTATCAGGCGACTCGACCTTCTTGACATAACCTGTAAAACATTTCATAACATTCCACATGAGCATTTACACTCAGCAAGTATATATTCATAAGCAAGAAGAACAGATAATTCAAAAGCTTTAATATTCTTCGAGGTTTGCCAAAGCAATGCCAACACCTCTTGATAATCAATAAACGTATATAATCTAGGGTACCCGATTGATATCAAGGGTTAACCCTCTTACAATAACTCATGATTCGCCCTCTCTTCACCAGATAATGCATCACTTGTCCAGCTTGATCATTATCTGACTTCCTTTAACACTCAAATTTCATCCCAGCTGGTCAGCCTGGTCATTTGATCCATCATTTAACATACGTAGTCACTTGTAGAAAACATTTGGTCTGCGAGGGTTTGATTACCAATGCTTTGCCTTGGTCTCTCATTCCCTATCATCATTGGCCAGAATACCAGGCGAAAGCATTCAACAGCCCTTTAACTTCCCATATGGAGTATATCTTCTTGAAAACATTTTCTCATTTTAAATTGGCATGATCAAAAATTAAAAGCAGCGACTGCCAAACACATTGGTGTGCTCAACAGATAAAAGTCGACTACCGATGATTTTTCTATATACCCATACGGAAGCTACTCAAGTGTGTATACAAGTTCACGACTGCAACACTCTTGCATCATCATCATCATCTTTTGGAGTGCTAGCGACTTTAAACAACTAGCAATCACCCAATAACATATAGCTCAATCACTAACATCTTTTCACGTACATCGGATTCAATGATCGTACGTTACTTAATCATAAAAAAAAAAGATCATCATCATGCATAAGCTTTAACATCATTCATTTATGTAAATCAAAATAATGATTCTACGTAATCAGGAAGAAAGGAATTGGAATGAGTATATACTTGCCTTGGTCCTTAGCTAAAATTAACTACACTGGATATAAAAGGATTCTGTAAAACATCATTGTGGGTATAACATGAGAAATCTATACTTTGAAAGGATAGCTATGCAAAACGGAGGATGACCATCAGGGCATATTTTACCCGTTAGGGGATACGTTACCCATCATAGACTATGAATGACGTCATCGGGGACTAGACTTAGCCTGTCGGAGACTAAGCCTGACGTCACCAGTGACTATCCTTAGCCTGTCGGAGACTAAGGCTGACGTCACCAGAGACTATCCTTAGCCTGTCGCAGACTAAGGTTGACGTCACCAGAGACTATCCTTAGCCTATCGGAGACTAAGGCTGACGTCACCAGAGACTATCCTTAGCCTGTCGGAGACTAAGGCTGATGTCACTAGAGACCATCCTTAGCCTGTCGGAGACTAAGGCTGACGTCATCAGAGACTAGCATTTGCTCAACGGAGACTAACATTAACTCATCAGAGACTAATGTTATCTCGTCAGAGACTAATATTAGAGCTTGTCTCTGTTTTGATGGAAAACCTTACATGAACAAACTCAACCTAGGATGCCTCATAAACATGTAAATTCAAAAGAATATAATACTTTAAAGTCTTATTCCTTCTTGAAAACTTAGCATTCAAGGTTAATAAATCTTTGATGTTATGCATGAAAGAAACTGAGTAGAGTACCAAGTTCTTACCTCTTCGTCTTTAAGAGATAAATTAAAGCTTGTCTGAGAATAATTTCCCGAAAGAAGAACTTGAAAATTTATGAAGATGGTAAGTTTAGAGAAAAACTTTAGAAGAAAAATTTTTAGAAAAGAGATTAAAATTTCACCTCTGAATGAGGTATTTATAGCAGGCTGAGATTAAGTGTGAGGACCCAAAAATCTCAATGAAATTTTGATTATGAGATTTATTTTATTTTCTACATGAAGGTTTATTTCCTTATTAGTTATAAATAATGAAATTATACTTTCTTATAAAAATTCAATGGCAATGTATTGTCCAAAAGATTTTAAATGTATTTTAAAGCTCAAGTATTTAAAAAGGGTATTGCATTCAAGAATTGTCTTGTGAGAGGGTGTGTTCACGCGGGAAAAAGGGCTCACCAATTGTGAACAAGATTAGCTACAGTACCCGTTTTATTTTAAAACCTACTGCGGGGAGACAGTAGCATTTAATGTGCATCACCTCCATCTGTACCATAGAGTGGGCTATGATAAACGACCGATGGGTACTAGCAGCCGTTGCAGCCGACCTTTTTCTCATAAGTCATTTCTTTTCTTTTCATAGCCAACATCTTATATCAAATAAATCCGACGGCCCTTGTTGCTAAACAGGTGATATATATATATATATATATCACGTTAGTACAACCCTTGCCTCACTTTCATAAACTTCTCTACGGTGTACCACCAAATCCAAACTTATTCTCTAAACAACTGTCCTTTTTGGGAAGAACAACTAGAGCCTTTAACTCTTTCTTGCTACCAAGGAGGTAAGAGCATCTCATTAAAGTTCTGCTCTATTTCTTACACTTTTGTTCGGTCATACATACCGCGTTTAATGTCTTGTTCATTTATTTCCAAAAGTATGACTTGATGCATGTTTTAACGCCCGGAGTTAATGTAATTTATTTCAAAAGTTGTCTATGATGGGTGTAATATTGTTGACAACCACCTGGTAGACAAACCTTTAACTACCAAACATTCTTTTGTCAGTAGTTGTAACCCCCTGCTTGAGTATTCTTCAACCTGAGTTTGAACCCTAAACAGTGTCTAGGATGGCATGCACACCATAGGAAATGTTACGTACCACTGAGAGAATTATGAGTTTTGACCTAAGTGTGGTTATGGTTGAGAGCACCACCCATGGAGGTGCGAGGAAGACGACCCTGTATCTGAGACAGGCCTTAACCTAGTCTCCGACGGGTTTGAGTTAGTCTCTAATGATGTCATCATTAGTCCCCGATGAGTTAAGATGACGTCATTAGTC